>CM055126.1:239646689-240847939 GCA_029206835.1 Rana muscosa
ACATTATTCAGAAGAGACAGATACAAAGTAACATTGTTTATAAAAATTGATCAGACAGGAGATGGCGAGAGATACAATGTTTATAAACACTGTTAGATGGTCCATTTTTTGACAGCAACATCTACAGATTCTGTGTTTAGCAGTTGGGAGTTGGTGATGGGTATGAAGGAGGAGAGGAGATGCTACATGTGGAGGACATCCAGTTATGAGGCCTGAATCACAGATGCGATGTTATTGGAGAAGAGTTTTTTTTTTTTTTTTTTTTATCATTTATTTTATCATACAGCTGTGTAATTGGTCACCAGAACACACTCAGTTGATTTGATCCTGTTTTTTCCAGGCTTACCATTCCCAGAGCATCATTTCCCACCCAGACGACCGGACCGATTTTATCATTACCCGCCGCCGTCTGGTAGATTCTCTGGTCCCGCCGAACTGACCAGAAATCAGGGCAAACCTTTCATGGACTCGCAGGGTGAGTTGTTCTTTAGCTGCTTAGCCATACAGTAATGCCTCGGATTGCGAGTAACGCGTTTTTTTACAAGTGTTTCGCAAGACGAGCTGTTGTGTGTTTTTTTTTTTTTAAAGTCCTGACTCGGTTTGTCTCACACAACAGGCAGGATTCAAGCCTCTGGGGTGTGCAGTACCGCATTTGGCCAGAGTTGCGGGTGCGCCGGTGACACTCGGAGCCGTACGGAAACGGTCCATTCCCGAGTGTCTCTAAGCCTCACAGAGTGCATCCGAGCGGCTCCGAATGTCTCTGGCGCCCCACCCACCTCTGGTTACATGCGGTACTGCATACACTAGCAGTGCCACTGGGACGGATTATCTGAGTTTCTATTATTTCCTATGGGGAAACTCGCTTTGATATACGAGTGCTTTGATTACAAGCTTTCTTCTGGAACAAATTATGCTCATAGTACCACTGTACTTCTTTTTACCACGAAGACGCTCTCATTAGTCCAGTTTAAATGACGGCCAGCATCATTTAGCTCAGGGATATGCAAATAGCGGACCTCCAGCTGTTGCCAAACTACAAGTCCCATGAGGCATAGCGAGACTCTGACAGCAGCAAACATGACACGCAGAGGCATGATGGGACTTGTAGTTTTGCAACAGCTGGAGGTCCGCTAATTGCATATCCCTGATTTAGCTAATTTCCTCCGAATCAAGGCCTTAATGGACCCACCACCTGTGACAGACACCGCCAGGACAGAGGCTTTTGGAGGGGACTGAATGCAAGCCTCTTGCCCTGCGACCATGGGCCCTGGCATTTGGGGGAACGGAGCTCTTTGTGAGCTGTATGCCTGGGGACCCTTGAGGTGGTGTTACTTTGGATTCAGGTCCATGTCCCCCCCCAAGACACACGGACTCTGGGAACCCTGTATATGCCATATTAGAAAGAGTGACTGATCCATAATGTTGGGACATGTACTGTAAGGAGATGCCATGTCATAACCTCCAGCTACCTGTCTAATGCTTGCTTTAATGTGTTAATTAACTCTCTGCTATTGTGTGAAGGAGTCCTGTGTTTACACTTATGATGTGTATTGTATAGCTGGTGAGCTAGGAGACGTGAAGTCTACCCTAAAAGGTCATATCTTTGAATCACCTAGTCTGGGTGATTGATTAGTTAATTAGCTCATGTTAATTTGTCTTCTGGTTACCTCCTCTTTACCTGTATATAACACTGTACTCTTGTTCTAATAAACACTCCATGTTCAGCAGACAAGCAAGTATCGTCTCGTTGTGAGCAGCTGGAATATCTGATATCTATATCAGTGGAATATGACGGAAGCACTCAAGCGGAGTGTGGGACGTTCTGTTACACACCAATCTTTGACTGAACTGTAAAGGAGAAGCAGCACAGCGATGATTGCGTCTCTCTGCTCTCTCCTTCTATCAGCATGGTTCTTCACAGCCATGAAATCAGCTTATTCTCATTGTCTTTATCCTCTTCCAATCTAAGCTCTGCTGTACAGGAACTGCAAGAGGCTTCTAGCAGTTCAAACGAAGGTGGCTGCTTGCATTTCATAATGCTATAATCGATTATAGGCAGAACTAAAAACTCCTCTCTCTTACACCCCCATTCACACTTGTTCGACTTGTCATGCGACTTTGGACATCAAAGATACATGACAAGTCCTACCCCATGTTTTCCAATGATGACCATTCATATATGTGCGACTTCAAGCCGCAGCGACTTCAGAGTCGTTCATGCGCTACTTTTGGTCCAATTTAATGCAACTTGAGGGCCATAGACTTCGATGTTAACTTTTAAAAGTTGCATGAAAGTCGTACCTGAATGTTCTGTTCTATGTAACTGTACGGCTGTCGTTCTGCTAGAATTCTCTAGGAAGTGACTCCTATACGGTATATATACTCTCTATTGATGACCCAAAAGAAGTTAGGCCTGTTTTTTTTGGTTAATTTATTTATTTTATTTCCCTGACAGATGGGCGATCTTCTCCAGAATTTAAATCAAGAGGCAACACAAGCAGGGACGGGCCGGAAGAAGCCAATGTAAGCATACAGAGGTCTTATGGGACTGTTCTGTAGTGTAAAGGCTCCTTAGGACCCCATATTACTTCACTTTACCTCTTGCATAGCAAATGCCTCCCACCCATGCTGGCTCCCAGGGCATTGGGGCCCCTGTGTATCCTAAGCAAAAAGGCCAATAAGTGAGCGTTTCCTATGCTGATGATCCAGTGTGAGGGTAGAGGGCATCATGAGGACTATTATCAGGACCTGGATCACCTTCTGGGTGGCACTGCGCTTCCCAGAGCGGAAGGTTGTAGTTTTCAGTGTCTCCCAGTAATCTGTTTCCACCTGATGCTGGCTGCTGGGAGGGTATTTAAGTCCTCTCCTACTAATGCCTCTCGCTCCGGTGTTTTGCTGCTGCCAAATTCTGTTTGCCATTGATCCTGATCTTGCTCCTGTCCTGTACCCTGCTGCCTTGTACCTCCTCCCCCTTATTCTTGATCCCAGTTTTAAGGTTGAATATATTTTTATTACCGTATTTATCGGCGTATAACACGCACCCCAAGTTTAGGAGGGAATTTTAAGGAAAAAAAAACTTGCATTTGAATGCCTATCAATGCAGCCTTATCAGTGTCCATTGCAGCCTTATCAGTGCAGCCTTGCCCCCAGTGTCCATTGCAGCCTTGCCTCAGTGCAGCCTTGCCCCCAGTGTCCATTGCAGCCTTGGATGAATTTAAAATTGGCGCCGCCGAGACTGGGCGGAGCGAACGCCACCAAGATCGCTGAGAGTCACACCCAGTCCCACCCTATGATGGACATATCACCGGTCCAATGGCGGGACTGGGCGTGACTGTAAGCAGAGCCGAGTACACTCGGCTATATGTATCTCAGCAGCGATCGCTCCGCTCACAATCGGCAGAGATCGACGTATAACACGCACCCACGATTTTCCCCTGATTTTAAGGGGGAAAAAGGGCGTGTTATACGCCGATAAATACGGTAATCATTTTTTAAATAAAACAATTGGGGGGTAAAGAATCAGGTGGGGTGGGTGGTAGTGGTAGAAGCCAATTCTTGATTCCAGTTTTAGATTCCCCCCCCCCCCCCCCTCTTCCCATCTGCTCCCTGCACCTCCAGTGTCCTCCGGCTTTTATATTGTATATACATTTAGTTGTTTGTTACTGTAGGCTTTGCGTTTTTGTTTGGTATTGTCACTTGGCTTTTGGTTCATATTTATGTTTGCTGTGTGCTGGTGTTTGGAAGGATTTTCACTGTAAATAAATCTCACTTAAAGCATATCCAGTCTGTCCCATTTTCCTGAGTGTAACAACGCAGATCTGGCCACCCCCGCTGCTGATTCCTGACAACTATTTTTGAACCTTGACATTTGTCTGTATAAGACCTCTTCACCTTTTTTACATGGTGACCTTGGGTTAGTAGAGTTCTTCTGGGGGCCAGTTCTTTCCTGGGGCACCACTGGGGGGGGGGCGCGGTGTGTTCATGCTGATGTGGATTGCTAAACGTTCCAAAGAACCCATTTACGTTTTATTAAAGCAAAAAGAATGCACTGGCAAATCCACCTGGTGCCATAACACTAACGCGTTTCACTCCAGAAGAAGAGCTTAACCATTTCAGCCCCGGACCATTTCACTGGTTAAAGACCAGGCCACTTTTTGCGATTCGGCACTGCGTCACTTTAACTGACAATTGCGCGGTTGTGCGACGTGGCTCCCAAACAAAATTGACGTCCTTTTTTTCCCACAAATGGAGCTTTCTTTTGGTGGTATTTGATCACCTCTGCGGTGGTTATGTTTTGCGCTATAAACAAAAATAGAGCGACAATTTTGAAAAAAAAATGTCATTTTTTTTACTTTTTGCTATAATAAATATCCCCCAAAAATATATATATATTTTTTTTTTCCTCAGTTTAGTCCGATACGTATTCTTCTACATATTTTTGGTAAAAAAAAAAATGCCATAAGCGTTTGATTGGTTTGCGCAAAAGTTATAGCGTTTTAAAAATAGGGGATAGTTTTATGGCATTTTTATTAATTTTTTTTTTTTTTTTTTTACTAGTAATGGCGGCGATCAGCGATTTTTATTTTTATTTTATTTTATTGTGACTGTGACATTATAGCGGACACATCGGACACTTTTGACACATTTTTGGGACCATTGTCATTTTTACAGCGATCAGTGCTATAAAAATGCACTGTTTACTGTGAAAATGGCAGGGAATGGTTTAACCTCTAGGTGGCGCTGTAGGGGTTAAGTGTTTCCTAGGGAGTGCTTCTTACTGTAGGGGGGATGGGCTGTGTGTGACATGACACTGATCTCCGCTCCCCCGATTACACGGCACGGAGATCAGTGTCATTGTCACTAGGCAGAGCGAGGAGATGTTTGTTTACATTAGCATTTCCCCGCTCTATCTCTCCGTGAGACGATCGCAGGTATCCCCGCGGCGATCGAGTCTGCGGGGCTCATGGAGAAAGCGGCAGGCGGCGCGCGACCACGCCGCGGCATCTTAAAAGTGATGTACCTGTTCGTACTTATGCCTGTCCGTGCCGCTCTGCCGACGTAAATATACAGGAGGCGGTCCTTAAGTGGTTAAAGGAGTTGTAAAGGCGGAAGGTGCATTCTATGCATTAAGATAAAAAAACCTTCTGTGTGTAGCAGCCCCCCTCCCAATTACCTACCTGAGCCCCATGTCTCTCCAATGATGTCCACGATCCCCTCAGCCATCCAGGACACTCCTCCTGATTGGCTGAGACAGAGCAGCGGTGCCGTTGGCTTCTGCGGCTGTCCATCAAAGTCAGTCAGCCAATCGGGGGATAGAGGGGGCAGGGCCAGGTCGGGGCTCCGTGTCTGAATGGATACACGGAGCTCTGACTCGGCTTGGGTGCCCTCATAGAGAGCTGCTGGCTGAGGGGCTGGAGGGGCCAGGAGCAGCAAAGAGGGACCCAAGAAGAGGAGGATCGGGGCTGCTCTGTGCAAAACCAACTGCATGGAGGAGGGGAGTGTAACATGTTTGTTATCTAAAAAAAAAAAAATCGAGCCTTTACAATCACTTTAACACCTTGTGCTATAGGCCGGGCAGGAGCACTGTTGTTCTGGGGGGACGTTCTGTGACGTTTTGTCAGTAGGGACGGCATTGTTCCTGTGTTCCTGCAAAGCAAGGAACATGGATCAGTGCCTTCCCCTAGTAAAAAAAAAAAAAAAAAACTCCCCACACAGTATACAAACACTGGCTAGGCACACAGTTTATCCTTTTAATTGCCCCTGATGTTAACCCCCTTCCCTGCCAGTTTTGTCATTAGTACAGTGACAGTGCATATGTTTAGCACTGATCACTGTATTAGTGTTACTGGTCCTCCAAAAAGTATCAGTTAGTGTCAGACTGTCCTCTGCAATATTGCAGTCCCGCTATAAGTCGCTGACTTATTACCAGTGTTAATTTTGGCAGCAAATTTCGATTTAGTTTTTTAGTCTTGGGACTAAAATGGCATTTTAGTCCCATTTTAGTCTTCTGCAATTGTTTGTCGTATTTAGTCGACTAAATCTCCAGTGCATTTTAGTCGTCTAAAATCTAATGGGTGGAATTAAATTGTAATGCATTAGTTAACATTTCTCTACAATTTCCAAACTCATTATATATTGCTGGAATGAAAAATCGAATATCTTCTTCTTATTTATCTTATTGAGGTATGAACATGCACTATAGACCAGTGTTCATTTTGAAGTCAAATTTCAATTTAGTTTTAGTCTTAGGAATAAAATGCCATTTTAGTTTTAGTCGTATTTTAGTCGACTAAAATAGTATTAATTTTAGTCGACTAAATTAACACTGCTTATTACTAGTATAAAAATATCCCCTATTTTGTAGACGCAAATCAATCAATATACGCTTATTTGGATTTTCTTTTCTTTTTTGTTGCAGAATATAATATTGGCCTAAATTGATGAAGACGTTTTCTTATTTTCTTTTTTTATTGGATGATTTTTTATTTTTTTCAAAATTGCCCGATCTTTTTTGTTTATGGCGCCAAAAATAAAAACTGCAGAGGTGATGAAATACCATTTAAAAAAAAAAAAACAATTTATTTGGGTACAGCGTCGCACGACTGCGCAATTTTCACTTGGACCCCTTTTGACATTGAGGCAGTTTTCAGGCATTTTGGCGCTAGAAATAGCGCCTGAAAACTGCCTCCCATGTCACCCGAATGTGAAAACCCGAGTGCTTTCACACTGGGGGCGGTGCGCTTGCGGGACGTTAGAAAAAGTCCTGCAAGTGCCATCTTTGGAGCGGTTTGGGGAGCGCTGTGTACTCCGCTCCCTAAACACCCTGCCCATTGAAATGAATGGGCAGCGCTTTCGAAGCGCCACAAGCGGGGGTGAAAAGCGCCGCTAAAACAGCGCTTTACCGCTAACGCTTGGGCGGCCTCAGTGTGAATGGGGGTCTTAAAGTTAAGGCAGAGCCGTATTTAAAAAATGGCCTGGTCATGAAGGGGGGGGGGGGTTACATCTTCCAGAGCTGAGGTGCTTAATCATAGTCTCATATCCTCTTAGGATTAAGCACCTCTGGTGGAGTGAAACGCGTTAGTGTGTGTCTGTCGGCTCTCGGTCATGATCTGGAGTTTGGTAGAACAGGCTACTGACCATGTGACAGCTGATTAGTGGTCACATGATCGGGACATCCATCCTGCATTCCTGGGCATAAGGACCTACTTAAAGGGACGCAGGGCAAGGTGGCAAAGAGTTAACATGGTCCTGCTAACTAATATTAGTTTTTTTTGTCGTTTCTCCCTACAGAACGTCCCGGGAGCCCCCACAACGGAAGGTGAAGCGGGGGATGGAGCACCAACAGAATACCACATGCACCTTCCCCCACAAATGAGAGTGCCATTATTACCCATGGATCCTAGAACACCTTTCTTTAGGAGACCTTTCCCTATGCCCCCTCCTCCGATGGACATGTATGGACCTCCTGGCTACCCGGGCTTTCCACCACCGCATATTGCAAGTAAGGCCTATCTGTGTGCTCTATATAGATAAGTTGCTTAACCACTTAAGGACCGCCGCACGACGATATATGCCGACAGAATGGCACGGACAAGCATAAGGGCGTACAGGTACGTCCCCTTTAAGACGCGAGCCGGCGCCGCGCTCGCTACCTGGTTCGGAGCTCCGTGAGCACGCCCACATGTCACTGATTGTCTGTTGTCATCGGGAACAACGATCAGTGACGTGCCACGCCCCCACACAGTAAGAATCACTCATTAGGTCACACTTAACCCCTACAGCGCCCCCTAGTGGTTAACCCATTCACTGCCAGTGTCATTTTTACAGTAATCAGTGCATTTTTATAGCACTGATCGCTGTAAAAATGACAATGGTCCCAAAAATGTGTCCGCCATAATGTCGCAGTCACGATAAAATCGCTGATCGCGGCCATTACTAGTAAAAAAAAATATATATATATATTAATAAAGATAACAAAAAAATATCCCCTCTTTTGTAGATGCTGTAACTTTTGTGCAAACCAATCAATAAATTATGATTTTTACATGAAGGAGAGACGTGCCAGAATAGGCCCGATGGAGAAGTGGTTAATCATTCCACAGATTTTCAATGGGGTTTAAGTCTGGGCTCTGACTAGGCTATGCAAGGACATTCCCCGCCTTCTCCTCCAGCCACTGTGTGCTCATTGATGAATATGAAAAAGTGTAGCGCTTATTTTTGTAAAAGAGTCAGTTACCAACACATATCAAATGTTGCAAACATGCATATATATTAATCTCAGTGACTGAGTGTGATCCGTAAAAAAAATATATATATATATATATATATATATATATTTGTACCAAATAAATCAGAACGAAGCAGTCCTCTATTGTGACCACACACAAATGACAGTCCAAAAGTGTAGAAAAAACTGCAAGGTTGAAATAAAGAGTCCCACATGGAAATGACCCTCTCTGTGAAAGGATAGAGACACCACCACCGATATAAGGAGGAGGCTTACCAGATGGTGTTGACTTGGTGAGGTGTATACCACCCAAGTCAAAACAGGCTTATATAATCAGTCAGCAAGGTGTATCCAGCTGGTCCTGAATCCGCATATCAGTCGGCACCACAAATTCCCGTAAACACCAGGAAGTGTAAATACATGTAGTAGTTGGAAGAACATCATAGGCATATCACAAAATGCAAGAGCTGTGTGTGTGAATGGGTCCACCCGACGCGTTTCAACTAAAAAGTCATCTGTGCTCATTGCTGGACATTCCCCGCCTTCTCCTCCAGCCGCTGTGTGCTTTGGGTCATTGTCGTGTTACAAGGTAAACCTTCCCATTGACCACTTTCTGCCAGCAGAGGGCAGAAGATGTTTGATGAAGAATTTGAATGTATTTTGCCCCATCCATTTTTCCTTCTATCCTGAGAAGTGCTCCAGTCCCCTGCTTCAGAGAAACGCCCCCATAACAGGCTATTACCACCCCCATTACAGTGTATTACCCCCTCCCCCTTATTTGGATGGATTTCCACCAGACCTACCGTTTAGTGTGGAGGCCAAATAATAAAATGTTTGTCTCATCTGACCAGAACACCTTTTTTCCATGTGGCCTCCGAATCTTCAACGTGCATTTTTGCAAAGCTCAGTGGTGACTGCATGTGCCCTTTCTTGAGGAGTGGCCTTTTTCTTGCAACCAGTGGCAGCTGGTGTTGGATGATTTGGAGGGGGGGGGGGGTGGGATACGCGGCGATCGGCAGGCCCCTCCAGGACCGCACTCGCCCTACTGCGGAGCCCTCTAGTGGTCACAGCTTCCCTGGTGCACGGCCCTACAGCTTCTGTGTTGACCTGGTCTTCTTTCCGGGTTCTGGGTCTTCAGCCTCGTGTCCTAATTGGCCAGGGCGGGAAGCCGAGGGCAAGTGTTGATTCGCTGGTATCACGGGGTGAGAGGGTTTGGGGCGCAGTGCTCTGTGCCCCGAGGACAACCTAAAACAGGTCAATTGGGGCCTCTGGCTCTGGTCACGTGCTTGTGAGGGGAAGACAGACCTGATGGAGACCTGTGGGTCTGGCACCCCACACAGTGCACAGCCACACACATGGAGCGATTTTGATTTTTGGATAAATGATGGTGAGGGTGGATTGTGCGGGGGCATGACTTGGCTGCCACTGCTTGCAATCTACCCCCCTACAACCCACAGTTGTGGAGAATTTGTGATATTGTTGTCACATGCACACAATGACCACTCTTAGCTCAGCTGTATCCTTGCTTAAGCCACTCTCGATAATTCCCTGTGCAGGGAGTTTATAGGTGACTAGCATTTTGCCCTGGGCTTGTCTTTACTGGGCCCAGTTTCTAGTTCAGGTCCACTTTAAGCAAATAGGAATGTGAGGGTCATAAAAGGAATCTCTTGACCCGAGTCGAGCATGGGATGAGCACAGCTACTCAGATTAATTACTATTTTTATGGGTTGACTTTAATGCGGGTCTTTATGGGGAGGTATAATAACCTACCTAAGTGGTTATAATCAATTAATGGTAGCCAAATATGGAGAATTTTGGTTCAAGAAAGGGTATTCCCTTTTCTAATATGACCGATCATTATACAAGGTTCAGACTGAGGCGTGCGTGTGCGTATATATAATGTGCCCGAGGACGACGTCCTCGTGACGAAACGTGTCGGGTGGAACGTCGTACTGACATCACTGCATGCGGAAGTCCCAGAAAGGACGGGCTGATTGTACAAGTCGGCTGGCTTTTTTATTCTAGAAGCGAGTTTCCTAGGATCTTGATGCAAGTCTGTTCTTGGATGTTACAATAAACTTTTATAAAAGGATTTTTTGGCCACGGCGAGCTTTTATCATTCTTGCCTGTGGAGCTTTTAACAGCGAGTATTTCCAAAGAGGTGGATTCCTGTCAGTTCCAGAGGGATCAAGGCCCTGCCTGGGCTATAAGCCGCAGGCAAGATTGACCTCCCGTAATAGGAGGTCAATGTGTTCCGGTAAGCAGGCACTCTATATGGTGGAGGATTGCACTCAGGTTTTCGATCATTTCGGTGATAGGAGGTGCACTCAATAGTGGATGGGCTTGATGATTTATTTTATTTTTTTCATATGTTTCAATCTATTTTTTAATTCATACTGTTTTTACACAATAAATTTTTCATCTATTTCAAGAGCGCAGCTTTTATTGGTTAAGTGATAAAAAGAATTCTCGCCTTTCCTTACTCTCGCAAAAATGATGTAAATTAAAAATGTTAGTTTTCAAATCTAACTTTTTTTTTTCTTCTTTTCTACTGTAGTGAGAGGTCCTCTACCACCGCCTCAGCAACGTTTCCCTTCTTATCCAATGCCCGCCGATGCCTTCTACCCCCCACAGCACATACAGCCTCCGCCCCGAGGTGACCATTCTTCAGAGACGCAACCAGTGCCGCCTCCGCCGCCCAGCGACTCCTCCCACAACCTCCCCGAAACACAAACTTGATATCGCCGTGCTAGGGAAAAAAAAAAGGACTTTCCGAGATAAATGATTTATAGGAAAAATATATTTATAGTTTTGGTTCAGGAGATATTTTAGCATCTGTTAAAAAGGTTTAAAAAAAAAAGATAATTTAACTGTGAATAATAAGTCTGAACGCCAAAGCATGCGGAATTTTAATTTTGCTTTTAATTTGATCGTTTTGTTTAGAATGTAAGCAACGCCGTGTTCTTCTTTTATTTTTAAGAAAGAATTTTAGAATGTGCATAAAAGAAGCAGATTATATTCCGTAGAAGGCTGCTATGAATAAAGTCTAGTCTTTTTGTATGTGACTTCTTTATTGTTGGCATTAATCATTTTCAATTCAGCTCTGAAAGGTTTTACTCCCCTTTCATGGCCAGGCCATTTTTTGCCATACGGCACTGCGTTGCTTTAACCACTTGCCGACCGGCTCACGTACATTTACGTCGGCAAAATGGGTTCGTTACCGCAAAACGACATATCGGTACGTCAGCCCCTTTAAGAGCCATAGCAGGCGCCTGCCATCTGCACCGCGGGGGACCCGATACGCGTGGCTGGCGGGCGCAATCACCGTCACGAAAGCCAGAATGTGTGCGCGCACAAATCCCAGTTCTGACAGGGGAGAAGAGACACATCTGCTGTTTGTAGTAATTACGAACAGCGATATGTCTCCTCCCCCAGTCAGTCCCATCCCCCCCCCCCCCCCCCACAGTAAAACACCCACGAGGGAACACATTTAACCCCTTGATTGCCCCCTTCCCTGGCAGTGACATTTACACAGTAATTTGCAATTTTTATAGCTCTGATCGCTGTATATAATGTCATTGGTCCCAAAAATGTGTCCGATCTGTCCGCCGGAATACCGCTAAACGCAGATCACCGCCATTACCAATAAAATTAAAAATGTCAAATCTGTCCCATAGTTTTGTAGACGCTATAACTTTTGCGCAAACCAATCAATATACGCTTATTGCAAATTTTCTTTTTTTTTTTTTTTACCAAAAATATGTAGAAGAATATAGGTTGGCCTAAACTGATGAAGACATTTTGTTTTTTAGAAACATTTTTGTGGATACTTAAATAAAAAAAAAAAAGTAAAAAATAGTTGTTTTTTTTAAAAATTGGCGCTTTTTTTTTTTTTTTGTTTGTTTATAGCGCAAAAAAAAAAAACAACGACAAAGGTGATCAAATACCACCAAAAGAAAGCTCTATTTGTGTGGGGGAAAAAAAAGACATCAATTTTGTTTGGGTACAGCGTGGCATGACCGCACAATTGTCAGTTAAATCGACGCAGTGCCATATCGCAAAATAATGGCCCGGTCATTAAGGGGGTAAGTCTTCCGGTGTGTAAGTGGTTAACTAACAATTTCGTGGTCGTGCGACGCTGTTCCCAAATAAAATGGTGGTATTTGATCACCTCTGCGGTTTTTATTTTACGTGCTATAAGCAAAAAAAGATTGACAATTTAAGAAAAAAAAAAATATTACTTTCTGCTATAAATCACATCCAATACATTTTTTTTTTTCTGAAAATCTAATTTCTTAATCAATTTAGGCAAATATGCTACATGTTTTTGATAAAAAAAAATTCAATATTGATTGATTGGTTTACGTCTACAAACTATGGTATAGATTTATGGACTTTTTTTATTTTTGTGTATTTATTTTTTTACTAGTAATGGCGGCGATCAGTGATTTTTAGCAGGATTGCGGTGGACAAATCTGACACTAAGTGACACTTTTTTGGGGACCAGTGACGCCAATACAGTGATCAGTGCTATAAAAATGCACTGTCACTGTATAAATGATACTGGCAGGGAAGGGGTTGACACTAGGGGGCGATTAAGGGGTTAAGTGTGCTCCTAGGGCAGTGATGGCGAACCTCGGCACCCCAGATGTTTTGGAACTACATTTCCCATGATGCTCATGCACTGTAGTTGTGTAGTTGAGCATAATGGAAAATGTAGTTCCAAAACATCTGGGGTGCTAAGGTTTGCCATCACTGTCCTAGGGAATGCTTTCTAACTGGGGGGGGGGGGGGGAGAGAGAATGCACTGGATGAAAAGAGAGATCCGTGTTTCAGCTTGGCAGAACAGCGGTCTGCCTTGTTTACATAGGCAGACTGCTGTTCTGCCTTTCCTTCGAACGATGATTTAGCCCCAAATCGTGCACAAAATCATGTACAGGTACGTGATTTTGCGCAGCCGGGCCACCCTAACCGCAGTAAATATGCGGTGGGCCGTTAAATGGCAACTCTGGGCACCTTTTACCCCCCTTCCTGCCCAGGCCAATTACTCTTTCGTTCATGGACTGACCCAGCTTCCTATTGACAAGTGGGTATTATCCTATCTTTAGGAGTGACTAGGCAGAAAAAAACTTGTAAAAAGTGTTGCATCACACCTTCTACAGCACCGCCCAGGGGGCGGACCCTCTGGGTATAATCCCTCTCGCTGCACCTCGCAGATCAGTTTTTTTTCTGTCTAGCAAGGAGAAGGACACGGCTCCCTTTGGCCCCACTGGTCCGGGGGAAAGTTGTTTTTTTTTTTTTTTTTCTTCGTTTATTTTTTTGTTTCCTGCGATCTTCGATCAACTGCCGACTGGGTGACAGGCTGGATCCTCGATCCTTGTAGTTCCCCCAGTTTCGGCCATCGAGCGTGTGCCGACCCTAGCTACGCATTGGGTTTTCCACGACATGCCCGTCGCTCTACGGGTGGCCGGTGAGCTTACGCTCCAGGGCTTGCATCGGACCGCTCAGCATCGGCTGACCTTACGGCCGAGTCGCAGTAGCCTGTCCGGTGAGCTCACGCTCCAGGGCATGCATACGATCGTTCCCTAGGGTTCAATCACAGCATGCCTGGCTGACAGTCACCTCCGTGCGCGGATGATGATCTGTCCGGAATGTCTTCCAGCATGATCCACTCAGGAAAGGTAAGTAGCTCCCCTGCTTCGGCAGGGTGACTTGGCTGGACATTCCTGGAGAGAATCGAGTAAGTGGTTGTGGCCCCTTTCTTTCCTCTCTCCCTGCCTTCCCTCCTCCCTGGGCTCTGAGCTAAGGTTGCTGGGTGCTAGGGGTCACCTGGGGGGCTCCATCTGGAGCAGGGCTGCGCTGTAGTTGTCATTTGAAAAATGTAATTTTGCTTACCTGTGTGTGTGTGCCTTTCTCACTCCATGCTGTCGGCGGCCATTTTGGGGTCCATGCCTGTTGGCCTCTAGTGCCTGTCCGGCGGTCATGTTTCTTGTGCTTTACGCCTGTATGTAATTTCCGCCGCCCGGCGGCCATCTTTTTGTGGCCCGCGGCCGTTTTTTTGCCTCTGTCGGCTCGGCGGCCATTTTCTTAGGGCCCACATTGTTTTTAATACGCCGCTTGGCGGGCATTTTGTGGAAGTCTTCGGCCTCTAGGGTGCATTTCACTGGCGCAAATTCACACAGGGAACACTGACGAGAATCAGACTGACACAGGCAGCGGTGGGATAGCATCACAGGCGGCGCACACGGCAGCGATAGCGGTACCGTTCCAAGGGTGGCGAGTCCTCTGGGAGATCTGCATCTCTGTAGCAGCTAGGAGGGTGGTCTATTGATACCTTGCCTGGAGTCCCTGTAGGTGACAGCGCGTGGGTCAGCATGGCGTCTGAAGCAGACATTTTTTCCCCTGAAACACCTGAGTTGGCAGCTGGTGTCCCTGGAGGCTTTGTTGCCAAGGTAGAAGCGGCGCATGGGAACACGGCGGGGTGGAAATCGCCCCCGTCATCTTTTGGGGATAATTCTGATGCAGAACTAGGCCCGGCTGTAGCTCATGGCCCGGATTCTGATGCATCAGAGACTGCAGACCGTGACCGGTCGGACAGTGAGAATGACTCCAAGTCCAGATCGGCACGCAAAAAGGGCTTTGGTATCTGACTTTATCACGGCAATGCGGGATGCCTTAAAATGGGTGAATGCTGCTAAAGCAGCAGAGATAACGGTCCCCCTTGGGTTCCGTAAACCTGCCTGCACTGCTAAGGTGTTTCCTTGTGTCTTATCTTTATAAGCTCTTGTACAAGGAGTGGGAGGAGCCACTGAGGTTTCTTTTTTTTGCAGCCCCAAAAATTTTGGGGTGGTTCGATACCCCTTGAGGAGAGTTCCTGAAAAAAATGGACCTCTCCCTCGATAGTGGACCCCCCTGTGTGCAGACTTAACAAGTTACCACGATTCCAGTGGAAGGGGCTCCTGTCTTCAGGGACACTCACTACCTATACACAGTGGGGGGGCTCAGCGGTACGTCCAGCATTGGCTGGAGTTTTTCTGATGGCTCAGACACTGACTGAGTACGCAAAAAGGCTACTCCAGGGGTTAAAGACACGGGAGACTCCTAACAAGGTAGCTCTGGCCGACCAGTTGGTACAGGGCCTTGAGTCTGTCTGCGAGTCAGACATGGATACTATTCTCTTGCTGTCTTGAGCCTCAGTTTATGCAGTGGCGTTACGCTGCCTGATCTGGCTAAGGTGTTGGTCTGCGGACCAATCTTCCTAGAAGGCCCTGTTGGATCTGCCCTTTTAGGGCGACAGACTTTTGGGGCCTCTCTGGACATCTTTTAAGATGCCACAGGAGGTAAGAGCACATTGCTTCTGCAATCCAAAAAAAGGTAATGAGCCACGCCATAGGCTAGGGCCCTCCTTCAACGCGCACAAGTGGTTCTTTCGTCCACCTAGTGCGGCAAGTAAACGACCCCTTGGATGACGTCCTTGGTACGCCGATCTAGTGCGTCTGGTAGCAAACGCCTTTTGGTATCTACCATTAAGAAGGACCTGCTGTCGCTAAATCCCATACGCCATCCTGTTTTTACAGTCACTGGCTTGAGAGCCAGGTGCTAAGAGACCGGGACCTGTCAGACTCGATGATCTCTACCATGAGGAGTGCTTGGAAATCATCCCCTAGGAAGATTACCATCGCACTTGGAAGACCTGCATATCCAATTGTGAGGAAATGAGGTGGCATCTGTGTACTTATTTGGTTCAAGAGTCCTGCTGTTCTTCAGCAGGGAATGGGCCAAAAATTTTACTTAAGTTCAATTAGGGGGCAGGTATCTGCCCTGGCTGTCTTTTTCAATGACCCCTGGTGGCTCACTCTCTAGTGAGAATGTTGTACAGTGGGTTCGGCATGCGGCCCCTCCGGTCCTCCGGTCCACCCTCCACCACCTCCGTGGGGCTTGTGTAGCAGACGTCCACCACTAAGAGAGGACCTGCTGGCACAGGGTACCATAGTCCATCCTGCTTCCAGTCAATGGCTTCAACCGCATGGCCTCCAAGTGTCTCAGAAACCACCGTTTGAGTACATCAGGGAGGTTCCCTTGTTGACACTTTCTCAGAAAGTGGTCCTTTTGGTTGCTGTTATGCCAGTAAGACGGGTTTCTGAGCGGGCAGCCTTGTCATACAAGCCCCCCCTATCTGATCTTCCACAAGGATAAGGTGGTGCTGCGTCCGCAGCCTTCTTTTCTTCCTAAGGTTGTGTCTCGACCTTCCATCTCAAGGAAGACCTGTACTGCCATCCTTGTGTCCTCATCCGTCGACTCCTAAGGAGACGACGTTGCATTCCTTGGACGTTGTCCAAACTCTGGAACGTAGTAGTACCAGACAAGCATTCTCTCAGAGTCCAGACTCACTGTTTGTTTTGGTGGCTGGTCCCAAGTAGGGCCCAGCGGTCTCGTCGGCCACCATCTCTATGTGGATCCGACAGATCGTGATCAGGCTTGTGCCATAAGGGGCCAGGCATTTCCCTTTCCCGGCGCATTTGACCAGGGCAAGATATGCCTCTTGGTTTACGTCAGTTAAGACGGTTTTCTGAGCCGGCAGCCTTGTCATGCAAGGCTCCTTATCTGATCTTCCACAAGGATAGGTGGTGCTGTGTCCGCAGCCTTCTTTTCTTCCTAGGGTCTTCGACCTTCCATCTCAAGGAAGACATTGTACTACCATCCTTGTGTCTTCATCCGTCGAATCCTAGGAGACGATGTTGTATTTTTTTTTTGGACGCTGCCCGAGCTCTGAGAGCATCTAGTGTCTATTTCACCAGGTGTGTAAGGCGGCGACCTGCTCTTCCGTTCACACTTTCACTAAACGGTAAAAGTTGATGTGTGTGCATCTTCGGATGCTTCTTCGGCCGCAAGGTATTGCGGCTGTTTAGAGTTGCAACTCCTCTGGTTTTTTGGGGGGGTGAAGTTTTAATGCGGTTCCCACCCCTCGTTTTTGACACTGCTTTGGGACGTCCCACTTGTCAATAGGAAGCTGTGTCAGTCCATGAACGAAAGAGTAAATAGAGAAAAGGATTTTACGGTGAGTAAAAAAAAAAATCCTGAGTTCATGGACTGACACAGCACCCACCCCTCGTTTTAAGTTTGTACTGCTTTTTAATGAACTGATCTGCGAGGTGCAGAGAGTGGGATTATACCCAGAGAGTGGGATTATACCCAGAGAGTCTGCCCCTTCCCCTCCCCTTATATCACACCGTATTTGCGCAGCGGTCTTACAAGCGCACTTTTTTTTGGAAAAAATACACTTTTTTTGAATAAAAAAAAAAAATAAGACAACAGTAAAGTTAGATGAATAAAGATGTAGCGCTAAATAACAAGGGAGACCCAGGAAATGGGCCTCAAAATATATATAAATGTGAATAAAGGTCAATGAAGTGAGTCCACATAGTGTCCATAAAATATCCGTGATATGAAGTAACTGAACCCACATGTGAAACAATAAGGGTCATCGCATAACTTCTGGAGGGGAAGAGAGGTAGAATACTCTTACCGGAACCGGTGGATCTGCGGATCAGGCAGATCGTATGGGCATGAAAAATCTCTGGGGCAGTTCCCTTCTGCTTGTCTGAAGGCTGGATCAAACGAATCCCAGATGACAACTCTCCAGCAGGTTCCCCGACTTGAAAAGGAGACTCTGGATTCTACCACGATCCCGGTAGTCCTCCGATAGAACAGGAACAGCTTCCAATACGGAAATTCTTTCCGGAATTAAAATCGCAACTCAGAGAAAACCTCAACTCAATCGACCAATCATGGAAAAGAAAATGAGGGGAATGCTCCGATAGTGCAGGTCAATGCAGGTTTATTGAAACCAACAAATTAAAAGTGATCACATACAGGTAAAATCATTAAAAGGGCAGTGAATAAAGTGGTGTACCAAGGCTGACGCGTTTCGTACTAGAGTACTTCAACAGGGGCATCAACAAACTCCTTCCACAACAGTAAAGTTAGCCCAAATTTTTTTTTTTTATACTGTGAAAGATAATGTTATGCCGAGTAAATTGATACCCAACATGTCCCGCTTCAAAATTGCGCCCGCTCGTGGAATGGCGACAAACTTTTACCCTTAAAAATCTCCAGAGGCGCCGTTTAAAAAAAAAATTCTACAGGTTGCATGTTTTGAGTTACATAGGGGGTTTAGTGCTACAATTATTGCTCTCGTTCTAACGATACCTCACATGTGTGGTTTGAACACCATTTTTATATGCAGGCGCTGCTCACATATGCGTTCGCTTCTGCGTGCGAGCTCGTCCGGACAGGGCGCTTTAAAAAAAAAAAAAAAATGTTTTCTTATTTTACTTTATTTTATTGATTTTGACACTGTTTTTAAAAAATAAAATAAAAATTTGGGTCACTTTTATTCCTATTACAAGGAATGTAAACATCCCTTGTAATAGAAAAAAGTATGACAGGTCCTCTTAAATCATATGAGATTTGGGGTCAAAAAGACCTCAGATCTCATATTTGGACTAAAATGCAATAAAAAAAATAGTTTTAAAAAAATGTCCCTTTAAGAGCTATGGGCGGAAGTGACGTTTTGACGCTATGGTATAGAGAGACGGGTGCGGGCCATCTTCCCCTCACTTATCTCCATACCCAGTACGGGAGAGGACCCGATCGCCTCCGCCGCTATCGACGGCTCCGGTAAGCCGCGGGAGGGGGGGGGACCATCTCCCGCCGCCAACGGTGATCTCGCAGCGAATCTGCTGCAGAGACCACCATTATCGTAAACCGGACCGCTCCCTGAAAAGATGGATACCTCGGTTATGCAGCTAGCTGCTGCCATAACCGAGATATCCACCTTTAAAATGCCGACGTATATATACACAGCGGGCGGTCCGGATAATTACTGTAGATGGGCAGTGGGAACAAACTGAAAATCGGAGTTCCATGTGGCCTTTTGCAAAGCAGACTAAGCAGCAGGGAGATACTTCCTTGATGTTAGAGGGCAGGAAAGAGTGTAGAGTACACGTGACACTCCACCCAGTAGATGGCAGTGTTCAGTTCAACACTGTTTACCACTTAAGAGACTGGTAGATGAGAGAGAATTTTAAAGGGTACCCAGCAATCCGAATAAGGTAGCTCCTCGTGCTCAAATCGGCCTACTCACAGAGTGAGGCTTCAGAGACGGGGCATGCATTGGAGGCAAGGCCAGCAGCTCTGGAAAGCGCTTCATGACTAACGTGTTACCAGAATGGGGTCTGAGAAATGCTTTATGTGGAACCCAGTGCCTAAAGGTCACTTCCAGGTGAGCCCTGCAACAATCGGTCCAAAGGGCTCCATGCTGGTTGTAAAAGGTGTAATCCTGGGTCAGTAGGGTGGTTTATTTTCTAAGGCAAAAAAGAAACTGTAAAATTTTTGCAGACTTTGCCTACGCCCCGAGTCTCAGTGATGTAAAAGATATGTAGCACACCGGCCCTCCTTCTCCACTCTTTGGCTCGCTCACAGGAGAAGGCGCACCGTCTCCACAATGCCCGTACCCCCTGGGTTGCAGAGGTTAAGCACACTTAGAGTGACTCTTCGATTTTCTTTGCCATTTTACTTCTATTGATGGCCTGAGCTTGGTAAAACGGTAGCTGGAGATATGGAAATTTTTTAAACATCGTGGCCAAGGCTGTTTGCAATTGCTATAAATGAAGTATTTGCTTGTCACATAGATGGCTGTTCTCGATCCCAAGTAGACGTGAGTGTCTGATCAAGAGGTTTTAATCTAGTACTTGAACGTAATTTTTACGTTGCTGGAGGCAAAAATTCAGCCTCTTCGTAGCTAGTTGCTTGTGATGATGGAGATGAGTCTTCCAGTATAAACGGTCTTATTGATTTCAGCGATAGCTTTGTAATGTTTATTCTTATATGAATCTTATTTTTCTTCTTTTGTACACTTAGTTCAATGTTAGAAATTTCACTAGTTTGTGATAGAAGTGATCAATGTGTGCAACCCCTAAATATCATCCAATCTTCTTGAAATTTGGCATATATATATCTTTTACATTACTGAGACTCAGGGGGTAAGCAAAGTCATATGAAAATCACATCTTTGGAAAAATGAAACACCCTATGGGCCAGCCTACATTTATTTTTTGTTTGCTGGTGTCCAAACTTCCTGTCGACAGAAATATAACCTAATAGCGTATACTTGCCATCGCAGGCTAGGCACGAGAATAAAATTTGATTTTTTGACTTACCTGTAAAATCCATACCCTCTCCGGTCATCTTCCAGGACAGCCCCTGAGATATGGCTCCTCCTCATGTGGGCAGGAAACCCATTGCCTCAACAATAAAAGGCATCCCATCCAGTTATTGTGTTTTCTCCAGCCGGGGGGGGGGGGGGGATACATTGATTTGTGCAGGTAACAAGAAGGGCAAGCAAGCTTCCAAGCCTACCTTGGCAAGGAGGATAAAGCAAGCCTACAGGACATGGGATGAAATGCCACCTGCATGGTTTACCACACATGATACAAAGACATTTGCCGCTTCATGGGTAGAAAGAGCCGACACTACCCAGGAGCAGATCTGTACAGTCGCTTCATGGTCTTCATTCAGGATTTGTGCAGGCCACCGACTTTTCGGTTTACTTCCCAGCAGAAGAGCTGGCATCAGGGAAGAACATCAATGAGCTCTGCCCAGCACCTTCAGCCTACCTGAGAGATGAGGCAGCTGGCGTTTCTCCCACACCACCGACAGGGACATGGAATTTCCCGCCAGCAGCATCTGTGGAGTTACAACAGACTTCTCCAGCTGAAGTGCTAGCAAACAGACAGAGGGTCCAAGACCTCTGCCCCACACCAGTTCGAGGGCCCAGGGTGAGAAGGTGTCAGTCACCCCCCCAGCAGCAGATCAGGATCCAGGGGGGAGAAGGGAGAGGAGGTGGTTGTCGTCCCTCCCCAACAACAGTCTATGGGCTCAGGAGCAAAATAACTAGTCCTTTCCCAGACTCCCGCTGTGGTGCGATTGGGCAACTGGCTCATCTCCGCAGTGGCAGGAGGAAGCTGTCATCCCTCCCAAACACTTATCCAGGGTGGAGGAAAACGGTCTTCCCTCCCCAGCAAGGATCCCTGCACCTGGCAAACCGTGCCAGAGAAATGTCATCCCAGCAGCCAGATGAGGGTACGGGAGATGGAGCAGCCGGCTCATCTCCCCAATGGCAGATACACAGTTCAGGAGAGAAGGTGGTCGTCCATCCTCCCCAGCTGCAGATCCAGTCTGGGAGTGGAGGAAGCCAGCCTCCCTCCCCAACAGTTAGCTGGAGCAGATGTGGGATCCCCAGCAGAAGTGTTGGCATCAAGGCAGAGTGCTACCAACCAGCACCGCTAACAACTCCAAAATTCCAGGGAGCTGGGGCAGTCAGCCCCTCCCCCAGCAAAAAGCTAATGTAGTGAAGCTCCTACAACCAGCTGAAGCACAGGCAACAGGGCAGAGCGCTGCTGGCCTCTGTCTAGCGCCTACAGTGTCTTCAGGGGGCCGGGGCAGTCGGCCTCTCTTCCAGTAGCAGACAAAGCCCCGGAATGGTAAAAACCACCCAGCTGAAGCGTTGGCAGCCAGACCCGATTCTATGACCTCTGTCCCACACCTACCAATGACAAATATTCCCTGTGGCCCAAAATGGAGATAATGTTGACCAACACTGTGGGTTCACTCCGCCCGACTAACGCATGTCCAGACCAGGTGGAGGTCTAGGACCTTGTTCACTTTGGATGGGGGAGAACGTTACAGACCCAACCAGGACAGGGGCTTTTTGGAGGGGACCTACTGACTATGGGCCCTGGCTTTTAAGGGAACTTTTTGGGAGGTGTGTGCCTGGGGGACTCTTGGAGTGGTTTTGCTTTGGATTCAGGTCTCCCTGAAGCACACAGACTCTGGAAATCTAGGCCCAGGATCCATATTTAGGGCTTCTATGCCCATAACCAGCAATGACGGCTTTAGATTGGAAAACTCAGAGAAGATGTTAATATCATCAGCTCAAAGTAACCTGATTCTGCGGTATCCTGATAATCTGTTTAAGGTGTTGTCTTTCTCCCATTGTTAATGGAGTCACCTATTGTTTCGGTCTATTTGCTCATCTCTGTTTATACTTGTGATAATGTGTAAATGTACTTCCTTCTAGGCTTGTTGCCGGGCAGTCTGGACACCTAGGCTGGTTTAAGCTTGATGGAGGTGAGGCCTCAGAAACATATTGCGGCCCGCCCCACCACCTGTTCTACCAGCCTGCTGACACACTGACAGTAGCGTGTGTTAGACCTCCGGGTGTTCGAGGTCCAGGACGTCGCCGGTCATTTTTCGTGGCAGGTCCTGGTTGTGAGCTATTGCGGATACTCTCCAGTCCATCGAGACCACTGCTCCATTCTACCAGCCCTGTGTGCAGTATATAGCATGTTTAGATTTAAGTGTTTTCAGAATAAATTGCGGTTTATGTTTGACATATACTGATCTGGCATCCTCATTTATTGTTTACATGGTTTAAGTGGCTAGTTGTTCATTTGTTCATGTTAATTTAACTCACTAATTCAGCTATTAGTTGCTAGAGGTGGATTAGCATACTGTTTATGTTGGCTTTTCCTTAGTTATGGTAATTATATTCCTGTATACAGTATATAATGTGTTCAGGCTCACCTGATCTTGTGTACTATATATTCTGTGTGAGTTTTCAATAAAAAGTACCATTTGCATCTAAGCTATTTGTCAGCGAGTCCTGGATGGTCAGCTATATCATCTGGTTCCTATGTCCAGACTGGAGGAAGCTATATCTTGACGGAACCACCCAAGCTGGGTGCTGGACAGTTCCGTCACATCTCTCTTATTAAGGCAATGCGTTTCCTGCCCACAAGGAGGAGGAGCCATATCTCAGGGGCTGTCCTGGAAGACTCCTGGAAATAGAGTTACCAGTTATATCCAACTCTGTTTCTTGGGAGTACATGACCGGGGGCACAGAGGTTGATTTACTAAAGGCAAATAGATCGGTGTACTTTGCTAGTGC
Organism: Rana muscosa; assembly: GCA_029206835.1. Taxonomy (NCBI): domain Eukaryota; kingdom Metazoa; phylum Chordata; class Amphibia; order Anura; family Ranidae; genus Rana; species Rana muscosa. The sequence continues at coordinate 239,669,927 of CM055126.1, forward strand.
AGTTGCGCTCTGCAGATGAATTTGCTTCAAAACTTAGTAAAGCTTCAAAATTTCAGTTAAACCCCCCATGCTAAATCTCCGCAAATGCATGCAAACCGACCCCCCCCCCCATCCAAACAAGTGGTGGCACCCCTTCATCATTGACAGAGCTCGTTGCCCAGCTTAGCGACTTTGGAAGCCCATGGTTTGGACCGGGCTGCCCAAACCTTTTTATCCTTCCTAGATTGTAAGCTCTCCGGAGCAGGGCCCTCTTCCTCCCGTATTGTAACTGTACTGTCTGTCCTCATGTTGTTAAGCGCTGCGCAATCTGTTGGCAGTGCTGGGACAAGGTCATCCAGCGACCAGGGCAAAGATGCCAAACTTCCCTTAAAGCGGAGGTTCACCCAAAAGTGAACCTCCGCTCTTCGGAAAACTTCCCCCCCGCCCCTCCGGTGTCACATTTGGCACCTTTCGGGGGGGAAGGGGTGCAGATACCTGTATAAAACAGGTATTTGCACCACTTCCGGGAGCAGACTCCAGCGGGGGTCCCGCCCCTGCGCGTCACCCCCCCCCCCATTGTGTTCTGGGAAACACTCGGCTCCCAGAACACAACGGGAACCAGTGAGGACGGCGCGGCTCGCGCATGCGCCGTAGGGAACCGGGCAGTGAAGCCGCATCGCTTCACTTCCTGATTCCCTCACCGAGGATGGCGGCGGGGGAAGCCGAGAGCCGACCTGGACAGCTAAGGGTCTTTTTTTAAAGTCAGCAGCTGCAGTATTTGTAGCTGCTGGCTTTTAAAAAAAATTTTTTTACGGTGAACCTCCGCTTTAAGGTAAGGGTCAAAGCACCCCCATCCCTGCATTAAGCCATTGCGCCCAGGGCAGCCACCCCTTGTCCCGGCCCTGCGTGTTGGTACTATATAATTCCTGTATAATAATAAATAAATAATCCCCCCCCCCCCCCCATTCACAAAAGAAGAAAAAAAAGTACTTTCCGCTTGGTATTTCAATGCTTTATTCATTGATTAAAAGAATATACATTTAACATAAACCAAACATCAGTCATTGCTAACATTCAGCTGGCTTTCTTGTATTCTGTCAGGAGTTCCCAAAATTTTTCCCCTGTTTGTTTTTTCTCATTTTGATTGCATTTATAAAGATAAAATATCACCACATCTGGCATGTCACCCCTTTCCACACTGTGCCAGTGGATCCTCTAAATTCCAGGAACGGGGCAAGGCTTACTCTGCCCTAGCGGGCCTGAAGAACTGTTTCTCAGCAGGCTCTTGCTGAGATTGCAGTCCCCCCCGGACGCGCTAGAGCAGCCATCGATTTCCCTGGTTCTATACCGATGTACGTATAAAATTTTTAAATCAGCATGGTATGTGTTCACTGGAGACAAAACAGTGCACACCTGTCAAAGAGCGGTTTTTTTTTTTTGAATTTTATTTAATATAAGATGGTAAAACCATTTTGTAAAACACATATAAACTTTAACCCATAAATAGAATCTTATCATCAGGACATCTGTTGCATAAATGGATTCCATGAAAAGCTCACAGAGTTGGCGGCCAGTCCTCAGCACTGCTGGGTAACCAACGTCGGCCGCTTGTTAGCTTTATGTGATATATTATTGCAGACTGTCCATGGTTTTTTGTTTTTTTATCGATAAATGCACAACATTCGTACCACTTAAAACTGGGGTTCAGATGGAAGTCTCACAGAGACCACGTCCCTACCTCGGTTGCCCCGATACTAGCTGGCTTTTGAAGCCGCCTAGATAGAACAAGATATTAAAACAAACTTTGTGGAATGTTTCTATTTTTTTTTTTCTTTACTCGCTTTTTTTTTATGCACTATAGCAGCTTTCACCAGCGATATCACGATTTTGTTATCTCTTTACATTCGCTAGTCACAGTGAAACAGGTGTGTGTGTTCTTATTAAAGAGTTTTGAGGTGTCTGTATTTCCGTCACTGAAACCACAGCACAGCTGCGAACCACCGGTCGAAAACCGACCTTTTTTTAAATTATTATTATTATATTACAATCCAGCAGTATCGCGGTCGGCCCGGACGGCGGCCGACCTCCCCCTGCCAGTATGTGGGCACTTCTTTTAAAAGTTTTTATACTCTATTCTTTGGCAGCTGAAAACAGGCGCTGACAGAGAAAAATCCGGTGACTTGGTTGTCAGGGATCTCACGACTAAAAGCACGCTGGTGCTCTCTAAAGACGCATTCGGTTAACTGAAATAAAAAAACACAAAACAAGAAGAAAAAAAAAAAATTGCTTCATGCGCTAGACACTCATAAAAAGAAAAAAAAAAAAAAAAAAAAAGAATTTGATAACATTAGTTCAGTACAAAAAAAAAAAAAAGTGACAGTTTCAGAAAAAAATAAAAAGGTTTTGTTCACGCAGAGCTTTGCCAACAGGGGTAGGCAACCCGGAGCCCTCCAGCTGTTGCAGAATTACAAGTCCCATCATGCCTCTGGGAGTAATTGTAACTGTCAGCCTTGCAATGCCTCATGGGAAATGTAGTTCCACAACAGCTGGAGGGCCCTCAGGTTGCCCAACCCATGACCTACAACATGGGTGCTCGTCCAGCTGTTGCAGGACTACAAGTCCCATGAGGCATTACAAGCCGCTGACCGTTACAAGCATGACTCCCAAAGGGCAGAGGCATTATTCCGCAACAGCTGGAGGGCCACAGGTTGGAGCTCCCATTGGCGTCCAATGAGCCTTGCAAAACTGTCAGCAAGCTTGTGGCAGCTCTTCTGAAGCTTGTAAATAAATCTACATTTTAAGGGCTCCCACTCTTTAGCATGTCGAGGGCTGGCAGGCGCTTTAAAAAAAAAAATCTGCTAGCAGATTATAATGTAGAATTCCAGCCTAAAAAAAACCCCTAACTAGTCTTAAAATGCCCCCTCCACCAACCTAATACCAACGCGGACTAACCGGTGTAAAAAAAGATGTATATACAGTAGAACCTGGGATTGCGAGTAAAGTGGTTAACGAGCGTTTGGCAATACGAGTACTGTATTTTTAAAAATCGTAACTCGGTTTGCGAGTGTTGTCTCGCAAAACGAGCAGGATTCAGGCCAAAGCGGCGTGCAGTACCGCGTTTGGCCTGAGGTTGGGGGGGGGGGGGGCGCCGGAGCCGAGCAAAGCCGAACGTCACCGTTCCGAGATGCACGGAAAGGCTCGGCAAATCTCGGGAACAAAGTCTTTCCGAGGTTTACCGAGGTGTCCTCGGGCCTTTTCCGTGGCTCTCCGGCGCCCCCCCGCCTCTGGCCGCATGCGGCATTGCATGCCATTGAAGTCAATGCCGAACTAATTATTTTTGTTTCCATTGACTTCAATGGGGAAACTCGCTTTGATATGCGGGTACTTTGGATTACGAGCATTCTCCTGGAATGGATCATGCTCATAATCCGAGGTTCCACTGTACTTACCTATTTTTAGCCCAGTCGAGTCACATGATCTAGCACCCCTGTGTCGGCCAGCAGCTGCAGGGGAGAGGGAGCACCGACAACTGTTGGGACAAGATCATGTGATCTAGCTCCCGTTTGTCAGCAGCAGCTACAGGGGAGAGGGAGCACCGGCAACTTTTTGGACACGGTCATGTGACCTGGCTCACTTGTGTCAGCCAGCAGCTGCAGGGGAGAAGAGGATGCACCAACAACAGCTGGAACAAGGTAACGTGATCTAGCTCCCCTGTGTTTGTCAGCAGCAGCTACAGGGGAGAGGAGGGAGCACTAGCAACTATTTGGACAAGAGCATGTGATCTGGGCTCCCTTATGTCAGCCAGCAGCAGCTACAAGGGAGAGGAGGGAGCTCCAACAACCATTGGGACAAGGTCATGTGATCCTGCTCCCTTGTGTCAGCCAGCAGCAGCTGCAGGGGGGGGGGGGTGGAGGGAACAATGACAACCATTTCGACAAAGGGAGCCTATGGGTGACAATCACTCCTGGATTTCCCAGCTGCTGTTGAACTCTTTTCTCCCCTGCAGCCAGTGCTGGTTTACACAGGGGATCACGTGACTGGACCAGGGCTGGCTGAAAATAGGCAAGTACATACATCTTTTTTACACAGGTTAGAAAGCATAGGACAACATTTTTAGAAACTAGTAAAGTTTAGGCTGGATTTCTACTTTAATCAAGGTTCAGTAGAGACCTAGTCTATTAGTGTGCCGCTCCAAGCGCCCATCCAAAACCCTCCAGTGACCCAGTACTCTTGGTACGCCCACCGAAGCGGCCAACGTGCTAGATCCCAGCCTGACTGAGGCGGCCGACGGCCTAGATCCCAGCCTGACTGAGGCGGCCGACGGCCTAGATCCCAGCCTGACTGAGGCGGCCGACGGCCTAGATCCCAGCCTGACTGAGGCGGCCGACGGCCTAGATCCCAGCCTGACTGAGGCGGCCGACGGCCTAGATCCCAGCCTGACTGAGGCGGCCGACGGCCTAGATCCCAGCCTGACTGAGGCGGCCGACGGCCTAGATCCCAGCCTGACTGAGGCGGCCGACGGCCTAGATCCCAGCCTGACTGAGGCGGCCGACGGCCTAGATCCCAGCCTGACTGAGGCGGCCGACGGCCTAGATCCCAGCCTGACTGAGGCGGCCGACGGCCTAGATCCCAGCCTGACTGAGGCGGCCGACGGCCTAGATCCCAGCCTGACTGAGGCGGCCGACGGCCTAGATCCCAGCCTGACTGAGGCGGCCGACGGCCTAGATCCCAGCCTGACTGAGGCGGCCGACGGCCTAGATCCCAGCCTGACTGAGGCGGCCGACGGCCTAGATCCCAGCCTGACTGAGGCGGCCGACGGCCTAGATCCCAGCCTGACTGAGGCGGCCGACGGCCTAGATCCCAGCCTGACTGAGGCGGCCGACGGCCTAGATCCCAGCCTTACTGAGGCGGCCGACGGCCTAGATCCCAGCCTTACTGAGGCGGCCGACGGCCTAGATCCCAGCCTTACTGAGGCGGCCGACGGCCTAGATCCCAGCCTTACTGAGGCGGCCGACGGCCTAGATCCCAGCCTTACTGAGGCGGCCGACGGGCTAGATCCCAGCCTTACTGAGGCGGCCGACGGGCTAGATCCCAGCCTTACTGAGGCGGCCGACGGGCCTAGATCCCAGCCTTACTGAGGCGGCCGACGGGCCTAGATCCCAGCCTTACTGAGGCGGCCGACGGGCTAGATCCCAGCCTTACTGAGGCGGCCGACGGGCTAGATCCCAGCCTTACTGAGGCGGCCGACGGGCTAGATCCCAGCCTTACTGAGGCGGCCGACGGGCTAGATCCCAGCCTTACTGAGGCGGCCGACGGGCTAGATCCCAGCCTTACTGAGGCGGCCGACGGGCTAGATCCCAGCCTTACTGAGGCGGCCGACGGGCTAGATCCCAGCCTTACTGAGGCGGCCGACGGGCTAGATCCCAGCCTTACTGAGGCGGCCGACGGGCTAGATCCCAGCCTTACTGAGGCGGCCGACGGGCTAGATCCCAGCCTTACTGAGGCGGCCGACGGGCTAGATCCCAGCCTTACTGAGGCGGCCGACGGGCTAGATCCCAGCCTTACTGAGGCGGCCGACGGGCTAGATCCCAGCCTTACTGAGGCGGCCGACGGGCTAGATCCCAGCCTTACTGAGGCGGCCGACGGGCTAGATCCCAGCCTTACTGAGGCGGCCGACGGGCTAGATCCCAGCCTTACTGAGGCGGCCGACGGGCTAGATCCCAGCCTTACTGAGGCGGCCGACGGGCTAGATCCCAGCCTTACTGAGGCGGCCGACGGGCTAGATCCCAGCCTTACTGAGGCGGCCGACGGGCTAGATCCCAGCCTTACTGAGGCGGCCGACGGGCTAGATCCCAGCCTTACTGAGGCGGCCGACGGGCTAGATCCCAGCCTTACTGAGGCGGCCGACGGGCTAGATCCCAGCCTTACTGAGGCGGCCGACGGGCTAGATCCCAGCCTTACTGAGGCGGCCGACGGGCTAGATCCCAGCCTTACTGAGGCGGCCGACGGGCTAGATCCCAGCCTTACTGAGGCGGCCGACGGGCTAGATCCCAGCCTACTGAGGCGGCCGACGAGCTAGATCCCAGCCTACTGAGGCGGCCGACGAGCTAGATCCCAGCCTACTGAGGCGGCAGAAGATCTAGATCCCAGCCTACTGAGGCGGCCGACGAGCTAGATCCCAGCCTACTGAGGCGGCCGACGTGCTAGATCCCAGCCTACTGAGGCGGCCGACGTGCTAGATCCCAGCCTACTGAGGCGGCCGACGAGCTAGATCCCAGCCTACTGAGGCGGCCGACGAGCTAGATCCCAGCCTACTGAGGCGGCCGATGTGCTAGATCCCAGCCTTACTGAGGCGGCCGACGTGCTAGATTCCAGCCTTACTGAGGCGGCCGACGAGCTAGATCCCAGCCTACTGAGGCGGCCGGACGAGCTAGATCCCAGCCTACTGAGGCGGCAGAAGATCTAGATCAGCCTACTGAGGCGGCCGACGAGCTAGATCCCAGCCTACTGAGGCGGCCGACGTGCTAGATCCCAGCCTACTGAGGCGGCCGACGTGCTAGATCCCAGCCTACTGAGGCGGCCGACGTGCTAGATCCCAGCCTACTGAGGCGGCAGAAGATCTAGATCAGCCTACTGAGGCGGCCGACGAGCTAGATCCCAGCCTACTGAGGCGGCCGACGTGCTAGATCCCAGCCTACTGAGGCGGCCGACGTGCTAGATCCCAGCCTACTGAGGCGGCCGACGTGCTAGATCCCAGCCTACTGAGGCAGCCGACGTGCTAGATCCCAGCCTACTGAGGCGGCCGACGAGCTAGATCCCAGCCTACTGAGGCGGCCGACGAGCTAGATCCCAGCCTACTGAGGCGGCCGATGTGCTAGATCCCAGCCTTACTGAGGCGGCCGACGTGCTAGATTCCAGCCTTACTGAGGCGGCCGACGAGCTAGATCCCAGCCTACTGAGGCGGCCGGACGAGCTAGATCCCAGCCTACTGAGGCGGCAGAAGATCTAGATCAGCCTACTGAGGCGGCCGACGAGCTAGATCCCAGCCTACTGAGGCGGCCGACGTGCTAGATCCCAGCCTACTGAGGCGGCCGACGTGCTAGATCCCAGCCTACTGAGGCGGCCGACGTGCTAGATCCCAGCCTACTGAGGCGGCCGACGTGCTAGATCCCAGCCTACTGAGGCGGCCGACGTGCTAGATCCCAGCCTACTGAGGCGGCCGACGAGCTAGATCCCAGCCTACTGAGGCGGCCGACGAGCTAGATCCCAGCCTACTGAGGCGGCCGACGAGCTAGATCCCAGCCTACTGAGGCGGCCGATGTGCTAGATCCCAGCCTTACTGAGGCGGCCGACGAGCTAGATTCCAGCCTTACTGAGGCGGCCGACGAGCTAGATCCCAGCCTACTGAGGCGGCCGGACGAGCTAGATCCCAGCCTACTGAGGCGGCAGAAGATCTAGATCAGCCTACTGAGGCGGCCGACGAGCTAGATCCCAGCCTACTGAGGCGGCCGACGTGCTAGATCCCAGCCTACTGAGGCGGCCGACGTGCTAGATCCCAGCCTACTGAGGCGGCCGACGTGCTAGATCCCAGCCTACTGAGGCGGCCGACGTGCTAGATCCCAGCCTACTGAGGCGGCCGACGTGCTAGATCCCAGCCTACTGAGGCGGCCGAAGATCTAGATCAGCCTACTGAGGCGGCCGACGAGCTAGATCCCAGCCTACTGAGGCGGCCGACGTGCTAGATCCCAGCCTACTGAGGCGGCCGACGTGCTAGATCCCAGCCTACTGAGGCGGCCGACGTGCTAGATCCCAGCCTACTGAGGCGGCCGACGTGCTAGATCCCAGCCTACTGAGGCGGCCGACGTGCTAGATCCCAGCCTACTGAGGCGGCCGACGAGCTAGATCCCAGCCTACTGAGGCGGCCGACGAGCTAGATCCCAGCCTACTGAGGCGGCCGACGAGCTAGATCCCAGCCTACTGAGGCGGCCGATGTGCTAGATCCCAGCCTTACTGAGGCGGCCGACGTGCTAGATTCCAGCCTTACTGAGGCGGCCGACGAGCTAGATCCCAGCCTACTGAGGCGGCTGGACGAGCTAGATCCCAGCCTACTGAGGCGGCAGAAGATCTAGATCAGCCTACTGAGGCGGCCGACGAGCTAGATCCCAGCCTACTGAGGCGGCCGACGTGCTAGATCCCAGCCTACTGAGGCGGCCGACGTGCTAGATCCCAGCCTACTGAGGCGGCCGACGTGCTAGATCCCAGCCTACTGAGGCGGCAGAAGAGCTAGATCCCAGCCTACTGAGGCGGCCGACGAGCTAGATCCCAGCCTACTGAGGCGGCCGACGAGCTAGATCCCAGCCTACTGAGGCGGCCGACGAGCTAGATCCCAGCCTACTGAGGCGGCCGACGAGCTAGATCCCAGCCTACTGAGGCGGCCGACGTGCCAGATCCCAGCCTTACTGAGGCGGCCGACGTGCCAGATCCCAGCCTTACTGAGGCGGCCGACGTGCTAGATCCCAGCCTTACTGAGGCGGCCGACGTGCTAGATCCCAGCCTACTGAGGCGGCCGACGAGCTAGATCCCAGCCTACTGAGGCGGCCGACGAGCTAGATCCCAGCCTACTGAGGCGGCCGACGAGCTAGATCCCAGCCTACTGAGGCGGCCGATGTGCTAGATCCCAGCCTTACTGAGGCGGCCGACGTGCTAGATTCCAGCCTTACTGAGGCGGCCGACGAGCTAGATCCCAGCCTACTGAGGCGGCCGGACGAGCTAGATCCCAGCCTACTGAGGCGGCAGAAGATCTAGATCAGCCTACTGAGGCGGCCGACGAGCTAGATCCCAGCCTACTGAGGCGGCCGACGTGCTAGATCCCAGCCTACTGAGGCGGCCGACGTGCTAGATCCCAGCCTACTGAGGCGGCCGACGTGCTAGATCCCAGCCTACTGAGGCGGCAGAAGAGCTAGATCCCAGCCTACTGAGGCGGCCGACGAGCTAGATCCCAGCCTACTGAGGCGGCCGACGAGCTAGATCCCAGCCTACTGAGGCGGCCGACGAGCTAGATCCCAGCCTACTGAGGCGGCCGACGAGCTAGATCCCAGCCTACTGAGGCGGCCGACGTGCCAGATCCCAGCCTTACTGAGGCGGCCGACGTGCCAGATCCCAGCCTTACTGAGGCGGCCGACGTGCCAGATCCCAGCCTTACTGAGGCGGCCGACGTGCCAGATCCCAGCCTTACTGAGGCGGCCGACGTGCTAGATCCCAGCCTTACTGAGGCGGCCGACGTGCTAGATCCCAGCCTTACTGAGGCGGCCGACGTGCTAGATCAGCCTACTAGGAGTGCAGCATCTCCGGGTTACACTTTGCATAGTAGGCTAAGGTTCAAGTAGTGCTGTAGCCTACCGAAGCCAACCAAAGCTACTCGAAGTTGGCTGAAAGCCCTGCAAACGCTCAGTTACCTTGCCCTTAGACAAGCTGAAGCCCGTGTGAACGAAGCCTAAAACACACAGTACTCCATCAAATGGAACTTCCTTCATAAAAAAAAAAAAAAAAAATATATATATATATATATTTTACACACATCAGCTTAACATTTTCTTTACCAAGTAAAAAGCACGATTCTAGAACACGAGACTGTGCGTTTAACACTCACTGGCACACCAGTATTTAAAAAATAAAATTATTTTGGCGTCCATGCACAGCATTCAGGGGGAAGGACAAAATAAAAAGAAAAAAAAGGAAAAAAAAAAAAAAAGCACACAATGCAAAGTTACTTGGTAAACCGAAAAAGCACAAATACCAAAAAAGTTAGCAACCTGAGGAAGAAACCCTTTGTAGGTTTTTCTTAGAGAGTCTTTTTAAGTCACTAGGCCTTGCTAGCAATGCAGTTCATATACACAAAGCGAGGCAAACTTCATCTATTGAAACGAGCCCCCCCCCCCTCCCCCCCACCCCCAAATGTTGGTCTGATAAAGCAGTCGCACACAAGACACGCAAGGAAGTCCCTAAAGCCCATTAAGTGCTCTTCTTTGTCATTACACCAGTTTCTCGTGCTGAAGATCCTGTAGACTAGAGAAGGTCGCTCTCTAAAAACGTTTGACCAAGAACGTCCCCCTCCCCCCCCCCCCCCCAGAGAAGCACTTTCAACCGTGAAAGCCCTGAACACTGTCACGTTCGACTTCATTACCAAAATATCCGACTTTCCTTTTCTTTTCTTTTCCTTCTTTTCATCAAGAAGTAGATACACACATACAATTTTTATATAGCTAATACTGATTAAACACGGCACAAAAAGGGTTAACTCACTCTACTGAGGAAACATTAGAAGACCCTATTTGCATATTGTAACCACAGGAAACTTCTAGGAGAATAAAAATGCTAAATGCCTTCGCTGAAGTTTTGCATCTCTCTGTAAAAGTGCCGAGCCGGTTCGGTGAAGACGCTGAGCAGTTCAATGTCCATGACCGCCTGCCAAGGTCGCGCTAATCCGATCGATACCTGTTCTATCAGGTTGTGCACTGGATCCACATCTTGGTCGGCCAGCTCGCTTTGGTCAAAGTCTATGCTCTCCTCTGTGACCTCCAGTACTTTTAGGTCTGGCCCCCGAAGACGAGCGATTGCTATGAGGTTGTGTGCCCATACGGTGTAGCCTGCGGAAAGGAGGAGACCACATGTTATTCACCAATATTAGCCACCTGCCGACCAGAACTTTTCTCACACTTGTTTACAACAAGTTTAACCTCTTGCCGACCGCCGCACGAACTTACCGTATATACTCGAGTAGAAGCCGACCCAAATATAAGCAGAGGCACCTAATTTTACCACAAAAAAATAGGAAAACGTATTGACTCGAGTATAAGCCTAGGGCAGTGATGGCGAACCTTGGCATCCCAGATGTTTTGGAACTACATTTCCCATGATGCTCAACTCCACTGCAGAAGGCATGAGCATCATGGGAAATGTAGTTCCAAAACATCTGGGGTGCCAAGGTTCGCCATCACTGGCCTAGGGTGTCCATCTGCATGCCTCACTTTTCCTCACTGTGTCCATGACTAGACTGACGTTTAACATGGGAGTCTATGGAAGAGGTTCCCGGCTTTGAAAAAAAAAAAAATCTGTGCTCCCCGAGTGTAGGTCCCCCAGACAACAAACTTTGCACACTTGTAGAGAAGAAATGGGGCTACATGTGTGCCAAGTTGCGGGTCCAGATGACCTACGACCGGCCGGTACCGGGTCCCCAAATTCACCAGAGAAATGACCGTTTAACATGGGAGTCTATGGAAGGGGTGCCCGGCTTTGAAAAATCGGTGCTCCCCGGCCGTAGGTCCCCCGGACAACAAACTGCACACTTGTAGAGGAAAAGTGGGGCTACATGTGTGCCAAGTTTGGCCGGTACCAGGTCCGCAAAGTCTGGGAGATCAGGTGCAAAAAGAAGACTTGAATATAAGCCGAGGGGGGGCATTTTCAGCACAAAAAAAAAAAAATGTGCTGAAAAACTCGGCTTATACTCGAGTATATACCGTATACGTCGACTGAATGGCACAGCTGGGCAAATGGGCGTATATGTCCCCTTTAAAGAGGAAGTAAACCCGGTATTTAAAAAAATAAATAAAAAAATAAACCTGCAAAAGAAAAAAGGCATAATGAGCTAGTATGCATAGCATATTAGCTCATTATGAATGACTTACCTGAGATCGAAGCCCCCGAACTGCTCCTCGTTCCCCTCCGCCGCCATCTTGCCTTGCTGTCCCTTCCGTGCATCACCGCTTCGGCACTGTGATTGGCCGGAGCGGCGATGACGTCACACGCATGCGCGCGGGGCCGGCATTCTCCCATTCAGAAAACCGGCGCCGTAGACATCGGCGCTGGTTTTCTGCACATATCTCCTTAACCGTGTAGGTCAAAGAGATATTTCTTGCACCTACAGGTAAGCCTTAATCTAGGCTTACCTGTAGGTGCAAGTTGTGTGCTTGGGTTTAGAACCACTTTAAATTGCCGCCGTGTGGTCGCGCCGACGGCACGCTCGCAACCCTGACGTGAGCTCCGTGACCTTGCTCGCGGACTCGATGTCCCGCGATCGGGTCTCAGAGCTGAAGAACGGGGAGATGTTAGTGTAAACACAACAGCCCCCCCCCCTTCTGCCTAGTGACATGTCACTGATCGTCTGTTCCCTGTCATCAGGAACAGCGATCAGTGACGTGTCACGGCAAGCCACGCCCCCTAACAGTTAGAAGCACTCCCTAGGTCATACTTCACATCTTCAGCACCCCCTACAGGTTAACCCCCTTCACTGCCAGTGTAATTTTTACAGTAATCAGTGCATTTTTATAGCACTGATCGCTGTAAAAATGACAATGGCGCCAAAAGTGTCCGATGTGTCCGCCATAATGTCGCAGTCATGAAAACAAAATACAAAAATAAAAATCGCTGATCGCCGCCATCACTAGTAAAAAAAAAAAAAAACATTAATAAAAATGCCATAAATCTATCCCCTATTTTGTAGACGCTATAACTTTTGTGCAAACCAAACGCTTATTGCGATTTTTTTTACCAAAAATATGTAGAAGAATACGTATCGGCCTAAACTGAGGAAAAATATATATTTTTTTTATATATTTTTGGGGATATTTATTATAGCAAAAAGTAAAAAAATTGGTTTTTTTTCCAAATCGTCGCTCTATTTTTGTTTATAGCGCAAAAAATAAAAACCGCAGAGGTGATCAAATACCACCAAAAGAAAGCTCTATTTGTGGGGGAAAAAAAAAAAAGGACGTCAATTTTGTTTGGGAGCCACGTCGCACGACCTCGCAATTGTAAGTTAAAGTGACGCAGTGCCGAATCGCAAAAAGTGGCCTGGTCTTTGGCCAACCAAATGGTCCGGGCTTAAGTGGTTAAATCAGTATTTTTTGCTAGAAGCCAACCCCTAGAAATACTCATCTTTTCTGACAGTTCTTCACTAGGTTTACATTTGGCTGGGGTCAGTGTCACTACTGGTAGCACGAGGAGATACTTGGACCCTATAAAGGTTGCACAGGCAGTCCAGCTCCTCCAGGACGGCACATCAATACGTGGCATTGCCAGAAGGTTTGCCGTGTCTCTCAGCACAGTCTCAAGAGCATGGAGGAGATTCCAGGAGACAGGCAGTTACTCTAGGAGAGCTGGACAGAGCCGTAGAAGGTCCTTAACCCATCAGCAGGACCGGAATCTGCTCCTTTGTACAAGGAGGAACAGGATGAGCACTGCCAGAGCCCTACAAAATGACCTCCAGCAGGCCACTGACCAAACGAACAATCACAAAAAAAGATTAGAGGGTGGCCTAAGGGGGCCAACGTCCTCTGGTGGGCCCTGTGCTCACTGCCCGGCACCGTGGAGCTTGATTGGCATTTGCCATTGAACACCAGAATTAGCAGGTCGGCCTCTGGCCCCCCTGTGCTTTTCACAGATGAGAGCCGGTTGACCCTGAGCACATGTGACAGACGGGAAAGGGTCTGGAGAACGTTATGCTGCCTGTAACATCTTTCTATGACGGGTTTGGTGGTGGGTCAGTGATGGTCTGGTGAGAATTCTGCATGGAGGGACGCACAGACCTCTACAGGCTACACAATGGCACCCTGACTGCCATTAGGCATCGGGATGAAATCCTTGGACCCATTGTCAGACCCTACGCTGGTGCACAACAATGCCCGGCCTCATGTGGCGAGAGCATGCAGCCAGTTCCTGGAGGATGAAGGAATGAATACCACTGAATGGCCCCCCACGCTCACCTGACCTAAATCCAAAAGAACACCTCTGGGACATTATCTGGCTGCATCTGATGCCACAAGGTTGCATCTTAGTCTGTTCAGGAGCTCAGTGATGCCCTGGTCCAGATCTGGGAGGAAATACCCCAGGACACCATCCGTCTCATTAGTTCCTCAGTTTAGGCCGATACGTATTCTTCTACATATTTTTTTTTTTTTACCAAAAATATCGCAATAAGCGTTTATTGATTGGTTTGAGCAAAAGTTTTAGTGTCTACAAAACAGGGGATAGTTTTATGGCATTTTTATTAAGAATTTATTTTATTTTTTTTACCAGTAATGGCGGCGATCATAGATTTTTATCGTGACTCGGACATTATGGCGGACACATCGGACACTTTTGCCATAAAAAAGCACTGATTACTGTAAAAATGGCACTGGCAGTGAAGGGGTTAACCTGTAGGGGGCGATCAAGGGGTTAAGTGTGTCCTAGGGAGTGCTTCTAACTGTAGGGGGGGATGGGCTGTGTGTGACACGAAACTGATCACCACTCCCGATTACAGGGAGATGTGATCAGTGTCCTTGTCACTAGAGCTGTACGATTCTGGGGAAAAATGAGAATCACGATTCTTTTGCTTAGAATGAAGATCACGATTCTCAAAAGGCTATTTAAAGGGGGGCATGTGAGGAGTGGACTTAAAATACCGGCAACCACTGTCCCTTATTATGAATACCACAGTCTGAGTCAGCTACCCTATATTATGAATATTAACACAGTCAGCTACCCCAGAGTCTGGGTAGCTGACTGTGGTAATATTCATAATATATGGATGGGTACCTGACTCAGACTGTGGTAATATTCATAATAAGGGACAGTGGTTGCCGGTATTTTAAGTCCGCTCCTCGGCTCACAAGCCCCCCTTAATAGCCTGACTGTCACTGCAGGGTTTGGACCTGGCTGGGGTAGCTGACTCACTGTGGTCACCGGTGTTCATAATATATGTCTGTACTGTAGTAGTAAGGCTGCGGCACAAGGAAGGAAGCTCACTCACTGTTTTGGAGTCATCATGCTGCCTACTGGTGCGCACTCACACAGGGCGCACTCACCGCTGTGCGTTTCGTTTCCCACCCGAGAAGCGTGGTGGTACTGCCCAGGCATCAGATATCCAGCAGCGGTGCTGACGTCAGTTCCTATAACCGCCATTTGTGTTCCACGCTGGATCCGGCGGGGAGATCAGAAAATCGCCACATATCCAGCCTGGAGATCGCGCGCTGGGGGGGGGTTTGAGGCAAACGATTAATCGTGCAGCTCTACTTGTCACTAGGAAGACTGGGGAAAAGCTTGTTTACATCAGCATTTCCCCGTTCTTTCTCTCCGTGAGACGATCGCGGGTATCCCCGCAGACATCGAGTCCGCGGGACCCGCGGTCGGAGTCACGGAGCGCGTCCACAATGCCGCATCTTAAAGGGTATATTATATATATATATATATATATATATATATATATATATATATATATATATATATATATATATATATATATATATACACACACACGTCCATCTGCCTGTCTGTGCCATTCTGCCCACGTATATCGTCGTGCGCTGGTCGGCAAGCGGTTAAAATTGCACACGCTCGTGGAATGGCAACAAACTATGATACTTAAACATTTGAAACATCTTTACAGGTTACCTGTTTAGAGTTAAGCCTCGTACACACGCTCAGACTTTTCTGCAAACTTTCCCAAAACTTTTTGCAACATCACGTGGTTTTTCTGCTCTTTTCTGCTCTTTACCGCCACCCTTTGCTCAACTTCTGCTATTGTTGGTTGATTGTAACATTAGTTGTTTTGTCCATCGGACAAAAGTCCGATGGTTTTCTGTACACACGGTCGGACTTCGCTCCATCTGACTTTTGTTGGGCAAAAGTTGGTCTGTTTGCAGACCCAACTATTGTCCGATGAAAAGCAAAAAAAAATCTGAAAAAAAGTTTGTCCGATGGAGCGTACACACGGTCGGATTGTTGGTCCAACTTGCTTAAAACGAAGTTTGTTGGGCAAAAGTCCGACCGTGTGTACGGGGCTTATCAGAGGAGGTCTAGCATTAGAATTATTTCTCTTGTTCCAACGTTCACTACGATACCCCACATGTGATGTGAACACCGTTTACATATGTGTGCGTTTTCTGCACGTGAGCACGGAGGGATAGGGGGCACTTAATTTTTTTTTTTTTATCACCATTATTCCCATTACTAAAGAATGTAAACATCCCTTGTAATAGAAAGAAGGATGACAGGTCCTCTTTATAGAGAGATCTGGGGTCAAAAAGACCAAAAAAAAAAACCGCAAATGTTTACTTCCTCCCTAGACCGGAAGGGACGCCATGACATTTGCTCCAGTCCTCCAAGACCATAGAGGCGATGAGAGAATTTGGTCTCTGGGAACCTCTATGGTTAGATCGTTTCTCGGGCAGGTCGGTTACAATGGTAAGCCCGAGAAACAGATACAAGCAGCCAGTGTTCCAGTTCCTCTACATCCAGGCAATGCAGGGAGATCTCCTGATGAGAAACAAGAAAGAGAAATTGCCGCTCCAGGCAGGTCTTACTTGGCTATGATCTTTCTCTCAGGAACCGTGGGGTGCCGGCAATGCACGTGGCAATTAGAACAAAGATGTATAGGACAGCCGCACTCCAACCAACGTAGCTTTATTGTAAAAAAAAATGATATTGGAACAAGCACTACAACGGAAACCAGGACAGCCGACGCGTTTCACCCTACATTTAGTGCTTACTCACGAGTAAGCACTAAATGTAGGGTGAAACGAGTCAGGTGTCCTGGTTTCCGTTGCTGTGACTTGTAGTGCTTGTTCCAATATCCTTTTTTACAATAAAGCCAAGTTGGAGTGCGGCTGTCCTATACATCTTTGTTCAGATCTCCTGATGAAATGGAGTCAGATAGGGAGGGACAGAAGAACAATTTCCCAACTTACTTAATTGGCTGAAACCACCTTGGGAAAGAACGGCTGTTTACAGGACAAAGTAGCTGGCTCCAGATATATGCCTTACAAAGAAGATGGCAATAACAAATCAAACCTTGTGTGAGTGGAAAGAGGGATTTACTTCAGAAAGGACCGCTGTGGGGGCTTCGATCTCAAGTAAGTAAATTCATAATGAGCTAGTATGCTATGCATACTAGCTCATTATGCTTTTGTCTTGCAGGGTGTATTTTTATTTATTTTTTTCTTCAGAGGGTTTACTTCCTCTTTAAAGACAACCAGGTCACTGTAGGCCAGTGTCAAAATCTTCCTGTAGGTGGCAGTATGATCCAACCATCTGTATTCTCGAGTACCCAGATATTACTTTAACCGCTTGCCGACTGCCTCACGTCGGCAGAAGGGCACGGGGCAGGCAAAGCAACATACCTGTACGTTGCTTTAAATATGTCGCCTAGCGGGCGCGCGCCAAGCGCAAGCTCCGTGACCCGCGGACTCGATGTCCGCCGGTGTCCCGCGATCGTGTCACAGAGCTGCAGAACGGGGATATGCAAGGCATTTTCCTGTTCTGCCTAGCGACAGGACAATGATCTACTGCTCCCTCTCATGTCACTTGTAGCCCATCCCCCCCCACAGTTAGAATCACTCTCTAGGACACACTTAACCCCTTCCTCGCCCCCTAGTGGTTAACCCCTTCCCTGCCAGTGACATTTACACAGTAACCAGTGCATTTTTATAGCACTGATCGCTGTATAAATGACAATGGTCCCAAAATAGTGTCAAAAGTGTCCGACGCAATATCGCAGTCACAAAAAAAAAAAAAAACAGATCGCTGTCATTACTAGTAAAAAATAAAATAATAAAAATGCCATAAAACTATCCTCTATTTTGTAGACGCTATAACTTTTGCGCAAACCAAACGCTTATTGCCATTTTTTTTTACCAAAAATATGTATCGGCCTAAACTGAGGAAAAAAACTTTTTTTTTATATATATTTTTTGGGGATATTTTAGCAAAAAGTAAAAAATATTGCTTATTTTTTTTCAAAATTGTCACTCTTTTTGTTTATAGCGCAAAAAATAAAAAAACTGCAGAGGTGATCAAATACCACCAAAAGAAAGCTCTATTTGTGAAAAAAACAAAAAAAAAAAAAAAAAAAACGTAAATTTTGTTTAGGAGCCACGTCACACGACCGCGCAATTGTCAGTTAAAGCGACGCAGTGGCGAATCGCAAAAAATGGCCCGGTCACTGGACAGCCAAATCTTCTGGGGCTGAAGTGGTTAGAAAAGTATTAGTGACATCATCTTCTTACTGTACATAGCCTGTTCAGACAGAATTGTGGGAGAGGCCCAGCAGTCTCCACCCACTACAGAAAACTACAAGGGGGGGGCGGAGACAAGACCAGTCACCCTGCACAAGGAGAGAGAGCAGAAATGTGGGAGGGGCCCAGCAGGCTCCTCCCACTACAGAAAACCACAAGCGGGGGCAGAGATAAGACCAGTCATCCTGCACAAGAAGAGAGAGTGGAGTTGAGGGAGGGGCCCAATAGGCTCCACCCACTTCAGAAAACTACAGGAGCAGGCAGAGACAAGACCATTCCCCCTGCACAAGGAGTGAGAGCAAAGCTGTGGGAGGGGCCAGCAGGCTCCACCCACTACAGAAAACAACAGGAAGGGGCGGAGATAAGACAAGTCGCCCTACACAAGGAGAGAGAGAGCAGAGCTGTTGGAGGGGTCCTGCAAGCCCCGTTCACTATAGAAAACTACAAGAGGGGGTGGAGACCAGTCACCCTGCACAAGGAGAGAGAGCAGAGCTGTGGGGGGGGGGGGCCCAGCAGGCTCCACCCACTACAGAAAACGACAGGAGGGGGCGGAGACAAGACCAGTCCCCCTGCACAAGGCGAGAGTAGAACTGTGGGAGGGACCCAGCAGGCTCCACCCATTACAGAAAATGACAGGAGGGGGCGGAGACAAGACCAGTCCCCCTGCACAAGGCGAGAGTAGAACTGTGGGAGGGGCCCAGCTGGCTCCACCCATTACAGAAAAACGACAGGAGGGGGCGGAGACAAGACCAGTCACCCTGCACAAGGAGAAGGATCAGCAGTGGGCGGTCTTTATTACAGGAAGTCTCACACTGGATTACTGCACAGATCTGGAGGAAATACACAGAGCTCACCGAGATTCCAGAAGAAGACACGTGACTGATGTAGTTTATTTGCTGATCCCGGAGTTCCTCTTTAACCCTCGATCACATTTGGTTGGGGTGTTTTTTCTCCCCCCCCCCCATACACAATCTCAGGCCACAAAGCCTTTTGTATGTGCTGCAGAATATCGCACACAGACAGCATTATCTCCGTGAACTTCACTATGCAGAATGTGCGGTCAGCTGACAGCGGGGACAATGAGAACCCTGAGCCCAGCAGCTGTATCCGCGCCGCTTCGTGACGCAACCCAACAGCTCTCTGCAGGGAGGGGGCACAGTCCTATGTGGGGCACAACTTTCACCTCCCCCCCCACACTCTACTAGGGAGGGGGGGGCACAGTCCTATGTGGGGCACAACTTTCACCTCCCCCCCCACACTCTACTAGGGAGGGGGGGGCACAGTCCTATGTGGGGCACAACTTTCACCTCCCCCCCCACACTCTACTAGAGAGGGGGGGGCACAGTCCTATGTGGGGCACAACTTTCACCTCCCCCCCCACACTCTACTAGGGAGGGGGGGGCACAGTCCTATGTGGGGCACAACTTTCACCTCCCCCCCCACACTCTACTAGGGAGGGGGGGGCACAGTCCTATGTGGGGCACAACTTTCACCTCCCCCCCCACACTCTACTAGAGAGGGGGGGGCACAGTCCTATGTGGGGCACAACTTTCACCTCCCCCCCCACACTCTACTAGGGAGGGGGGGGCACAGTCCTATGTGGGGCACAACTTTCACCTCCCCCCCCACACTCTACTAGGGAGGGGGGGGCACAGTCCTATGTGGGGCACAACTTTCACCTCCCCCCCCACACTCTACTAGAGAGGGGGGGGCACAGTCCTATGTGGGGCACAACTTTCACCTCCCCCCCCACACTCTACTAGAGAGGGGGGGGGCACAGTCCTATGTGGGGCACAACTTTCACCTCCCCCCCACACTCTACTAGAGAGGGGGGGGGGGGCACAGTCCTATGTGGGGCACAACTTTCACCTCCCCCCCCACACTCTACTAGAGGGAGGGGCACAATCCTATGTGGGGCACAACTTTCACCTCCCCCCCACACTCTACTAGGGAGGGGGCACAGTCCTATGTGGGGCACAACTTTCACCTCCCCCCCACACTCTACTAGAGGGGGGGGCACAATCCTATGTGGGGCACAACTTTCACCTCCCCCCCACACTCTACTAGAGGGAGGGGCACAATCCTATGTGGGGCACAACTTTCACCTCCCCCCCACACTCTACTAGGGAGGGGGCACAGTCCTATGTGGGGCACAACTTTCACCTCCCCCCCACACTCTACTAGAGGGGGGGGCACAATCCTATGTGGGGCACAACTTTCACCTCCCCCCCACACTCTACTAGAGGGAGGGGCACAATCCTATGTGGGGCACAACTTTCACCTCCCCCCCCACACTCTACTAGGGAGGGGGGGGGCACAGTCCTATGTGGGGCACAACTTTCACCTCCCCCCACACTCTACTAGAGGGGGGGGGGCACAGTCCTATGTGGGGCACAACTTTCACCTCCCCCCCACACTCTACTAGAGGGGGGGGCACAATCCTATGTGGGGCACAACTTTCACCTCCCCCCCACACTCTACTAGAGGGGGGGGGCACAATCCTATGTGGGGCACAACTTTCACCTCCCCCCCACACTCTACTAGAGGGAGGGGCACAATCCTATGTGGGGCACAACTTTCACCTCCCCCCCACACTACTAGAGGGGGGGGCACAGTCCTATGTGGGGCACAACTTTCACCTCCCCCCCACACTCTACTAGAGGGGGGGGCACAATCCTATGTGGGGCACAACTTTCACCTCCCCCCCACACTCTACTAGAGAGGGGGGGGGGCACAGTCCTATGTGGGGCACAACTTTCACCTCCCCCCCACACTCTACTAGGGGGGGGGGGCACAGTCCTATGTGGGGCACAACTTTCACCTCCCCCCCACACTCTACTAGGGAGGGGGGGGGGCACAGTCCTATGTGGGGCACAACTTTCACCTCCCCCCCACACTCTACTAGGGAGGGGGGGGCACAGTCCTATGTGGGGCACAACTTTCACCTCCCCCCCACACTCTACTAGAGGGGGGGGCACAGTCCTATGTGGGGCACAACTTTCACCTCCCCCCCACACTCTACTAGAGGGGGGGGGGCACAATCCTATGTGGGGCACAACTTTCACCTCCCCCCCACACTCTACTAGAGGGGGGGGCACAGTCCTATGTGGGGCACAACTTTCACCTCCCCCCCACACTCTACTAGAGGGGGGGGCACAGTCCTATGTGGGGCACAACTTTCACCCCCCCCCCACACTCTACTAGGGAGGGGGGGGGCACAGTCCTATGTGGGGCACAACTTTCACCTCCCCCCCACACTCTACTAAATGCTGCATTCATCACTTCTCTCTCTCTCTCTCTCTGGGAAATATTAGATTTGCTCGGTTATTTATCAAAAGCATATTTTCAGGGAAAAATACAGTAAAATAAAGTTGAATGAATTATATATCCTTTGAGAGGAAAGATGAGTTTGTGTCGAGTAAATAGATACCAAACATGTCAAGTCTTAA
Organism: Rana muscosa; assembly: GCA_029206835.1. Classification (NCBI taxonomy): domain Eukaryota; kingdom Metazoa; phylum Chordata; class Amphibia; order Anura; family Ranidae; genus Rana; species Rana muscosa. The sequence goes on from CM055126.1 coordinate 239,691,405, forward strand.
CCCCTTCCCACCCAGGCCAATTCTGACTTCTCTCGTATACACTATATTGTCAAAAGTATTGGTACGCCTGCCTTTACACTCACATGAACTTTAATGGCGCCCCAGTCTTAGTCCGGAGGGTTCAATATGGAGTTGGCCCCGCCCTTTGCAGCTATAACACCTTCACCTCTTTTGGGAAGGATGTCCACAAGGTTTAGGAGGGTGTCTATGGGAATGTTTGACCATTCTTCCAGAAGCGCATTAGTGAGGTCAGGCACTGACATTGGATGAGAAGGCCTGGCTCTCAGTCTCCGCTCTAAATCATCCCAAAGGTGTTCTATCAGGTTGGGGTCAGGACTCTGTTCAGGACAGTCAAGTTCCTCCACCCCAAACTCGCTCCTCCATGTCTTTATAGACCTTGCCCTACCATCCCTACTATCCCTACCATTCCTACTATCCATACCATCCCTAGGTACCATCCCTACTATCCCTACCATCCCTACTATCCATACCATCCATACCATCCCTACTATCCCTACCATCCCTACTATCCATACCATCCCTACTATCCATACCATCCCTACTATCCATACCATCCCTACTATCCATACCATCCCTACTATCCATACCATCCCTACTATCCCTACTATCCATACCATCCATACCATCCCTACTATCCCTACCATCCCTACTATCCATACCATCCCTACTATCCCTACCATCCCTACCATCCCTACTATCCATACCATCCCTACCATCCATACCATCCCTACTATCCCTACCATCCCTACTATCCATACCATCCCTACTATCCATACCATCCCTACTATCCCTACCATCCCTACCATCCCTACTATCCCTACCATCCCTACCATCCCTACCATCCCTACCATCCCTACCATCCCTACTATCCCTACCATCCCTACCATCCCTACTATCCATACCATCCCTACTATCCCTACTATCCATACCATCCCTACTATCCATACCATCCCTACTATCCATACCATCCCTACTATCCATACCATCCCTACTATCCATACCATCCCTACCATCCCTACTATCCCTACCATCCCTACTATCCCTACCATCCCTACTATCCATACCATCCCTACTATCCATACCATCCCTACTATCCATACCATGCCTACTATCCATACCATCCCTACTATCCCTACCATCCCTACTATCCCTACCATCCCTACTATCCCTACCATCCCTACTATCCCTACCATCCCTACTATCCCTACCATCCCTACCATCCCTACTATCCATACCATCCCTACTATCCCTACTATCCCTACTATCCATACCATCCCTACTATCCATACCATCCCTACTATCCATACCATCCCTACTATCCATACCATCCCTACTATCCATACCATCCCTACTATCCATACCATCCCTACCATCCCTACTATCCCTACCATCCCTACTATCCCTACCATCCCTACTATCCCTACCATCCCTACTATCCCTACCATCCCTACTATCCCTACCATCCCTACTATCCCTACCATCCCTACTATCCCTACCATCCCTACTATCCCTACCATCCCTACTATCCCTACCATCCCTACTATCCCTACCATCCCTACTATCCCTACCATCCCTACTATCCATACCATCCCTACTATCCCTACCATCCCTACTATCCCTACCATCCCTACTATCCATACCATCCCTACTATCCATACCATCCCTACTATCCCTACTATCCATACCATCCCTACCATCCCTACTATCCATACCATCCCTACTATCCATACCATCCCTACTATCCATACCATCCCTACTATCCCTACCATCCCTACTATCCCTACCATCCCTACTATCCATACCATCCCTACTATCCATACCATCCCTACTATCCATACCATCCCTACTATCCATACCATCCCTACTATCCATACCATCCCTACTATCCATACCATCCCTACTATCCATACCATCCCTACTATCCATACCATCCCTACCATCCCTACTATCCATACCATCCCTACTATCCATACCATCCCTACTATCCATACCATCCCTACTATCCATACCATCCCTACTATCCCTACCATCCCTACTATCCATACCATCCCTACTATCCCTACCATCCCTACTATCCATACCATCCCTACTATCCATACCATCCCTACTATCCCTACTATCCATACCATCCCTACTATCCATACCATCCCTACTATCCCTACCATCCCTACTATCCCTACCATCCATACCATCCCTACTATCCATACCATCCCTACTATCCATACCATCCCTACTATCCATACCATCCCTACCATCCCTACCATCCCTACTATCCATACCATCCCTACTATCCATACCATCCCTACTATCCATACCATCCCTACTATCCATACTATCCCTACCATCCCTACTATCCCTACCATCCCTACTATCCATACCATCCCTACCATCCCTACTATCCCTACCATCCCTACTATCCCTACCATCCCTACCATCCCTACTATCCCTACCATCCCTACTATCCCTACTATCCCTACTATCCCTACCATCCCTACTATCCCTACCATCCCTACTATCCATACCATCCCTACTATCCATACCATCCCTACCATCCATACCATCCCTACCATCCCTACTATCCCTACCATCCCTACTATCCATACCATCCCTACTATCCATACCATCCCTACTATCCCTACCATCCCTACTATCCCTACCATCCCTACCATCCCTACTATCCATACCATCCCTACTATCCATACCATCCCTACTATCCATACTATCCAGCCTTTACAGCTTTCCACTTTATATCTCCAGAGGTGATGGAATTACTGCCCGTGATCCGGCGATCCCTCACGTGTGCGGGACGATCGCTGTTTGTGTGCACGCGGGACAGACGTGTGCGTTCGTCCTTTGCACGTGAGCATTGGGGGACGGGGCACTTTAATTATTTTTTTCTATTCAATTTTTATTTTTTTTACAGTGTAGCTTTGAATTTTTTTTCTCTTTTATTCAATTTTTATTTTTTTGCGTAGCTTTGATTTTTTTTTAAGAGCAACTTTTTCGCTGTCAGAAGGAATGTAAACATCCTTGTGACAGTAATAGGCAGCGACAGGTCCTCTTTATGGAGAGATCGGGGATCTATAAGACCCCCCAAATCCCTCCTCTGCACTTAAAAGCATTCAAAACACCAAGATCTGCGTTTTTTAAATGCTTTAGATATTTATTTTTTAAAATGGCGCCCCTAGGATTGCTTTTTACAAGAGAGCCGGCCACCGGCTTTTACCACTTCAGCCCCGGACCATTTTGGCTGGTTAAAGACCAGGCCACTTTTTTTGCGATTCGGCACTGCGTCGCTTTAACTGACAATTGCGCGGTCGTGCGACGTGGCTCCCAAACAAGATTGATGTCCTTTTTTTCCCACAAATAGAGCTTTCTTTTGGTGGTATTTGATCCTCTCTGCGGTTTTTATTTTTTGCGCTATAAACAAAAATAGAGCGACAATATTGAAAAAAAATGCATTTTTTTACTTTTTGCTATAATATCCGCAAAAAAAATACATTAAAATTTTTTTCCCCCCCTCAGTTTAGGCCGATATATTTTTGGTATAAAAAAAAAAAAAAAAAAAAAAAAAAAAAAAATCGCAATCAGCGTTTGATTGGTTTGCGCAAAAGTTATAGCATCTACAAAATAGGGGATAGATTTCTAGCATTTTTATTAATATATTTTTTTTTTTTACTAGTAATGGCGGCGATCAGCGATTTTTATCGTGACTGCGACATTATGGTGGACACATCGGACCCTTTTGACACCATTTTGGGACCATTGTCATTTTTATAGCGATCAGTGCTATAAAAATGCACTGGTTACTGTAAAAATGACACTGGCAGTGAAGGGGGTTAACCACTAGGGGGCGCTGAAGGGGTTTAGTGTGACCTAATGAGTGATTCTTACTGTGCGGGGGCGTGGCTTGGCGTGTGACGTCACTGATCGTCGTTCCCTATGACAGAGAACAGATGATCAGTGACAGGCTCATTAGGAAGAACGGGGAGAGGTTTGTTTACACTTACCTCTCCCCGTTATTCAGCTCTGTAAACCCGATCGCGGGACACCGGCGGCGATCGGGTCCACAGGGCGAGGTCACAGGAGCTCAGGACCGGGTCGCGACCCACGGCTGGGCATCTTAAAGGGGATACACATACACACACACACACACACACACACACACATATATATATATATATACACATATACACACACACACACACACACACACACACACGCTTATGCCCAGCCGTGCCGCTCTGCCGACGTATATGTACAGGCGGCGGTCCTTAAGTGGTTAAGAAAAAAATATGGAACGGGGTGATGCCTGCAGCTGCCCATCACTCCAGGATAAAAATTAAGTGAGACGGGTACGTCGCTGGTCAGGAAGTGGTTAAAGCGGAGGTCCGCCTAAAAAAATAAAATAAAATAAATAAATAAAAAATTAAATAAAAGCCAGCAGCTAAAAAATACTGCAGCTGCTGACTTAATAAATGGACACTTACCTGTCCAGGGTGCCCGCGATGTCAGTAGCCGAAGCCGATCAATCGCTCAGCTGCCCCCGCCGCCATCCTCGGTGAGGAAATCAGGAAGTGAAGCGTTGTGGCTTCACTTCCCGGTTCCCGCATGCGCGAGTCACGCTGCACATCCTAACTGGTCGCCGTTATCTTCTGGGACCTGTGTGTTTCCCAGAAGACGGAAGTGGGTGCAAATGCCTGTATTATACAAGGTATCTGCACCCCCCCCCCGAAAGGTGCCAAATGTGACACCCCCCACGTGCCCCCCTGTAAAGGTATCCTAGGCTCCGCTTGCCCCTCTGCAGGCCTGGGACTACCACAGCGGGTGCCACCAGGTAGAGGGAAGAGCGAACACGTCTGCCCTCCTCCCCTTCTTGTTACTTCCATGTCCCCGTTGACAGTTTTCCTGGCCATCAAAACGGGTAAAAGGATTAATGCAGTGTGATGTGCATTACATTACATTCAGTGGAGCCAAACTGATGACCTATAGGGGGCGCTTTCAAAAAAAAATTATATGTATAATTTTTACACTGTGCCTTTATTTTATTTCTTTTTTGATCACTTATTCCTATTACAAGAAATGTAAACATCCCTTGTAATAGGAATAAGGCATGGCAGGTCTTCTTTATGGAGCTATCTAGGGTCCATAAGACCCAAAATCTCTCCTCTACCCTGGAAAGCATGAGAATAAAAAAAATAAAAATACTAATAATAATACTAATAATACTAATAATTTGATATCAGGCTTACCAGGGAAAAAAACATCTGCCAGAGCCGTAAGCGATGCCATAATGTTGCTTCCGGCATTCCAGGGTCATAGAGATGGCCGGGGACCATACAGTCCACTGTCGGCTCTATAGTAACCCGGAGCCAAACTCCAATTTCCCAATCAAACAGGAGAGCCTGGAGAGGCACGGGGACGGGGGGCACCCTCCCGGTACCAGGGCCACGCCCCCTCCTGCTGCCTGTAAAAGCAATCCAGCATTTAAATAGCTTCTAGGATGGCATTTAAAATTAGAGGGAATCGCCGACTGAAAACAAAGATCTATATGATGCACCCATCATCTTCACCAACCTAAGGGTGTCATATGACCACTTACGGGCAGGAAGGGGTTAAATGGCATCTAAAACATTTCTAGTATTAAAGTTCAGTACAAATTCGTTTTTTTTCCAGTTACAACCGCTTAGTGGCTGCCCCATCTACTGCGGCTGGGTGGCCGCTATATGCCGAATCATGCATCTGGTACGCGATAAGCACAAGCCAATCAGTGGGTCCCGGCAAATGATTGATCGCCGAGCTCCGACATTCATGGAAGAGAGCTCTGTACACCGACAGGTGACCTTGCTGTTTCTTAATCCCCTGCAAAATAGCACCCTGAAAAACATCTGGAACTCCTCCTGCTATCTGAGAGTGCCTAGACGCTCAAGAGTTGACACTTGACACATCTACTCTGCTACATTCACCACTAACAGTCTTACAGGGAACGTGCACCAATTAAAGAAAGGCTCCACCGAAAAGCCAGCCAACCTTAAAGTGGAAGTCCATGCAAAAACTAAAATCCCTGCATCTGTAAGCCACCAACATTCTAACACTAACCTCTCTAGCCCTAAAAATATGAGCACACATACCTTTTCTGAAGGCGATCCGACCTCCAGCAGCGGAAGCTCTGCTGAGTACACGTCCGACAACGGCTGTGAAATTAATAGGAGGCAACGTTACCCATAGAGTTACTATGGGGCTTCCATTGAAGGACGTGTCCTCTGCACCCACCCACACAGCGAAGCTGCGGCTGACAGCTCAGCATGGGATCAGACCCTCCACCGCTGGAGATCGGGTCGGATCGCCTGTAGAAAAAAGGTATGCATGCTCGTTTTATTTATTTTCAGGGCTAGAGAGGTTGGTGTTAGAATGTTGGGGCAATAGATGCAGGGATTTTCGTTTTGCAAGGACTTCCACTTTAAGTATTAGGCATTGGGTACTTTGTGCCAACCTTAAGGGATTATTCCCCACCCTAGACATTAATTACCCAACCAGATATTGTTCTATAGCTGTATATCTGCAGTATGAAATCTAAGGCGCTGCTGCCTCTGACTGCTCAGTCTCAGGAGATTTGGAGAATGATTTGGCAATATCACTACTGTGCCGTTTTCCATGCTGGAGGCTCCGACATGAGGAGGCCAAGCCCTGCCTCTACCAAGATGGTCTCTCCCATACAGACAAGATCTTGCAGAACAAAGGCATGGCAAGTCAGTTATGGGGAAAAGGTAAAGGAGACCGCAGGGGATACTGGTGACTGTTCTTGTGCCAGCATTTTTTTTTTATGGGATCGATGAATGGAGGGGGCAAACTTTTAATTGTCTACCCATCCTCCATTCATAGATTGTTTACATCCATAGAAGCTGCAGACACTCAGGATGTAGGACATAATTTCCCAGGCCAGGAAGTAGCTGAAGAACATTTTTTATATATACATTGTTTTGAATGCAAGCCGTATTTCCTCACCGTGGATAGCCAGCATGGACAGCCGCATGCACCTCCAAGCTAACAGAACCAACGGATCTTCATTCCTATTGTCGCTGAGATCTGGAAAACCGGACATGTCGTTGACATCATTCATCAGGATGAAGTGGGTCAGGAATGCGTCGTACTGCCGGGATATGAGGTCTACCACGGCCCCGGACACGCAGGTGATGTAGCTGTCGAAGTGAATCCGCTCAAGGGGTATGCTGGGCTTCAAGATCCGGAGCATGTCGTCGCTTTTGACGTCGAACGCCATCATGTAGACCCGGAGGTTGGTGCTGTTCTGGGTCAGGGCCTTCCAGTCCTCGTCGTCCGGCATCTTGTCCAGGGTTTTGCTCTTCAGGGAAGTGCTGTGGACCAGGAGGGACACTCGATGCAAAGGCACGTGGTTGTTGTTGGCCAACACCCTGGCCATTTCCGCCGTGAAGTCGCAGAAGTCCAGGGCCAGCGAGCGCAGGTTGACGAAGCGCTCCAACTCCACGGCGGTGATCAAGGTGATGCTGGCGGGAGAGTGGTTATCCAATAAACTGACATGTTCTAAGGTGCTGGCGACTGGATTGGACAGGGAGGCCAAGGAGGTGGGGGTGACTATCTCCAGCATGAACCCGCAGGACAGCCACTTCAACTGCCGGCTGTTCGCCAAAATCTCCTCGAAGAGCTGCTGGATCCTGCAATGACAAAACCCCAAATTAATGACCTTCAGACAAAAGAGGACCGTCCCCGAACCCCCCCTCCACTGCTGCTTACGTATGACATACCTCAGTCACCGTCGTATGGGATAAGTCAACAGAAATGGGGGTTTTACACACGTTGGTTTTGATTTACTAAATCTGGTGCAGCTGTGCATGGCAGCCAATAAGCTTCCAACTTCAACAATTAAGCTGTGACCAAAAAAAAAAAAAAAAACACCTGGAAGCTGATTGGTTTCCAGTTTTAAGTAAACCAACCCCATTGTGTATATATCCAAACAAGCCGGTTGTCAGAAGGATTGCTTACACACACACACACACACACACACACACACACACACACACCTGGAACTTTCGCCCAAACCGCCATGTTTCCTGGGCTCTACGCTGCCACCTGCAGACCTGGGACCGGCGTGACAGGTGCCGCAGGGGTAGACGGGACAGAGACCAGCGAATGGCTGTTTTCTGATCTCTCCAACCTAGTAAGAACCCGGAAGTGACATGTATTACATCACTTCCGGGTTCAGCTGTCACTTTCCTCTGCCGCTGCGGCCCAGGGAAGAAGCTAAAAAGGAGTGCAATCAGTGCTCCATTATCTTCAAATGGAGGTCAGGTGAGACATCAGGGGTCTAAAAAGACTCAATAAAGAGAACCCGTCTAAACAATATGCGAGACAAAAACACTTTAAAAAAAAAAAAAGAAGTGTAAAAAAAAAAAATTGTTACACCCAAACCCTTAAATTAGAACTAAAGGCAAAACCCCTGTCAGGTTTGTATTGCTGTCTGTGCCCCCGTTAAGAAAATTCACCCTCTCTATTTGTCTTGCTTACCATTAAAAGAAAAAAATATGTATCCCAAATTCTGGGTTGTCCCCAGAAAAGTAATAGAAGGGAAATCTTGGGGACACTAGTTCTGGTGATCTGGGGGTCCCCCAAGGAATTCCCTTAAATTTGCAGGGATTTCCTGCTTTGGCTGTGGCACAGGAAGTGAAGGGAAATCTCCCCAACGGGACAAAGAAGGCAAAAATAAACCCTACATGTAACCTTCCCTTTACTCTAGCCAAAAGAAAAAACAAAAAAAAAACCACACACAACAACTTTAATTTTGGGGCACACAAACGCAATAAATTACCCGATTTTTTGGGGTAAAATATAGAAGTTGAAGTTGCACCAAGTAAATAGACACCCAAATACGTCAAACCTTCAAATGAGGTGTTCCCATGAAACGACAATAATCTCCCCTATACTTTCTTTAGGCAATATTTTGCAAGCCGCCGATAGGTGATGAGTTCAGTGTAACAGAGGAAGTCTTGTGCTCAAATTATTGCTCTCACTCAGGGGTATGCGACAATACAGTGTGGAAAATAATGATCGTCTCCCCTGCAGATTGGGTAAACTTGCCCACTTACATAGAAATGAAGGGTCTATAATTTTTAGCATAGGTGTATTTTATATGATAGAGACAGAATATCAACCAAAAATCCAGAAAAAACACACAATACAAATGGAGTTGCAGTTCAGTGAGTAAAATAAGTATTTGATCCCCAAGCAAAACATGACTTAGTATTTGGGGGAGAAACCCTTGTTGGGAAGCACAGAGGTCAGACGTTTCTTGTAGTTGGTGATCAGGTTTCCACACATCTCAGGTGGGATTTTGGTCCACTCTTTACAGATCTTCTCCAAAATATTAAGGTTTCTTGGCTGTCACTTGACAACTCGAAGTTTCAGCTCCCTCCATAAATTTTCTATAGGATTAAGGTCTGGAGACTGGATAGGCCACTCCATGACCTTAATGTGCTTCTTCTTGAGCCACTCCTTTGTTGGCTTTGGTGGTATGTTTTGGGTCATTGTCATGCCGGGAGACCCATCCATGACCCATCCTTCAGGTGTTCTGGCTGAGGGAAGAAGGTTCTCCTCCAAGATCTTACAATACATGGCCCCGTCCATTGGCCCCTTAATGCTGAAAAAGTCAGTCTGGACCTTTAACAGAGAAACAGCCCCAAAGCCTCAAGTTTCCACCTCCGTGTGACTGTAGGGATGGAGTTCTTGGGGTCATAGTCAGCATTTTTCTTCCTCCAAACACGGCGAGTCGAGTTGATGCCAAAGAGCTCAATTCTGGTCTCATCTGATCGCAGAACTTTCTCCCAATCCTTCTCCGAATCATTTAGATGTTCATTGGTAGACTTCAGACAGGCTGTACATGTGTCTTCTTTAAGAGGGGGATCTTGCGGGCGCTGCAGGATTTCAGTCCATGGTGGCGTATTGTGTTACCAATGGTTTGATTGGTGACTGTGGTCCCAACTGCCTTGAGATCCTTCACAAGCTCCTCCCATGTAGTTCTGGGCGGATCCCTCACTTTTCTCATGACCATCCTCACCCTATGAGGAGAAATCTTGCATGGAGCTCCAGACCGAGGGCGATTGATGGTTATTTATTTCTTTCATTTGCGAATAATCGCTCCAGCAGTTGTCTCCTTCTCACCAAGCTTCTTCCCAATAGTCTTGTAGCCCATTCCAGCCTTGTGCAGGACTCCAATCTTCTCCCCCCGACAGCTCTTTGGTCTCCCCCATGATGGGGAGGTTTGAATGGAAGAAAGAGATTCTGCGGACAGGTGTCTTTTATACACATAACGAGTTGTCGTTAGAAGCACCTTCTTACATTGACAGGACTAATCTGTGTACCACATGAGCACCTCCTGTAGCCTGTCTGTGGGGCCAGAATTATTGTTGGTTGGTTGGGGATCAAATACCCGATACCTCAACTGTAACTCCATTTATAACATTTTGTATCATGTGCGTTTTTTTTCTGGATTTTTGGTTGATATTCTGTCTCTATCATTTAACCACTTCAGCCCCGGACCATTTTGGCTGGTTAAAGACCAGGCCACTTTTTGCGATTCGGCACTGCGTCGCTTTAACTGACAATTGCGCGGTCGTGCGACGTGGTTCCCAAACACAATTGACGTCCTTTTTTTCCCCACAAATAGAACTTTCTTTTGGTGGTATTTGATCACCTCTACGGTTTGTTTTTTTTGCGCTATAAACAAAAAGAGCGACAATTTAAAAAAAATTACATATTTTTTTTTACTTTTTGCTACAATAAATATCCCCAAAAGATATATAAAAAAAACATTTTTTTTCCTCGGTTTAGGCCGATACGTATTCTTCTACATATTTTTGGTAAAAAAATAAATAAAAAAATATCGCAATAAGCGTTTAGTGATTGGTTTGCGCAAAAGTTAGTGTCTACAAAACGGGGTAATTTTATGGCATTTTTATTATTTATTTTTTTATACTAGTAATGGCGGCGATCAGCGATTTATATCGTGACTGCGACATTATGGCGGACACATCGGACACTTTTGACACATTTTTGGGACCATTGTAATTTTTACAGCGATCAGTGCTATAAAAATGCACCGATTACGGTGAAAATGGCACTGGCAGTGAAGGGGTTAACCTGTAGGTGGCGCTGTAGGGGGTTAAGTGTGACCTAGGGAGTGATTCTAACTGTAGGGGGGCGTGGCTTGGCGTGTGACGTTACTGATCGTCATTACCTATGACAGGGAACAGACGATCAGTGACAGGCTCACTAGGGAGCACGGGGAGAGGTTTGTTTACACTTACCTCTCCCTGTTCTTCAGCTCTGTGACCCGATCGCGGGACACCGGCGGCGATCGCGTCCGCGATCACGAGCGCGCCGGACAGGTTCTTAAAGGGGATGTACCTGTACGCCCTTGTGCCTGTCCGTGCCCTTCTGTCGACATACATCGGCGTGCGGCGGTCCTTAAAACGGGATTCCACCCGCGATTTTTATTTTTAAAAAGTCAGCAGCTACTAACACTGTAGCTGCTGACTTTTAATAAGGACACTTATTGCCGGGACCGGACGGCGATCGCTCGGTCCCGGCGCCTCCATCCTGACAAAGGGAAATAGGCAGTGAAGCCTTACAGCTTCACTGCCCGTTTCTACTGCGCATGCGCCACTCGCACGGCGCTTTGTGAATGGGCGGCTGCCTCCTGGGATACACAGTTCCCAGAAGGCAGCGCGCTCCCCATTCACTAGAAGAGGATGCGGAAGGAGACACACCGCGGATAAGGAAGAGGCAGATTAGGGACTTCCACATAGCAACCGCTATTTCGGGCGAGTAAAAATTATTTTTTTCTATTGTTTTTTTTTTCAAATTTTTTGCTGCATTTTTTTTCAGGGTGGAACTCCACTTTAAAGTGGTTAAAATACACCGATGATAAAAATGATAGACCCTTCATTCATTTCTTCGTAGGTGGGCAAACTTACCAATCTGCAGGGGATCAAATCATTTTCCCTCCACTGTATGTAACATTGATCGCAATCAACGTTTTCAAGTGTAGGCACCCGTGTTACACGTGACGTCAAATTTCGATTTAGTTTTAGTCTTCACTAAAATGCCATTTTAGTTGTATTTTAGTCAAGGACGTCACAGTATACAGCAGGGCTTGAAAATTGCACTCGCCCGCTCGCCAAATGCGAGCATAAATTGCCGTTGGGAGAGTGCAGGCGCTACCACTAGGCGGATTAGGCGACATGTCAAACAGCGACAGCCCCCCCCCGAGCGCGGCTCGTCAGGGACGGTCTCCTCCCTCCTCCATGCTCTCTGATAAACACATCGTACGGACCACGCTTCCTCCGTGTACCATGTGACAGAGGGGGTGTGGCCGCTCGGGTCTCCTCCGGCTCTGCTCGTAGTTAGTGTACCTGGTGCGGGTGATCGGGAGGAGCAGCCCCGGGGATCGGTGTGGTCGAGAGGTAGGTGCGGGGCGGAGGAGTCTCTGGGGGGGGGGGGGGGGGGGGGGGGAGGAGGGATCGCTGTTTGTGCATATGGATGGATGGAGGAGGAGGAGGAGGGACGAGGGGAGCATAGACATCGCCCGACCTGTTCATCGGGGGTCACCCAGCATTGTACGGCCTGGAGGAAGGGAGATCAGCACTGCAGGGACCATCATTAACCTGTACTGTGCCAGGCCTGTCACCTCCTCCTAATACAGAGCACATCATATAGGAGAGATACTGATCATCGCCTGAAATATAACACTGACTGAGCTCTCTGGGGACCCTGAGGTAAGGGGGGGCTCTCTGGGGACCCTGAGGTAAGGGGGGGGCTCTCTGGGGACCCTGAGGTAAGGGGGGGGCTCTCTGGGGACCCTGAGGTAAGGGGGGGGCTCTCTGGGGACCCTGAGGTAAGGGGGGGGCTCTCTATTCTTAAGAAAAATGTAATTTCATAAGCTTTAAGGGGGCGGGGCAACTGGTGGAGAGTAGAGGTCGACCGATATGGGTTTTTCTCTGGCCGATGCCGATATTTTGAAATTGGGGCGGCCGATGGCCGATATATGATGCCGATTTTTGTGGCCGATATTTTAGGCCGATTAAAAAAAAAAAAACCCTCACCCACTCTATTCCTTCCTGCTTACTCCTGTCACTCTAGCACACACTTGATGTCCTCAGTACAGATGGCACTGGTTTGGAACTGGCAGGTGGCACTGGTTTGGAACTGACAGATGGCACTGGCAGGTGGCACTATTGGAACTGACAGATGGCACTGGTTTGGAACTGACAGATGGCACTGGCATGTGGCACTGGCTGGCGGTACTGGTTTGGAACTGACAGATGGCTCTATTGGCACTGGCAGGTGGCACTGGTTTGGAACTGACAGATGGCACTGGTTTGGAACTGACAGATGGCACTGGCAGGTGGTACTGGTTCGGAACTGACAGATGGCACCGATTGGCAGCAGGGGGCACTGGTTTGGAACGGACAGATGGCACTAGTTTGGGACAGATGGCACTGATTGGCAGTGGCACTTGCAATTGGAACTGGGTGGCACTGGCGTGTGACACTGGTTGGCACTGGCTGGTGGCACTGACAGATGGCACTGATTGGCACTGGCTTGTGGCACTGACAGATGGCACTGGCTGGTGGCACTGATTGGTACTGGCTGGGGGCACTGACAGATGGCACTGATAGATGGCACCGATTGGCGGTGGCACTGATTTGGGTGGCACTGACAGGTGGCCCTGATTGACACTGGCTGGTGGCACTGACAGATGGCACCGATTGGCGGTGGCACTGATTGACACTGGCTGGGGGCACTGACAGATGGCACTGGCTGGGGGCACTGACAGATGGCACTGGCTGGGGGCACTGACAGATGGCACTGGCTGGGGCACTGGCTTGGGCACTGACAGATGGCACTGGCTGGGGGCACTGATTTGGGTGACACTGATTGGCACTGGCTGGTGGCACTAACAGATGGCACCGATTGGCGGTGGCACTGGCTTGTGGCACTGACAGATGGCACTGGCTGGGGGCACTGACAGATGGCACTGGCTGGGGGCACTGACAGATGGCACTGGCTGGGGGCACTGACAGATGGCACTGGCTGGGGGCACTGACAGATGGCACTGGCTGGGGGCACTGATTGGCACTGGCTGGTGGCACTGACAGATGGCACTGATTGGTGGTGGCACTGATTGGCACTGGCTGGGGGCACTGACATGGCACTGGCTGGGGGCACTGGCTTGGGCACTGACAGATGGCACTGGCTGGGGGCACTGATTTGGGTGACACTGATTGGCACTGGCTGGTGGCACTAACAGATGGCACCGATTGGCGGTGGCACTGATTGGCACTGGCTTGTGGCACTGACAGATGGCACCGATTGGCGGTGGCACTGATTGGCACTGGCTTGTGGCACTGACAGATGGCACTGGCTGGGGGCACTGACAGATGGCACTGGCTGGGGGCACTGACAGATGGCACTGGCTGGGGGCACTGACAGATGGCACTGGCTGGGGGCACTGACAGATGGCACTGGCTGGGGGCACTGACAGATGGCACTGGCTGGGGGCACTGACAGATGGCACTGGCTGGGGGCACTGATTTGGGTGGCACTGATTGGCACTGGCTGGTGGCACTAACAGATGGCACTGATTGGTGGTGGCACTGATTGGCACTGGCTGGGGGCACTGACATGGCACTGGCTGGGGGCACTGGCTGGGGGCACTGGCTGGGGGCACTGGCTGGGGGCACTGGCTGGGGGCACTGACAGATGGCACTGGCTGGGGGCACTGACAGATGGCACTGGCTGGGGGCACTGACAGATGGCACTGGCTGGGGGCACTGACAGATGGCACTGGCTGGGGGCACTGACAGATGGCACTGGCTGGGGGCACTGACAGATGGCACTGGCTGGGGGCACTGACAGATGGCACTGGCAGGTTTCACACTAAGCCGAGTGTAATGTGTGAAACTGACAGAGAGGAGAGAGAGAGAGAGAGAGAGAGCTGTTAGAATTGAGCTCGATGTGGGGGTGGGCGGGCCAGCAGCTAAATTACACCAGCCAATGATTGGGCTGCTTTAGACGTAGTGGCCCGCCCAGATACCATCCCATTGGCTGGTGTAATATCTGCTGGGTCCCGCCCACCCCCGACATCAAGCTGACATCCTCTCTCTCTCCTCTTACTTTCAGTTTCACACACACACACACAGCACGGCGCTTGATGCTGCTGAGTGTGGAGAAGTGTGGAGGAGGGAGGAGGAGGGGGGAGGAAGTGCAGCCAGTGAATAATATCGGCCAGTTTTGATATTAATCGGCCAAAGCCGATTTATCAAAAATGCCTAAATATCGGCCGATATATCGGTCGACCTCTAGTGGAGAGTAAGGTTTTTGCCTGGCTAGTAGGTCTAGACTTGAAATTTTAAGCCCTGGTATACAGCATATAAAACCAATAATGAGCACCTCCTGTGACAGGGCCAGCATACCCGGCTGTCACACCCCCGGCACACACACACTTACTGTCGGACTTTCTTGCTCCCGGGATCCACTTTATTTAAATACGGACTGGTGACGGCGCCATTCTGCTGCAAAATACTGATGTCTCCAACAAGGCTCAGCTTCTGAAGGTTCCTGTAGAGGGAAAAACATGTTACCCCAATAAAAGGAATGCCAGTGCCGAAACGGCTGCATCGTCATATACCAGGCTGCACAAGCAACATGCAGGGAAGATCGGGGAGCCCTGATGCGGGCAGTGGGTGGGCTCTTGGGAGGAGTTATGCCAGTATCAAAATACCTCGATGAGTGGGCATCAGTCTGGAGGAGTAGGTGGTGTAGACGGGCTGTTTGGAACCTGATCTTCACTTTCACGTACAGGTCTCCTCTGCAGTGCAAAGAGAAGCAGCACTCATCTCTCCAACACTCTGCTCTCCCCTTCTATCAGCATGCTCCTTCCACTACACAACCGATTGTACTGCTTTTCCCTCCCCCCTTTCTGAGCTCTGCTGTACAGTAGACTGCAGGAAAAGTCAAACCCAGCTACCGATATTGCTTCTATTAATTCCTTTATACCCAGGCCTTTTTCTGACACTTGCTGCTTACAAGTTAAAAATCTGTATTTTATTGCTAGAAAATGACTTAGAACCCCCAAACACACATTACAAATATACACACACAGTATCTCCCAAAAGTAAGTACACCCCTCACATTTTTGTAAATATTTTTCTTCTATCTTTTCATGTGACAACACTGAGGAAATGACACTTTGCTACAATGTAAAGTAGTGAGTATAAAACCGGAAATTTACACTGTTATACAAGCTAAATTTGTTGTCCCCTCAAAATAACTCAACACACAGCCATTAATGTCAAAACCGCTGGCAACAAAAGTGAGTACACCCCTAAGTGAAAATGTCCAAATTGGGCCCAGTTAGCCATTTTCCCTCCCCGGTGTCATGTGACTCGTTAGTGTTATAAGGTCTCAGGTGTGAATGGGGAGCAGGTGTGTTAAGTTTGGTGTTATCGCTCTCACTCTCTCATACTGGTCACTGGAAGTTCAACATGGCACCTCATAGCAAAGAACTGTTGCTCTACATAAAAATGGCCTAGGCCAGTGATGGTGAATCTTGGCCCCCCAGATGTTTTGCAACTACATTTACCATGATGCTCATGCACTCTGCTGTGTAGTTGAGCATCATGGGAGAAATAGTTCCAAAATATCTGGGGTGCCAAGGGTTACCATCACTGGCCTAGGCTATAAGAAGATTGCCAAGACCCTGAATCTGATCTGCAGCACAGTGGCCAAGACCATACAGCGGTATAACAGGACAGGTCCCACTCAGAACAGGCCTCGCCATGGTCCACCAAAGAAGTTGAGGTCACGTGCTCAGCGTCATATCCAGAGGTTGTCTTTGGGAAATAGACGTATGAGTGCTGCCATCATTGCTGTCAGAGGTTGAAGGGGTCAGCCTGTCAGTGCTCAGACCATACGCCGCACACTGCATCAAATTGGTCTGCATGGCTGTCGTCCCAGAAGGAAGCCTCTTCTAAAGATGATGCACAAGAAATCCGCAAACAGTTTGCCGAAGACAAGCAGACTAAGGACATGGATTACTGGAACCATGTCCTGTGGTCTGATGAGACCAAGATAAAACGTATTTGGTGTCAGATGGTGTCAGGCGTGTGTGGCGGCAACCAGGTGAGGAGGACAAAGACAAGCGTGTCTCGCCTACAGTTAAGCATGATGGTGGGAGTGTCATGGTCTGGGGCTGCATGAGTGCTGCCGGCACTGGGGGGCTACAGATCATTAAGGGAACCATGAATGCCAACATGTACTGTGACATACTGAAGCAGAGCATGATCCCCTCCCTTCAGAGACTGGACCGCAGGGTAGTATTCCAATATGATAACCACCCCAAACACACCTCCAAGACGACCACTGCCTCGATAAAGAAGCTGAGGGTAAAGGTGATAGACTGATCAGGCATGTCTCCAGACCTAAACCCTATTGATCATCTGTGGGGGCTCCTCAGACGGGAGGTGGAGGAGCGCAAGGTCTCCAACATCCACCAGCTCCGTGATGTCATCATGGAGGAGGGGAAGAGGACTCCAGTGGCAACCTGTGAAGCTCTGGTGACCTCCATGCCCAAGAGGGTTAAGGCAGTGCTGGAAAATAATGGCGGCCACACATAATATTGACACTTTGGGCCCAATTTGGACATTTTCACTTAGGGGTGTCCTCACTTTTGTTGCCGGCGGTTTAGACATTAATGGCTGTGTGTTGAGTTATTTTGAGGGGAGAGGAAATTTACACCGTTATACAAGCTGTACACTCACTACTTTACATTGTAGCAAAGTGTCATTTCTTCAGTGTTGTCACATGAAAAGATACAAGAAAAGATTTACACAAATGTGAGGGGTGAGAGATACGGTGTAAAGACCCTAGAGAACAAAACGGCGATCTTGTAATATTTTATGTCACACGATATTTGTGCAGCGGTCTTTCAAACACAATAGTTACCCTCATTTTTTTTCTTTGTACAATGTGAAAGATGACAGGTCCCCTTTATGGAGAGATTTGAGGTCAATAAGACTTTATCATTAACCACTTAAGCCCCGGACCATTTGGTAGCTAGGGGACCAGAGGTGAATTCAGAATTTTGCACTGCGCTGCTTTAACTGTAAATTGTGCGGACATGCAATGTTGTACCCTAACGAAATTTGCGTCCTTTTCTTCCCACAAATAGAGCTTTCTTTTAATGGTATTTGATTGCCTCTGCGATTTTTATTTTTTGCGATATAAACGGAAAAAGACCGAAAATTTTGAAAAAAAAATGATATTTTCTACTTTTTGTTATAAGAAAAATCGAATAAACTCAATTGTAGTCATACATTTAGGCCAAAATGTATTCAGCCACATGTCTTTAGTAAAAAAAAAAAATGTCAATAAGCGTATATTTATTGGTTTGCGCAAAAGTTATAGCGGTTACAAACTAGGGTACATTTTCTGAAATTTACACAGCTTTTAATTAAACTGCCTCTCTCATTTCTTGAGGTGCTAAAATGACAGGGCAGTACAAACCCCCCCAAATGACCCCATTTTGGAAAGTAGACACCCCAAGGAAATTGCTGAGAGGCATGTTGAGCCCATTGAATATAATTTTTTTTTGTCCCAAGTGATTGAATAATGACTAAAAAAAAAAAAAAAAAAAATTACAAAAAGTTGTCACTAAATGATATATTGCTCACACATGCCATGGTTATATGTGGAATTACACCCCAAAATACATTTTTCTGCTTCTCCTGAGTACGGGGATACCACATGTGTGGGACTTTTTAGGAGCCTAGCCGCGTACGGGACCCCGAAAACCAAGCACCGCCTTCAGGATTTCTAGGCACAAATTTTTGATTTCACTCCTCACTACCTACCACAGTTTCGAAGGCCATAAAATGCCAAAATAGCACAAAACCCCCCCAAATGACCCCATTTTGGAGTATAGACACCCCAAGCTGTTTGCTGAGAGGAATGGCGAGTATTTTACAGCTCTCATTTGTTTTTGAAAATGAAGAAATATATATATATATATATATATATATATATATATATATATATATATATATATATATATATATATATATATATTTTCAATTTTCAAAACTTTGTGACAAAAAGCGAGATCTGCAAAATACTCACAATACCTCTCAGCAAATAGCTTGGGGTGTCTACTTTCCAAAATGGGGTCATTTGGGGGGGGGGGGGTTGTGCCATCTGGGCATTCCATGGCCTCCGAAACTGTGATAGGCAGTGAGAAGTGAAATCAAAAATTTACACCCTTAGAAAGCCTGAAGGCGGTGCTTGGTTTTTGGGGTCCCGTACGCGGCTAGGCTCCCAAAAAGTCTCACACATGTGGTATCCCCGTACTCAGGAGAAGCAACAGAATGTATTTTGGGGTGTAATTCCACATATGCCCATGGCATGTTTGAGCAATATATCATTTAGTAACAACTTTGTGCCAAAAAAAAAAAAAAATATATTTTTTCCGCAACTTGTGTCAACATATAAAATATTCCATGGACTCGACATGCCTCTCAGTATATAGCTTGGGGTGTCTACTTTCCAAAATGCGGTAATTTGAATGGGTTTTGAACTGTTCTGGCATTTTATACACAACATTAGGAAGCTTACATCCACTCTTCTAACCACTTGAAGACAAAGCCCTTTTTGACACTTTTTGTTTACATGAAAACATTTTTTTTTTTTGCAAGAAAATTATGTTGAACCCCCAAACATTATATATATATTTTTAAAGCAAAGGCCCTACAGATTAAAATGGTGGGTGTTGCATTTTTTTTTTCTACACAGTATTTGCGCAGCGATTTTTCAAACGCATTTTTTGGGTTAAAAAATACACTTTTTTAAATTTTAATGCACTAAAACACACTATATTGCCCAAATGTTTGAGGAAATAAAAAAGATGATCTTAGGCCGAGTACATAGATACCAAACACGACATGCTTTAAAATTTCGCACAAACGCGCATTGGCGACAAACTACATACATTTTTAAAAGCCTTTAAAAGCCTTTACAGGTTACCCCAGTAGATTTACAGAGGAGGTCTACTGCTAAAATTACTGCCCTCGATCTGACCTTCCCGGTGATACCTCACATGCATGGTGCAATTGCTGTTTACATATGACGCCAGACCGACGCTTGCGTTCACCATTGGGCAAGAGCAGGGCAGGACAGGGGTGCTTTTTTTTTTTTCTTTTATTATTAATTTTGCTTTTTTATTTTTAAATTGTTCCTTCCAAGTATTTTTTTTTTTTATCATTTTTATTGTTATCTCAGGGAATGTAAATATCCCCTATGATAGCAATAGGTAGTGACAGGTACTCTTTTTTTGAAAAAACTGGGGTCTTCTAGACCCTAGATTTTTCCTCTGCCCTCAAAGCATCTGACCACACCAAGATCGGTGTGATAAAATGCTTTCCCAATTTCCCAATGGCGCTTTTTATATCTGGGGGGGGGGACATTCCCTCCCACTGCTTGTAAAAGCAGTCCAGAGGCTAATTAGCCGCTAGGATTGCTTTTACATGAAAGCCGGCCGCTGGCTGAAAAGAATGATACCAAGATGATACCTAAACCCGCAGGCATCATTCTGGTATAAACATTCAAAGTCCAGCAACATACCAGTACGTTGCTGGTCCTTGTTGGACATGTATTGTAATCTTTTTTTTCATGCAGCCAGTTGGCTGAACGAAAAAAGAGATTGATCGGTGGGTATGCCCACCATTAGAATACCGCCCTTCATCCACCCACTTCTAATGATGGGCATACACGCACCATTTATATATGCCGAAGCATGGGGGCATCCTCCCGCAAAAAAGTTATGCCGCACACACATGGTCGGACTTTTCCACGGGCAAGCCTCCGTCGGAATTTCGACCGTATGTACGCGGCATTAGGAGCAAAATCGCTCCTCCGCCTCTGCTGCCCCAATGCTTCGGCATATTTGCTTTTTTTTTTTAACTGTGGTGGTGAAATCACCTCCTACAGCACTGGAGTCGCAGGGATCAGGCCTGTCTCTGCGAACGCTGCAGTTATGTGTGTTTTTGTTTTGTAAGTGACAGTGATCGATCGATACTGCACTTGGGTGGCCTGGGCTGGACGGAGGGGCAAAACGCAGGTGCCAGCAGGTATCTGGGCTGATCCCGCTAACACTGCGTTTTTGGGAACCCTAAACTGCTGGGGACGCTAGTATAGATCTGATCAGATCAGATATTGATCTGTTCAGATACTATACCACTAAGGGGGGTGTATGCTTCACGCGTGGGTGTTAGCGTTACTGGCACTAACCTGACGCTGCCTGGGGTGTGACGCAGACCCTCTCTGATGCTAAAACCTAACTGATATCACCCGCCGGGCGATCAGGGGATTAAACCTTTATTGGGTTATATACGGCGGGTGCCCTGACACTATAAAAAGCAAACTAACTAACCAGCGTCACCCGTAACACTTATATGGTGATCACTGGTGAAAGGGTTAACTAGGGGCAATCAGGGGGTTAAACCTTTATTAGATAATATATTGGGGTACCTGACGCTATAAAAACATGCGGCGAACCTAAAAAAAATTACCGGCTACCGATCTGCATCACAGACACTAAGACAGCGTTTAGAAAAACGATCGCTTAGTGACAGTGGTGATAGGGGGTGAAAGGGTTACCTGGGGGGTGATCAAGGGGGTTAAACCTTTATTAGGTAATATATTGGGGTACCTGACGCTATAAAAACCTGCGGCGAACCTAAAAAAAATTACTGGCTGCCGATCGGCATCACTGACGCTAAGACAGCGATCAGAAAAATGATCGCTAAGCGACAGTGGTGATAGGCGGTGAAAGGGTTATCTGGGGGGTGATCAGGGGGTTAAACCTTTATTAGGGGGGTTAGGGGGCTACACTGGACCTAAGACTAAACCTTGGTGACACTTTTACAGTCACAAATGTCACTGATTGCAGTGATCAGTAAATAAATGGTCACTGCAATCAGTGACACTGTGACTGGGGGCTGGGGGGGTGATCTGGGGTATCTGGGGGGGCCGATTTATGTCCCTATGTGTCCTGGTGTCAGTGTAGTGTTGTGTGCACTGACCTGATATCTTCTCTTGTACGGCGCTCGGTATATGTGAGCGCCGCACCAGAGATGACATCACTTCCTCCTGCTCCCTCTGTCTGACACAGACAGAGGGGGCATTTCCATTCGCCGGGAGCGATCGCGAGGGGGTGGCCAGAAACGAATGGCTGCCCCCTCATCCCGGAACGCTCCCGGACACTTAGCCACCGCTCACTGTATAGGAGGGGGGTCCGATTGGACCCCCCAACTGTACAAAGGCAATCACGTATGCTCTACGTGATTGTGCCTGTCGGTGCCATTCTGCCGACGTATATATACAGTGAGCGGTCGTTAAGTGGTTAAAAAGAAAACAAAGTTAACATTTTGGAGTTAAATAAAATAATATCCCTGGTTTACATCCGAGAACTGGAAGGGACGTCCGATGTCACTCCAGTCCTCCAAGGGCATTGAGCCGAGTGGCGGCCATCTTGTCCTCATTCGACTTCCGGCCAGCAAACGGCCAACTTGTATTGGTTCCCAGGCTTACCGGCGGCTCTGGTAAGCTCAAAAATGACCGGGAACTGGCAGAAAGAGGGGGGGGGGGGGGCACGGGAAACTGCTACCACCTATAGAAGTGATCTTGCTGCAAATTCACTGGGACCACTTTTATCGGAGAGCCGGCCGCCTAAGGAAAAAAATAAAATAAATACTGGGGATAAAGCATCTGGCTGCAGCAATAACCCCGGTATTTAGGCCTCATGCCCACGGACGTTTTTACAGCCGCGTTTTTGAGCGTTTACAGCTTAAAAACACCTGTCCATGTTAGTCTATAGCTTCATGCCCACCTAGGCGTTTTTAAGCTGTAAAAAAAACTCAGGACCAGTGCGTTCTGCGGCGTCAGGCATAAAAAAAACGCTCAAAAACGCAGCGATTGCGTTTTTGATCTCCGACGGTTTTTTTCCCCCGAAAAAAATACGGTCAAAAAATGTATACAATAACATGGACAGGCGTTTTTAAGCTGTAAAAACATCCGTGGACATGAGGCCTTAATGTCAAAGTCATGTGGTACATTCCCAGGTAGGTGGTCGGCAAGTGGTTAATGACCTATTAACGAGCTACATTGATTTTTCCTGGGATTGTTCTGATTCGTCCGGGAACCATAAGACCACGGGGGATGGGTTTGGGAATAAATCACGGGTGACTAGGAAAGGTAAGTGTCCTTATTAAAAAAGTCAGCAGCTGCAGTGCTTGTAGCTGCTGACTTTTAAAAATAAATAAAATCGCAGGTGGAACCCCCCTTTAAAGGGGTTGTAAAGAGAATTGTTTTTTTTTTTTTAAATAACAAACATGTTATACTTACCTCCACTGTGCAGCTCGTTTTGCACAGAGTGGCCCCGAACCCGGTCTTCTGGGGTCCCTCGGCGGCTGTCTCGGCTCCTCCCTGCAAGAACTCATCACATTCATGTGAGCTCGCATAGTGGCGAGTTCTTGCGGGCGCGCTCCTGTGATACAGTTGGTGGCCATAGCCGCTCACTCTATCACTCGGCCCCGCCCCCCCGGCGTGCCGCGTCATTGGATGTGATTGACAGCAGCGCGAGCCAATGGCTGTGCTGCTTTCAATCCATCCACTCTAGCCAATCAACGACCAGGCTGAGCGGCGAAGAGGACGTTGGGGGCGAGCGCAACAGGTGAACAGGCTCGGGGGGGGGGGGGGGGGGGGCGCGGTATTGTCGGATGTTTTTTCACCTTAATGCATAGGATGCATTAAGGCGAAAAAACGTGTACCTTTAGTGTCCCTGTAAGTACTCGCCAATACAGGGTACAGATCCCTTTGTAGTGCGATTTGAGGCCATACTAAATAAATGGGCTCAAATCACACCGCAAAAAAAAGGTATCGGAACATTTGCACTAGTACTCGTGTATCGGTGCGATCCTACTTGGCGCCAACAGAGTTTACCAAACATGGGGTCAGGACAGGCGGTGTGGAGGAGTCACATCACTTCCTCACTGCCTGCCAGTAACCTCAGAAGTGCGATCCAAATGCAGATTCGGGCTTCAGAGGAAAGAGATTTAGAGGCACGTCTAAATCTACCCATAGAGTGCCAGCATGGTGCCATTGGAGCAAAAACAAGGTGAGGATGTAGAAGGGGGGGAGGGGACCACAACTGTGATCAGGAGTAAGCCTATCCCCAGCATGGCTACTACACTGACATAGTGATACAAAGTATCAGAGGTCGCCCCCATATAATACACTGACGATCATCGGACAGCAGCCGGCATAACGGGGAAGGGGGTCCTTCTGGCTTATAGGACTAAAAGGCAAAGAAAGCCAGGAATCGCCGTACTGAAAAGAACTCCAAGACCAGGATTAGTTCAAATATTTACTGTAGGGCACCTTGGCTCAAATAAAATTATCCAGGTGCCACCCATTGTGATGTCATCCACCCTTCCTCTTGTATTCACCTGAGTGGCGGGAGGTGAGAGGCTCTATATTTAGTACACAGAGAAGAAACATCTCATGGACCTGGCAATAGAGGAGGCTGCTTCCTGAGCGAAGCATATTCTACAACATTGGACTACAGGCTTCACCGTCAGCCATACGGAGGTGGCATCTACTTTGTTGAAATAAAAATAAAGTACGGCGCTAATAAATGAACATAAACCTTGTATGATAAGATATATGAAAAAAATGTAACCAATAATAATTGATTATTAAAGTGCATATGGATATTTAATGAACACAAATAATTGTGCAGAAAAAAACAGCAAAAACACCCTCAAAAAATTAAAAAAAGCCAATCCCAGACGACATCCCTTAGTGACGAAACGCGTAGGTGTGGCTTGTGTTATCTACGTCATTACGCCCTCTCCACAAGAGTTACGAGTGCGAACAAGTACAAAGAAGCGGGGGAAGCCCAGACAAGACGCTGAGAGACAACGTGTCCTGTCTGTTTACCTAACCGCCTATACGTGCCAACTGATTGTAAGTGCAATACTTTTTCTTCATACAATAAATGTGTATGCAGTATCACACTATGGAGCTTTTTCTTTTCCTCTGAGATACCAACCACGGTTTATACCTGTATCCTGGTACCGGCAGTGGGTCTGAAGGTAAACCTAAAATCCCTATGCTCACATTGACCGCCGTAATAGTGGTCCATTCCATCTGGTAAGGAGATTTTGATATTACCTTCTGCGGTGTCTCTAATGGTGAATGGAACTCTCTCCTATTTTCAAGTTTTCCTGCTTCATATCAAGACCACTTTACCTCAAGGAAATATTCCTCCCCTTTTTTTCTCCATTGCTGATTGCCAGCCAGTTATACCGACTGCACCATTGTGATTGGGACTATTCTCCTGCGCAGATTGTTTTTTTCACATTCATTTGTGTCTTCACTGTTGTGATTGGGACTATTTAAATTTTTGGAGGTGTTTTGCTGTTTTTTCTGCACAATTATTTGTGTTGATCAAATATCCATATGCACTTTAATAATCAATTATTATTGGTTACATTTTTTCATATATCTTATCATACAAGGTTTATGTTCATTTATTAGCGCCGTACTTTATTTTTATTTCTAGTGTTTTAAATTCTGTGTCTGAATTTTTTGTACTGGCAGCTTTTATTTTACTTCACGGTTGTTTTTTCACTCATTTCACGTTTTTGGTTGCTCACTATCTAGCGCAGTGTTCCCAAATATTTTTTTTTTTTGTTTTTTACACTTATCTACTTTGTTGGTTTGATCCAAATAAAAAAAAAAAAAAAAAAAAAAAAGAAGTTTAAATGAATCTCATTCCTGGAGTTCTCCTTTAGGTTGTTCATACAGGTGTAGTCCAGTGCACCCAACACCCACCCACCCAACACCCACCCACCTTCACTCTGGAATGGCAGGTTGGCAAGCAAAGATCGCAGGTTGCCGACCCGCCATACCACAGCATCAGTGTTGTGATATGAAGCTAGTGGTAGAGGAAGAATGCAGCTGCGGAGCAGAGCCCCATAAGCCAGGGCTTGGAATCAAGGAGCCAGCTAAAAAAAAGTTAGGAGCCAGGAACGCGCCCCGTCCCGACGAGCTCGCGTGCAGAAGCGAACGCAGACGTGAGTAGCGCCCGCATATGAAAGCATGTTCAAACTACACATGTGAGGTATCGCCGCGATTGGTAGAGCGAGAGCAATAATTCTAGCCCTAGACCTCCCTTAACTCAAAACATGCAACCTGTAGAATTTTTTAAACGTCGCCTATGGAGATTTTAAAGGGTAAAAGTTTGTCGCCATTCCACGAGCGGACGCAATTTTGAAGCGTGACATGTTGGGTATCAATTTACTCGACATAACATTATCTTTCACAATATAAAAAAAATAAAAATTGGGCCAACTTTACTGTTTTTTTTTTTTTTTTTTTTTTAATAAAAAAATAAGACAGTGTATTTTTCCCCAAAAAAAGTGTGCTTGTAAGAACGCTGCGCAAATACGGTGTGATAAAGTATTGCAACGACCGCCATTTTATTCTCTAGGGTGTTAGAATAAAATTATATATATATATATATATATATATATATATATATATATATATATATATATATATATATATATATATATATAATGTTTGGGGGTTCCAATTAGAGGGAAGGAGATGGCAGTGAAAACAGCCAGGGGAAGCTCCATTAGCATTGCCGGTCGTCTTGTCATACCAACGCCCACCACAAGATGGTGCCAGATCACAGAAGGAAGCATAGGCCTGCAGAAGGTCGCAAAGCCGCGGCCTCAATTACGGGCCGGTGCGGCCCGACGCGGGGCCGCACGGAGACACAGGATACACCAGCTGTGCCAGCCCAGGCGCTAATTCGCAATGGCGACCTGGTGCCCGGGGTTTGTCGAACCCTGCCATAAGCCGATGCTTCCTCTACAGCGCCGGCTTTTGCCACAGGCAGAGTCTATGGCAAAGTTCAGCTAACCCGCGGGATAGACACAGCTGTCCTCGCGGTGTGGGTAAACCGCACCACATCAGTGTGAAAGCAGTCTTCGGCCCTTTTCACACGATCAGCCCGACCAAATGGGACCCTCAATTCACCTCTACAGAGCGACAGATGTCCGTTTACGCCCGCCTACCTCCAATCCAAAAAACATTTGTCCCCTTCCAGCTGGGCGGATCGGAGGGCCTATAGAGTAGCCGTGACCTGTCATCCGTCTGCTCCGCTCTTTGTGGCCCGCGACTGGTTACCAAGTTGCTTAAGTGGCCCTCGCTCTTCAAAAGGTTGGGCACCCCTGGCTTAAAGGGCAAGTTTACCTTTTCATGAAACAAAAAAGGTGAACAAATTTCAAATAGCCTGGCCCTAACCCTTCGCACACAACGGGCAAGATGCCCCAAGCTTTCGGTACATTGGCAAGTACACAGCCCAGGAGGGAGTATCCATTGTAATGGTTGCAATGGCAAACACTCATTGGTCAAGCAGCACATCTAAGGTGGCTTCTTTGGTAAGGCGTTGTAGAAGAAAGAAGTAGATTTCATTGGTCAAGTGTAGTCACATGGTCTCGCTGACTGATGAGCACTTGCCATTGAGAGCATTTTGATGGGTACTCACTCTGGGGCTGAGTATTACGTTGTATGGAGTGCTACACCGGCAGCACGGGTTCAAGAGGGATGGGTGGGATATTTGGAGTTCCTCTTCCTTTTTTTTCCCCCCCTCTAAATATTCTGCCCATCACTTTAGATCCTGCTCTGCCGGTGTAGTGGTCTGTACACCATACCCCGCAATACACAGCCCTGGGGCGAGTGTTCATTGTAATGCTCATGCCATGTGACTGCTGACCAATGAGAAGCATCTTCCTGTAAGATGTCCCAGAAGAAAGAGGTGCTTCTCATTGGTTTTCGATGGATACTTTCTCCGTAAAGGTTCCCTACACCAGCAGCATGGGGTACTATGCCCATTTTGTGTAGCGGGGTCCGGAGGGGTGGCCAGGATATTTGGAGTCGGTTCACTTTTTCAGACCTCTCTCTTTGGTCCTGTTCATCTCCAGGTGGTCTAGTCAACCATCGTCTGTGCTACCAACTCACCGACAACCTTCCTGAGCCCTTACAGTCCAAAATTTCAACGGCATGAAAAAGGGCCCTTCTAAAAAAACAAACCAACACCTCACTAACCGCTAAAACCAATGGCCACCACTCCATACTTGTACCATTAGAGCTCTCTCCTGCCTTTGACACAGTTGACCACTCTACTTCCTTGGCCCCCAAGACTCGGCTCTTTCTTGGCTCTCCTATCCCAGCACACCTTTAACTCCATCTCCTCTTTCCATGGTGTTCCCCCCAAGGCTCTGTCCCCGGAACCCTTCTACAGTGGGGCAAAAAAGTATTTAGTCGCCACCAATTGTGCAAGTTCTCCCACTTAAAAAGATGAGAGAGGCCTGTAATTGTCATCATAGGTAAACCTCAACTATGAGAGACAAAACGTGGAAACAAATCCAATCACATTGTCCGATTTGGAAAGAATTTATTTAGAAATTATGGTGGGAAATAAGTATTTGGTGAATATGAAAAGTTCCTCTCAATACTTTGTTATATATCCTTTGTTGGCAATGACAGAGGTCAAATGTTTTCTGTAAGTCTTCACAAGGTTGTCACACACTGTTGCTGGTATGTTGGCCCCATTCCTCCATGCAGATCTCCTCTAGAGCAGTGATGTTTTGGGGCTGTCGCTGGGCAACACAGACTTTCAACTCCCTCCAAAGGTTTTCTATGGGGTTGAGATCTGGAGACCGGCTAGGCCACTCCAGAACCTTGAAATGCTTCTTACGAAGCCACTCCTTCGTTGCCTGGGCGGTGTGTTTGGGATCATTGTCATGCTGAAAGACCCAGCCACGTTTTCATCTTCAATGCCCTTGCTGATGGGAGGAGGTTTGCACTCAAAATCTCACGATACATGGCCCCATTCATTCTTTCATGTACACGGATCAGTCATCCTATTCCCTTTGCAGAGAAACAGCCCCAAAGCATGATGTTGCCACCCCCATGCTTCACAGTAGGTATGGTGTTCTTTGGTTGCAACTCGGCATTCTCTCTCCTCCAAACACGACGAGTTGTGTTTCTACCAAACAGTTCTACTTTGGTTTCATCTGACCATATGACATTCTCCCAATCCTCTTCTGGATCATCCAAATGCTCTCTAGCAAACCTCAGACGGGCCCGGACATGTACTGGCTTAAGCAGGAGGACACGTCTGGCACTGCAGGATCTGAGTCCCTGGAGGCGTAGTGTGTTACTGATGGTAGCCTTTGTTACGTTGGTCCCAGCTCTCTGCAGGTCATTCACTAGGTCCCCCTGTGTGGTTCTGGGATTTTTGCTCACCGTTCTTGTGATCATTTTGACCCCACGGGGGGAGATCTTGCATGGAGCCCCAGATCGAGGGAGATTATCGGCGGTCTTGTATGTCTTCCATTTTGTAATTATTGCTCCCACAGGTGATTTCTTCACACCAAGCTGCTTGCCTATTGCAGATTCAGTCTTCCCAGCCTGGTGCAGGTCTACAATTTTGTTTCTGGTCTCCTTCGACAGCTCTTTGGTCTTCACCATAGTGGAGTTTGGAGTGTGACTGTTTGAGGTTGTGGACAGGTGTCTTTTATACTGATAACAAGTTCAAACAGGTGCCATTAATACAGGTAATGAGTGGAGGACAGAGGAGCCTCTTGAAGAAGATACAGGTCTGTGAGAGACAGAAATCTTGCTTGTTTGTAGGTCACCAAATACTTATTTCCCACCATAATTTGCAAATAAATTCTTTCCAAATCAGACAATGTGATTGTCTGGATTTGTTTCCACATTTTGTCTCCCATAGTTGAGGTTTACCTATGATGACAATTACAGGCCTCTCTCATCTTTCTAAGTGGGAGAACTTGTACAATTGGTGGCGACTAAATACTTTTTTGCCCCACTGTATGTTCTTTCTACACTTTCAGTTGATTACCTCCCATGTCCCCAATACCAACTCTTTGCTGATGACACCCAACTCCGCCTTCTCTGCTCACCCCATTATCTCCTCCGGCATCACTATGGCTGTCCCACCATTTCCTACGATTCCATCTTTCCAAAACAGAGCTCCTATTTCCTCTCCCCTCCCTCAACTTTTCCATTGAGAGCAACAACTATTCTTCCTTCTCCTCATACCGGGGTGCCAAGTGTAATCCTAGACCAGTGATGGCGAACATTGGCACCCCAGATGTTTTAGAACTACATTTCCCATGATGCTCCACTACATTGCAGAGTGCATGAGCATCACGGGTAACGTAGTTCCAAAACATCTGGGGTGCCAAGGTTTGCCATCACTGTCCTAGACCATGACCTCTCCTTTCGGACCCACATCCAATCACTGTCCAAATCTTGCAGCCGTCACCACTGTGACATTTCCAAAATACGACCCTTCTTAAAGCGGAGTTCCACCAAAAAAAATAAAAAATTAAAAGTCAGCAGCTACAAATACTGCAGCTGCCTTTTATTATAAGGACACTTACCTGTCCTGGGCGCCCGCGATGTCGGGTCCCGAAGCCAATCCTGTCCCTCGGCTCTCGGGTGGAGGCGCCACCATCTTCGGTAAGGGAATAAGGAAGTGAAGCCTTGCGGCTTCACTTCCTGGTTCCCTACTGCACATGCGCGAGTCGCGCTGCGCAATCCCACTGGTCCAGACTTGGCAAAGGGCGCCGCGGCGACCTATACCCGGAAGTGGGAGCAATTACCTGTATTACACAGGTATCTGCTCCCTCCCCCCCCCTGAAAGGTGCCAAATGTCACACTGGAGGGGGGTTTCAAAAAGCAGAAGTTCCATTTTTAGGTGGAACTCCGCTTTAACCAAGATACCAATCCACTCCCTGGTTATCTCTCACCTCCACTATACAACTTCCTTCTAATTGACCGACCTCTACACAGGAACCCCTCTCCTTCAGTCTATTGTGAATGCGGCTTCCAGACTCCTCTACCTTACCAACTACGCAGTGCCCTACACCCATCTCTCTGCCAATTCCTCCACCGGCCTCCTCTCAGTGTCCTCCACTCCTCTGTGCCATCCCCTCCATTGGCCTCCTCTCAGTGTCCTCCACTTCTCTGTGCCAATCCCTCCATTGGCCTCCTCTCAGCGTCCTGCACCCCTCTGTGCCAATCCCTTCACTGGCCTCTCTTCAGTGTCTTCCACCCCCCTCTGTGCTAATCCCTTCACTGGCCTCCCCTCAGTGTCCTCCATCCCCCTCTGCCCTCCTCTTAGTGTCCTTTACCCCTCTCTGCCAACCCCTCTATTCCTCTGCCATTCCCTCACTGGCCTCCCCTCAGTGCCCTTCACCCCCTCTGCCAATCCCTTCACTGGCCTCCTCTAGGTGTCCTCCACCCCCCTCTGCCATTCCCCCCCACTGGCCTCCCCTCGGTGTCTTCCACCCCTCTGCCACTCCCCCCCCACTGGCCTCCCCTCTATGTCTTCCACCCCTCTGCCACTCCCCCCCACTGGCCTCCCCTCGGTGTCTTCCACCCCTCTGCCACTCCCCCCCACTGGCCTCCCCTCGGTGTCTTCCACCCCTCTGCCACTCCCCCCCACTGGCCTCCCCTCGGTGTCTTCCACCCCTCTGCCACTCCCCCCCACTGGCCTCCCCTCTGTGTCTTCCACCCCTCTGCCACTCCCCCCCACTGGCCTCCCCTCTGTGTCTTCCACCCCTCTGCCACTCCCCCCCACTGGCCTCCCCTCTGTGTCTTCCACCCCTCTGCCACTCCCCCCCACGGTGTCTTCCACCCCTCTGCCAC
This sequence comes from Rana muscosa, assembly GCA_029206835.1. Lineage (NCBI taxonomy): Eukaryota > Metazoa > Chordata > Amphibia > Anura > Ranidae > Rana > Rana muscosa. Next base: position 239,723,325 of record CM055126.1, read on the forward strand.
TCCCCCCCACTGGCCTCCCCTCGGTGTCTTCCACCCCTCTGCCACTCCCCCCCACTGGCCTCCCCTCGGTGTCTTCCACCCCTCTGCCACTCCCCCCCACTGGCCTCCCCTCGGTGTCTTCCACCCCTCTGCCACTCCCCCCCACTGGCCTCCCCTCGGTGTCTTCCACCCCTCTGCCACTCCCCCCCACTGGCCTCCCCTCGGTGTCTTCCACCCCTCTGCCACTCCCCCCCCACTGGCCTCCCCTCGGTGTCTTCCACCCCTCGGTGTCTTCCACCCCTCTGCCACTCCCCCCCACTGGCCTCCCCTCGGTGTCTTCCACCCCTCTGCCACTCCCCCCCACTGGCCTCCCCTCGGTGTCTTCCACCCCTCTGCCACTCCCCCCCACTGGCCTCCCCTCGGTGTCTTCCACCCCTCGGTGTCTTCCACCCCTCTGCCACTCCCCCCCACTGGCCTCCCCTCGGTGTCTTCCACCCCTCTGCCACTCCCACCCACTGGCCTCCCCTCGGTGTCTTCCACCCCTCTGCCACTCCCACCATTGGTCTACTCTCAATGTCCTCCACCCCCCTTTGTCAATCCCTCCACTGGCCTCCTGTGTCCTCCACCCCCCTCTGCCAATCCCTTTGCTGGCCTCCTCTGTATTATCCACCCTCTTCGCTTGCCTCCCCTTAGTGTCAACCCCTCCACCCACTAGTCTCAGCAGCAGGTGATTGGACGCCCGCTTACAGGCGCTGCCATGATGGATCTGAAATGACAGGGGCTCTTTAAATGTAAAGACTTATTCTTGCTGGCAGAATCTTATATATACACACAAACAAAATGAAGGTTTCCTATTTAGAATATTAGGCTGTCAGGTTAGTAAACCAGCGATATCAGAACCCATCCAATCATACAGTTTGTAGTGTACACAGATTTGTAAAACAATGAGATAAAGGAATATTCCTGAACTTTGTTTTATCTCACGGTTACTGCGACATTGTGTGAATGCATCAATGCAGTGCATGCTATCTCAGCTTGCAGAGCTCGGATTCATTGAATGAAATGTAAATATTGCAGAATATACAGCCTCATGCTACATAACTAAGCTCCATTTCATGCTGAATAAACTTAATTGGGGGGAGGCAGGTTCAGGACTGGGTAAGGGGGTGTGTCCTAATCTGCTGCCTTGATACAAGATCCCTATGAGGGGAGGCGTTGCCCATGATTAAGGGGGTGTGTCCTCACTATACATCTCTATGGGGGAGGCGGGGTCAGGACTGGATAAGGGTGGCATGTCTTCATCTGCTGCCCAGATACATCATTCTGGGGGGAGATGGGACCATTGTGGAGGGGGAGTGTCCTCAACTATACATCCCTATGGGGGAGGTGGGGCCATGATGGAGGGGGAGTGTCCTCACCTATACATCCCTATGGGGGAGGTGGGACCATGATGGAGGGGGGAGTGTCCTCACCTATACATCCCTATGGGGGAGGTGGGGCCATGATGGAGGGGGAGTGTCCTCACCTATACATCCCTATGGGAGAGGAGGGACCATGATGGAGGGGGAGTGTCCTCACCTATACATCCCTATAGGGGGAGGTGGGGCCATGATGGAGGGGGAGTGTCCTCACCTATACATCCCTATAGGGGGAGGTGGGGCCATGATGGAGGGGGGAGTGTCCTCACCTATACATCCCTATGGGGGAGGTGGGACCATGATGGAGGGGGAGTGTCCTCACCTATACATCCCTATGGGGGAGGTGGGGCCATGATGGAGGGGGGAGTGTCCTCACCTATACATCCCTATGGGGGAGGTGGGGCCATGATGGAGGGGGAGTGTCCTCACCTATACATCCCTATGGGAGAGGAGGGACCATGATGGAGGGGGAGTGTCCTCACCTATACATCCCTATGGGGGAGATGGGACCATGATGGAGGGGGAGTGTCCTCACCTATACATCCCTATAGGGGGAGGTGGGGCCATGATGGAGGGGGAGTGTCCTCACCTATACATCCCTATAGGGGGAGGTGGGGCCATGATGGAGGGGGAGTGTCCTCACCTATACATCCCTATGGGGGAGGTGGGACCATGATGGAGGGGGAGTGTCCTCACCTATACATCCCTATGGGGGAGGTGGGGCCATGATGGAGGGGGGAGTGTCCTCACCTATACATCCCTATGGGGGAGGTGGGGCCATGATGGAGGGGGAGTGTCCTCACCTATACATCCCTATGGGGGAGGTGGAACCATGATGGAGGGGGAGTGTCCTCACCTATACATCCCTATAGGGGGAGGTGGGGCCATGATGGAGGGGGAGTGTCCTCACCTATACATCCCTATAGGGGGAGGTGGGGCCATGATGGAGGGGGGAGTGTCCTCACCTATACATCCCTATAGGGGGAGGTGGGGCCATGATGGAGGGGGAGTGTCCTCACCTATACATCCCTATGGGGGAGGTGGGACCATGATGGAGGGGGAGTGTCCTCACCTATACATCCCTATGGGGGAGGTGGGGCCATGATGGAGGGGGGAGTGTCCTCACCTATACATCCCTATGGGGGAGGTGGGCCATGATGGAGGGGGAGTGTCCTCACCTATACATCCCTATGGGAGAGGAGGGACCATGATGGAGGGGGAGTGTCCTCACCTATACATCCCTATAGGGGGAGGTGGGGCCATGATGGAGGGGGAGTGTCCTCACCTATACATCCCTATAGGGGGAGGTGGGAGTGTCCTCACCTATACATCCCTATAGGGGGAGGTGGGGCCATGATGGAGGGGGAGTGTCCTCACCTATACATCCCTATGGGGGAGGTGGGACCATGATGGAGGGGGAGTGTCCTCACCTATACATCCCTATGGGGGAGGTGGGGCCATGATGGAGGGGGGAGTGTCCTCACCTATACATCCCTATGGGGGAGGTGGGGCCATGATGGAGGGGGAGTGTCCTCACCTATACATCCCTATGGGGGAGGTGGAACCATGATGGAGGGGCAGTGTCCTCACCTATACATCCCTATGGGGGAGATGGGACCATGATGGAGGGGGGAGTGTCCTCACCTATACATCCCTATGGGGGAGATGGGACCATGATGGAGGGGGAGTGTCCTCACCTATACATCCCTATGGGGGAGATGGGACCATGATGGAGGGGGAGTGTCCTCACCTATACATCCCTATGGGGGAGGTGGGACCATGATGGAGGGGGAGTGTACTCACCTATACATCCCTATGGGGGAGGTGGGACCATGATGGAGGGGGAGTGTCCTCACCTATACATCCCTATGGGGGAGGTGGGAACATGATGGAGGGGGGAGTGTCCTCACCTATTAGGGCCGAAACAACTAATCGATTAATCGACAACTAATCGATTATGAAATTAATCGATGACTATTTTCATAATCGATTAATCGGCCAATAACATAATGGGTTTAAAAAAAAACGAAAATTAGCCCTTTATAGTACAAAAAGAGCAAATAATCACTACTGTTAATATTATATTAATACGAAAAATCTTTGTACATTCGCTGAATGAAAGAATGTTTGAAATTTTCACTTGCTTTTAACATTCAGTTTTAAAATGAAAGTTATTTGTGAACGAAAACCACATTACACGGTCTGAAAATTCCTTTGACCGAGAAGTTTTCTATTATTTCTGAACTTTCCCGTCACTGTGGTTGAAAACGAACGTGGATTTGACCCCACTGACGATTAGAAAATCGAACAAACGTTCTTAAAATTATTTTTTCATTTTTGAAGGAAGACGTTGTATGGCCAGCATATAATATACTACAGTTCTGTTTGAAAAGCCTTTCACTTTTTTTTCTTTAAATAAAAAAAATTGGATCCGAGTCTGATGATATTAACCAGATTCACCCTCTAATAGTATATACATTACATCTATTCTGTCAGTTATTCTCGGAGTGGATTAGAGATTTTGCTCCCTAACCATATAGTTCGTTATATTTGCCACTTCATAGGGATATTTAAGAATAATATTGTCTTTTTTTTTTTTCATTTACATATTAACTAAATTATACACCACACTTTTAAAATCGGCCAACTAATCGATTATGAAAATAATCGTTAGTTGCAACCCTATCACCTATACATCCCTATGGGGAAGGTGGGACCATGATGGAGGGGGCGTGTCCTCACCTACACATCCCTATGGGGGAGATGGGACCATGATGGAGGGGGCGTGTCCTCACCTACACATCCCTATGGGGGAGGTGGGACCACGATGGAGGGGGGAGTGTCCTCACGATACATCCCTATGGGAGAGGAGGGACCACGATGGAGGGGGCGTGTCCTCACCTATACATCCCTATGGGGGAGGTGGGACCATGATGGAGGGGGCGTGTCCTCACCTACACATCCCTATGGGGGAGGTGGGACCATGATGGAGGGGGCGTGTCCTCACCTACACATCCCTATGGGGGAGGTGGGACCATGATGGAGGGGGAGTGTCCTCACCTACACATCCCTATGGGGGAGGTGGGACCATGATGGAGGAGGCGTGTCCTCACCTACACATCCCTATGGGGGAGGTGGGACCATGATGGAGGGGGGAGTGTCCTCACCTATACATCCCTATGGGAGAGGAGGGACTACGATGGAGGGGGCGTGTCCTCACCTATACATCCCTATGGGAGAGGAGGGACCACGATGGAGGGGGCGTGTCCTCACCTATACATCCCTATGGGGGAGGAGGGACCATGATGGAGAAGGCGTGTCCTCACCTACACATCCCTATGGGGGAGGTGGGACCATGATGGAGGGGGCGTGTCCTCACCTACACACCCCTATGGGGGAGGTGGGACCATGATGGAGGGGGCGTGTCCTCACCTACACATCCCTATGGGGGAGGTGGGACCATGATGGAGGAGGCGTGTCCTCACCTACACACCCCTATGGGGGAGGTGGGACCATGATGGAGGGGGCGTGTCCTCACCTACACACCCCTATGGGGGAGGTGGGACCATGATGGAGGGGGCGTGTCCTCACCTACACATCCCTATGGGGGAGGTGGGACCATGATGGAGGAGGCGTGTCCTCACCTACACATCCCTATGGGGGAGGTGGGACCATGATGGAGGGGGGAGTGTCCTCACCTATACATCCCTATGGGAGAGGAGGGACCACGATGGAGGGGGGCGTGTCCTCACCTATACATCCCTATGGGGGAGGTGGGACCATGATGGAGGGGGCGTGTCCTCACCTACACCCCTATGGGGGAGGTGGGACCATGATGGAGGAGGCGTGTCCTCACCTACACATCCCTATGGGGGAGGTGGGACCATGATGGAGGGGGCGTGTCCTCACCTATACATCCCTATGGGGGAGGTGGGACCATGATGGAGGGGGCGTGTCCTCACCTACACATCCCTATGGGGGAGGTGGGACCATGATGGAGGGGCGTGTCCTCACCTACACATCCCTATGGGGGAGGAGGGACCACGATGGAGGGGGCGTGTCCTCACCTATACATCCCTATGGGGGAGGTGGGACCATGATGGAGGAGGCGTGTCCTCACCTACACATCCCTATGGGGGAGGTGGGACCATGATGGAGGGGCGTGTCCTCACCTACACATCCCTATGGGGGAGGAGGGACCACGATGGAGGGGGCGTGTCCTCACCTATACATCCCTATGGGGGAGGTGGGACCATGATGGAGGGGCGTGTCCTCACCTACACATCCCTATGGGGGAGGTGGGACCATGATGGAGGGGGCGTGTCCTCACCTACACATCCCTATGGGGGAGGTGGGACCATGATGGAGGGGCGTGTCCTCACCTACACATCCCTATGGGGGAGGAGGGACCACGATGGAGGGGGCGTGTCCTCACCTATACATCCCTATGGGGGAGGTGGGACCATGATGGAGGAGGCGTGTCCTCACCTACACATCCCTATGGGGGAGGTGGGACCATGATGGAGGGGGGAGTGTCCTCACCTATACATCCCTATGGGAGAGGAGGGACCATGATGGAGGGGGCGTGTCCTCACCTATACATCCCTATCGGGGAGGTGGGACCATGATGGAGGGGGTGTGTCCTCACCTATACATCCCTATGGCTGAGGAGGGACCACGATGGAGGGGGCATGTCCTCACCTATACATCCCTATGGGGGAGGTGGGACCATGATGGAGGGGGAGTGCCCTCACCTATAAATCTCTATAGGGGGAGGTGGGACCATGATGGAGGGGGCGTGTCCTCACCTATAAATCTCTATAGGGGGAGGTGGGACCATGATGGAGAGGGCGTGTCCTCACCTATAAATCTCTATAGGGGGAGGTGGGACCATGATGGAGGGGGCGTGTCCTCACCTATAAATCTCTATAGGGGGAGGTGGGACCATGATGGAGGGGGCGTGTCCTCACCTATAAATCTCTATAGGGGAGGAGGGACCATGATGGAGGGGGAGTGCCCTCACCTATACATCCCTATGGGGGAGGAGGGAACATGATGGAGGGGGAGTCTCCTCACCTATACAACCCTATGGGGGAGGTGGGACCATGATGGAGGGGGCGTGTCCTCACCTATAAATCTCTATAGGGGAGGAGGGACCATGATGGAGGGGGAGTGCCCTCACCTATACATCCCTATGGGGGAGGAGGGAACATGATGGAGGGGGAGTCTCCTCACCTATACAACCCTATGGGGGAGGTGGGACCATGATGGAGGGGGCGTGTCCTCACCTATAAATCTCTATAGGGGGAGGAGGGGTCAGGACCGGGTAAGGGGCGTGTCCTCACCTGTTGCCCCGGATACTGCTCAGCACACACTGGACCAGCTCCAGGTAGGTCCTGATGACGTCAGCCCATCTCTCGGACACGTGCGGCTCCCCCTGCTGGTCGGTAGTGGGAGGTGAAGCTCCCCCGGCCCCTCCGCTGCTCTCGGCGCCCACGGCCAGGTAATTGTCGGCGGCGAACTCCACCCGCAGCTCCCGCACGAAGCCGCCGCACCTCCGGAGGAGGAAATCGAGGCGCGGCCGCTCGGCCAGGGAGAGGCGCAGGCTGAGGCGGAGCTCCGGCCACAGAGCCGGGTAGAAGAGACATTCCCTCCAGTGAGAACAGGCCAGGGAGGCCCGGAGCCGGTCCGGGGCCGGCAGGAAGGAGAAGATATGAACTACCAGCTCGCTGGGGAGGGACGAGGCTCCCACACCCCCGCACAGAGCCATCAGACACACACAACCCGGAGAGCGCCGCCTGCGGCCAGCACTCCGCTCAGCAACAACAACAACTCCGCCCACACAGGAGGGGCGGGGCTTCACAGGAACCGTCCACTGCGCCGGGACACGGGGGGGCGGGGGACGCTTCCCTTAACTTCACTTCATTCCCCTCCACCGCCCGCCGCCTTCATTCCACCAATAACAAACCTCCTACCACCGACCCCGCTTCTCACCGCCGCCCAGACCCCCTTCATAAAACCGGACACCCCTCTATTCACACATGGTATCTCCCATCATCACTGGCAATGTAGTCGGGCGATACCAAAATAAGGGGAGGGACGCTGATTTTCGCATTTCTGACCCCCCAAAAAAATAATAATAATAATTACCGGCAGCGGACGGTTTTACACCCATGAAAACTAAAAATAATCAGTTGCTTTGAATACCTCGTCATGAAGTCCTTACATGTCCTTAGAAACACACTCTATAGACATGGTACGTTCCTGTCATGGCGGTGTTAGAATGTTCCATTGTGACCCGGAGGGGTGGTAATACCGCAATGTTTTCGTTCTGGCAGGTTCGTTTTGTCAAAACAGCTCAGCCCCACCCGTGTAACGGCGTTCTAATACGTCATAACCGCAACGCTTCCGCTCCTAAGCAGTCGTTTCACACCGAAATTAAAATAGTCACCCCCCCCTTTTTTTTTTGCAAATGTGGTACAGTCCGAGAAGGCAATGGCTGTTCAAACTGCGTTGTTAGGTCATACCATTCCCCGTCCGCATGGGGGTGTTCGCACCGAGACGTCAAAAGAAGCTTTCCTGTAGCGGAGGCCTCGAGTGTGTGAAAACAGAGGGGGGGGCGTGACAGCGGGGCTCCCCTATGAGTGGGTGGTACGGTCCGACACGAGCTACTGCTGCAGCTGATGGGATGGTTAAGGGGCAACTCTACCATTTCCCTTTGTTTATTTTCTATTTTTTTATGGATGTATTTTTTTTTTTTCATTTTTATAGTTAATATTTTCTTTATTTATTGCATTTCATTTTTATTTAACATTTTCTTCATTTTGTAAAGCGTTGCGCAAACTGTTGGTGCTATATAAATCGTGTTTAATAATAATAATATAATAATATTTTTTTTTTCATATTTATTATTGTTTGATTTATTTGTGTTATTTCATTTTATTTATTTTATCATTTATATAACATATATATATATATATATATATATATATATATATATATATATATATATATATATAATATATATTATGATTTGTTTATATTTTATGTATTTATTTTTATTAGCATGCTTTCTACATACTGATTTAATTGGTAAACACTTTTGTAAGTTGTAATATGAATCATATCATCATTATAAAAATAAATGTTTTTATAGATCTATTATACAAATTAGCATAGCGTGACAATAATGGTATATTTTTCTTCTTCAATCCAATGATAATTAGACAATAATCAAATTCCCTGGAGAAGCGGAGACATTACTTTGTGAAACGCGTTGGATTTTCTTACTGATATGAATTGTCTTCAAGCATGTGGAATGTCATGGATTATATTATTAGATATGAATATTTTAATATGTGATTTTATTATCTTTTTTCAATAAATTATTTTACTGGATATCGTGTGCTCACCTCAGTGTCAGCTCTACATTCTGTTAAGTCCTATTTTATGGGGTTTTTCCCCTTTTACATACATTTTTTAAGGTCAGGATGTGGATGTGGTAGCTGTCCCTAGAACTGGTAGCATTCATTTTCTACTATTTATTTGTATTATTTATATTTTTATTTATTATTATTATTTTTTTATGATTTGTTTATATTTTTGTATTATTTATTTTATATATTTATATATTTTTTTATGATTTGTTTATTTTTGTATTATTTATTATCTATATTTTTTTATTATTTTATTTTTGTAATGATTTGTTTATATTTTTGTTATATTTATTTTATATATTTATATTTATTATTATTATTATTATTATTATTTTATGATTTGTTTATATTTTTGTATTATTTTTATTTTATATATTTTTATTTATTTTTTGTAATAATTTTTTTATATTTTATGTATTTATTTATTTTTATTATTTATATATCCATTTATTATATTATATTATTTTTTAATGAATTTATTTTTGTATTATTTTATGTATTTATTTGTTTTTATTTTATATTTTTATTTTATTTTTGTAATGATTTTTTTTATATATTTTTTTTGTATTTATTTATAATTTATTTATTTATTTGTAAAAAACAAACAAAAAAAAACATTTATTTTAATATGCTATAGAATTATTTATGTATTATTTTATTTATTTATGTATTATTCTATCATTTATTTTCATTTTTAATTTATTCTTATCATTTTGTATTTCTTAAAGTATAATTAAAGGCAAAACTTTATTTTTGTGTTGGATGGAGTGGAGATGGATTAGAACCCCCTGTCAGTTTTTATTGCGGTCTGTGCCCCCCATTAGGGAGATTCCCCCCCCCCCTCTCTATTTGTCCTGTTTACCATTATAATTGAAAGTGAAAGTGAAAGAGAAAATCCTGAGACACCCTCAAAATAACACACACCTGGGCTTGCTGGCACCATTTCTGCGGAGTGCGATGAACTGATGGTGCGCCCAGATTGAAGCACTCCTATCACTCTCTGCTTAAAGTGGTTTGTAAACCTCAGACATGAAATATGAACTGAGCACATCCCCTCTATAGTGCGTACTTGTCTCACTCCAGAGCACTAAGTGTCATTTCTGTCTGCTGCCTCCTTCCTCTGCTATCAGCATGAGTCACTTCTGACAAGTTTACCTGACACCAAGAGTAAAAAGGTGACAGGGGAGGGACCTCCAGCTGATTGACAGCCTCAGCTCTATTCCTGTGTGAAGGGGGGGGGGGTGTCTCTTCTATTCAATCAGCTCTCAGAGCTCTCCTCCCTGAGCTCTGCGGTTTGTAGTTTCTGCTCTCTGCCCCCTTTTTTCCTGAAAGCTCCAACAAGCTTTATAAATTCTGGACATTGAATAGATGTAGAAAAGAGATTTCTGCAGATAAACAGGTACAATTTATGTAGGAGGATTTTTTTCTCCTCTGCCCTTTCCTTCTCTTTTTTTTTTCTCCCCTCCCCCCCCCCCCATCCCTCCCCTCTTCTCTTTTCTCCCCATCCCTCTTCTCTTTTCCTCCTGCCCTTTCCTTCTTCTCTCCTCTCGCCTGCTCTTTCCTTTTCTTCCCTCTTCTCTTTTCTCCCCTCTCCTCTTCTCTTCTATTTTCTCCTCTGCCCTTTCCTTCTCTCTTTCTTTCTTCTCTCCTCTCCTCTCCTCTCCCCTTTCCTTCTTCTCTCCTCTCCCCTGCTCTTTCCTTCTCTTTTCTCCCCTCCCCTTCCCTCCCCTCTTCTCTTCTATTTTCTCCTCTGTCCTTTCCTTCTCTCTTTCTTTCTTCTCTTCTCTCCTCTCCTCTCCTCTCCCCTTTCCTTTCCTTCTTCTCTCCTCTCCTCTCCCCTTTCCTTTCCTTCTCTCCTCTCCCCTTTCCTTTCCTTCTTCTCTCCTCTCCTCTCCCCTTTCCTTTCCTTCTTCTCTTCTCTCCTCTCCCTCTTTCCTTTCCTTCTTCTCTCCTCTCCTCTCCCCTTTTCTTCTTCTCTCCTCTCCTCTGCCCTTTTCTTCTTCTCTCCTCTCCTCTGCCCTTTTCTTCTTCTCTCCTCTCCTCTGCCCTTTTCTTCTTCTCTCCTCTCCCCTTTCCTTTCCTTCTTCTCTCCTCTCCCCTTTCCTTCTTCTCTCCTCTGCTCTCCCCTTTCAATTCCTTCTTCTCTCCTCTCCCCTTTCCTTTCCTTCTTCTCTCCTCTCCCCTTTCCTTCTTCTCTCCTCTCGCCTGCTCTTTCCTTTCTTCCCTCTTCTCTTTTCTCCCCTCCCCTTCCCTCCCCTCTTCTCTTCTATTTTCTCCTCTGCCCTTTCCTTCTCTCTTTCTTTCTTCTCTCCTCTCCTCTCCTCTCCCCTTTCCTTCTTCTCTCCTCTCCCCTTTCCTTTCCTTCTTCTCTCCTCTCCCCTTTCCTTCTTCTCTCCTCTCGCCTGCTCTTTCCTTTTCTTCCCTCTTCTCTTTTCTCCCCTCCCCTTCCCTCCCCTCTTCTCTTCTATTTTCTCCTCTGCCCTTTCCTTCTCTCTTTCTTTCTTCTCTCCTCTCCTCTCCTCTCCCCTTTCCTTCTTCTCTCCTCTCCCCTGCTCTTTCCTTCTCTTCCCTCTTCTCTTTTCTCCCCTCCCCTTCCCTCCCTCTTCTCTTCTATTTTCTCCTCTGTCCTTTCCTTCTCTCTTTCTTTCTTCTCTTCTCTCCTCTCCTCTCCCCTTTCCTTTCCTTCTTCTCTCCTCTCCTCTCCCCTTTCCTTCTTCTCTCCTCTCCCCTGCTCTTTCCTTCTCTTCCCTCTTCTCTTTTCTCCCCTCCCCTTCCCTCCCCTCTTCTCTTCTATTTTCTCCTCTGTCCTTTCCTTCTCTCTTTCTTTCTTCTCTTCTCTCCTCTCCTCTCCTCTCCCCTTTCCTTTCCTTCTCTCCTCTCCTCTCCCCTTTCCTTTCCTTCTCTCCTCTCCCCTTTCCTTTCCTTCTTCTCTCCTCTCCTCTCCCCTTTCCTTCTTCTCTTCTCTCCCCTTTCCTTTCCTTCTTCTCTTCTCTCCTCTCCCCTTTCCTTTCCTTCTTCTCTCCTCTCCTCTCCCCTTTTCTTCTTCTCTCCTCTCCTCTGCCCTTTTCTTCTTCTCTCCTCTCCTCTGCCCTTTTCTTCTTCTCTCCTCTCCTCTGCCCTTTTCTTCTTCTCTCCTCTCCCCTTTCCTTTCCTTCTTCTCTCCTCTCCTCTCCCCTTTCCTTCTTCTCTCCTCTCCCCTTTCCTTCTTCTCTCCTCTGCTCTCCCCTTTCATTTCCTTCTTCTCTCCTCTCCCCTTTCCTTCTTCTCTCCTCTCCCCTTTCCTTCTTCTCTCCTCTCCTCTTTCCTTTCCTTTTTCTCTCCTCTCCTCTGCCCTTTTCTTCTTCTCTCCTCTCCTCTCCTCTCCCCTTTCCTTTCCTTCTTCTCTCCTCTCCTCTCCCCTTTCCTTTCCTTCTTCTCTCCTCTCCCCTTTCCTTTCCTTCTTCTCTCCTCTCCTCCCCCCTTTCATTTCCTTCTTCTCTCCTCTCCTATCCCCTTTCATTTCCTTCTTCTCTCCTCTCCTCTGCCCTTTTCTTCTTCTCTCCTCTCCTCTCCCCTTTCATTTCCTTCTCCTCCCCTCTCCCCTTTCCTTTTTCTCTCCTCTCCTCTCCCCTTTCCTTTCCTTCTTCTCTCCTCTCCTCTCCCCTTTCCTTTCCTTCTTCTCTCCTCTCCTCTCCCCTTTCCTTTCCTTCTTCTCTCCTCTCCTCTCCCCTTTCATTTCCTTCTTCTCTCCTCTCCTCTCCCCTTTCATTTCCTTCTTCTCTCCTCTCCTCTCCTCTCCCCTTTCCTTTCCTTCTTCTCTCCTCTCCTCTCCCCTTTCCTTTCCTTCTTCTCTCCTCTCCTCTCCCCTTTCCTTTCCTTCTTCTCTCCTCTCCTCTCCCCTTTCATTTCCTTCTTCTCTCCTCTCCTCTCCCCTTTCATTTCCTTCTTCTCTCCTCTCCTCTCCTCTCCCCTTTCATTTCCTTCTTCTCTCCTCTCCTCTCCCCTTTCATTTCCTTCTTCTCTCCTCTCCTCTCCCCTTTCATTTCCTTCTTCTCTCCTCTCCTCTCCCCTTTCATTTCCTTCTTCTCTCCTCTCCTCTCCCCTTTCATTTCCTTCTTCTCTCCTCTCCCCTTTCATTTCCTTCTTCTCTCCTCTCCCCTTTCATTTCCTTCTTCTCTCCTCTCCTCTCCCCTTTCCTTTCCTTCTTCTCTCCTCTCCTCTCCCCTTTCCTTTCCTTCTTCTCTCCTCTCCTCTCCCCTTTCCTTTCCTTCTTCTCTCCTCTCCTCTCCCCTTTCCTTTCCTTCTTCTCTCCTCTCCTCTCCCCTTTCCTTTCCTTCTTCTCTCCTCTCCTCTCCCCTTTCATTTCCTTCTCCTCTCCTCTCCCCTTTCCTTTCCTTCTTCTCTCCTCTCCTCTCCCCTTTCCTTTCCTTCTTCTCTCCTCTCCTCTCCCCTTTCCTTTCCTTCTTCTCTCCTCTCCTCTCCCCTTTCCTTTCTTCTTCTCTCCTCTCCTCTCCCCTTTCCTTTCCTTCTCTCCTCTCCTCTCCTCTCCCCTTTCCTTTCCTTCTTCTCTCCTCTCTTCTCTCCTCTCCTCTCCCCTTTCCTTTCCTTCTTCTCTCCTCTCCTCTCCCCTTTCCTTTCCTTCTCCTCTCCTCTCCTCTCCTCTCCCCTTTCCTTTCCTTCTTCTCCCCTCTCCTCTCCCCTTTCCTTTCCTTCTTCTCTCCTCTCCTCTCCCCTTTCCTTTCCTTCTTCTCTCCTCTCCTCTCCCCTTTCCTTTCCTTCTTCTCTCCTCTCCTCTCCCCTTTCCTTTCCTTCTTCTCTCCTCTCCTCTCCCCTTTCCTTTCCTTCTTCTCTCCTCTCCTCTCCCCTTTCCTTTCCTTCTTCTCTCCTCTCCTCTCCCCTTTCATTTCCTTCTTCTCTCCTCTCCTCTCCCCTTTCCTTTCCTTCTTCTCTCCTCTCCTCTCCCCTTTCATTTCCTTCTTCTCTCCTCTCTTCTGCCCTTTCCTTCTTCTCTCCTCTCCTCTCTTCTGCCCTTTTTCTTCTTCTTCTCTCCTCTCCCCTGCCCTTTCCTTCTTCTCTCCTCTCCCCTGCCCTTTCCTTCTTCTCTCCTCTCCCCTTTTCTTCTTCTCTCCTCTCCTCTGCCCTTTTCTTCTTCTCTCCTCTCCTCTGCCCTTTTCTTCTTCTCTCCTCTCCTCTGCCCTTTTCTTCTTCTCTCCTCTGCCCTTTTCTTCTTCTCTCCCCTCCCCTGCCCTTTCCTTCTCCTCTCCTCTCCCCTTTCCTTCTTCTCTCCTCTCCTCTCCCCTTTCATTTCCTTCTTCTCTCCTCTCCTCTCCCCTTTCCTTTCCTTCTCCTCTCCTCTCCTCTCCCCTTTCCTTTCCTTCTTCTCTCCTCTCCTCTCCCCTTTCCTTCTTCTCTCCTCTCCTCTCCCCTTTCCTTTCCTTCTCTCCTCTCCCCTTTCCTTTTTCTCTCCTCTCCTCTCCCCTTTCATTTCCTTCTTCTCTCCTCTCCCCTTTCATTTCCTTCTTCTCTCCTCTCCCCTTTCCTTTCCTTATTCTCTCCTCTCCTCTCCCCTTTCCTTTCCTTTCCTTCTTCTTTCCTCTCCTCTCCCCTTTCCTTTCCTTCTTCTCTCCTCTCCTCTCCTCTCCCCTTTCCTTTCCTTCTTCTCTCCTCTCCTCTCCCCTTTCCTTTCCTTCTTCTCTCCTCTCCTCTCCCCTTTCCTTTCCTTCTTCTCTCCTCTCCTCTCCCCTTTCCTTTCCTTCTTCTCTCCTCTCCTCTCCCCTTTCCTTACCTTCTTCTCTCCTCTCCTCTCCCCTTTCCTTTCCTTCTTCTCTCCTCTCCTCTCCCCTTTCCTTTCCTTCTTCTCTCCTCTCCCCTTTCCTTTCCTTCTTCTCTCCTCTCCCCTTTCCTTTCCTTCTTCTCTCCTCTCCTCTCCCCTTTCATTTCCTTCTTCTCTCCTCTCCTCTCCCCTTTCATTTCCTTCTTCTCTCCTCTCCTCTCCCCTTTCATTTCCTTCTTCTCTCCTCTCTTCTGCCCTTTCCTTCTTCTCTTCTCTCCTCTCTTCTGCCCTTTCCTTCTTCTCTCCTCTCCTCTCTTCTGCCCTTTCCTTCTTCTCTCCTCTCCTCTCTTCTGCCCTTTCCTTCTTCTCTCCTCTCCTCTCTTCTGCCCTTTTTCTTCTTCTCTCCTCTCCCCTGCCCTTTCCTTCTTCTCTCCTCTCCCTTGCCCTTTCCTTCTTCTCTCCTCTCCTCTCCCCTTTTCTTCTTCTCTCCTCTCCTCTGCCCTTTTCTTCTTCTCTCCTCTGCCCTTTTCTTCTTCTCTCCTCTCCTCTGCCCTTTTCTTCTTCTCTCCGCTGCCCTTTTCTTCTTCTCTCCTCTCCTCTGCCCTTTTCTTCTTCTCTCCTCTCCTCTGCCCTTTTCTTCTTCTCTCCTCTCCTCTGCCCTTTCCTTCTTCTCTCCTCTCCTCTCCCCTCCCCTGCCCTTTCCTTCTTCTCTCCTCTCCCCTGCCCTTTCCTTCTCCTCTCCTCTCCCTTGCCCTTTCCTTCTCCTCTCCTCTCCCCTTTCCTTCTTCTCATCCTCTCCTCTCCCCTTTCATTTCCTTCTTCTCTCCTCTCCTCTCCCCTTTCCTTTCATTTCCTTCTTCTCTCCTCTCCTCTCCCCTTTCATTTCCTTCTTCTCTCCTCTCCTCTCCCCTTTCATTTCCTTCTTCTCTCCTCTCCTCTCCCCTTTCATTTCCTTCTTCTCTCCTCTCCTCTCCTCTCCCCTTTCATTTCCTTCTTCTCTCCTCTCCTCTCCCCTTTCATTTCCTTCTTCTCTCCTCTCCTCTCCCCTTTCATTTCCTTCTTCTCTCCTCTCCTCTCCCCTTTCATTTCTTTCTTCTCTCCTCTCCTCTCCCCTTTCATTTCCTTCTTCTCTCCTCTCCTCTCCCCTTTTCATTTCCTTCTTCTCTCCTCTCCTCTCCCCTTTTCATTTCCTTCTTCTCTCCTCTCCTCTCCCCTTTCATTTCCTTCTTCTCTTCTCTCCTCTCCCCTTTCATTTCCTTCTTCTCTCCTCTCCTCTCCCCTTTCCTTTCCTTCTTCTCTCCTCTCCTCTCCCCTTTCATTTCCTTCTTCTCTCCTCTCCTCTCCCCTTTCATTTCCTTCTTCTCTCCTCTCCCCTTTCATTTCCTTCTTCTCTCCTCTCCTCTCCCCTTTCATTTCCTTCTTCTCTCCTCTCCTCTCCCCTTTCATTTCCTTCTTCTCTCCTCTCCTCTCCCCTTTCATTTCCTTTTTCTCTCCTCTCCTCTCCCCTTTCATTTCCTTTTTCTCTCCTCTCCTCTCCCCTTTTCATTTCCTTCTTCTCTCCTCTCCCCTTTTCATTTCCTTCTTCTCTCCTCTCCTCTCCCCTTTTCATTTCCTTCTTCTCTCCTCTCCTCTCCCCTTTTCATTTCCTTCTTCTCTCCTCTCCTCTCCCCTTTTCATTTCCTTCTTCTCTCCTCTCCTCTCCCCTTTCATTTCCTTCTTCTCTCCTCTCCTCTCCCCTTTCATTTCCTTCTTCTCTCCTCTCCTCTCCCCTTTCATTTCCTTCTTCTCTCCTCTCCTCTCCCCTTTCATTTCCTTCTTCTCTCCTCTCCTCTCCCCTTTCATTTCCTTCTTCTCTCCTCTCCTCTCCCCTTTCCTTTCCTTCTTCTCTCCTCTCCTCTCCCCTTTCCTTTCCTTCTTCTCTCCTCTCCTCTCCCCTTTCCTTTCCTTCTTCTCTCCTCTCCTCTCCCCTTTCATTTCCTTCTTCTCTCCTCTCCTCTCTTCTGCCCTTTCCTTCTTCTCTCCTCTCCTCTCTTCTGCCCTTTTTCTTCTTCTTCTCTCCTCTCCCCTGCCCTTTCCTTCTTCTCTCCTCTCCCCTGCCCTTTCCTTCTTCTCTCCTCTCCTCTGCCCTTTTCTTCTTCTCTCCTCTCCTCTGCCCTTTTCTTCTTCTCTCCTCTCCTCTGCCCTTTTCTTCTTCTCTCCTCTCCTCTGCCCTTTTCTTCTTCTCTCCTCTGCCCTTTTCTTCTTCTCTCCCCTCCCCTGCCCTTTCCTTCTTCTCTCCTCTCCCCTGCCCTTTCCTTCTCCTCTCCTCTCCCTTGCCCTTTCCTTCTCCTCTCCTCTCCCCTTTCCTTCTTCTCTCCTCTCCTCTCCCCTTTCATTTCCTTCTTCTCTCCTCTCCTCTCCTCTCCCCTTTCATTTCCTTCTTCTCTCCTCTCCTCTCCCCTTTCATTTCCTTCTTCTCTCCTCTCCTCTCCCCTTTCATTTCCTTCTTCTCTCCTCTCCTCTCCCCTTTCATTTCCTTTTTCTCTCCTCTCCTCTCCCCTTTTCATTTCCTTCTTCTCTCCTCTCCCCTTTCATTTCCTTCTTCTCTCCTCTCCTCTCCTCTCCCCTTTCCTTTCCTTCTTCTCTCCTCTCCTCTCCCCTTTCCTTTCCTTCTTCTCTCCTCTCCTCTCCCCTTTCATTTCCTTCTTCTCTCCTCTCCCCTTTCATTTCCTTCTTCTCTCCTCTCCCCTTTCCTTTCCTTCTTCTCTCCTCTCCTCTCCTCTCCCCTTTCCTTTCCTTTCCTTCTTCTCTCCTCTCCTCTCCTCTCCTCTCCCCTTTCCTTTCCTTCTTCTCTCCTCTCCTCTCCCCTTTCCTTTCCTTCTTCTCTCCTCTCCTCTCCCCTTTCCTTTCCTTCTTCTCTCCTCTCCTCTCCCCTTTCCTTACCTTCTTCTCTCCTCTCCCCTTTCCTTTCCTTCTTCTCTCCTCTCCTCTCCCCTTTCCTTCTTCTCTCCTCTCCCCTTTCCTTTCCTTCTTCTCTCCTCTCCCCTTTCCTTTCCTTCTTCTCTCCTCTCCTCTCCCCTTTCATTTCCTTCTTCTCTCCTCTCCTCTCCCCTTTCATTTCCTTCTTCTCTCCTCTCCTCTCCCCTTTCATTTCCTTCTTCTCTCCTCTCTTCTGCCCTTTCCTTCTTCTCTTCTCTCCTCTCTTCTGCCCTTTCCTTCTTCTCTCCTCTCCTCTCTTCTGCCCTTTCCTTCTTCTCTCCTCTCCTCTCTTCTGCCCTTTTTCTTCTTCTCTCCTCTCCCCTGCCCTTTCCTTCTTCTCTCCTCTCCCCTGCCCTTTCCTTCTTCTCTCCTCTCCCCTGCCCTTTCCTTCTTCTCTCCTCTCCCCTTTTCTTCTTCTCTCCTCTCCTCTGCCCTTTTCTTCTTCTCTCCTCTCCTCTGCCCTTTTCTTCTTCTCTCCTCTCCTCTGCCCTTTTCTTCTTCTCTCCTCTCCTCTGCCCTTTTCTTCTTCTCTCCTCTGCCCTTTTCTTCTTCTCTCCTCTGCCCTTTTCTTCTTCTCTCCTCTGCCCTTTTCTTCTTCTCTCCTCTCCTCTGCCCTTTCCTTCTTCTCTCCTCTCCCCTCCCCTGCCCTTTCCTTCTTCTCTCCTCTCCCCTGCCCTTTCCTTCTCCTCTCCTCTCCCTTGCCCTTTCCTTCTCCTCTCCTCTCCCCTTTCCTTCTTCTCTCCTCTCCCCTTTCATTTCCTTCTTCTCTCCTCTCCTCTCCCCTTTCATTTCCTTCTTCTCTCCTCTCCTCTCCCCTTTCATTTCCTTTTTCTCTCCTCTCCTCTCCCCTTTTCATTTCCTTCTTCTCTCCTCTCCTCTCCCCTTTTCATTTCCTTCTTCTCTCCTCTCCTCTCCCCTTTTCATTTCCTTCTTCTCTCCTCTCCTCTCCCCTTTTCATTTCCTTCTTCTCTCCTCTCCTCTCCCTTTTCATTTCCTTCTTCTCTCCTCTCCTCTCCCCTTTCATTTCCTTTTTCTCTCCTCTCCCCTTTTCATTTCCTTCTTCTCTCCTCTCCTCTCCCCTTTTCATTTCCTTCTTCTCTCCTCTCCTCTCCCCTTTTCATTTCCTTCTTCTCTCCTCTCCTCTCCCCTTTTCATTTCCTTCTTCTCTCCTCTCCTCTCCCCTTTCATTTCCTTCTTCTCTCCTCTCCTCTCCCCTTTCATTTCCTTCTTCTCTCCTCTCCTCTCCCCTTTTCATTTCCTTCTTCTCTCCTCTCCTCTCCCCTTTTCATTTCCTTCTTCTCTCCTCTCCTCTCCCTTTTCATTTCCTTCTTCTCTCCTCTCCTCTCCCCTTTCATTTCCTTTTTCTCTCCTCTCCCCTTTTCATTTCCTTCTTCTCTCCTCTCCCCTTTCATTTCCTTCTTCTCTCCTCTCCCCTTTCATTTCCTTCTTCTCTCCTCTCCTCTCCTCTCCTCCCCTTTCATTTCCTTCTTCTCTCCTCTCCTCTCCCCTTTCATTTCCTTCTTCTCTCCTCTCCTCTCCCCTTTCATTTCCTTCTTCTCTCCTCTCCTCTCTTCTGCCCTTTTCTTCTTCTCTCCTCTCCCCTGCCCTTTTCTTCTTCTCTCCTCTCCCCTGCCCTTTCCTTCTTCTCTCCTCTCCTCTGCCCTTTTCTTCTTCTCTCCTCTGCCCTTTTCTTCTTCTCTCCTCTGCCCTTTTCTTCTTCTCTCCTCTCCTCTGCCCTTTTCTTCTTCTCTCCTCTGCCCTTTTCTTCTTCTCTCCTCTCCTCTGCCCTTTTCTTCGTCTCTCCTCTCCTCTCCCCTGCCCTTTTCTTCGTCTCTCCTCTCCTCTCCCCTGCCCTTTTCTTCGTCTCTCCTCTCCTCTCCCCTGCCCTTTCTTCGCTTGTCTTTTCTCCTCTGCCCTTTCCTTCTTCTCTTCTCTCCCCTGCTCTTTCCTTCTCTTCCCTCTTCTCTTTTCTCCCCTTCCCTTCCCTCCCCTCTTCTCTTTTCTCCCCTGCCCTTTCCTTCTTCTCTTCTCTTTTCTCCCCTGCCCTTTCCTCCCCTCTTCTCTTCTCTCCCCTGCCCTTTCCTTCTTCTCTTCTCTTCTCTTCTCTTTTCTCCCCTCACCTTCCCTCCCCTCTTCTCTTTTCTCCCCTGCCCTTTCCTTCTTCTCTTCTCTTTTCTCCCCTCACCTTCCCTCCCCTCTTCTCTTGTTTCTTGTCTTGTTTTGAACAAATCTTTATACGTCACTGACAAGGGTTTTGGGTCGCTCTTCTGTCATAAGTAAGTCTTCCAATCCAGAAGGAAAGGATTAAACACTCCCTGTTTTTAAAGTGGGTTTGGAATGCGTCTCAACTGGAGATAACGAAAATATTGAGAGTTTGGAAGGTCGTTCTTGGCTTTGAGTTGGTCAAATGTCAGTAGTTCCCCCCCGTCCCGTGTAATATCTTTCAGTAGTTTGACACCTTTAGTTGCCCACCCCATGGGATCACCAAATGCATAAAACTGTTGTATTTTTGGATTCATCCAAAGGGGGGCTGAAGGAGAAAATCCCTTGTAACTTAGGCAAGCCGGTCTCACCGCCTCCTCCCTCCCACGCTTTAATAGTGGCCTTCATAGATTCCGTAAGAGGAAGATCTCGCTTAGTGGCCCCTGTGAATGGCCAGACGAAGGGATTCGTACGAACCCAGGTGAGCCGCCTCCAGGACAGTGGCCGAGTCCCCAGCACCGGAAACAGGGCCGCCATCAGGAATTTTGGGGCCCCTTACACAGCTTCAGGCATGGGCCCCCTGGAGCAGAGGAGAACCGGAGGGGGGGGGGGGTGCTGCCGCCACGAATTGAGAAGCGGGGGGGGCAGCCGCGAATTTAGAGAGAAGCGGGGGTGCCACGAATTGAGAAGCAGGGGGTGCTGCCGCCGCAAATTGGTAAGGTCGGGGGGAGCTTTGGGTGCCGACGAACGAAGAAAGAACAAGAAAAAAAGGGGGGTTGCCATCCAGGGCCCCTTACAAAAATATATATATATTTTTATAAAATAAAAAAAAGGGGGGGTTGCCATCCGGGGCCCTGGGGACCTCCGGGCCTCTGGGGACTTCTGGGCCCCTTACAAAAAATAAAAAAATAAATAAAATAAAAAAATATATATATATATATATATTTTTTAAAATAAAAAATACATAAAAAAGGGAGGTTATCATCCAGGGCCCCGGGGACCTCCGGGCCTCTGGGGACCTCTGGGCCCCTTAGAAAAAAAAAAATTATAAAAAAATATATATTTTTATAAAAAAAAAAGGGGGGTTGCCATCTGGGGCCCTGGGAACCTCTGGGCATCTGGGGACCTCTGGGCCCCTTACAAAAAAAAAATATACAAATAAATAAAAAATAAATAAAATATATTTTTATATTTTTTTATAAAAAAATACATAAAAAAGGGGGGTTACCATCCAGGGCCCTTGGGGCCTCTGGGGACCTCTGGGCCCCTTACAAAAAGTAAATAGAAAAAAATATATATATTATTATTTTTTTTTATTATAAAAAAATCATAAAAAAGGGGGGTTACCATCCCGGGCCATGGGGACCTCTGGGCTCCTTACAAAAAAAAACAAAAAAAAACGGCGTTGCCATCCGGCCCCCTGGGGACCCCCCTGATGGCGGCCCTGACCGGAAACCAGCCATCTGTGCACATAAACCAATTGGCCCGCCAAGTAATATTCACGCCAGTCTGGTAGCGCCAACCCACCCTGCCCCCATGGTTCCTGCAGGACTTTCAATCCTATCTTAGGCAGTTTAGGGGCCCATAGGAACGAGCTGGTGATGCCATCTAATTTCTTAAAGAATGACTTCGGGATCCAAACTGGAGCATTCCTTAGAAAGTACAAAATTACAGGAAGAATTTTCATCTTTAAAAGGATGACTCTACCCATTAAAGATAGTGGGAGTTTTTGCCAGACTTGTGTTTTCTGCTTAAAGAATGTCAAAAGGGGCGTCAGGTTAAGGGACATGTAATCAACCACGTCTGCCGTAAACCTTGACCCCCAAATAGGTAATCTGAGAGACCCATTTCAATGGTAAATTGGGGTTCGCCTTTGCCCTGGCCCCTTCATCTAAAGGTAAAATGGATGACTTGTTCCAGTTAACTTTTAACCCTGAATATGTGGTAAAAGTATTCATGATACCCAATGCGGCCTCCAACGACTCACCAGGGTCACGCAAAAAACAGCAAGAGGTCGTCAGCATATAGTGCCAACCCCTCACTGATGTTGCCCACCTTAATAGCCTTGACGTCCCCCGAAGCTCTCAAGGCCACTACCAGCGGCTTCATCATGAGCGCAAACAGGAAGGGCGACAAGGGGCACCCCTGTCTGGTGCCTCTACCCATCGAGAAATACTCAGAGGTTTGACTACCCATGCGAATAGCTGTCCTGGGGTTTCTATACAGGAGAGAGATCCATTGCCTAAAATGTGGGCCAAAGCCCATTTTTTCCAGGACAGTATGCATGAATTGCCAGTCAATTGAATCGAAAGCTTCCTCAATGTCAATTGAGACGATGATTCTAGAGGACGAGTCAATGTTAGGGAGCTGCAGATGAGTGAAAAGTCGACGCAGGTTAGTATCAGTTGATTTGCCCGGCATAAAACCCGTCTGGTCGATATCTACCAAAGAGGAAATTACATCGGCCAGTCTCCTCGCCAGAACTTTAGTCAGGATTTTAAGGTCCATATTTAGTAGGGCAATTGGTCTGTATGAAGAGCGTTCTAACGGGTCCTTACCAGGTTTGTGCCGTAAAATCATGTAAGCGTCTGGCGTCGAGGCCGGTAGCGTCTGTTTTTGTAAACAATAGTCTAGTAACGCCGTAAGTCTGGGGGCCAGTTGATCAACATACGTCTTATAGAAATCAGCCGGAAACCCAGCATTATGGGGCGCAAAAGCGAAAATCGCTGAAACCACCTGTCCAGCCCCCCCCCCCCAGTAGGTCATCTAGGGCCAAGGGATCATAGGGCGGGATAGGCGCATATAAGGTTGAGAAGTAGTTCTGAAATTCAGTCAAAATGTCAGCTGGATCCTTAACCAAGTCCCCATTTGGACCTCTAATAACCGGGATATGTGCAATTTGGTTGTTGTCTGCCACCATCCTAGCCAGTAGTTTCCCATTTTTGTCCCCCTCTGAAAACAAAGAGTTAGCCCTATGTTCAGCCTCAGTGTGGGCCAAGTTGTTACAATGCAAGGAAAGTTGCCTCCTGGCTTCCAGTAATGCAGAATAAGAGGAGTCCGTAGGGTCAGTAGCATTATCTCTCGCACACTCCCTTTCCTTGTCTTGCAACATCTGGATTTCTGCATTCTGATCCACCCGTACCCTCTTAATGGCTGTGATACATTCCCCTCGGACCAATGCCCTAAAGGCATCCCACACAATCGGAGGGTCTGCCGACTCCACATTTGTGGCCCAGTAGAGATGAGATGACACTTGTTCATCTTGCAACCACCCCTGAGAAAGTCTCCAACCCCTCGACCCCCTGCCAACAGCGAGGAACAAGGAGATGGAGAGTGGTTTATGATCTGACAAGCCACCTGCAAGGTATTCTACCCCTCTCACTTATGACAACAGGGCCTGCTTACCAAAGGCCAAGTCAATCCTGGCCGAGGAGCGGTGCGACTGAGAAAGGTGAAAATAACACGTGTCTGTAGGATTTTTAGGACACCGTATCTCAGTCAGACCATCCACCGAGGCCCAGGACTGCAAGTCCACCGAACCTCCCCCTCCCAGGATTGGAGGAATCCAATGCGTCTAAGCAAAGGCGTGCACAGCCTATTACATTAGGGTGTGCACCTGAAAGCTCAACACATACTACTGATCACTCACGATGAAAGGGAAGGGGCCGGTAAGTTACAAAATTACCTGCCCCTTCACCCACTCATCCCAAAACATCCCCAGCAGCAACAGCCAGTGGGAGAGGAGAGTAGGGAAGCTGGAAGCGCTGCGAGGGGAAGGAGGGGGGGGGGAGTCAGGGCAGTAGGGGGATCTGTGCTGCACAGTGTGATTAGGGTGTGCCTGGGCACACCTGGCACACCCTGTGCGCACGCCTATGCGTCCAAGGTAGCATTGAAACCTCCCATTATCAGGAGCGGGAGATCTGCATAGGGTGACCATGTGTCCCGGATTGCCCGGGACAGTCCTGCATTTTGCAGGTCTGTCCCGGGCACATTCATTCCAGGACAATACAGTGTCCCGGAATGAAACTGACACAGCCACCCCCCGGGCCAATATGATAACCCCAAAAAAGGCCGCCACATCACCGCTTTACTCACTGACAGCAATTGTCCTGGCCGGAAATGCCTGGAGGAGCACAATCCCCGCCCCCTGCTTGTGATTGGAGAAATCATAAATCCCGCCTTTTGTGTCCAATCTCTGTGCTGTGATTCGTTACAGCACAAGCTGATTTTTGGGAAGGGAGGGTGTCCCTGAATGGTAGTTTAGAAATGTGGTCACCCTAGATGTGCATGAGGGGCCAACTTAACAAATAGATCAGGGATATGCAATTAGCGGACCTCCAGCTGTTGCAAAACTACAAGTCCCATCATGCCTCTGCCTCTGGGTGTCATGCTTGTGGCTGTCAGAGTCTTGCTATGCCTCATGGGACTTGTAGTTCTGCAACAGCTGGAGGTCTGCTAATTGCATATATCTGAAATAGATCATATAAGAATTGTATGCTAAATGGTGGCAGTACATAAACATTAACCAGCAGCAACTTGCAATTACAGATGTCTAGAACTATAGCCACATAACGTCCCCCCGGACCAGTGACCACCTGGTGGATTGTGCAGGGGATTGCTTTGCTAATGAGTATAGATACCCCCCGAGCAAAAGTGGAGAAGGTGGCATGAAATGCCTCTTGAATCCAGGGCCTAAATTTAAATTACACAGTGAAGGAAGTTCCCCGCTCAGGCCAATGACGTAGGCGGGGTCGGACATACCGAGGGGGCGGACCTGATGGGGAACTTCATTCGCTGTGTAATACATGAATAGACCCGCCCCTTCTCATGTTCCGCATCTGGTCCGCTGAGCGGACCTGATGGGGAACTTTAGAAGGGGCGGGTCTATACATTTAAAACACAGCGAGGAAGTTCCCCATCAGGTCCGCACAGGTACAAACAATGACGGACAGCGCTGGACATCGGGATCGCCGCGGGACACTGGATTTCATCGCTGGAATGTTTTTTTTTTTTTATTATTATTTTTTTTAAATAAAGGACTTTTCCAAGGTGTTTGTGTGTTTTTATTTACATTTTTTGACACTTTCTTCGTGAAATGGTAGGGGTACAATGGGGGGGGGCAGGATCTGGGGGTCCCCTTTGTTAAAGGGGTCTTCCAGATTCCGATAAGCCCCCCGCCCGCAGACCCCCACAACCACCGGGCAAGGGTTGTGGGGATGAGGCCCTTGTCCCCATCAACATGGGGACATCCTCCCCATGTTGAGGGCATGTGGCTTGGTACGGTTCAGGAGGGAGGGGGGGCCGCTCTCTCGTCCCCCCCTTTTCCCCTGCGGCCGGCCAGGTTGCGTGCTCGGATAAGGGTCTGGTATGGATTTTTGGGGGGACTCCACGCCATTTTTTTTTTAAAGTTGGGGTGGAGTTCCCCTTAAAATCCATGCCAGATCTCAAGGGCCTGGTATGGATATTTAGGGGGAACCCCACGCCATATTTTTTTTAAAATTTGCAGCGGGGTTCCCCTTAATATCCATTCCAGACCTAAAGGGCCTGGTAATTGAATTTGGGGGGAACCTCCACGCTTTTTTTTATTTTTATCAATGACTTTTCTATGTATTGCCGGGAGCCGACAATTCATTAATAGCCGCGAGTGAGTTTTAAATGACTTTTTTTCCTTCAAAAATGACACTTTGTGCAGGGACAGTTCTAAGCACGGGAAACATGCGCCACTTTACATGCATATCATACACACCCCCCAGGTACGAAATTTAAAGGAATATTTCACTTTTATTTTTTCATTTTAAGCATTATTAAAATCACCGCTCCCGTAAAAAACGTCTATTTTTTTAAACCTTTTTTTGCATGAATACATGTCCCCTGGGGCAGGACCCGGGTCCCCAAACACTTTTTAGGACAATAACTTGCATATTAGCCTTTATAATTAGCACTTTAGATTTCAAACGTTCGAGTCCATTGTATTTAATAGGGTTCTAAAGTTCACACGAACATTCTGTCTGTACGCAGGTTCTGGTGCGAACTGAACAGGGGGGTGTTCGGCTCATCCCTGGAACTGAGTAATGAACTCCCCAAAAACAACAAAAACAAAAACATAACCCCCCTGCTATTATACCAGAACTAACATAGAAACAAAAACCCTGAAGAAAAGAAACTTCAAGAGAAATCATTGTCTGGAATGCAGTTTGCAATCCCAAAACCTGAAAAAACAAGAAAAAAAATGTTGCTGGAAGGTCAACCGAAAGTTCAAGTGTCCGACAGGTCAATCAGATGTTCCCTGTAGCTTCCAGAGAGTTCCACATAGTCAGTGCTTATAGGGAGAAAAAAATACCAATGTATGTAGGCATAATGGTATATATTAGAAAAGTAAATTGAAGAAACAGTATACTACTGCCATCTAGTGGCGTCAAGGCACATAACTTGGAAAGCTCTACCGTGGGGAAATGAAACCAGAAATCCCAGGCTGAAAAAAAGGAAAATGAAAAAACTAGAAGAAAAAGAAGTGACCCCCCCACTGAGCAATCCAAAAAGTGCAAACTTCACTGTACCCTGATATTGGATTCACAGCTTACTGGGGTATAACATGCTGTACTGGATATTCTTTTCCCGCAATCTTTTCCTAACGTCATTAACCACTTGCCGACCGCCGCACGACGATATACGTCGATAGAATGGCACGGGCAGGCATATGGGTGTACCTGTACATCGGCCGTTAGACCGTTCGTCGAATTACGAACATTATGGGGCGTTCGAGCCAAATTCGAGTGGCGCGTCACGGCCCATAATTCACTGCGGCATCGCAGTGCATTGCTGGCTGATGATTGGCCAAGTATGAACTATGACCCGCATTCTTTGGCCAATCACAGCGCGGTAAGAACAGAGAGCTATAATTGGACAAAGACAGGGTGGCTTTGGCCAATTATGCCTCAAGGGATTTAGTACACGCCCCACACTAGATAAGGCCGCCTGGAAGTCGGCCTTGTGTAGTGTGTTCCAGCGTGCTGAGAGATAGAGAGAGAGAGAGAGAGAGAGAGAGAGGGTGTCATTTCATTTGAGTTAGATAGAGCAGGCAGGCGAGTCAGTTAGATGCAGTCAGTGTATTTAGTATATATATGCATCCCAGGTGTTGTATATATATATATATATACACTGTATTCAGTTTAGCTAGATCCGTTCCTGTTATTCTCTTCCTAATATACTTACAGGCAGGCAGCTGAAGTATTTTCAGTTAGTGTACTGTATCCTGTGCACAGTGTGCAACTAAAGCTCACTGCAGACAATTCCTGTTGTTTTCTTCCTAATAATACTACAGGCAGGCAGGCGATTCAGCTAGCTGCAGTATAATCAGTATATATACACATCCCAGCTTTGTGCAGCTACATCTCACTGCAGGCCATTCCTTGTGTACCTATTCCAATACATCAGAGACAGTATGTCTGGAAGGCCAACAAGGAGAGGCAGAAAGTCACAGGCCAAAAAAAAGGGCAAGCAGGCTCTGTGTCTAGAGGCAACAGTGCTGGTCGTGGACACGGTGCATTCTCATCAGCACGTGGCCGTGGGGCACGCTTATCCTTTTTCTCGGCAGCTGGCCGTGTTGAGCCACAACATGCCGAAGAGTTGGTAGAGTGGATGACCAAGCCGTCCTCATCCTCTGTCACCCAGGCTACCTTGGCTGACAATGCAGGTGCCAAAGCGGCCTATTCCTTGGACTCAAGGTCATCATCAGTTACTCCTTCCCTAGCCCCACCAGAGGAGTCCCCCGAACTGTTCGACCACAGTGTCGGGTACATGCTGCAGGAGGATGTGCAGCATTTTGAAGGCTCCGATGATGTTACCCAGCTTAAGGAAGGCAGTAACGTGAGCCCAGAGAGAGGGGTTGCCCAAGAAGGACAACAAACTGGCAGTCATGTTCCCCCAGCTGCAGCATATTGCCAGGTTTGCTCCAGTGGCGAGGAGGGAGGGGATGATGAGCTCACTGACTCTACAGCCTCGTACACACGACCGAGAATCTCGTCAAGAAAAAACACGTCGTTTTTCTTGACGAGATTCTCGGACAAGAAACTTGTCCCGGCCGAGTGTACAGACGCTCCTTTCAAAGAACCCGCGGTTCTTTGAATGGAGCGAACGCGGTGATGTAATCTACTACGACGAGCGTGCGCTCGTCACATTCGATGCCGTCGCCGCCATCTTGCTACACCCTACCTATGCCTAGGAAACTACCGCGCATGCGTCAAAGTCATTTCGAGCATGCGTGGGCTTCCCGGAGGACAGGTAAGTGTACACACACACACACTTTTCTCGTCGAGAAACATGCTGACAAGAATATTGACGAGAAAATAGAGAGCAGGTTCTCTATTTTTCTCGTTGAGATTCTTGTTGGTTTTCTTGACGAGAAACCTGATAGCCGCGTACACACAACCGATTTACTTGGCAAAAAAGCTCTGCCAGCAAGTTCCTTGTCGTTTTTCGCCGAGAAACTCGGTCGTGTGTACGAGGCTTACATGGGTGCCTGATAGGAGAGAGGAGGAGGAGGCGGAGGAGGAGGCTCTCCAACGAGGCAGTATGCCCTCCAGGAGCCAGCTTAAGGGCAGCCAACCGACTGCATCACACCGCAGAGCTCCGCAAGTGCAGGGCGCTGGTGACTCCGCGCGTTATTCCAAAAGTTCTTCGGTGTGGGCCTTCTTTGAGAAGTGTGCAGCAGATCGCACCGTTGCTATTTGCAACATATGTCTGAAGCGTATCAAGCGCGGACTAGACAGCAAGCGCTTGGGCACCACATGCTTAATCATACATATGTCGAGCTCCCATGCAGCAACACTACCTAAAAGACCCACCTTGCACCTCCTCATCAGCTGGGATCTCCAACCCCACTATACCTTCGGTCCTCTCAGAAACCTGCACTGAGAGGAATGAAGGTGTAGAATTAGGTGTGCCACTGGCAAGTAGTGATGAGCCGAACACCCCCGGGTTCGGTTCGCACCAGAACCCGCGAACGGACCGAAAGTTCGAACGAACATTAGAACCCTATTAAATACAATGGATGCGAACGTTCGAATTCTAAAGTGCTAATTATAACAACTATTATGCATGTTATTGTCCTAAAAAGGGTTTGGGAACCCGGGTTCTGCACCAGGGGACATGTATCAATGCAAAAAGAAGTTTTAAAAACGGTCGTTTTTCGGGAGCAGTCATTTTAATGATGCATAAAGTGAAAAAAAAAAGTCAAATATTCCTTTAAATATCGTACCTGGGGGGTGTCTAAAGTATGCCTGTGAAGTGCCACGTGTTTCCCGTGTTTAGAACTGTCCCTGCACAAAATGACACTTCTAAAGGAAAAAAAAGCCATTTAAAACTGCTTGCGGCTTTAATGTAATGTCTGGTCCCGGTAATATGGATGAAAATCTTTAAGAAAAATGGCATAGCTACCCCATGACCCCCCCCCTACCCCAGCCCATTACCAGCCCCTTTGGGTCTTGTATGGATATTAAGGGGAACCCCGCACATAAAATAAAAAAGGCCCTATATACTCTGAACAGCCGTATACAGGCGGTGCATACAAGACAGGGACTGTAGGTTTGTTCTTATGTAGAATGTGTTTGTAATTTTGAACAGGTACATTGTTTAAGTGTAGCTCCAGCCCAAAAATCTATTTTTAAACTTTTTGGAAAACATAGGTAAGGGTTATCACCCCTGTAACATTTGTTTTGCTGTCTGTGCCCCTGTTCAGAACATTTCACCTCACTTTCCGTCCCAATGACAACTGTTTTTGAAATGTGGTGTTTTTCTTGAAACAAGGATTGGTGATAAAGCATCAGTACAGAGGAGACACCTTTCTCCCATATTAATTCTTACAGGAGAGAATTTTCCTTCCTAGTGGTAGATTTCCTCTCACTTCCTGTTGTCTTCTTGCGTTTGCAAGTAGGAGTCGTTTGTAAGTTGGATGTTTGAAAGTAGGGACCTGCCGTATATACTCTGCAGAAATAGGCCCCTTAGTTGTTGGTGTTGGCACAACACTGTAAGCACTCACAGTTACTCTTGGTTGGTGCTGGAACGCCCTGCTGTCAACTATTATATCAGGAATTGTAATTACATATAATTGTTGAACAGTGGTAGTAAAAATTGGGCCTTTGATGGTGGTGGTGGTGGTGCTGGTGCCACAACACTGTAAGCTCTGACAGTTACTCTTGGTGGGTGCAGCAATGGGCCCTGCTGTGAATTATTAGATCAAGAATTGTAATTGCATGCCCCTGTTGAACAGGGGCTGAAAAATTGGACCTTTCGTGGTGGTGGTGGTGGTGGTGGTGTTGCCACAACACTGTAAGCCCTCAGAGTTACTCTTGCTTGGTGGGTGCAGGAATGGGCCCTGCTGTGAATTATTAGATCAATAATTGTAATTACATGCCCCTGTTGAACAGGGGCTGAAAAATTGGGCCTTAGGCACTGGTGGCACAACACTGCAACCCCTCACAGATACTGTACTTGGAGCACAGCAATGAGCCGTGTTGCAAAGTATTGCTTCAAAAATTGTAATGACACGCCCCTGTTAAACAGGGGCTGAAAAATTGGGCCTTAGGCACTGGTGGCACAACACTCCAACCCCTCACACATACTGTACTTGGAGCACAGCAATGAGCCCTGTTGCAAAGTATTGCTTCAAAAATTGTAATTACACGCCCCTGTTAAACAGGGGCTGAAAAATTGGGCCTTAGCCACTGGTGGCGGCACCCATAAACAAAAATGATCTTCCAAGCTATCATCATCAATCGTATCATTGAGGACTCGGAGGAGGAGGATAGCCAGTCAACATAACAGCACAGGCACTCAGCATCAGCATCAGTCTTGAAGGGATGTGACATGTTAAAATCAATTAGTCTGTTATATCAGCATCAGGTGTGTGGTAGCTGGTGGTGATCCAAGACTGGTTCATCTTGATGAAAGTCAGTCGATCAACCGAGTCGGTGGACAGGCGCACCCTGTGATCCGTGACAAATCCTCCAGCAGCACTGAATGTGCGTTCCGAAAGAACGCTGGATGCAGGACAGGCCAGTAGCTCAATTGCATACTGTGCAAGCTCTGGCCAGTGATCCATCCTCAAGACCCAGTAAGCCAGAGGATTTTCGGTGGGGAAGGTGTCCAAGTCTGACCTTGCCCCTAGATATTCCTGCACCATGTTTATCAGACGCTGGCGATGGTTGCTGGAACCGATCATACTTTGGGGCTGCGGACTAAAGAATTGTCTGAACGCATCGGTCAGACGGCCACCTTCCCCACCGCTCCTTCTTTGACTGGCCGAAGCCTCAGCAACTCGTTGTCCAGGACCAGGAGTTTGTAACCTCCCAGTCTCTGGGAACGCGTTGCACAGACCTTTCTGCAAGGCCTCCCGGAGTTGTCTCATCCTCTGCTCCCTCTGCGACGGTAACATAAGGTACGCAACCTTACCCTTGTACCGTGGATCAAGGAGAGTGGCCAGCCAGTAATGGTCCCTCTCCTTGATCCGAAGAATACGAGGATCCTTCCGCAGACTTTGCAGGATCAGGGAGGCCATGCAGCATAGGTTTGCTGAGGCATTCGCTCCGGAGTCCTCTGGGTCACTAAGGACGACATGATCCGCAGTCACCTCCTCCCAGCCACGTACAAGTCCACTGGTTTCTTGGGACTGTAAATCATCCCTAAAAGACTGCTGCTGATGATGCTGAGTGCCAGCCTCCACCTCCATGCTGACACAATCCTCCTCCTCCTCCTCCTCCTCCTCTTCCTGTGCGATGGGTGGGACAGAAGGAACACTGTCTGGGTAAAGGGGGCCTTGAGAGGCAAGGAAGTCCTCCTCTTCCTGCCTCTGTTCTGCCTCAAGTGCCCTGTCCATTATTCCACGCAGCGTGTGCTCCAACAGGTGGACAAGAGGTACAGTGTCACTGATGCATGCACTGTCACTGCTCACCATCCTCGTGGCCTCCTCAAATGGTGCCAGGACAGTGCATGCATCCCTGATCATGCCCCACTGGCGTGGAGAAAAAAAACCAAGCTCCCCTGACCCTGTCCTGGTGCCGTAGTCGCACAGGTACTCATTGATGGCCCTCTGCTGCGTGTGCAGCCGCTGCAGCATGGCCAACGTTGAGTTCCACCTGGTGGGCATGTCACATATAAGGCGGTTCTTGGGCAGGTTCAACTCCTTTTGCAGCTCAGCCAGGCGAGCACTGGCATTATAAGATCTGCGGAAATGCACACAGACTTTCCTGGCCTGCCTCAGGACATCCTGTAAGCCCGGGTACCTGCCCAAGAAACGCTGCACCACCAGGTTAAGGACGTGAGCCACACAGGGCACATGGGTCAGTTGTCCCTGTCGAAGGGCGGAGAGGAGGTTGGTGCCATTGTCGCAAACCACCATTCCTGGCTTAAGCTGGCGTGGCGTCAACCACCTCTCGGCCTGGCCCTGCAGAGCAGACAGGACCTCTGCCCCAGTGTGGCTTCTGTCCCCCAAACACACCAGCGCAAGCACGGCATGGCATCTTTTTGCCTGCGTACTTGCGTAGCCCCGTGAACGGCTACGGAGCACCGCTGGTTCAGAGGACAAAGCACAGGAAGAGGCCATGGAGGAAGAAGAAGAGGAGGGGGTGGAGGAGAGAGGTGTGTCACAACCAGTAGTAGCATTTTGGAGGCGTGGCGGTGGGACAACCTCCAACACTACTGCACCTTGTCCTGCATCCTTCCCAGCTGCCAAAAGAGTGACCCAATGGGCCGTGAAAGAAAGGTAACGTCCCTGTCCATGCCTGCTGGACCATGAGTCAGCGGTAATATGCACCTTACCGCTGACCGCCCTGTCCAGCGAGGCCAAGACATTGCCTTCCACATGCCGGTAGAGAGCCGGAATAGCCTTCCGTGAGAAAAAGTGGCGTTTGGGAACCTGCCACTGAGGAACCGCACATTGCACAAACTCACGGAAGGGGGCCGAGTCTACCACCTGAAAAGGCAGCAGTTGAAGCGCTAGCAATTTAGCCAAGCTAGCATTCAACCGCTGGGCATGTGGATGGCTGGGAGTGAACTTCTTTCGACGGTCCAGCAGCTGGGGCAGGGAAATATGCCTGCTAGAATCGGACGTCGGTGTACTGCTAGCAGAGTGGCCGCAAGTACTTGGCTGTGACACACCTAATTCTACACCTTCATTCCTCTCAGTGCATGTTTCAGAGAGGACTGAAGTTATAGTGGGGTTGGAGATCCCAGCTGATGCGGTGCAAGGAGAGGTCCGCTTTGTTCTTTGGTGTGGGTCTTTGAGGTAGGCTTGCCAACGAGCTGCATGGCAGGTCAACATATGTCTGGTCAGGCATGTGGTACCCAAGCGGCTGATGTTTTGGCCACGCGATATACGCTTGAGACATATGTTGCAAACAGCAGCTGTGCGATCTGATGCACTAGCCTCAAAAAAGGCCCACACCAAGGAACTTTTTGAATGACGGGCAGAGGCAGCGCCCTGCACAGGCGGAGCTCTGCGGTGTGATTCCGTCGGTGTACTGCCCTTACGCTGGCCACCAAAGGGCATCCTGCCTCGTTGGAGATGTGCCTCCTCCTCATCCTCCTCCTCTCTCCTATTAGGCACCCATGTGGAGTCAGTGACCTCATCATCCCCTCCCTCCTCATCACTGGAGCCAATCTGGCAGTATGCTGCAGCTGCTGGAACATGACTGCCAGATTGGTGTCCTTCTTGAGCATCCCCTCTGTCTGCTCTCACCCTACTGCCTTCCTGTAGCTGGGTTTCATCATCAGACCCTTCGAAACGCTGGGCATCCTCCTGGAGCATGTACCCAACACTGTGCTCAAACAGTTCGGGGGACTCCTCAGGAGGAGGACATGGTGGGTCTAGGGAAGGAGTGACTGATGATGAGTCTGACATTGATACCAGGGAAGAGGACGCTTTGGCAGCTGCTTTGCCAGTACCCTGAGCCTGGGTGAGAGAGGATGAGGAGGAGGAGGAGGGCTTGGTCATCCACTCTACCAAGTCTTCGGCATGATGTGGCTCAACATGTCCAGCTGCCGAAAAGAAGGACAAGCGTGTCCCATGGCCATGTGCTGATGACAATGCACC
This sequence comes from Rana muscosa, assembly GCA_029206835.1. Lineage (NCBI taxonomy): Eukaryota > Metazoa > Chordata > Amphibia > Anura > Ranidae > Rana > Rana muscosa. The sequence goes on from CM055126.1 coordinate 239,757,156, forward strand.
GCGTCCACGACCAGCACTGTTGCCCCCAGACACAGAGCCTGCTTGCCCTCTTTTATTGCCTCCTGACTGTCTGCCTCTCCTTGTTTGCCTTCCAGACATTCTAATAGATGGCCTGCAGGGAGATGGGAAAAAAAGCAATAAGGGCTACCTTCAGGTGTCCTTCTCTGTCCCTTTACTTAAGGATTTCTAAATATGGTTGAGGATGATTGCTTTTGCACAGAATAGCACAACGGCAATTTCCCTGACTGTCCAAAAAACAAGGATTTCAAAGATGGTTGATGAGGAATGCTTTAGCACACTATAGCACAAGGAGAATTCACTCACTGTCCTTCCCAGTCCCTAGAAACAAGGACTTGCACAGTGAAAGAAACTGACACTCTCCCTACCTACAGTTTTCTGTCCCTAGAAAAAATGTTTTTTTTAAGCACACTATAGCACAAGGAGAATTCACTCACTGTCCTTCCCAGTCCCTAGAAACAAGGACTTGTACAGTGAAAGAAACTGACACTCTCCCTACCTACAGTTTTCTGTCCCTAGAAAAAATGTTTTTTTTAAGCACACTATAGCACAAGGAGAATTCACTCACTGTCCTTCCCAGTCCCTAGAAACAAGGACTTGCACAGTGAAAGAAACTGACACTCTCCCTACCTACAGTTTTCTGTCCCTAGAAAAAATGTTTTTTTTAAGCACACTATAGCACAAGGAGAATTCACTCACTGTCCTTCCCAGTCCCTAGAAACAAGGACTTGCACAGTGAAAGAAACTGACACTCTCCCTACCTACAGTTTTCTGTCCCTAGAAAAAAATGTTTTTTTTAAGCACACTATAGCACAAGGAGAATTCACTCACTCTCCTTCCCAGTCCCTAGAAACAAGGACTTGCACAGTGAAAGAAACTGACACTCTCCCTACCTACAGTTTTCTGTCCCTAGAAAAAATGTTTTTTTTAAGCACACTATAGCACAAGGAGAATTCACTCACTGTCCTTCCCAGTCCCTAGAAACAAGGACTTGCACAGTGAAAGAAACTGACACTCTCCCTACCTACAGTTTTCTGTCCCTAGAAAAAATGTTTTTTTTAAGCACACTATAGCACAAGGAGAATTCCCTCACTGTCCTTCCCAGTCCCTAGAAACAAGGACTTGCACAGTGAAAGAAACTGACACTCTCCCTACCTACAGTTTTCTGTCCCTAGAAAAAAAGTTTTTTTTAAGCACACTATAGCACAAGGAGAATTCACTCACTGTCCTTCCCAGTCCCTAGAAACAAGGACTTGCACAGTGAAAGAAACTGACACTCTCCCTACCTACAGTTTTCTGTCCCTAGAAAAAATGTTTTTTTTAAGCACACTATAGCACAAGGAGAATTCACTCACTGTCCTTCCCAGTCCCTAGAAACAAGGACTTGCACAGTGAAAGAAACTGACACTCTCCCTACCTACAGTTTTCTGTCCCTAGAAAAAATGTTTTTTTTAAGCACACTATAGCACAAGGAGAATTCACTCACTGTCCTTCCCAGTCCCTAGAAACAAGGACTTGCACAGTGAAAGAAACTGACACTCTCCCTACCTACAGTTTTCTGTCCCTAGAAAAAATGTTTTTTTTAAGCACACTATAGCACAAGGAGAATTCACTCACTGTCCTTCCCAGTCCCTAGAAACAAGGACTTGCACAGTGAAAGAAACTGACACTCTCCCTACCTACAGTTTTCTGTCCCTAGAAAAAATGTTTTTTTTAAGCACACTATAGCACAAGGAGAATTCACTCACTGTCCTTCCCAGTCCCTAGAAACAAGGACTTGCACAGTGAAAGAAACTGACACTCTCCCTACCTACAGTTTTCTGTCCCTAGAAAAAATGTTTTTTTTAAGCACACTATAGCACAAGGAGAATTCACTCACTGTCCTTCCCAGTCCCTAGAAACAAGGACTTGCACAGTGAAAGAAACTGACACTCTCCCTACCTACAGTTTTCTGTCCCTAGAAAAAATGTTTTTTTTAAGCACACTATAGCACAAGGAGAATTCACTCACTGTCCTTCCCAGTCCCTAGAAACAAGGACTTGCACAGTGAAAGAAACTGACACTCTCCCTACCTACAGTTTTCTGTCCCTAGAAAAAATGTTTTTTTTAAGCACACTATAGCACAAGGAGAATTCACTCACTGTCCTTCCCAGTCCCTAGAAACAAGGACTTGCACAGTGAAAGAAACTGACACTCTCCCTACCTACAGTTTTCTGTCCCTAGAAAAAATGTTTTTTTTAAGCACACTATAGCACAAGGAGAATTCACTCACTGTCCTTCCCAGTCCCTAGAAACAAGGACTTGCACAGTGAAAGAAACTGACACTCTCCCTACCTACAGTTTTCTGTCCCTAGAAAAAATGTTTTTTTTAAGCACACTATAGCACAAGGAGAATTCACTCACTGTCCTTCCCAGTCCCTAGAAACAAGGACTTGCACAGTGAAAGAAACTGACACTCTCCCTACCTACAGTTTTCTGTCCCTAGAAAAAATGTTTTTTTTAAGCACACTATAGCACAAGGAGAATTCACTCACTGTCCTTCCCAGTCCCTAGAAACAAGGACTTGCACAGTGAAAGAAACTGACACTCTCCCTACCTACAGTTTTCTGTCCCTAGAAAAAATGTTTTTTTTAAGCACACTATAGCACAAGGAGAATTCACTCACTGTCCTTCCCAGTCCCTAGAAACAAGGACTTGCACAGTGAAAGAAACTGACACTCTCCCTACCTACAGTTTTCTGTCCCTAGAAAAAATGTTTTTTTTAAGCACACTATAGCACAAGGAGAATTCACTCACTGTCCTTCCCAGTCCCTAGAAACAAGGACTTGCACAGTGAAAGAAACTGACACTCTCCCTACCTACAGTTTTCTGTCCCTAGAAAAAATGTTTTTTTTAAGCACACTATAGCACAAGGAGAATTCACTCACTGTCCTTCCCAGTCCCTAGAAACAAGGACTTGCACAGTGAAAGAAACTGACACTCTCCCTACCTACAGTTTTCTGTCCCTAGAAAAAATGTTTTTTTTAAGCACACTATAGCACAAGGAGAATTCACTCACTGTCCTTCCCAGTCCCTAGAAACAAGGACTTGCACAGTGAAAGAAACTGACACTCTCCCTACCTACAGTTTTCTGTCCCTAGAAAAAATGTTTTTTTTAAGCACACTATAGCACAAGGAGAATTCACTCACTGTCCTTCCCAGTCCCTAGAAACAAGGACTTGCACAGTGAAAGAAACTGACACTCTCCCTACCTACAGTTTTCTGTCCCTAGAAAAAATGTTTTTTTTAAGCACACTATAGCACAAGGAGAATTCACTCACTGTCCTTCCCAGTCCCTAGAAACAAGGACTTGCACAGTGAAAGAAACTGACACTCTCCCTACCTACAGTTTTCTGTCCCTAGAAAAAATGTTTTTTTTAAGCACACTATAGCACAAGGAGAATTCACTCACTGTCCTTCCCAGTCCCTAGAAACAAGGACTTGCACAGTGAAAGAAACTGACACTCTCCCTACCTACAGTTTTCTGTCCCTAGAAAAAATGTTTTTTTTAAGCACACTATAGCACAAGGAGAATTCACTCACTGTCCTTCCCAGTCCCTAGAAACAAGGACTTGCACAGTGAAAGAAACTGACACTCTCCCTACCTACAGTTTTCTGTCCCTAGAAAAAATGTTTTTTTTAAGCACACTATAGCACAAGGAGAATTCACTCACTGTCCTTCCCAGTCCCTAGAAACAAGGACTTGCACAGTGAAAGAAACTGACACTCTCCCTACCTACAGTTTTCTGTCCCTAGAAAAAATGTTTTTTTTAAGCACACTATAGCACAAGCACAAAACACACTGACACTCTCCCTACCTATCCTTCTCTTTCCCTAAACTAAAGGAATCCAGGTTAAGCAAGAAAGAAATAAAAGTCACTGTCCCTGCCTATGCTGCTCTTTCCCTGCTCCGGAACACACTACACTAGGCCGCCGTGCTGGCGGCCTTTTATAGTGTGGGGCGTGTACTAAACACCCTCAGCAATAATTGGCCACAGGCATCCTGCCTGTGGCCAATCATTGCTCTCCTCGCTGCCGGCGCTGTGATTGGCCAAGCATGCGGGGTCACAGTGCATGCTTGGCCAATCACAGCGCCTGGATGACACTGCGATGGCGTAGTGCATTGTGGGCCGTTCGCGTCACTCGAATTTGGCGCGAACGGCCCAAATCGTTCGATCTTCGTCGAACGATCGAACAGCCGATGTTCGAGTCGAACGTATGTTCGACTCGAACACGAAGCTCATCCCTACTGGCAAGTACTTGCGGACAATCTGCTTTCAGTACACCAACGTCCGATTCTAGCAGGTAGATTTCCCTACCCCAGTTGCTCCACCGGCGAAAGAAGTTCACTCCCAGCCATCCACATGCCCAGCGGTTGAATGCTAGCTTGGCTAAATTGCTAGCACTTCAACTGCTGCCTTTTCAGTTGGTAGACTCGACCCCCTTCCGTGAGTTTGTGGAATGTGCGGTTCCTCAGTGGCAGGTTCCTAAACGCCACTTTTATTCATGTGGAAGGCAATGTCCATGCCTCGCTGGACAGGGCGGTCAGAGGTAAGGTGCATATGACCGCTGACTCATGGTCCAGCAGGCATGGACAGGGACGTTACCTATCTTTCACCGCGCACTGGGTGACTCTGCTGGCAGCTAGGATGGATAGGGTGCAGTAGTGTTGAAGGTTGTTCCGTCACCACGCCTCCAAAATTCTACTACTGGCACACCTCTCTCCTCCACCCCCTCCTCTTCTTCTTCCTCTATGGCCTCTTCATGTGCTGATTTGTCCTCGGAACCAGCGGTGCTTCGTAGGCGTTCAAGGGGCTACGCAAGCACGCAGGAAAAAAGATGACATGCAGTGCTTGCGCTGGTGTGCTTGGGGGACAAAAGCCACACTGGGGCAGAGATTCTGTCAGCTCTGCAGGGGCAGGCTCAGATGTGGTTGACGCCATGCCAGCTTCAGCCAGGAATGGTGGTTTGCGACAATGGCACCAACCTCCTCTCCGCCCTCCGATAGGGACACCTGACCCAAGTGCCCTGTTTGGCTCACGTCCTTAACTTGGTGGTGCAGCGGTTCTTGGGCATGTACCCGGGCTTACAGGATGTCCTGAGGCAGGCCAGGAAAGTGTGTGTGCCTTTCCGCCTTTCATATAATGCCAGTGCTCGGCTGGCTGACCTCCAAAAGGAATTTAACCTGCCCAAGAACCGCCTAATCTGTGACATGCCCACCAGGTGGAACTCAACGTTGGCCATGCTGCAGCAGCTGCACATATAGCAGAGGGCCATCAATGACTACCTGGGCGACTATGGCACCAGGATAGGGTCAGGGGAGCTTGTTTTTTTTCCACACGCCAGTGGACCATGATCAGGGATGCATGCACTGTCCTGTCACCATTTGAGGAGGCCACGAGGATGGTGAGCAGTGACAGTGCATGCATCAGTGACACTGTCCCTCTTGTCCACCTGTTGGAGCACACGCTGCATGGAATAATGGACAGGGCACTTGAGGCAGAACAGAGGCCGGAAGAGGAGGACTTTCTTACCTCTCAAGGCCCCCTTTATCCAGACAGTGTTCCTGTGTGCCCGCCGATCAGGAATACCTAGGGGCAAGATCAGACTTGGACACCTTTCCAACCGAAAATCCTCTGGGTTACTGGGTCTTGAGAATGGATCACTGGCCAGAGCTTGCACAGTATGCAATTGAGCTACTGGCCTGTCCTGCATCCAACGTTCTTTCAGAACGCACATTCAGTGCTGCTGGAGGCTTTGTAACCAATCACAGGGTGCGCCTGTCCACCGAATCGGTCGATCAGCTGACCTTCATAAAAATGAATCAGTCTTGGATCACCAGCTACCAAGCACCTGATGCTGATGTAACCGAATAATTTTTTTTTAATGTGAGTTCCTTTCAAGACTGCCTATGCTGATACTAAGTGACTATCCTGTTATGCTGAGTGACTATCCTCTTCCTCCTCAATGTTCATGCTGATAGCTTGTAAGAACATTTTTGGTTCTGCGCACCGCCACCAGTGGCTAAGGCCCAATTTTTCAGCCCCTGTTTAACAGGGGCGTGTAATTACACTTTTTGATGCAATACTTTGCAGCAGGGCTCATTCCTGCGCTCCAACTAGAGTATCTGTGAGGGGTTACAGTCTTGTGGCACCAGCACCAGTGCCTAAGGCCCAATTTTTCAGCTCTGTTTAACAGGGGCGTGTAATTACAATTTTTCATGCAGTACTTTGCAGCAGGGCTCATTCCTGCGCTCCAACTAGAGTATCTGTGAGGGGTTGCAGTGTTGTGGCACCAGTGCCTAAGGCCCAATTTTTCTGCCCCTGTTTAACAGGGGCGTGTAATTACAATTTTTGATGCAGTACTTTGCAGCAGGGCTCATTCCTGCGCTCCAACTAGAGTATCTGTGAGGGGTTGCAGTCTTGTGGCACCAGCACCAGTGCCTAAGGCCCAATTTTTCAGCCCCTGTTTAACAGGGGCGTGTAATTACAATTTTTCATGCAATACTTTGCAGCAGGGCTCATTCCTGCGCTCCAACTACAGTATCTGTGAGGGGTTGCAGTGTTGTGGCACCAGTGCCTAAGTTCCAATTTTTCAGCCCCTGTTTAACAGGGGCATGTAATTACAATACTTGATCTAATATTTCACAGCAGGGCCCGTTCCTGCGCCCACCAAGAGTAACTGTAAGGCCTTACAGTGTTGTGGCAACACCACCACACCATCCACCACCAAAGGCCCAATTTTTCTGACCCTGTTCAACAGAGGCATGTAATTACTATTCTTGATCTAATATTTCACAGCAGGGCCCGTTCCTGCGCACACCAAGAGTAACTGTGAGGGCTTACAGTGTTGTGGCAACACCAACACCTAAGGCCCAAATTTCAGCAGAGTATATACGGCAGGCCCCTACTTTCAAACATCCAACTTACAAATGACTCCTACTTACAAATGGAAGGAGACAACAGGAAGTGAGAGGAAATCTACCCCTAGGAAGGGAAATTCTCTCCTGTAAGAGTTCCTTGTTTCACTAAAAACCCCAGATTTTCTAAATACAATTGTCATTGGGACAGAAAGTGAGGTGAAATCTTCTTAAAAGGTGCACAGACAGCAAAACAAATGCTACAGGGGTGATAACCCTTCCCTATGTTTTCCAAAAAGCTTGTGTAGCGGGGTGATCAATTTAAGGGGAGTGTCTTAGTGGTAGTTAGGCTCAGACACACTGATTGTTAGGGTTCATGGACCATTTTATCTATGGTGGATAGTATTGGTGTACAGTTCCCTGTGGCCTACGGGTGGAGCTGCCGCCGTAGCCCAGGGTTGAACCACCAATAGAGGGCTGTGCCTTTTGTGTCCCTTCTCGGCAGTAGTGCAGCGGGGCGGGGAACCTGCTGTGCCTGCTGGGAGAGGGTATAAAAGGGGCAGACATCTTCCGTTCGAGGTCGACACCCAGGCACCTTTGGCCTGGGGCAGAGTGAGGGTTGTCTCCGGGTGCCCTAGGCCCAGAGCTGGAGTTCCTGTTCCATCCCAGACACCTTTAGTCTGGGGTGAGGTACTACTTTGAAGGCCCGGGGCCCAGCACCTTCGGCTGGGGTCTGCTAAGGATCGAGGACTCTTAGGGTGCCGCCTTGCGAGGGGACCCGTATCTAGGACGAGGAGGCCAGGGAGGTAACATTTCCTGACGACCCAGCGCAGTGTCGTGGTGACGCTGGGGTCTCTGATAACTCTCTGGTAAGATGTCTTCTCCTTGACAGGGGCCAGATACTTTCAGAAGGAAATTCACGTTCACCAGGCCAGATACTTACAGAAGGAAATTCACGTTCACCAGGCCAGATACTTTCCGAAGGAAATTCACATTCAACAGGCCAGATACTTTCAGAAGGAAATTCACGTTCACCAGGTCAGTGACAGTGGCCTCATAGGGCAATGCCCTATTCACCCGGTCAGTGGGAGTGACCCTGTTCTCCAAGTCAGTGGCAGTGACTTTGTCCACTAGGTCTGTGGCAGAGACCAACCTCACAGTCTGTGGCAGAGACCTGCGCCAAAGCTGTTTGAGAAACCTGAACATTCTAAAGAGTTTGAGCTACGTTTGTGCCTGGACCTCCTCCACACTTCAAGCTGTCCTGTCCTTTGCTCCAACTTTTCTTTCCTACCAGAGACTGTTTATTTTGCACTGTGAAAATAAACTCAGAGTTGGAGTTTCAGCTGGTGTGGACATTCACGTTACTGGGAATTAAAGGACTTGCCTCTGTTTACAGTAGAGGTGAGAATCATCCTCAGGAGGAGTTTTGACTCCGGCCGCAGACCAGGCCCAAAACTAACACTGCTCAACCTCTTTATATGAGAGGGTACGGGCGTGTGGCGTGGTGTGCCTCTCTCCCTTCCTGCGAGGAGCCAAAGTTAAAAGCAGGCAAGGGAAGAGGTGGGTAGCGCTACACTTAAAAATAGATTTTTCGGCTGGAGCTACACTTAAAAAATGTACCTGTTCCAAATTACAAAGAGATTCTACTTAAGAACAAACCTACAGTCCCTGTGTCAGGTCACCTGTGGCCAGATGACAGATGCACACCGTTGGGGGTCAGGAGTGCACCACAAGGTAGTGAACCCTATGGCTGACTGCTGCGGATGGGATAATGGGTGCTTGTGGAAAGCGGGACCAGTGGAGTACGACAGGGATCCACAGGAAGCTAGAGCCAAGATTCCCCAGAGCGCAGAGTCTAAGACCCAGCAGGTTTCCCCAGAGCCTCTAGTGGTGAGGATGTTACGCTGCAGCTGGGTCCAGGTCGCGGCCCCTAGAGTCCCCTAGCTCACGCCCCGAAGGGTAAGGAGGAGAGAGGGGAAGCAGCAGCACAGGATACAAGAATAGTGAGGGGAAAGGCCAAGGTCAGGGCAACAAGCAGACAAGGATAAACAAAGGACAAGCCGAAGGTCAAGGGTCACAAGCAGACAGGGATAGTCGAGAACAAGCCAATATCGTAACAGAGAGACAGACGTAGCACACGGCAGGCAGGAACCCAAACACACAATGCTTAAACAAACACGTTGATCAGCAAAGCAGGCTTGCAGTGCACAGGTTAACCACTTAAGCCCCGGACCATTTCGGGCCATTAGGACCAGGCCTGTTTTTGGGATTCGGCACTGCGCTGCTTTAACTGTAAATTGTGCGGACATGCAATGTTGTACCCAAATGAAATTTGCGTCCTTTTCTTCCCACAAATAGAGCTTTCTTTTAATGGTATTTGATTGCCTCTGCGATTTTTATTTTTTGCGATATAAACAGAAAAAGACCGAAAATTTTGAAAAAAAATTATATTTTCTACTTTTTGTTATAAGAAAAATCGAATAAACTCAATTTTAGTCATACATTTAGGCCAAAATGTATTCAGCCACATGTCTTTAGTAAAAAAAATGTCAATAAGCGTATATTTATTGGTTTGCGCAAAAGTTATAGCGTTTACAAACTAGGGTACATTTTCTGAAATTTACACAGCTTTAAATTTATGACTGCCTATCTCATTTCTTGAGGTGCTAAAATGGCAGGGCAGTACAAAACCCCCCCAAATGACCCCATTTTGGAAAGTAGACACCCCAAGGAAATTGCTGAGAGGCATGTTGAGCCCATTGAATATTTTTTTTTTTGTCCCAAGTGATTGAATAATGACAAAAAAAAAAAAAAATTACAAAAAGTTGTCACTAAATGATATATTGCTCACACATGCCATGGTTATATGTGGAATTGCACCCCAAAATACATTCTGCTGCTTCTCCTGAGTACGGGGATACCACATGTGTGGGACTTTTTAGGAGCCTAGCCACGTACGGGACCCCGGAAACCAAGCACCGCCTTCAGGATTTCTAAGGGCGCAAATTTTTGATTTCACTCCTCACTACCTATCACAGTTTCGAAGGCCATAAAATGCCAAAATAGCACAAAACCCCCCAAATGACCCCATTTTGGAAAGTAGACACCCCAAGCTATTTACTGAGAGGCATGTTCAGTCCATGGAATATTTTATATTTTGCCACAAGTTGCGGGAATATGACAAACCTTTTTTTTTTTGCACAAAGTTGTCACTAAATGATATATTGCTCACACATGCCATGGGCATATGTGAAATTACACCCCAAAATACATTCTGCTGCTTCTCCTGAGTACGGGGATACCACATGTGTGGGACTTTTTGGGAGCCTAGCCGCGTACGGGACCCCAAAAACCAAGCACCACCTTCAAGGTTTCTAAGGGCATAAATTTTTGATTTCACTCCTCACTACCTATCACAGTTTTGAAGGCCATAAAATGCCAAGATGGCACAAAACCCCCCCAAATGACCCCATTTTGGAAAGTAGACACCCCAAGCTATTTGCTGAGAGGCATGTTGACCCCATTGAATATTTTTTTTTTGTCCCAAATGATTGAATAATGACAAAAAGAAAAAAAAAAATGTACAAAAAGTTGTCACTAAATGATATATTGCTCACACATGCCATGGTTATATGTGGAATTGCACCCCAAAATACATTCTGCTGCTTTTCCTGAGTACGGGGATACCACATGTGTGGGACTTTTTGGGAGCCTAGCCGCGTACGGGACCCCAAAAACCAAGCACCGCCTTCAAGGTTTCTAAGGGCATAAATTTTTGATTTCACTCCTCACTACCTATCACAGTTTTGAAGGCCATAAAATGCCAAGATGGCACAAAACCCCCCCAAATGACCCCATTTTGGAAAGTAGACACCCCAAGCTATTTGCTGAGAGGCATGTTGACCCCATTGAATATTTTTTTTTTGTCCCAAATGATTGAATAATGACAAAAAGAAAAAAAAAAAATGTACAAAAAGTTGTCACTAAATGATATATTGCTCACACATGCCATGGTTATATGTGGAATTGCACCCCAAAATACATTCTGCTGCTTTTCCTGAGTACGGGGATACCACATGTGTGGGACTTTTTGGGAGCCTAGCCGCGTACGGGACCCCAAAAACCAAGCACCGCCTTCAGGATTTCTAAGGGCGCAAATTTTTGATTTCACTCCTCACTACCTATCACAGTTTCGAAGGCCATAAAATGCCAAAATAGCACAAAACCCCCCAAATGACCCCATTTTTGAAAGTAGACACCCCAAGCTATTTGCTGAGAGGCATGTTGAGTCCATGGAATATTTTATATTTTGCCACAGGTTGCGGGAATATGACAAACTTTTTTTTTTTTGCACAAAGTTGTCACTACATGATATATTGCTCACACATGCCATGGGCATATGTGAAATTACACCCCAAAATACATTCTGCTGCTTCTCCTGAGTACGGGTATACCACATGTGTGGGACTTTTTGGGAGCCTAGCCGCGTACGGGACCCCAAAAACCAAGCACCGCCTTCAAGGTTTCTAAGGGCATAAATTTTTGATTTCACTCCTCACTACCTATCACAGTTTTGAAGGCCATAAAATGCCAAGATGGCACAAAACCCCCCCAAATGACCCCATTTTGGAAAGTAGACACCCCAAGCTATTTGCTGAGAGGCATGTTGACCCCATTGAATATTTTTTTTTTTGTCCCAAATGATTGAATAATGACAAAAAGAAAAAAAAAATGTACAAAAAGTTGTCACTAAATGATATATTGCTCACACATGCCATGGTTATATGTGGAATTGCACCCCAAAATACATTCTGCTGCTTTTCCTGAGTACGGGGATACCACATGTGTGGGACTTTTTGGGAGCCTAGCCGCGTACAGGGCCCCAAAAACCAAGCACCGCCTTCAGGATTTCTAAGGGCGTAAATTTTTGATTTCACTCCTCACTACCTATCACAGTTTCGAAGGCCATAAAATGCCAAAATAGCACAAAACCCCCCCAAATTACCCCATTTTGGAAAGTAGACACCCCAAGCTATTTGCTGAGAGGCATGTTGAGTCCATGGAATATTTTATATTTTGCCACAGGTTGCGGGAATATGACAAACTTTTTTTTTTTTGCACAAAGTTGTCACTAAATGATATATTGCTCACACATGCCATGGGCATATGTGAAATTACACCCCAAAATACATTCTGCTGCTTCTCCTGAGTACGGGGATACCACATGTGTGGGACTTTTTGGGAGCCTAGCCGCGTACGGGACCCCAAAAACCAAGCACCGCCTTCAAGGTTTCTAAGGGCATAAATTTTTGATTTCGCTCCTCACTACCTATCACAGTTTTAAAGGCCATAAAATGCCAAGATGGCACAAAACCCCCCCAAATGACCCCATTTTGGAAAGTAGACACCCCAAGCTATTTGCTGAGAGGCATGTTGAGCCCATTGAATATTTTTTTTTTTGTCCCAAATGATTGAATAATGACAAAAAGAAAAAAAAAATGTACAAAAAGTTGTCACTAAATGATATACTGCTCACACATTCCATGGTTATATGTGAAATTACACCCCAAAATACATTCTGCTGCTTCTCCTGAGTACGGGGATACCACATGTGTGGGACTTTTTGGGAGCCTAGCCGCGTACGGGACCCCAAAAACCAAGCACCGCCTTCAAGGTTTCTAAGGGCATAAATTTTTGATTTCACTCCTCACTACCTATCACAGTTTTGAAGGCCATAAAATGTCAAAATAGCCCAAAACCCCCACAAATGACCCCATTTTGGAAAGTAGACACCCCAAGCTATTTGCTGAGAGGCATGGTGAGTATTTTACAGCTCTCATTTGTTTTTGAAAATTAAGAAAGACATTTTTTTTTCTTTTTTTTTTTCTTTTTTTACATTTTCAAAACTTTGTGACAAAAAGCGAGATCTGCAAAATACTCACAATACCTCTCAGCAAATAGCTTGGGGTGTCTACTTTCCAAAATGGGGTCATTTGGGGGGGTTTTGTGCCATCTGGGCATTCCATGGCCTCCGAAACTGTGATAGGCAGTGAGGAGTGAAATCAAAAATTTACACCCATAGAAATCCTGAAGGCGGTGCTTGGTTTTTGGGGTCCCGTACGCGACTAGGCTCCCAAAAAGTCCCACACATGTGGTATCCCCGTACTCAGGAGAAGCAACAGAATGTATTTTGGGGTGTAATTCCACATATGCCCATGGCATGTTTGAGCAATATATAATTTAGTGACAACTTTTTGTACATTTTTTTTTTGGTCATTATTCAATCACTTGGGACAAAAAAAAAAAATATTCAATGGGCTCAACATGCCTCTCAGCAAATAGCTTGAGGTGTCTACTTTACAAAATGGGGTCATTTGGGGGGGTTTTGAACTGTCCTGGCATTTTATGCACAACATTAGGAAGCTTATGTCACACATCATCCACTCTTCTAACCACTTGAAGACAAAGCCCTTTCTGACACTTTTTGTTTACATGAAAACATTTTTTTTTTTGCAAGAAAATTATGTTGAACCCCCAAACATTATATATTTTTTTAAAGCAAAGGCCCTACAGATTAAAATAGTGGGTGTTGCATTTTTTTTTTCCACACAGTATTTGCGCAACGATTTTTCAAACGCATTTTTTTGGGGGAAAAACACACTTTTTTTATTTTTAATGCACTAAAAAACACTATATTGCCCAAATGTTTGATGAAATAAAAAAGATGATCATAGGCTGAGTACATGGATACCAAACACGACATGCTTTAAAATTGCGCACAAACGCGCAGCGGCGACAAACTACATTCATTTTTAAAAGCATTTAAAAGCCTTTACAGGTTACCACGTTAGATTTACAGAGGAGGTCTACTGCTAAAATGACTGCCCTCGATCTGACCTTCGCGGTGATACCTCACATGCATGATGCAATTGCTGTTTACATATGACGCTAGACCGACGCTTGCGTTCGCCTTTGCGCAAGAGCAGGGGGGGACAGCGGTGCTTTTTTTTTTATTTTTTTATTTTTTTATTATTTATTTGGCTTTTTTATTTTATTTTTAAACTGTGCCTTCCATATTTTATTTTTTTACCATTTTTATCGTTATCTCAGGGAATGTAAATATCCCCTATGATAGCAATAGGTAGTGACAGGTACTCTTTTTTTGAAAAAAATTGGGGGGTTAGACCCTAGATCTTTCCTCTGCCCTCAAAGCATCTGACCACACCAAGATCGGTGTGATAAAATGCTTTCCCAATTTCCCAATGGCGCTTTTTATATCCGGGGGGGGGGGGACATTCCGTCCCACTGCTTGTAAAAGCAGTCTAGAGGCTAATTATCTGCTAGAATTGCTTTTACATGAAAGCCGGCCGCTGGCTGAAAAGAATGATACCAAGATGATACCTAAACCCGCAGGCATCATTCTGGTATAAACATTCAAAGTCCAGCAACATACCAGTACGTTGCTGGTCCTTGTTGGACATGTATTGTAATCTTTTTTTTCATACAGCCTATTGGCTGAACGAAAAAAAGAGATTGATTGGTGGGTATGCCCACCATTAGAATACCTCCCTTCATCCACCCACTTCTAATGATGGGCATATATGCCGAAGCATGGGGGCATCCTCCCGCAAAAAAGTTATGCCGCGTACACACGGTCAAGCCTTCGTCGGAATTTCGACCGTATGTACGCAGCATAAAAGGTTATGCCGCGTACACACGGTCGGACTTTTCCACGGGCAAGCCTCCGTTGGAATTTCGACCGTATATACGCGGCATTAGGAGCAAAATCGCTCCTCCGCCCCTGCTGCCCCCATGCTTCGGCATATATGCTCTTTTTTTTAACTGTGGTGGTGAAATCACCTCCTACAGCGTTGGAGTCACGGCTTTATGTATCGTGGGAGCAAACGCTGTTGCTGTCAAGATAAATAAATCCGCGATGCAACTGAATGGCATACCTGCTAAGCAAATGGTGGTTAACATTAAAACAAAGTAACATTACAGTACAACAGTAAGACCTTACCATGCCATACCTGCAAAGCAAATACCAAAACAAAACCTAGTAAAAAATAAAAAAATGTTTTAACGCAACCTGTGCCTAAAATATATATATGCCGAAGCATGGGGGCATCCTCCCGCAAAAAAGTTATGCCGCGTACACACGGTCGGAATTTTCCACGGGCAGGCCTCCGTCGGAATTTCGACCGTATGTACGCGGCATTAGGAGCAAAATCGCTCCTCCGCCCCTGCTGCCCCCATGCTTCGGCATATATGCTCTTTTTTTTAGCTGTGGTGGTGAAATCACCTCCTACAGCACTGGAGTCACGGCTTTATGTATCGTGGGAGCAAACGCTGTTGCTGTCAAGATAAATAATTCCGCGCTGCAGTTGAATGGCGCACCTGAAAACAAAAAATTACATACCTGAAAAGCAAGCATGATAAAACATTGCAGAATAGAATACAGTAAAAAAGAGCAGAACAATAGAGAGAAAATAGAGAGAGAGAGAACAATAAAACGACAACTATTTTTGGTTTTTTTATTTTATATTTTTTTTGTGTTTTGTTTTTTACGTCTTTTTTTTTCTTTTTTACACTTTTTTTTGTAACTTTACAACTGTAATGGTTCGGGTCTCTCAAAATGTAATGGCATCTTGGGAGACCCTGTGTAAGTGTGTCCTTGTCTGTGAAATGCTGTACCCTACGCTAAAATTTCACTTTTGAGTGGTAGCGTTCAAAACATTCACCTTGGCAAAGACCAGGCTTGTCAGGACAGAGTGGACAAAAACTACGGGTGTCACGCCTAAATCCGCGCTTGCTACAGACACGACATCTTTTTTGGGGGTGGCTTTGGGTAGGGGTACTCGGGAGGACATACGAATAATGCCTCTCATGCAGCCGGCTTACTGCATTTGGTTGGGGATGGTGAGGTGCAGAACCGCCTGGATACAGGAGTTCTGTGACTATCTCATTCTGGAATTTTAGAAGAGATAACGTCCCGCCTGAAGCTCTGTATAGCACATGAGCGTTCAGCAAAGCCAATTGGAATAATGATAGAGACACTTTTTTGTACCAGCGTCTCGCCTTACGGTCAATTAGATACGGCGCCATCAACTGGTCGTTGAGGTCCACCCCTCCCATATTTTGGTTATATTCGTGGACACAGAGGGGTTTCTCCACAACACCAGTCGCCGTACGAATTTGGACTGTCGTGTCTGCATGAAGGGAGGTAAGAAGGAAAACATTCTTATTGTCCCTCCACTTCATAGCGAGCAAGTTATTACACTTTACGCAGGCTCTCTCCCCCAGCTTAAGACGGGCATCTACAAGCCGCTGGGGAAAGCCCCGGCGATTAGGTCGCACGGTGCCACATGCTCCAATCTTATGATCAAACAAGTGACTAAACAGTGGCACGCTCGTGTAATAATTGTCCACATACAAGTGGTACCCCTTTCCGAATAAGGGTGACACCAAGTTCCACACTATCTTGCCAGCGCTCCCTATGTAATCCGGGCAGTTGACCGACTCAATCTGACTGTCTTTTCCCTCATAAACCGTAAAGTTCACTACATAGCCTGTTGCCCTGTCACAGCACTTATAGAGCTTGACCCCGTATCTGGCACGCTTGCTGGGAAGGTACTGCTTGAAAGACAAGCGGCCAGAAAATTTAATCAGGGACTCATCAACGCAGACAACTTGATCGGGAGTAAACAAGGCTGCAAAACGTTCGTTGAAGTGGTTTATGAGGGGCCGAATTTTATAGAGCCGGTCGTATTCAGGGTCCCCACGTGGACGACAAAGTTCATTGTCGTTGAAGTGCATGAACCGCAAAATCTGCTCGTATCGTGCCCTGGACATGGAGGCAGAGAACACGGGCATGTGGTCAATTGGGTGCGTGGACCAATAAGCACGCAATGACGGAAATTTATGTGTGCCCATGTTGAGGGAAAGGCCCAGAAAGGTCTTAAATTCGGAAACCGTAATTGGTTTCCAATTTCTGGCAATTTTAGGCAACTGGGGGTTAGCGGCGATAAATTGACCAGCATATAAATTACTCTGGTCCACAATAGATCTATAGAGATCTTCCATGAAAAACAGCGAATAAAAATCAATTGGAATAAAATCAGCTGTTTCCACCTGAATACCGGGTTGGGCAGTGAATGGGGGAAGTACGGGTTCTGCAGAAGTGGTGGGGACCCAATCAGGATAGGCGAATTCTGCAGGAAGGGCAGTATGGGCACGACGGGCCTGCCTTTGTCTTCTTGGTGGCAGCGGGACACTACTTGTGCTTGCCACCTCGCCAGCTTGAACTGCACTTATGGGACTCGCCACGTCACCAAGTGTTACTGCAGTGCTGGATGTACGTCCAGGCTGTACTAGGCCGCTGGTGCTTGCCAGTTCACCAGAAGGAATAGCGGCGCTAGTACTACTCTGCTCCATGATACGAGAGACCTGCGGTTCTTGCTCCTCAACAACCTCAGAAGATCGGGATCGGGTACACCTGACCTTAGCAGGGACCTCAACTTCGTCGTCAGAGCTATCTGACGTGGGGCCGCTGACGTCACTGTCTTCTACGGGAAGATATTCTGAGCCTGAATCTGACAGATACGTGACCTCCTTTTCACTATCTGTCATGCTCAGAATCTCGTAGGCCTCTTTACTAGTGTACCTTCGTCTTGCCATTTTGGGCTCTAAATTTAGGGGTACACTAGTAAGATTCACAGGAAAAAAAGCACCTGACTGTCGTCAGCAAATATATCAAACGCTACAAAAAAACTGTTAGCGGTCGCAGGGATCAGGCCTGTCTCTGCGAACGCTGCAGTTATGTGTGTTGTGTTTGGTAAGTGACAGTGATCGATCGATACTGCACTTGGGTGGGCTGGGCTGGGCGGAGGGGCTAAACGCAGGTGCTAGCAGGTATCTGGGCTGATCCCGCTAACACTGCGTTTTTGGGAACCCTAAACCGCTGGGGACGCTAGTATAGATCTGATCAGATACTATACCACTAAGGGGGGTGTATGCTTTGCGCGTGGGTGTTAGCGTTACTGGAACTAACCTAACACTGCTTGGGGCGACGCAGACCCTCTCTGGCGCTAAAACCTAATTGATCTCACCCGCCGGGCGATCAGGGGGGTTAAACCTTTATTGGGTTATATACGGCGGGTGCCCTGATGCTATAAAAAGCAAACTAATCAACCAGCGTCACCTGTAACCTTTATATGGTGATCACTAGTGAAAGGGTTAACTAGGGGCAATCAGGGGGTTAAAACCTTTATTAGGTTAAATATGGGGGTACCCGACGCTATATAAAAACCTGACGGGTTACCTAAATAACTAGATAACTTACTGGCTAACCAGTGACACCAGTGACGCTTATACGGCGATCACTGGTGAAAGGGTTAACTCTAGGGGCAATCAGGGGGTTAAAATAATATATGGGGGTACCTGACACTAATAAAAACCTGCGGCGAACCTAAAAAAAAATAACTGCCTATCTAAAACACCAGCGACACGAATAGAGCGATCGGAAAAACAATCGCTTAGTGACGCTGAAGTTAGGGGGTGAAAGGGTTACCTGGGGGGTGATCAAGGGGTTAAACCTTTATTAGGGGGGGGTTAGGGGGCTACCCTGGACCTAAAGGGGCCTAATCCTAACTGCCCTGCAACTTTTTACAATCACAGATGACACTAAATGCAGTGATCAGTAAAATAAATGATCACTGCAATCAGTGACACTGTGATTGGGGGCTTTGGGGTGACCTGGGGGGTGATCTGGGGGTGACTGGGGGGTGATTTGTGTGCCTATGTGTACCTACGTGTCAGTGGACTGTTGGTGCACTAACCTGCTTCTTCTCTGCTCGGCGCCGGGAACGAAAAGACCGCGGCGAGGGAGATGACATCACTTCCTCCAGCCTGTGTTTACATCACATGGCGGAGGAAGCATTTTCATTGGCCGGGAGCGATCGTGAGGGGGGGGGGGGGGGGCGGAATCGAGCGCCCCCCCCCTCATGCCTGATCGCTCCCGAACACTTAACGGCCGCTCACTGCAGTGAAGGGGGGTCCGGATGGACCCCCCAACTGCACAAAGGCGATCACGTAGATCTACGTGATTCTGCCTGTCCGTGCCATTCTGCCGACGTAAATCGGCGGTGGACGGTCGTTAAGTGGTTAATATAGTGTTCTGTGATAGGGCCTGGGGTGGAGTCAGGCTGGGAGGAGATTATAAAGGAAGCCAGGTGAAAGGGTTCTGGCCTCTAAGATGAACACATGGGAAGGAAGGTAAGCTGACAGACAAACACTACTGCATATCCATGACACCCTGTCTTGTTTGCACCACCTGTATACTGCTGTTCAGAGTATATAGGGCCTGGGGGCCCCACGTCTTTCCTTTTTTTTATTTTGAAGCGGGGTTCCCCTTAATATCCATACAAGACCCAAAGGGGCTGGTAATGGGCTGGGGGGTACCCATGCCATTTTTCTCAATGATTTTCATCCATATTGCTGGGACCAGACATAACATTAAAGCCGCAAGCAGTTTTAAATGACTTTTTTTCCTTCAGAAATTACATTTTCTGCAGGGACAGTTCTAAGGGAAACATGCGCCACTTCACAAGCATACTATAGACACCCCCCAGGCATGATATTTAAAGGAATATTTAACTTTTATTTTTTTCACTTTAAGCATCATTAAAATCACTGCTCCCGAAAAAACGGACGTTTTTAAACCTTTTTTTTTTGCATTGATCCATGTCCCCTGGAGCAGGACCCGGGTTCTCAAACCCTTATTAGGACAATAACTTGCATATTAGCCTTTATAATTCGCACTTTTGATTTCTGACGTTCGAGTCCCATAGACTAACTGGGTTCGAAAGTTCGCACAAACTTTCGGTCCGTTCAAATGTTCTGATGCAAACCGAACCGGGGAGTGTTCGGCTCATCCCTATTGGCCAGTAGAAGGAGCTGTATGCTCTGAGCGCGTAGACTATCTTTCTGTCCTCCCAACATCGAGGTCCGCCCACCCGGGTGACGTCATTTCCCCTAGTGCGATCCACGCCAGACAGCATGGATCCGCTTCACTTCCTGCTTTGGATTCAGCATCCTGCACAGGCTCCAACACCTTCCGAACACTGGGAAACCGGATAGTTGGCACTCCTCGAGGAGGACCTGCTTAACCACAGATATGCCTTTGATGTCTTCTGTTGTGTAAGTGCATTACTTTGCGCTATTACATAATCATTTAATACTACACTTAGGTGCGCCTCCCTCCTTTCCTCTTTTGAATTTCTCGCAGAGTATTCCGGATACACTTTGGGGAAGGCTGGCACCTGAACATACTTAAGTATATATGGACAAACTTCTACCATAATAAGGACAATACTGCCCACATATATACATTTTAACTACTATGCAGTCTTCTCCATTGTTATGCGCTGGGTAATCTTTCTCTTTAATACGTTCCTGGTGTACACATTTGGCCCGGCTCCCATGGTGAGAATTTAGGTGCAATCTGGGTTTATGGTTCAGATGATGTTTTTGTTTATTCATTTTTCCTACTTGTGAAATTAATTATGTATATCCACATTTTTTCGATTTTACATTAACCATGTCCTTTTTTATTTATAGTCACGTGACAACTCATGCTTTTATCCATTGAAAATAAAATTTGTATCTAGCTCCTGAAGAAGCGGATTCCCTTGGGATCATTAACGCGAAACATGTTGAGCACTGCATACTATGGTAACTATATCTGTATGATTTCCCGTTGTTTCACAATGGTATAAATTGTCGATTGTCACAAAACTATTGATCTATGAATGTGTACATGGTAAAAACTTTTTCTTCAATACTTTTGTAATAAAAAAACTTTTTATACCTATACCTTGAACTGTTTATCAGTTTTACATATGGTGCCGATATGGTCCATTGAAGCCTCCTTTTCTCCCCATACAACACTTGCATTATTTGCACCAAGCACGTATGCACTTTTGTACCATTTAGACCCCTTTCACACTGGGGTCGGTATGCAGGCGCTATTGTGCTAAAAATAGCGCCTGCAAACCGACCAGTGTGAAAGCCCCGAGGGCTTTCACACTGGAGCGGTGCGCTAGCAGGACGGAACAAAAAGTCCTGCTAGCCGCATCTTTGGAGCGGTGAAGAAGCGGTGTGTTTACCGCTCCTCCACCGCTCCTGCCCATTGAAAGCAATGGGGCACCGCGGCTATACCACCAGCAAAGCTCCTCTGCAGAGGCGCTTTGCGGTGGTTTTTAACCCTTTTTCGGCCACTAGCGGGGGTAAAACCGCCCCGCTAGCGGCCGAATAGCGCCGCAAAAATTAGCGATAAAGTGCCGCTAAAAATAGCGGCGCTGACACCGCTCCCGCCCCAGTGTGAAAGGGGCCTTAAAGTCTGGACGATATATATATATATATTTTATTTTTATTTATCTATTGTTTACATCACATGATACATTATCACATTATACATTTTAGAATTATTCATTGATTGATGGTATCACATAGAACAGCGCCACACTCTACTATCTCTTTCTCTCCAATGTTACTTTGTATCTCTCTATATCCCATCTGATCAATGTTTATAAACAATGTTACTTTGTATCTCTCTATCTCCCGTCTGATCAATGTTTATAAACAATGTTACTTTGTATCTCTCTATCTCCCATCTGATCAATGCTTATAAACAATGTTACTTTGTATATCTCTATCTCCTTTCTGAACAATGTTTATAGAGCATGTTACTTTGTATCTCTCTATCTTCTGTCTGAACAATGTATCTTTGTATCTCTCTATATCTGCTATATTTTTATAATTTTGTTCAAACTATTTTCAGTTTCTCTGTTTGGGGGTTTTATGTAATCTTCAGGCCCACAACATGGACCAAAACCCAACAAAAGGGTTACCAAACACTCACAGCGAGGCATCTGGTGCAAGCGACCCCCTGCGGCATCGTATTGTAATAATGTTCAAGCTGTTTCCAATATGTCCACAAGATGTCGCTGTCGCTGCACGTTCAAACACTCATCAAGCGAAATCCTCCTTTGCCATTAACACCTTTACATATCCGTTCTCTTCATCCCCTTTTAACTCCATCACTTTTCTTTTATTATATTTAATCTGGTCACTGCCAAAATTCACTGTGTCGCAGATTTATCTGTCCTTAAATGGGGGGCGGGAAGAGAGCAAATTAGGACACGGGCTTCGCCTGAAATCGTTTAATGGCCGCTGTCGCATTGTCGCTGTTCCTGAGATTCCGTAAACATTAAAATATTTATGCGGTTGGTGCGCAGCAAAGACTCGGAGGACCACCGGGAGAAGGTAAATGAAAAGTATCGGGTATCCAATTATAAAGGACATGGCCACTCGAGAGGCTATTATAGGAGACGAGGGGGGGGGGGAGGGGATTGCTTTGCATTGAAGGTTTATTACACATTCTTAAAGGGCAACTCCAACCAAACCGCTAAATGCACACAGTTGTAAGGATCCTGCAGATTCTGTGCAACAATTAAATCCTCCCTCCGGCCTTCCCTTCAGTCTTACATGGTTGTGCCGCCTCCTATCCTGGGCTGAAAAAAGCTTACTCTGATTTCACTGCACACTGTGAGCTTAAAAGAATCGCATGTGATTTCCCTCACTGCTCCTGTGTGTGTATATATATATAGAAGGAAAAGGCGCCATCTAGTGGGCAGTTTAAGAAATGTTAGAACCAGTGGCAGCCCATGCCTTATGGGCGCCACCCCCCCCTAACACTGCGGCCGCTCTCCCTATCCATGTGCCAGGCCCCTTTCAGGATGCCGGCGTTGGTGATTTTTGAAGCACATGATTAGAGCCAGAGGCTCTAATAGGCTTCAAAAAAAGGGTGGGCTCGGGGACCAGAGCACTGCGTCCCGATTCCACCCAGTTGTGTGACGATAGCGAATACATTTTTGCTATTTTCACACTAAATCTTCTCTCCGCTAATCAGGAAGCAGGTGTGAGACCTGTTTCCCGATTGGCCAAAACATCAGACGATCCTATTGGACGCCTGACGTGGAGCCAGGGAGGAAGTCGCTGGAGCCAGAGAGGAAGCCCGCCTTCCCGGAGCTGCTGCCCGAACCTGCTAGCCTGGAGCTGCTGCCCAGATCCCGCACCCGCTAGCCTGGAGCTGCTGCCCGGACCCCGCACCCGCTAGCCTGGAGCTGCTGCCCGGACCCCGCACCCGCTAACCTGGAGCTGCTGCCTGAACCCTGCACCCGCTAACCTGGAGCTGCTGCCTGAACCCTGCACCCGCTAACCTGGAGCTACTGCCTGAACCCTGCACCCGCTAGCCTGGAGCTGCTACCTGGACCCTGCACCCGCTAGCCTGGAGCTGCTGCCCGGACCCCGCACCCGCCACCCTGGAGCTGCTGCCCGAACCCCGCACCCGCTAGCCTGGAGCTGCTACCTGGACCCTGCACCCGCTAGCCTGGAGCTGCTGCCCGGACCCCGCACCCGCCACCCTGGAGCTGCTTCCCGAACCCCGCACCCGCTAGCCTGGAGCTGCTACCTGAACCCTGCACCCACTAGCCTGGAGCTGCTGCCCGGACCCCGCTAGCCTGGAGCTGCTACCTGAACCCTGCAACCGCTAGCCTGGAGCTACTGCCTGAACCCTGCACCCGCTAACCTGGAGCTGCTGCCTGAACCCCGCACCCGCTAGCCTGGAGCTGCTGCCCGGACCCCGCACCCGCTAGCCTGGAGCTGCTGCCCGGACCCCGCACCCGCTAGCCTGGAGCTGCTGCCCGGACCCCGCACCCGCTAGCCTGGAGCTGCTGCCCGGACCCCGCACCCGCTAGCCTGGAGCTGCTGCCCGGACCCCGCACCCGCTAGCCTGGAGCTGCTGCCCGGACCCCGCACCCGCTAGCCTGGAGCTGCTGCCCGGACCCCGCACCCGCTAGCCTGGAGCTGCTGCCCGGACCCCGCACCCGCTAGCCTGGAGCTGCTGCCCGGACCCCGCACCCGCTAGCCCGGAGCTGCTTCCCGAACCCCGCACCCGCTAGCCTGGAGCTGCTACCTGAACCCTGCACCCGCTAGCCTGGAGCTGCTGCCCGGACCCCGCACCCGCTAGCCTGGAGCTGCTACCTGGACCCTGCACCCGCTAGCCTGGAGCTGCTGCCCGGACCCCGCACCCGCCACCCTGGAGCTGCTGCCCGAACCCCACACCCGCTAGCCCGGAGCTGCTTCCCGAACCCCGCACCCGCTAGCCTGGAGCTGCTACCTGAACCCTGAACCCGCTAGCCTGGAGCTGCTGCCCGGACCCCGCACCCACTAGCCTGGAGCTGCTGCCCGGACCCTGCACCCGCTAGCCTGGAGCTGCTACCTGAACCCTGCACCTGCTAGCCTGGAGCTGCTGCCTGAACCCTGCACCCGCTAGCCTGGAGCTGCTGCCTGAACCCTGCACCTGCTAGCCTGGAGCTGCTGCCTGAACCCTGCACCCGCTAGCCTGGAGCTGCTGCCTGAACCCCGCACCTGCTAGCCTGGAGCTGCTGCCTGCACCCGCTAACCTGGAGCTGCTGCCTGAACCCTGCACCCGCTAGCCTGGAGCTGCTGCCTGAACCCCGCACCTGCTAGCCTGGAGCTGCTGCCTGAACCCTGCACCCGCTAGCCTGGAGCTGCTGCCTGAACCCTGCACCCGCTAGCATGGAGCTGCTGCCTGAACCCTGCACCCGCTAACCTGGAGCTGCTGCCTGAACCCTGCACCCGCTAACCTGGAGCTACTGCCTGAACCCTGCACCCGCTAGCCTGGAGCTACTGCCTGAACCCTGCACCCGCTAACCTGGAGCTGCTGCCTGAACCCTGCACCCACTAGCCTGGAGCTGCTACCTGGACCCTGCACCCGCTAGCCTGGAGCTGCTGCCCAGACCCCGCACCCGCCACCCTGGAGCTGCTGCCCGAACCCCGCTAGCCTGGAGCTGCTACCTGGACCCTGCACCCGCTAGCCTGGACCCGCTGCCCGGACCCTGTACAGGCCACCCTGGAGTTGCTGCCCGGACCCCGTACACGCCACCCTGGAGATGCTGCCTGAACCCCGCACCTGCTAGCCTGGACCCGCTGCCCAGATCCTGCTAGCCTGGACCCGCTGCCCGGACCCCGCACCCGCCACCCTGGAATTGCTGCCCGAACCCCGCACCCGCTAGCCTGGAGCTGCTGCCCGGACCCACCAGCCGCCACTGGTTAGAACTCACAGTACATATCTGGCCACATGCAAAATAATCTACATAGGTGTCCAGGTCCACTGATAGCAAATCACGGCTGCTGGAGGTGCTCACAGGGCTGGAGGAGAAGTTTCTGGACCTCATGGGTATAGGGCGGAAGTGATGTCAGCTTGGGTGCGGACGGCCTCTACATCTCCAGCCCTGTGAGCACCTCCAGTGGGTGAGATTTGCTATCATCAGCATACCGGGGCACCTATGTAGATTATTTTGCATGTGGCCAGATATGTACTGTGAGTTCTAAAAAAAATTCAAACAGCCCACTAGATGGCGCTTTAATCCCTTCCTATATACACACACACAGGAATGGTGGGGGAAATCGCATGCAAGTCGGACAGGAATCGCACCCCATTCCTGTTCAAATTGCCTGTGATTCTTTTTATCACTCTAGTAAGATTTCATCCGATTTTTCCCAGCTAAGTACCTCCTACCCCTTTAATTGCAGAGCGCACACACACAACATCCCCCACCGCAAGCCTGATTTCAGCTTTCAGCTGGTGTGGGAAATCACAATATGAAGACAGATTTCTTGTTACGCTTATTGAACTGAATCCTGATTGTATGTAGGAATGAATCGGCTCTACTTTAGGTTTCCATGTGTACAGAACATTATCATTCTAGGTGTATATTATTGCCGAGTTTCCTGCCTGGCTCGGAGCTCCCCTGAAATCCCTGGAATGTGCCGGCGATCGGCGGTGCACTTGTACTGTACGGGTCAGGATTGGTATTCCGCTGTTGGGAGTTGTTCTTGTGCGCGGTCTTACGATCGATAGGTCTGCTGAACGCTGTGAATTTTTCCCCGGATGCCGCCAGCAAATCCTTCTTCCCTCAACATCTCTGCCGGTATCCCTGATGAGCGCTTTGTTTCCGGAAGATACGCGGTGAGGATTGGTGGAGAGAATACGCTTCAATCCTGAGCAGCCAATTACAACCTGGAAAGAGCTGACCGTGCAAATTCCATTCCTGGCCGGAGATGCAACCCACAGAGAGAGCGGAGAGGTTGGCTTTCCTGGGCAATGTGGTGGAAGGATGTTGTGCCAGCTTATGGGACAAACTATCAAATATACACTATATTACCAAAAGTATTGGGACGCCTGCCTTTTACACGCACATGAACTTTAATGGCACCCCAGTCTTAGTCCGGAGGGTTCAATATTGAGTTGGCCCCGCCCTTTGCAGCTATAACAGCTTCAGCTCTTCTGGGAAGGCCGTCCACAAGGTTTAGGAGGGTGTCTATGGGAATGTTTGACCATTCTTCCAGAAGCCAATTTTTGAGGTCAGGCACTGATGTTGGATGAGAAGGCCTGGCTCGCAGTCTCCGCTCTATTTCATCCCCAAGGTATTCTATCGGGGTGAGGTCAGGACTCTGTGCAGGCCAGTCAAGTTCCTCCACCCCAAACTCCCTCATCCATGTCTTTATGGACCTTGCTTTGTGCACTGGTGGGCAGTCATGTTGGAACAGGAAGGGGCTGTCCCCAAACTGTTCCCACAAAGTTGGGAGCGAGAAATTGTCCGGAATGTCTTGGTATGCTGACGCCTTAACCACTTCTGGCCCGGTCAATAGCATATTGATGTCCAGGAAGTGGTTCTGTTATGCTGACTGGACGTCTATTGATTTCCAGCAGGATAACGCGCCGGCGTGCGCTCCGATCGTCATAAGAAGCCTCTGACAGAGGCTTCTTACTACGTGATCAGCTGTGACCAATCACAGCTGACCATCGCGTGAACCAGGAAGTCCCAGTAAACGGCATTCCTCGGTTTGCGCTGACAGGGAGAGCCGATCGGCGGCTCTCCCTGTCAGGGGGGGTCTGTGCTGATAATCAGCACATTGATTATCAGCACAGCCCCATCAGTTGTGCCAAAGTCAGTGCCCCAAAAGGATTGCCTATCAATGCCCAATAAAGTGCCAATCAGTGGCAATTAGTGCCCGCCACATTGCCAATCAGTGCCCTACATTAACACCTGTTAAAAACCTCATCATTGTGGCTGCCCATCAGTCCCACCTGTCAGTGCCAATCAGTGCCGCCTGTCAGTGCCCATCAGTGCCGCCTGTCAGTGCCAATCAGTGCTGCATACTCCAAAGACATGCTGGTAGGGTAATTGGATCTTGTCCAAATTGGCCCAGTGTATATGTGTGTACAACTGTGTGTCCGAAGCGTGTCGAGATCCTACGGGGTAAAATGACCGCATTAGCCAAGCAGACACTGGCTGCAAAAAGCACCTAGAGGCAATTCAGTTTGCATGTGTAGTGCTATACAAGTCACTCATTCATTCATATCAGTGCCGCCTCATCTGTGCCCGTCAGTGAAGGAGAAAACAAAATTTTATAACCGAAACAAAGAAAAACTTTTTTTGTTTTTTTACATTTCGGTTGTTTTTAGTTTGTTTAGCAAAAAATATAAACCGCAGAGGTGATCAAATACCACCAAAAGAAAACTCTATTTGTGTGAAGAAAATGATAAAAATTTAGTTTGGGTACAGTGTTACATGACCGCGCAATTGTCATTCAAAGTGTGACAGCGCTGAAAGCTGAAAATTGTCCTGGGCAGGAAGGGGCAAAAGTGCCCAGTATTGAAGTGCTTAAGAGTTGCCTTCACTGGAGCTAAGGGGCCAAGCCCAACCCCTGAAAAACACCCCCACACCACAATCCCCCCTCCTCCAAATGATTTGGACCAGTGCACAAAGCAAGGTCCATTAGGACATGGATGAGCGAGTTTGGGGTGGAGGAACTTGACTGGCCTGCACAGAGTCCTGACCTCAACCCGATAGAACACCTTTGGGATGAATTTGAGCGTAGACTGTGAGCCAGGCCTTCTCATCCAACATCAGTGCCTGACCTCACAAATGCGCTTCTGGAAGAATGGTCAAACATTCCCATAGACACCCTCCTAAACCTTGTGGACGGCCTTCCCAGAAGAGGTGAAGCTGTTATAGCTGCAAAGGGCGGGGCCAACTCAATATTGAACCCTACAGACTAAGACTGGGATGTCATTAAAGTTCATGTGCGTATAAAGGCAGGTGTCCCAATACTTTTGGTAATATAGAGTATGTATTGCCTGTAAGGAATCACCACCTTTCAGCACAGGCTGACCCTGATGTATGAGGGATAGTGGCAGCACACAGTCACTGGGGTCTCACACACCGGTCAGTACTCACTAATGTCTCTGGATATTTGGATGCCTCCTTCTGATATCAGCCAGACATCTCTCCTGTGGGGTTTTCAGACCAGATCCCCAGGTAAATCCCTCGGTCAGTACCAGCAAATTTCAGTACATTAGCCCCCCCCCCCCCCCCAGCTAATACAGCCTTGGGACCTTGATGAGCTATAGCCAAAACACAACTACAGCACGGTCGTCCAGTTCTGGGATGGCGTCCCTTTGTAAAGGAGCAAAATGGTTTTCTCCTTTACAAAAGTCTGAGTGAAGTACCAAATACTGAC
The DNA here is from genome assembly GCA_029206835.1 of Rana muscosa. Classification (NCBI taxonomy): domain Eukaryota; kingdom Metazoa; phylum Chordata; class Amphibia; order Anura; family Ranidae; genus Rana; species Rana muscosa. The sequence continues at coordinate 239,785,744 of CM055126.1, forward strand.
CACTAGAGGGCAGGATCTACTAATTACACCCTACAATAACATTTCTCTTCTTTTCCACCCCATTAGACCCCTTTTACACTGAGGAGTTTTTCAGGCATTTTAGCGCTAAAAATAGCGCCTGAATACTGCCTGAAAAACTCCTGCCCTGCAGTCTCAGTGTGAAAGCCCGAGGGCTTTCACACTGGAGCGTTGCGCTAGCAGGACCGCTCCTTCACCGCCCCAAAAGTCCTGCTAGCCACTTCTTTGAGGCGGTAAAGGAGCGGTGTGTATACCGCTCCTTTACCGCTGCTGCCCATTGAAATCAATGGGACAGTGCGGCTATACTGCCCGCAAGGCGCTGCTGTAGCAGCGGTTTGCGGGCGTTTTTAACCCTTTCTCGGCCACTAGCGGGGGTTAAAACAGCGCCGCTAGCAGCCGAATAGCGCCGCAAATCAGTCACTGGGGTCTCACACACCGGTCAGTACTCACTAATGTCTCTGGATTTTTGGCATAGCATCGGCAGTAAAAATAGCGGCGTTTTACCGCTGACGCTATGGGCGCCCCAGTGTGAAAGGGGCCTTACTTTGCTATCTACATGCTTCCACAAGGGGGCAGCAGAGAAATTATTTAACCACTTAAGCCCCGGACCATTTGGTAGCTAGAGGACCAGAGGTGAATTCAGAATTTTGCACTGCGCTGCTTTAACTGTAAATTGTGCGGACATGCAATGTTGTACCCAAACGAAATTTGCGTCCTTTTCTTCCCACAAATAGAGCTTTCTTTTAATGGTATTTGATTGCCTCTGCGATTTTTATTTTTTGCGATATAAACGGAAAAAGACCGAAAATTTTGAAAAAAAATGATATTTTCTACTTTTTGTTATAAGAAAAATCGAATAAACTCAATTTTAGTCATACATTTAGGCCAAAATGTATTCAGCCACATGTCTTTAGTAAAAAAAATGTCAATAAGCGTATATTTATTGGTTTGCGCAAAAGTTATAGCGTCTACAAACTAGGGTACATTTTCTGGAATTTACACAGCTTTAAATTTATGACTGCCTATCTCATTTCTTGAGGTGCTAAAATGGCAGGGCAGTACAAAACCCCCCCAAATGACCCCATTTTAGAAAGTAGACACCCCAAGGAAATTGCTGAGAGGCATGTTGAGCCCATTGAATATTTTTTTTTTGTCCCAAGTGATTGAATAATGACAAAAAAAAAAATAAATACAAAAAGTTGTCACTAAATGATATATTGCTCACACATGCCATGGTTATATGTGGAATTTCACCCCAAAATACATTCTGCTGCTTCTCCTGAGTACAGGGATACCACATGTGTGGGACTTTTTAGGAGCCTAGCCACGTACGGGACCCCGGAAACCAAGCACCGCCTCCAGGATTTCTAAGGGTGCAAATTTTTGATTTCACTCCTCACTACCTATCACAGTTTTGAAGGCCATAAAATGCCAAAATAGCACAAAAACTCCCCCAAATGACCCCATTTTAGAAAGTAGACACCCCAAGGAAATTGCTGAGAGGCATGTTGAGCCCATTGAATATAATTTTTTTTGTCCCAAGTGATTGAATAATGACAAAAAAAAAAAAAAATACAAAAAGTTGTCACTAAATGATATATTGCTCACACATGCCATGGTTATATGTGGAATTTCACCCCAAAATACATTTTGCTGCTTCTCCTGAGTACGGGGATACCACATGTGTGGGACTTTTTAGGAGCCTAGCCACGTACGGGACCCCAAAAACCAAGCACCGCCTTCAGGATTTCTGGGCACAAATTTTTGATTTCACTCCTCACTACCTATCACAGTTTCGAAGGCCATAAAATGCCAAAATCGCACAAAACCCCCCCAAATGACCCCATTTTGGAAAGTAGACACCCCAAGCTATTTGCTGAGAGGAATGGCGAGTATTTTACAGCTCTCATTTGTTTTTGAAAATGAAGAAAGAAAATATATATATATATATATATATATATATTTTTTTTTTCAATTTTCAAAACTTTGTGACAAAAAGCGAGATCTGCAAAATACTCACAATACCTCTCAGCAAATAGCTTGGGGTGTCTACTTTCCAAAATGGGGTCATTTGGGGGGGTTTTGTGCTATCTGGGCATTCCATGGCCTCCGAAACTGTGATAGGCAGTGAGGAGTGAAATCAAAAATTTATGCCCTTAGAAATCCTGAAGGCGGTGCTTGGTTTTTGGGGTCCCGTACGCGGCTAGGCTCCCAAAAAGTCTCACACATGTGGTATCCCCGTACTCAGGAGAAGCAACAGAATGTATTTTGGGGTGTAATTCCACATATGCCCATGGCATGTGTGAGCAATATATCATTTAGTGACAACTTTGTGCAAAAAAAAAAAAAAAAATTGTATTTTTTCCGCAACTTGTGTCAACATATAAAATATTCCATGGACTCGACATGCCTCTCAGTATATAGCTTGGGGTGTCTACTTTCCAAAATGGGGTCATTTGGGGGGGGTTTTGAACTGTTCTGGCATTTTATACACAACATTAGGAAGCTTACATCCACTCTTCTAACCACTTTTTGTTTACATGAAAACATTTTTTTTTTTGCAAGAAAATTATGTTGAACCCCCAAACATTATATATATATATTTTTAAAGCAAAGGCCCTACAGATTAAAATGGTGGGTGTTGCATTTTTTTTTTCTACACAGTATTTGCGCAGCGATTTTTCAAACGCATTTTTTGGGTTAAAAAATACACTTTTTTTAATTTTAATGCACTAAAACACACTATATTGCCCAAATGTTTGATGAAATAAAAAAGATGCTCTTAGGCCGAGTACATAGATACCAAACACGACATGCTTTAAAATTTCGCACAAACGCGCATTGGCGACAAACTACATACATTTTTAAAAGCCTTTAAAAGCCTTTACAGGTTACCCCAGTAGATGTACAGAGGAGGTCTACTGCTAAAATGATTGCCCTCGATCTGACCTTCGCGGTGATACCTTACATGCATGGTGCAATTGCTGTTTACATATGACGCCAGACCGACGCTTGCGTTCGCCATTGGGCAAGAGCAGGGCAGGACAGGGGTGCTTTTTTTTTTTTTTTTTATTATTAATTTTGCTTTTTTATTTTATTTTTAAATTTTTCCTTCCAAGTTTGTTTTTTTTAATCATTTTTATTGTTATCTCAGGGAATGTAAATATCCCCTATGATAGCAATAGGTAGTGACAGGTACTCTTTTTTTGAAAAAACTGGGGTCTTCTAGACCCTAGATTTTTCCTCTGCCCTCAAAGCATCTGACCACACCAAGATCGGTGTGATAAAATGCTTTCCCAATTTCCCAATGGCGCTTTTTATATCCGGGGGGCATTCCCTCCCACTGCTTGTAAAAGCAGTCCAGAGGCTAATTAGCCGCTAGGATTGCTTTTACATGAAAGCCGGCCGCAGGCTGAAAAGAATGATACCAAGATGATACCTAAACCCGCAGGCATCATTCTGGTATAAACATTCAAAGTCCAGCAACATACCAGTACGTTGCTGGTCCTTGTTGGACATGTATTGTAATCTTTTTTTTTCATGCAGCCAGTTGGCTGAACGAAAAAAGAGATTGATCGGTGGGTATGCCCACCATTAGAATACCGCCCTTCATCCACCCACTTCCAATGATGGGCATACACGCACCATTTATATATGCCGAAGCATGGGGGCATCCTCCCGCAAAAAAGTTATGCCGCACACACATGGTCGGACTTTTCCACGGGCAAGCCTCCGTCGGAATTTCGACCGTATGTACGCGGCATTAGGAGCAAAATCGCTCCTCCGCCCCTGCTGCCCCAATGCTTCGGCATATTTGCTTTTTTTTTTTAACTGTGGTGGTGAAATCACCTCCTACAGCACTGGAGTCGCAGGGATCAGGCCTGTCTCTGCGAACGCTGCAGTTATGTGTGTTGTGTTTTGTAAGTGATAGTGATCGATCGATACTGCACTTGGGTGGCCTGGGCTGGACGGAGGGGCAAAACGCAGGTGCCAGCAGGTATCTGGGCTGATCCCGCTAACACTGCGTTTTTGGGAACCCTAAACTGCTGGGGACGCTAGTATAGATCTGATCAGATCAGATATTGATCTGTTCAGATACTATACCACTAAGGGGGGTGTATGCTTCATGCGTGGGTGTTAGCGTTACTGGCACTAACCTGACGCTGCCTGGGGTGTGACTCAGACCCTCTCTGACGCTAAAACCTAATTGATATCACCCGCCGGGCGATCAAGGGGTTAAACCTTTATTGGGTTATATACACGGCGGGTGCCCTGACACTATAAAAAGCAAACTAACTAACCAGCGTCACCCGTAACACTTATATGGTGATCACTGGTGAAAGGGTTAACTAGGGGCAATCAGGGGGTTAAAACCTTTATTAGATAATATATGGGGGTACCTGACGCTATAAAAACCTGCGGCGAACCTAAAAAAAATTACCAGCTACTGATCTGCATCACCGACACTAAGACAGCGTTTAGAAAAACGATCGCTTAGTGACAGTGGTGATGGGGGTGAAAGGGTTACCTGGGGGGCAATCAAGGGGGTTAAACCTTTATTAGATAATATATTGGGGTACCTGACGCTATAAAAACCTGCGGCGAACCTAAAAAAAATTACTGGCTGCCGATCGGCATCACTGACGCTAAGACAGCGATCAGAAAAATGATCGCTAAGCAACAGTGGTGATAGGGGGTGAAAGGGTTATCTGGGGGGTGATCAGGGGGTTAAACCTTTATTAGGGGGGGGTTAGGGGGCTACACTGGACCTAAGACTAAACTTTGGTGACACTTTTACAGTCACAAATGTCACTGATTGCAGTGATCACTAAATAAATGGTCACTGCAATCAGTGACACTGTGACTGGGGGCTGGGGGGGTGATCTGGGGGGTGATCTGGGGTGTCTGGGGGGGCCTGGGGGGGCGATTTATGTCCCTATGTGTCCTGGTGTCAGTGTAGTGTTGTGTGCACTGACCTGATATCTTCTCTTGTACGGCGCTCGGTATATGTGAGCGCCGCACCAGAGATGACATCACTTCCTCCTGCTCTCTCTGTCTAACACAGACAGAGGGGGCATTTCTATTCGCCGGGAGCGATCGCGAGGGGGTGGCCAGAAACGAATGGCTGCCCCCTCATCCCGGAACGCTCCCGGACACTTAGCCACCGCTCACTGTATAGAAGGGGGGTCCGATTGGACCCCCCAACTGTACAAAGGCAATCACGTACACTCTACGTGATTGTGCCTGTCGGTGCCATTCTGCCGACTTATATATACAGTGAGCGGTCGTTAAGTGGTTAATGAGTACTTCTGGTGTGGGTCCAGAACCAGGCTGCATCGCTTAATTGCAGTGAAGTCTATGGGGAGACCTGGACACCCCCTAATTTTGACAGAGGAGAGGAAAACCGAAGAGAGGAGAGGAGAGGAGATGAGGGGAGAGGAATGAAGAGGGGAGGAGAGGAAGAGGAAGAGGAAAGAAGAGGAGAAGAGAAGAGAAGCAGCAAAATTCAGTACATTAGGCCCCCCCCCCCCTAGCTAATACAGCCTTGGGACCTTGATGAGCTATAGCCAAAACACAACTACAGCACGGTCGTCCAGTTCTGGGATGGCGTCCCTTTGTAAAGGAGCGAAATGGTTTTCTCCTATACAAAAGTCTGAGTGAAGTACCAAATACTGGCCACAAGAGGGCAGGATCTACTAATTACACCCTACAATAACATTTCTCTTCTTTTCAGCCCTATCTACATGCTTCCACAAGGGGGCAGCAGAGAAATTATTTAATGAGTCCTTCTGGGGCGGGTCAAGATCCAGGCTGCATCGCTTAACTGCAGTAAAGTCTACAGCCGTGGCCAAATTTTTTTGAGAATGACACAAATATTAATTTTCACAAAGTCTGCTGCTTCAGTGTTTTTAGATCTTTTTGTCAGATGTTACTATGGGATACTGAAGTATAATTACAAGCATTTCATCGGTGTCAAGGGCTTTTATTGACAATGACATGAAGTTTATGCAAAGAGTCAATATTTGAAGTGTTGACCTTTCTTTTTCAAGACCTCTGCAATTCCCCCCGGCATGCTGTCACTCAACTTCTGGGCCACATCCTGACTGATGGCCGCCCCCCATTCTTCTATAATCAATGCTTGGAGTTTGTCACAATTTGTGGGTTTTTTTTTTTTGTTTCCCCGCCTCTTGAGGATTGACCACAAGTTCTCAATGGGATTAAGGTCTGGGGAGTTTGTTGGCCATGGACCCAAAATTTTGATGTTTTGTTCCCCAAGCCACTTATCACTTTGGCCTTACGGCGAGGTGCTCCATCATGCTGGAACAGGCATTGTTCCTCACCAAATTCTTCTTGGATGGTGGGGAGAAGTTGCTCTCGGAGGATGTTTTTGTACCGTTCTTTATTCATGGCGGTGTTCTTAGGCAGAGTTGTGAGTGAGCCCCCCACTCCCTTGGCTGAGAAGCCCCCCCCCACACATGAATGGTCTCAGGATGCTTTACTGTTGGCATGACACAGAACTGATGGTAGCGTCACCTTTTCTTCTCCGGACAAGGTTTTCTCCAGATGTCCCAAACCATCGGAAAGAAGATTCATTAGAGAAAATGACTTTCCCCCCAGTCCTTAGCTGTCCAATCCCTGTACCTTTTGCAGAATATCAGTCTGTCCCGGATGTTCTTCCTGGAGAGAAGTGGCTGCTTTGCTGCCCTTCTTGACACCAGACCGTCCTCCAAAAGTCTTTTCCTCACTGTGTATCCCGATGTCCTCACACCTGCCTGCTGCCATTCCTGAGCAAGCTCTGCACTAGTGGTGCCCCGATCCCGCAGCTGAATTAACTGTAGGAGACGTTCCTATATTAGGGTGACCAGATGTCCCCGGTTTCCAGGGACAGTCCCCAGACCAAGTCTGTCACTGGTTTTGTCCCCGGATTTAGGGCCAGACTAAACATAGACAGAGCATCCCATGCTGGCTGAGAAACAGCCTTGTGGCACGAATGCGGACACCCCCAGCTGGACGATCTCACTGCCACACCTGCTGCTCTTCAGTGGAGGAGAGGCAGAGCCAAAAATTGACTGTGTGGAGGGCTGAGACCAGGAGATGAGTATATGGGGGGGGGGGGTCTGTTTGTACACAGGTGAGGGCAGTGGGGAGGGGGTGGGGAGGGGTCAGAGCTGATGCAGCTGCATGGAGCGATGGAGAGTTTATCTGTTGTGAAAAAAGGGCTAAGAGGTGGTGTGCATAGCGCTCTGTGTATTATGCAGTCCCATGCCCAGCGCTCTGTGTATTATGCAGTCCTATGCCCAGCGCTCTGTGTATTATGCAGTCCTATGCCCAGCGCTCTGTGTATTATGCAGTCCTGTGCCCAGCCCTCTGTGTATTATGCAGTCCTATGCCCAGCCAGCGCTCTGTGTATTATGCAGTCCTATGCCCAGCCAGCGCTCTGTGTATTATGCAGTCCTATGCCCAGCGCTCTGTGTATTATGCAGTCCTGTGCCCAACGCTCTGTGTATTATGCAGTCCTGTGCCCAGCGCTCTGTGTATTAGGCAGTCCCATGCCCAGCGCTCTGTGTATTATGTAGTCCCATGCCCAGCGCTCTGTGTATTATGTAGTCCCATGCCCAGCGCTCTGTGTGTTATGCAGTCTTGTGCCCAGTGCTCTGTGTATTATGCGGTCCTGTACCCAGCACTCTGTGTATTATGCAGTTCCGTGCCCAGCGCTCTGTGTATTATGTAGTCCTGTGCCCAGCGCTCTGTGTATTATGCGGTCCTGTACCCAGCGCTCTGTGTATTATGCGTTCCCGTGCCCAATGCTCTGTGTATTATGCAGTCCTGTGCCCAGCGCTCTGTGTATTATGCGTTCCCGTGCCCAGCGCTCTGTGTATTATGCAGTCCTGTGCCCAGGGCTCTGTGTATTATGCGGTCCTGTGCCCAATGCTCTGTGTATTATTTAGTCCCATGCCCAGCGCTCTGTGTATTATGTAGTCCCATGCCCAGCGCTCTGTGTATTATGCAGTCCTGTGCCCAGCGCTCTGTGTATTATGTAGTCCTGTGCCCAACGCTCTGTGTATTATGCAGTTCCATGCCCAGCGCTCTGTGTATTATGCAGTCCTGTGTCCAGCGCTCTGTGTATTATGCAGTTCCGTGCCCAGCGCTCTGTGTATTATGCAGTCCTGTGTCCAGCGCTCTGTGTATTATGCGGTCCTGTACCCAGCACTCTGTGTATTATGCAGTTCCGTGCCCAGCGCTCTGTGTATTATGCGGTCCTGTGCCCAGCACTCTGTGTATTATGCGGTCCTGTACCCAGTGCTCTGTGTATTATGCGTTCCCGTGCCCAATGCTCTGTGTATTATGCAGTCCTGTGCCCAGCGCTCTGTGTATTATGCAGTCCTGTGCCCAGCGCTCTGTGTATTATGTAGTCCTGTGCCCAACGCTCTGTGTATTATGCAGTTCCATGCCCAGCGCTCTGTGTATTATGCAGTCCTGTGTCCAGCGCTCTGTGTATTATGCAGTTCCGTGCCCAGCGCTCTGTGTATTATGCAGTCCTGTGTCCAGCGCTCTGTGTATTATGCGGTCCTGTACCCAGCACTCTGTGTATTATGCAGTTCCGTGCCCAGCGCTCTGTGTATTATGCGGTCCTGTGCCCAGCACTCTGTGTATTATGCGGTCCTGTACCCAGTGCTCTGTGTATTATGCGTTCCCGTGCCCAATGCTCTGTGTATTATGCAGTCCTGTGCCCAGCGCTCTGTGTATTATGCGGTCCTGTACCCAGCGCTCTGTGTATTATGCAGTTCCGTGCCCAGCACTCTGTGTATTATGCAGTTCCGTGCCCAGCGCTCTGTGTATTATGCGTTCCCGTGCCCAGCACTCTGTGTATTATGCAGTCCTGTGCCATTTGTCAATAAAAAAAATAAATAAATATGTCCCCGGATTTAATTTTAGGAATCTGGTCACCTTATCCTGTATGTATGATTAAGCACTGTTTGATAGTGTGAAACGCGTCAGCTCTTCTGTCTGTTCTGCTGTGGCATGTCCGGAACTTCTTCCTATTTCATTGCTATATGCATTGCCAGTACCTGTGGCTTCTAAACTGGGGGAGAGGTTTTACTTTCGTCTGACCTACCTGGAGCGGTGATATCCCTTTCCCTAGGAGACGGTCCTGCCGCTTGCCGGACTTTCTTCTCTCTTCCCCGAAGCCTTCTTCACAAATGCAGTGGAAATATTTTTATATGGGATTTGGTTCATTTTCATGGCAAAAAGGAACTTTGCAATTAATTACAATTCATCTGATCGCTCTTCATAACATTCTGGGGTATCTGCAAATCGCCATCATAAAAAATGAGGCAGAAGACTTTGTGAAAAATAATATTTGTATAATTCTCAAAACTTTTGGCCACGGCTGTACAGGGGCGGATCCAGAGTCTTGTCTCGGGAGGGGCACTGCCAGAAAATGTTTTTTTGGGGGCAATTTGTCGGATAAATGGCTGGTGTTGGCACTTCAATCATCACGGCACCATGGTTGTTATGGTGTCAGGATGATTGAAGCGCATTATTTCTATTATTACATTGTAATATAAAAAGGAATAGTTCAACTCACCATAATGCTGAATCAGTGGGGGCCCCGAGTGTGTCACTTGCCACGTCACCTGCCACCAAATGCGGATTGTCACTTGCCATGTCGCCTGCCACACGTTGCGTATTGTCACTTGCCACATCACGGATTGTCACTTGCCACGTCGCCCACCACACATTGCGGATTGTCACCTGCCACCAGATACGGATTGCCACGTCACCTGCCACACGTTGCAGATTGTCACCTGCTGTGTCACTTTCCTGCTAAGGTGCTCTGTCCCAAAGTCAGGCAGCAGAGAGATGATGTAAACTCTCTGCTGCCCATGGCTGCCTGCACAGTGAGGGCGGAACTGCAAGGATGCAGGGCGGGCGCCGGGAGATGATGTCATCTCTCTTTTCCCGTGCCTGCCGGCTCCCTGATTGGCCAGCAGAGCTCACACACCGAGCCGCCCAGCTACCCCCCCCCCCTCACCTGTCCACTTACCAACCGCCCGCTATCTCGCCCATGGAGCAACACACCTGTGAACTCGCGGAGCCGCCCGCACACCCGCGGAATCGCGGAGCCGCCCGCACACCCGCGGAATCGCGGAGCCACCCGCACACCCACAGAGCAGCCAGCACACCCGCGGAGCCACCCGTGGAATCGCGGAGCCGCCCGCGGAATCACAGAGTCACCCGCAGAGCTGCCCGCTCTTGCCTGCATTCTCGGAGGGGGCAATTGCCCCGTTGCCCCCCCCCTGGATCCGCCCCTGCGGGCGGCTGTACAGGGGGACCTGGACATTCCCTAATTTTGTCTGGGGAGAGAAAAGGACGAGAGGAGAGGAAAGGGTAACCGTTTATTTTTTTAAAGCGTCGCCTATGGAGATTTTTAAGTACCGTAGTTTGTCGCCATTCCACGAGCGTGTGCATATTTAAAGCGTGACATGTTAGGTATCTATTTACTCGGCGTAACTTCATCTTTCACATTATACAAAAAAATTGGGCTAACTTTACTGTTTCGTTTTTCTAAATTTAATGAAGTGTATTTTTTCCCCCAAAAAATTGCTTTTGAAAAACCCCTGCGCAAATACCGTGTGACATAAATGATTAAAATGACCGCCATTTTATTGTCCAGGGTCTCTGCTTAAAAAAAAAATATATATACTGTATATAATGTTTGGGGGTTCTAAGTAATTTTCTAGCACAAAAATACAGATTTTAACTTGTAAACAACAAATGTCAGAAATAGGCCTGGTCTTGAAGTGGCTAGAGAATAAAATGACAAATCACACCATATTTGCGCAGCGTTTTTTTCAAACTGATTTTCTTGGGGTAAAAATACACTTTTTTTGAATTTTAATGCAAAAAAAAAAAAAACACACTACATAACCAAATTTGTTTTTCGGAAAATACTGTATAAAAGATGATGTTACACCGAGTAAATAGATACCCAACATGTCACGCTTTAAAATTGCCCATGCTTGTGGAATGGCGACAAACTTTGATACTTAAAAATCTCCATAGGTGACGCTTATTTTATTTACAGGTTACCAGTTTAGAGTTACAGAGGAGGCCTGGTGCTAGAATTATTGCTCTCGCTCAAACAGTTGTGGCGATACCTCACATGTGGTGTGAACACCGTTTACATATGCGTGTGCGAGCAATGTATGCATTCGTTTCTGCGCGCGAGCACGGAGGGATGGGGGTGCTTAAAATAAATAATAAAAAAATATATATATTTTATTTTTATTTTCACACTATTCATTTCATTATTATTATTATTATTATTTTTTTTTATTCCTATCACAAGAAATGTAAACACCCCTTCCAAAAAGACCCCAAATCTCTTCTACACCTTTAAAAAGCAAAAGATCAAAAAAAGTTGATCTTTTTCTTTAAAAATAAAAATAAATATATACTGTTTACTATCGCACTAGACAGGAAGTGACATCATGGTGTTGCTCCGGTCCTCCAAGGCCATAGAGGGGATCAAAGATGATCTGGTCTTTTATTGTCTCTGTGACCCAGGGCCGGTACTAGGGGTGGGCGGGACGGGCAGCTGCCCTGGGCGGAATGATTTAGTTGGAGGGAGAGGGCGCTGTCTGCCGGGTGTAACCATGCCCAGCACAGAATGTTCTGCCGAGCGCCGAATCTAACAGGGTAGGCAGAGAGCGGCTTTGTTCCTGCGTGTAGATCGTAGCACTACACCCGCCCCCCTGCCTGCACAGTGCACTGTACTAGTCCCTGAGCGACAGTAGAGTGGAGTGGGCGGGGCGCATGAGGTTGGGAAAGCATATCAATGCTTTCCTATGATTCCAGATACAAACAGCTTTCCTGCTCCTCTGCTTGCCTGGACAGCGGCTTCTCCTTCCCCTCTCCATTCATTTCTATCACTCCTACTTTCAGAGTGTCCCGATTTCTGTGTGACATCACCAGCTCTGCCCACTAGCCTCCTGTTTCCCCCCCCCCTGCTCTGGACAATGTGGAGGTGACCCCTCCTCCTGTGTTGTGACCCCTTCCCCTCCTGTGCCCTTTCCCTCGGGTCCCCTCCTCTCCAGACCTACTGCAAAGTGAGTGGTGTCTCTGTGCTGCTGAGGCTGCCTCCAGTATTAATTTTGTTGACTAAAACGACTAAAACATTTTGCTGACGCTGATGGAAAAAAAAAAGGGGGGGGGGGTGTTGCCATCTGGGGCCCTTACAAAAAAAAGGGGGGGTTGCCATCCGGGGGCCTCTTGGGACTTCTGGGCCCCTTACAAAAACCAAAAAAAAAACTGAAATAAAACAAACAAGAAAAAAAAAAAGAAAAAAAAAAGGGCGGGGGTTGCCATCCGGGCTCCTGGGGACTTCTGGGCCCCTTACAAAAAAAAAACAGAAAAAAAAAATTGAAAAAAAGAAAATAATTTTTTTATAAAAAAAAAACAAAAAAAAGGGGGGTTGCCATCCGGGCCCCTGGGGACCTCCGGGCCCCTTACAGGTGTACTGCCTGTACCCCCCTGATGGCCCTGTGTGAACCCAGGCTGGTGCAATAACGTGCACCCAGGGGGGCAGGTATCTGACAGCCTGGGCTCACATGACTGGCGGCATCTAGTGGTGGAAAGTAAGTACTGCAAGGGAACAGCTCCAGATTGAAGGTAAGTATTGCTGTCAGAGCTATTTTATGTTTACATCTTTTTTTTTTGTCCTAGCTTTCAGCTTCAATACTCAATTATTTCCAGATAGCATTATTTAGCCGCTAAATGTGTCAATAAACATTGGTGGGGATATTGTTTTATTAGAATCCTTTGCAGTCTAGGCACCCCTCTCTGCACCCAGGGCCGCCATCAGGGGGGTACAGGAGGTACTCCTGTAAGGGGCCCGGATGGCAACCCCCCCTTTTTTTTTATACATTTTTTTTTATTAATTTTTTTATTTCTGTTTTTTTTTTTGTAAGGGGCCCAGATGTCCCCAGGCCCCCGTATGGCAACCCCCCCCTTTTTTTTAATATATATTTTTTTTTTAATATTTTTTTATTTCTGTTTTTTTTGTAAGGGGCCCAGGATGACAACCCCCTCTTTTTTTTTTTTTTTTTTTATAAAAATTTCTTTTTTTTAAATTTACATTTTTTTCATTTCAGTTTTGTTTTGTAATTTTTTTTTTTGTAAGGGGCCCAGAGGTCCCCAGGGCCCCGGATAGCAACCCCCCCTTTTTTTTTTCATCAGCACCCAAAGTCCCCCGACCTCAATCATTCGCGGCGGCAGCACCCCCCCCCGCTTCTCAATTCGTGGCACCCCCCCCCGCTTCTCAATTTGCAGCGGCAGCACCCCCCCGGTTCTCCTCTGCTCCACTGAAGCTGTGTAAGGGGCCCCAACATTTCTGATAGCGGCCCTGTCTGCACCATTTCTATGCGAACCCAGGCAGGTGCAATGACATGCACTCAGGGGGCGGGTATCTGACAACCTGGGCTCACATGACTGGCGGTGGAAAGAAATGACTGCATGGGGACAGCTCCAGATTGAAGGTGAGTTTTGCAGCCAGAGCTATTTTATTTTTACATCCTGTTTTTTTTTTTTCTTCTTTTTCCCCCCCTAGCCTTCAGCTTTAATTCTCAATTATTTCCAGATAACATTATTAAGCCGCACGGCCGAATGTGTCTTTTATAAACATTGGTGGGAATATTGTTTCATTAGATGCCTTTTGCCGTCTAGAGACGGGCTTTGAACTCGCTGGCGTGATGCTGGCTCTCTTTGTATTAGCCGGCGGTGGCAGCATTGACGGAACGCGCGGTGTGTTTAGCCTAGATAAGCAGAACTTCGCTTTCTTACACGCTGGAGCTTTACACATTTGTTTCTTGTTTTGTGAAGTACGGCTTTGAAATGCTGAACAGTTTTTTTGTTTTTTTTGCTTCCATTGCATATATATATATATATATAAACTAGAGTGCTGATGTGGCACTTTCCCGTATTGTGCGAGAGCGTCTTCACTACCTGCTGACTCTGACAAGGACAATCATGCGTTCAAAAAGATCGGAGAGGACTAAAAAAAGATCCGCGCTCCAAGAACTTTCCAGAAAAACAAATGCGCGCGGTGACAATGACTGATTTTGCACCCTCACTGGCCAATAAAGATTTACTCCAATCGGAAAGTACAGCTCATCCAATTAATTTTTTTATTTTTTTTACAGGGAGCGGGTGCCACATATACCCAGGAGTAGGGATGAGCTTCGTGTTCGAGTCGAACATACGTTCGACTCGAACATTGGCTGTTCGATCGTTCGACGAAGATCGAACGATTTGGCCCGTTCGCGCCAAATTCGAGTGACGCGAACGGCCCACAATGCACTACGCCATCGCAGTGTCATCGAGGCGCTGTGATTGGCCAAGCATGCACTGTGACCCCGCATGCTTGGCCAATCACAGCGCCGGCAGCGAGGAGAGCAATGATTGGCCACAGGCAGGATGCCTGTGGCCAATTATTGCTGAGGGTGTTTAGTACACGCCCCACACTATAAAAGGCCGCCAGCACGGCGGCCTAGTGTAGTGTGTTCCGGAGCAGGGAAAGAGCAGCATAGGCAGGGACAGTGACTTTTATTTCTTTCTTGCTTAACCTGGATTCCTTTAGTTTAGGGAAAGAGAAGGATAGGTAGGGAGAGTGTCAGTGTGTTTTGTGCTTGTGCTATAGTGTGCTTAAAAAAAACATTTTTTCTAGGGACAGAAAACTGTAGGTAGGGAGAGTGTCAGTTTCTTTCACTGTGCAAGTCCTTGTTTCTAGGGACTGGGAAGGACAGTGAGTGAATTCTCCTTGTGCTATAGTGTGCTTAAAAAAAAACATTTTTTCTAGGGACAGAAAACTGTAGGTAGGGAGAGTGTCAGTTTCTTTCACTGTGCAAGTCCTTGTTTCTAGGGACTGGGAAGGACAGTGAGTGAATTCTCCTTGTGCTATAGTGTGCTTAAAAAAAACATTTTTTCTAGGGACAGAAAACTGTAGGTAGGGAGAGTCAGTTTCTTTCACTGTGCAAGGCCTTGTTTCTATGGACTGGGAAGGACAGTGAGTGAATTCTCCTTGTGCTATAGTGTGCTTAAAAAAAACATTTTTTCTAGGGACAGAAAACTGTAGGTAGGGAGAGTGTCAGTTTCTTTCACTGTGCAAGTCCTTGTTTCTAGGGACTGGGAAGGACAGTGAGTGAATTCTCCTTGTGCTATACTGTGCTAAAGCATTCCTCATCAACCATCTTTGAAATCCTTGTTTTTTGGACAGTCAGGGAAATTGTCGTTGTGCTATTCTGTGCAAAAGCAATCATCCTCAACCATATTTAGAAATCCTTAAGTAAAGGGACAGAGAAGGACACCTGAAGGTAGCCCTTATTGCTTTTTTCCCATCTCCCTGCAGGCCATCTATTAGAATGTCTGGAAGGCAAACAAGGAGAGGCAGACAGTCAGGAGGCAATAAAAGAGGGCAAGCAGGCTCTGTGTCTGGGGGCAACAGTGCTGGTCGTGGACGCGGTGCATTGTCATCAGCACATGGCCATGGGACACGCTTGTCCTTCTTTTCGGCAGCTGGACATGTTGAGCCACATCATGCCGAAGACTTGGTAGAGTGGATGACCAAGCCCTCCTCCTCCTCCTCATCCTCTCTCACCCAGGCTCAGGGTACTGGAAAAGCAGCTGCCAAAGCGTCCTCTTCCCTGGTATCAATGTCAGACTCATCATCAGTCACTCCTTCCCTAGACCCACCATGTCCTCCTCCTGAGGAGTCCCCCGAACTGTTTGAGCACAGTGTTGGGTACATGCTCCAGGAGGATGCCCAGCGTTTCGAAGGGTCTGATGATGAAACCCAGCTACAGGAAGGCAGTAGGGTGAGAGCAGACAGAGGGGATGCTCAAGAAGGACACCAATCTGGCAGTCATGTTCCAGCAGCTGCAGCATACTGCCAGATTGGCTCCAGTGATGAGGAGGGAGGGGATGATGAGGTCACTGACTCCACATGGGTGCCTAATAGGAGAGAGGAGGAGGAGGCACATCTCCAACGAGGCAGGATGCCCTTTGGTGGCCAGCGTAAGGGCAGTACACCGACGGAATCACACCGCAGAGCTCCGCCTGTGCAGGGCGCTGCCTCTGCCCGTCATTCAAAAAGTTCCTTGGTGTGGGCCTTTTTTGAGGCTAGTGCATCAGATCGCACAGCTGCTGTTTGCAACATATGTCTCAAGCGTATATCGCGTGGCCAAAACATCAGCCGCTTGGGTACCACATGCCTGACCAGACATATGTTGACCTGCCATGCAGCTCGTTGGCAAGCCTACCTCAAAGACCCACACCAAAGAACAAAGCGGACCTCTCCTTGCACCGCATCAGCTGGGATCTCCAACCCCACTATAACTTCAGTCCTCTCTGAAACATGCACTGAGAGGAATGAAGGTGTAGAATTAGGTGTGTCACAGCCAAGTACTTGCGGCCACTCTGCTAGCAGTACACCGACGTCCGATTCTAGCAGGCAAATTTCCCTGCCCCAGCTGCTGGACCGTCGAAAGAAGTTCACTCCCAGCCATCCACATGCCCAGTGGTTGAATGCTAGCTTGGCTAAATTGCTAGCGCTTCAACTGCTGCCTTTTCAGTTGGTAGACTCGGCCCCCTTCCGTGAGTTTGTGCAATGTGCGGTTCCTCAGTGGCAGGTTCCCAAACGCCACTTTTTTTCACGGAAGGCTATTCCGGCTCTCTACCGGCATGTGGAAGGCAATGTCTTGGCCTCGCTGGACAGGGCGGTCAGCGGTAAGGTGCATATTACCGCTGACTCATGGTCCAGCAGGCATGGACAGGGACGTTACCTTTCTTTCACGGCCCATTGGGTCACTCTTTTGGCAGCTGGGAAGGATGCAGGACAAGGTGCAGTAGTGTTGGAGGTTGTTCCACCGCCACGCCTCCAAAATGCTACTACTGGTTGTGACACACCTCTCTCCTCCACCCCCTCCTCTTCTTCTTCCTCCATGGCCTCTTCCTGTGGTTTGTCCTATGAACCAGCGGTGCTCCGTAGCCGTTCACGGGGCTACGCAAGTACGCAGGCATAAAGATGCCATGCCGTGCTTGCGCTGGTGTGTTTGGGGGACAGAAGCCACACTGGGGCAGAGGTCCTGTCTGCTCTGCAGGGCCAGGCCGAGAGGTGGTTGACGCCACGCCAGCTTAAGCCAGGAATGGTGGTTTGCGACAATGGCACCAACCTCCTCTCCGCCCTCCGACAGGGACAACTGACCCATGTGCCCTGTGTGGCTCACGTCCTTAACCTGGTGGTGCAGCGGTTCTTGGGCAGGTACCCGGGCTTACAGGATGTCCTGAGGCAGGCCAGGAAAGTCTGTGTGCATTTCCGCAGATCTTATAATGCCAGTGCTCGCCTGGCTGAGCTGCAAAAGGAGTTGAACCTGCCCAAGAACCGCCTTATATGTGACATGCCCACCAGGTGGAACTCAACGTTGGCCATGCTGCAGCGGCTGCACACGCAGCAGAGGGCCATCAATGAGTACCTGTGCGACTACGGCACCAGGACAGGGTCAGGGGAGCTTGGTTTTTTTCCTCCACGCCAGTGGGGCATGATCAGGGATGCATGCACTGTCCTGGCACCATTTGAGGAGGCCACGAGGATGGTGAGCAGTGACAGTGCATGCATCAGTGACACTGTACCTCTTGTCCACCTGTTGGAGCACACGCTGCGTGGAATAATGGACAGGGCACTTGAGGCAGAACAGAGGCAGGAAGAGGAGGACTTCCTTGCCTCTCAAGGCCCCCTTTACCCAGACAGTGTTCCTTCTGTCCCACCCATCGCACAGGAAGAGGAAGAGGAGGAGGAGGAGGATTGTGTCAGCATGGAGGTGGAGGCTGGCACTCAGCATCATCAGCAGCAGTCTTTTAGGGATGATTTACAGTCCCAAGAAACCAGTGGACTTGTACGTGGCTGGGAGGAGGTGGCTGCGGATCATGTCGTCCTTAGTGACCCAGAGGACTCCGGACCGAATGCCTCAGCAAACCTACGCTGCATGGCCTCCCTGATCCTGCAAAGTCTGCGGAAGGATCCTCGTATTCTTCGGATCAAGGAGAGGGACCATTACTGGCTGGCCACTCTCCTTGATCCACGGTACAAGGGTAAGGTTGCGGACCTTATGTTACCTTCGCAGAGGGAGCAGAGGATGAGACAACTCCGGGAGGCCTTGCAGAAAGGTCTGTGCAACGCGTTCCCAGAGACTGGGAGGTTACAAACTCCTGGTCCTGGACAACGAGTTGCTGAGGCTTCGGCCAGTCAAAGAAGGAGCGGTGGGGTAGGTGGCCGTCTGACCGATGCGTTCAGACAATTCTTTAGTCCGCAGCCCCAAAGTATGATCGGTTCCAGCAACCATCGCCAGCGTCTGATAAACATGGTGCAGGAATATCTAGGGGCAAGGTCAGACTTGGACACCTTCCCCACCGAAAATCCTCTGGCTTACTGGGTCTTGAGGATGGATCACTGGCCAGAGCTTGCACAGTATGCAATTGAGCTACTGGCCTGTCCTGCATCCAGCGTTCTTTCGGAACGCACATTCAGTGCTGCTGGAGGATTTGTCACGGATCACAGGGTGCGCCTGTCCACCGACTCGGTTGATCGACTGACTTTCATCAAGATGAACCAGTCTTGGATCACCACCAGCTACCACACACCTGATGCTGATATAACAGACTAATTGATTTTAACATGTCACATCCCTTCAAGACTGATGCTGATGCTGAGTGCCTGTGCTGTTATGTTGACTGGCTATCCTCCTCCTCCGAGTCCTCAATGATACGATTGATGATGATAGCTTGGAAGATCATTTTTGTTTATGGGTGCCGCCACCAGTGGCTAAGGCCCAATTTTTCAGCCCCTGTTTTACAGGGGCGTGTAATTACAATTTTTTTAGCAATAATTTGCCATAGGGCTCATTGCTGTGCTCCAAGTACAGTATCTGTGAGGGGTTGCAGTGTTGTGCCACCAGTTCCTAAGGCCCAATTTTTCAGCCCCTGTTCAACAGGGGCATGCAATTACAATTCTTGATCTAATAATTCACAGCAGGGCCCATTGCTGCACCCACCAAGAGTAACTCTGAGGGCTTACAGTGTTGTGGCAACGCCACCACCACCACCACGAAAGGCCCAATTTTTCAGCCCCTGTTCAAAAGGGGCATGTAATTACAATTCTTGATCTAATAATTCACAGCAGGGCCCATTCCTGCACCCACCAAGAGTAACTCTGAGGGCTTACAGTGTTGTGGCAACACCACCACCACCACCACGAAAGGCCCAATTTTTCAGCCCCTGTTCAACAGGGGCATGCAATTACAATTCTTGATCTAATAATTCACAGCAGGGCCCATTGCTGCACCCACCAAGAGTAACTGTCAGGGCTTACAGTGTTGTGGCACCAGGACCACCATCAAAGGCCCAATTTTTACTACCACTGTTCAACAATTATATGTAATTAAAATTCCTGATATAATAGTTGACAGCAGGGCGTTCCAGCACCAACCAAGAGTAACTGTGAGTGCTTACAGTGTTGTGCCAACACCAACAACTAAGGGGCCTATTTCTGCAGAGTATATACGGCAGGTCCCTACTTTCAAACATCCAACTTACAAACGACTCCTACTTGCAAACGGAAGAAGACAACAGGAAGTGAGAGGAAATCTACCCCTTGGAAGGAAAATTCTCTCCTGTAAGAATTAATATGGGAGAAAGGTGTCTCCTCTGTACTGATGCTTTATCAGCAATCCTTGTTTCAAGAAAAACACCACATTTCAAAAACAGTTGTCATTGGGACGGAAAGTGAGGTGAAATGTTCTGAACAGGGGCACAGACAGCAAAACAAATGTTACAGGGGTGATAACCCTTACCTATGTTTCCCAAAAAGTTTAAAAATAGATTTTTGGGCTGGAGCTACACTTCAACAATGTACCTGTTCAAAATTACAAACAGATTCTACATAAGAACAAACCTACAGTCCCTGTCTTGTATGCACCGCCTGTATACGGCTGTTCAGAGTATATAGGGCCTTTTTTATTTTATGTGCGGGGTTCCCCTTAATATCCATACAAGACCCAAAGGGGCTGGTAATGGGCTGGGGTGGGGGGGGGGGGGGGGTCATGGGGTAGCTATGCCATTTTTCTTAAAGATTTTCATCCATATTACCGGGACCAGACATTACATTAAAGCCGCAAGCAGTTTTAAATGGCTTTTTTTCCTTTAGAAGTGTCATTTTGTGCAGGGACAGTTCTAAACACGGGAAACACGTGGCACTTCACAGGCATACTTTAGACACCCCCCAGGTACGATATTTAAAGGAATATTTGACTTTTTTTTTTTTCACTTTATGCATCATTAAAATGACTGCTCCCGAAAAACGACCGTTTTTAAAACTTCTTTTTGCATTGATACATGTCCCCTGGTGCAGAACCCGGGTTCCCAAACCCTTTTTAGGACAATAACATGCATAATAGTCGTTATAATTAGCACTTTAGAATTCGAACGTTCGCATCCATTGTATTTAATAGGGTTCTAATGTTCGTACGAACTTTCGGTCCGTTCGCGGGTTCTGGTGCGAACCGAACCCGGGGGTGTTCGGCTCATCACTAACCAGGAGTCTCAATTCCAAGATGGCTGCACATGAGCGATGATGATGTAGGAATTACACGTATTGGAGGGAATATGGTCGTTTCCATCCTGCTGGTGCAAATGTTTGTCGTATCTGCACAGCGAACATTTGAAGCATTGAGCCCTAAGGCAATATTTAACTATAATATATGTAAAATAATTACAATTTTTTCAAAAGGAAACAGGAAAACATCAAATGTGCAAAACTTCCAGTCAAAATATGTTCTTCTTGTTTGTTTTTTTTAAAGGGCCGTATCAAATTCAACCACATAAACTGGACTTTTTTGTCACATGTAGTGAAAATCGTAGGACTCACAATATAGCAGGAGGAGGGGACCGGAGAGAGTGGAGGATCAGTAAACCAGAGGATCAAGGTTACTACTGAATGGGGGATCAGTAAAGCTGGGGGTTACTACTGAGTGGAGGATCAGCAAAGCTGGGGGTTACTACTGAGCAGGGGATCAGCAAAGCTGGGGGTTACTACTAATTGGGGGATCAGCAGAGCTCGGGGTTACTTCTGAGCAGGAGATCAGCAAAGCTGGGTGTACTACTGAGTGGGGGATCAGCAGAGCTGGGGGTTACTACTGAGTGGGGGATCAGCAGAGTTGGGGATACTACTGGGCGGGGGACCAGCAAAGCTGGGGGTTACTACTGAGTGGGAGATCAGCAGAGCTGGGGGTTACTACTGAGTGGGGGATCAGCAGAGCTGGGGGTTACTACTGAGTGGGGGATTAGCAGAGCTGGGGGTTACTACTGAGTGGGGTATTAGCAGAGCTGAGGGTTACTACTGAGTAGAGGATCAGCAAAGCTGGGGGTTACTACTAAGTGGAGGATCAGCAAAGTTGGGGGTACTAAAGCTGGGTTACTACTGAGTGGGGGATCAGAAAAGCTGGGGATTACGACTGAGTGGGGAATCAGCAAAGCTGGGGGTTACTACTGAGTGGGAGATCAGCAAAGCTGGGGTAATACTTAATAGGGGATCAGCAAAACTGGGGGTTACTACTTAGTGGGGGGCCAGCAGAGCTGGGAGTTACTTTTGAGAGGGGGATCAGCAGAGCTGGGGGTTACTTCTGAGAGGGGGATCAGCAGAACTGGGGGTTACTACTGAGTGGGGGATCAGCAAAGCTGGGGGTTACTACTGAGTGGGAGATCAGCAAAGCTGGGGGTTACTACTGAGTGGGGGATCAGCAGAGCTGGGGATTATGCCTGAGTGGGGGATCAGCAAAGCTGTGGGTGCTATTGAGCGGGGGATCAGCAAAGCTGGGGTTACTATTGAGTGGGGGATCAGCAAAGCTGGGGGTACTATTGAGCGGGGGATCAGAAAAGCTGGGGGTTACTACTGGGTGGGGGATCAGAAAAGCTGGGGTACTATTGATGGGGGGGTCAGCAAAGCTGGGGATTATGCCTGAGTGGGGGATCAGCAAAGCTGGGGGTTACTACTGAGTGGGAGATCAGCAAAGCTTGGGGTTACTACTGAGTGGGGGATCAGCAGAGCTGGGGATTATGCCTGAGCGGGGGATCAGCAAAGCTGTGGGTACTATTGAGCGGGGGATCAGCAAAGCTGGGGTTACTACTGAGTGGAGGATCAGCAAAGCTGGGGGTTACTGCTGAGCAGGAGACCAGCAAAGCTGGAGGTACTACTTAGCAGGGGATCAGCAAAGCTGGGGGTTACTACTCAGTGGGGGACCAGCAGAGCTGGGGGTTACTTCTGAGAGGGGCATCAGCAGAGCTGTGGTTTACTTCTGAGAGGGGGATCAGCAGAGCTGGGGGTTACTACTGAGTGGGGGATCAGCAAAGCTGGGGGTTACTACTGAGTGGGAGATCAGCAAAGCTTGGGGGTACTATTGAGCGGGGGATCAGCAAAGCTAGGGGTTACTACTGAGTGGGAGATCAGCAAAGCTTGGGGGTACTATTGAGCGGGGGATCAGAAAAGCTAGGGGTTACTACTGGGTGGGGGATCAGAAAATCTGGGGTACTATTGAGGGGGGGGGATCAGCAAAGCTGGGGAGTATGCCATAGTGGAGGATCAGCAAAGTTGGGCGTACTATTGAGTTGGGATCAGCAAAGCTGGGGGTTACTACTGAGTGGGGGATCAGCAGAGCTGGGGGTTATGACTAAGTGGGAGATCAGTAAAGCTGGGGGGCACTACTGAGTGGGGGATCAGCAGAGGTGGAGGTACTATTGAGACGTAGTTCTACTCAACCCTTTAAAACAAATAGAAAATCATCACACACAGGGCATTTGCCAACCTTCATCAGAGCCCTAACAGTGTTATTTTGTTGCGGCTGTATTAGATACAAATACCGCTCAGCACAAACCTTGTAATAGAGGATGTTGGCAGCTGGAACCGCTGGCGTTTCTTTTTTTCCACGATCCATGCCGCACTCACTACTGGAGCCAAGGATGCCGGGACGGCAGAACGATTGCCTTTTTTTTTCATCTGACTGAATACCAGCTGTTATCACAAAAATGATTAAGGAGAACAGAAGAAGGTTGTAGTGGGAATTGAAAAATCTAATTTAATATTGCTAAGTGTGACAGGCGAGACCTCTCCATAATTCATGTCCTGATTTATAATGCCGAAAACTTCCTTGTGCTCGGAAAATGGAGCGTGTACAAAGATGTCCGGAATACCGGATGAAGGAAAGAAATGCATTTCCAAGCTACCTGTTGTGTTCCAGTGGATGTCTGAACAGCGGCAGTGCGATTCGTTTCGTAAGAATCGAAAATTCGCACGAATTTACGAAAATTCGCACATTCGGAAGCATCCGAAATACGAATTTCTATTTTTACGAATTTTATACGAAATACTAAATTTTGTTGATGAATTTCTTTTCGGGAGTGGGAGAGACGGGAGTGGGAGAGACGGCTCAGACTGGTACTGGGAGTCGATGGGAGATTCGGAATTGGACAAAATAAGAATGTTCGTTAATATTGTTTTATTATTGTCATAATAATTACGATTATTCGTTATGATGAAGTTAAAAACCCAGGAAGTCATCACAGCACAGGGATGGTGGGAGCCCCTCATAATGAGCACAGCACAGGGATGGTGGGAGCCCCTCATAATGAGCACAGCACAGGGATGGTGGGAGCCCCTCATAATGAGCACAGCACAGGGATGGTGGGAGCCCCTCATAATGAGCACAGCACAGGGATGGGGGGAGCCCCTCATAATGAGCACAGCACAGGGATGGGGGGAGCCCCTCATAATGAGCACAGCACAGGGATGGTGGGAGCCCCTCATAATGAGCACAGCACAGGGATGGGGGGAGCCCCTCATAATGAGCACAGCACAGGGATGGTGGGAGCCCCTCATAATGAGCACAGCACAGGGATGGTGGGAGCCCCTCATAATGAGCACAGCACAGGGATGGGGGGAGCCCCTCATAATGAGCACAGCACAGGGATGGGGGGAGCCCCTCATAATGAGCACAGCACAGGGATGGTGGGAGCCCCTCATAATGAGCACAGCACAGGGATGGGGGGAGCCCCTCATAATGAGCACAGCACAGGGATGGGGGGAGCCCCTCATAATGAGCACAGCACAGGGATGGGGGGAGCCCCTCATAATGAGCACAGCACAGGGATGGTGGGAGCCCCTCATAATGAGCACAGCACAGGGATGGTGGGAGCCCCTCATAATGAGCACAGCACAGGGATGGGGGGAGCCCCTCATAATGAGCACAGCACAGGGATGGTGGGAGCCCCTCATAATGAGCACAGCACAGGGATGGGGGGAGCGCCTCATAATGAGCACAGCACAGGGATGGGGGGAGCCCCTCATAATGAGCACAGCACAGGGATGGTGGGAGCCCCTCATAATGAGCACAGCACAGGGATGGTGGGAGCCCCTCATAATGAGCACAGCACAGGGATGGTGGGAGCCCCTCATAATGAGCACAGCACAGGGATGGTGGGAGCCCCTCATGATGAGCACAGCACAGGGATGGTGGGAGCCCCTCATAATGAGCACAGCACAGGGATGGTGGGAGCCCCTCATGATGAGCACAGCACAGGGATGGTGGGAGCCTCTCATGATGAGCACAGCACAGGGATGGTGGGAGCCCCTCATAATGAGCACAGCATAGGGATGGGGGGAGCCCCTCATAATGAGCACAGCACAGGGATGGTGGGAGCCCCTCATAATGAGCACAGCACAGGGATGGGGGGAGCCCCTCATAATGAGCACAGCACAGGGATGGTGGGAGCCCCTCATAATGAGCACAGCACAGGGATGATGGGAGCCCCTCATAACGAATGTTCGTAATTGTTACGAAAAGTCAACGAACCTAACGAACTTTCAAAGTGTTTCGAATTAAACGAATCCAAATTGAATTTCGGACACGAATTACGAAATACGAATTAACGGGCTACTAGAAACCCAGGAAGTCAGCACAGCACAGGGATGGTGGGAGCCCCTCATAATGAGCATAATGAGTCGACGACTTTTTAAATTCATCATAACGAATGTTCGGAATTGTTACGAAAAGTTAACAAATCTAACAAATTCCTTATTTCGTACAAAACAAATCCAAATTGAATTTCGGATACGAATTACGAAATACGAATTTTCGTCTAATACGAAACGGAACGAAACAAAACAAATTTATTGACGGCGCACATGTCTACGGAATAGGTTCTGTGGGGGCGATCTGACATTTAATGGCGGTGATGTAGCGCCCCTCCTGGCCAACACATGAATTCCAAAGGTTAGGTGTGTCCCCGCTAGAAAGATTTTTCCCTCACTTTCTGTCCTGATAAACATACAGGAAGTAAGAAGGATCTCCCCAGCAAGGACACATAGAGCAACAGATGGATGACTGCACAGAAAGTGGGAGAAATGATCTCCAATGGGGACATAGATAGTTTTTTTATGGTGATCCTTCCATTGAGGAGATTTCCCTTCACTTCCTGTCTGACTGACCATACAAGAGGTGTGGCCAGATTATGTGCAATATTTACACATCTGTGACAAGCAGTAAATGAACTGACCTCTGTAGCTGCAGGAGCTATAGAGAAATTAATTCTTCAAGTTCATAGCAGCTCAGCTCCACTTCTGAATGGTGACTCAGCAGCTCAGCTTTCCTCCCAGAAGTGACTCTGCAGCTCAGCTCCCCTCCCAGAAGTGACTCTGCAGCTCAGCTCCCCTCCCAGAAGTGACTCTGCAGCTCAGCTCCCCTCCCAGAAGTGACTCTGCAGCTCAGCTCCCCTCCCAGAAGTGACTCTGCAGCTCAGCTCCCCTCCCAGAAGTGACTCTGCAGCTCAGCTCCCCTCCCAGAAGTGACTCGGCAGCTCAGCTCCCCTCCCAAAAGTGACCCAGCAGCTCAGCTCCCCTCCCAGAAGTGACTCTGCAGTTTATATCCCCTCCCAGAAGTGACTCTGCAGCTTAGCTCCCCTCCCAGAAGTGACTCTGCAGCTTAGCTCCCCTCCCAGAAGTGACTCTGCAGCTCAGCTCCCCTCCCAAAAGTGACTCTGCAGCTCAGCTTCCCTCCCAAAAGTGACTAAGCAGCTCAGCTCCCCTCCCAAAAGTGACTCGGAAGCTCAGCTCCCCTCCCAGAAGTGACTCCGCAGTTCAGATCCCCTCCCAAAAGCAAAAAGATGGCCTGGTCATGAAGGGGGTAAAACTTTTCCGGAGGTCAAGTGATTAACCTCCTCCCGTCTGTGCTATAGCCGAATGACGGCTACAGCGCAGGCCTTAATTGCCAAAAGGCCATCATATGACGTCCTCCCGTGCATGAGCTGCTTGCGCGCCCCCCTGTGGGGTACGTGCGGCACGCTCTGTGATCACCGAGTCTATGGGACTCGGCTAAACACAGATCGGAGTAGGAGGCCAGTCACGGCCCCTTACCATGTGATCAGCTGTCAGCCAATGACAGCTGATCACGTGATGTAAACAAAAAGTTGGTAATCTGTATTTTTTTTCCCTCACGCTGTTAGCATGAGGGGAAAAATAAGCCGATCGCCGGCTTCTGTCATAGGGACATAGGTCCCTCACACAGAGATCCGCGGCTGCCTCATCTGTGCCCACCAGTACCACCTGCCAGTGCCACCTATCAGTGCCCACAGTGCAACCTATCAGTGCACACAGTGCCACCTACCTTTTCCCAAAAGTACCACCTATCAATGCCCACCAGTTCTGTCAATCAATGTCCATCAGTGCCTCATCATGAGTGCCACCGATCAGTGCTGCCTATCAGTGTCACCTACCAGTGCCCATCAGTGATCATCAGTGCCGATCAGTGCTGCCTATCAGTGTCACCTACCAGTGGCCATCAGTGCCACCCATCAGTGATCATCAGTGCCGATCAGTGCCGCCTATCGGTGCCGCCTATCAGTGCCACCTATGAGTGCCCTTCAGTGCCGTCCATTAGTGCCAACCATCAGTACCACCTCTCAGTGCCCATCAGTGCCACCTATCAGTTACCATCAGCGCAGCCTCATCAGCGCACATCAATGAAGGGGAAATATTACCATTTTCAAAATTTTATAACAAACTATGAAACTGTTTTATTTTTTAAATTTTTGGTCTTTTTTCATTTTTTGAGCAAAAAATTAAAACCCCAGTGGTGATCAAATACCACCAAAAGAAAGCTCTATTTGTGGGAAGAAAATGATAAAAATGTCATATGGGTACAGTATTGCATGACCGCGCAATTGTCATTCAAAGTGCGACAGCACTGAAAGCTGAAACTTGGCCTGGGCAGGAAGTGGGTTTAAGTGCCCGGTAAGCAGTTTTGGTAGACAGTTGTGCAATTATCTTCAAGCTCATAAAATGAACAATATAAAACAATATTTGCAGCTCTAATTACATTAGTGTTAAACAGGAGAATAAAGTCCAGTGGCAGAAAGTGTGAAGGTAATATAAATCCAAATCTTGTCATCCTGGAATCACCATGTGTGAAAAAAACAAATCCAAAATCCAGTGTGACCACGTGTTCCACCTCCCAAAATAAGGTGGTGGACCCTTACCGGAAGAAATGGACCGTATTAGAGAGTCACGTGCGCCACTAGGTCTGGGAAAAATCAAATCCCTAAGAATCACAGGGAGTGCTGGTGCATCTCAAGCCGGCATAATGGAGCAGGAAGTAATCATTATATACGAAAAGCAGGGAAAAAAATCCACATGGCGTAAAAGCGTAAACATGTACTTATTGATGCAATAAAATTCAATGTACTCACATTGGGTAAGATAAAAAAACAGCGCTGTACAAGTCATTATCGATTTTCAGTGCATACATGAGATCCAATAAATATGCAGGTCAAACAAACAAGTGTGGCAATGTCACGTAAGTTAGCTCCGACCTACGCGTTTCGCCATAACTGACGTCATCGGGGGGGGGGGGCATTCCTGCTTTTTCGTATATGATTACTTCCTGCTCCATTATGCTGGCTTGAGATGCACCAGAACTACCTGTGATTCTTTGGGATTTGATTATTCCCAGACCTGGTGGTCTGTCTAGGCGCATGTGACTCTGTAATAGGGTCCATTTCTTCCGGTAAGGGTCCATCTTGTTTTTGGTGGTGGAGCACGTGGTCACACTGGTATTTGGATTTGTTTTTTTCACACATGGTGATTCCTGGATGAGAAGATTTGGATTTATATTACCCTCACACTTACTGCCACTGGACTTTATCCTCCAGTTTAACATTAAAGCCTCGTACACACGGCCGAGAATCTCGTCAGGAAAAAACCCGTCGTTTTTCCTGACGAGATTCTTGTGCTGGCCGAGTGTACACACGTACGATTCAAAAGAACCACTGTTCTTTTGAATGGCACAAACGCGGTGAAGTCATCGACTACGACGAGCGTGCTCTCGTCAAATTCGATGCCGTCGCCGCCATCTTGCTTCACCCTACCTATGTCTTGGAAGCTACCGCGCATGCGTCAAAGTCATTTCGAGCGTGCGTGGGTTTCCATGGAGGCAGTTAAGTGTACACACGCTTGGGTTTCTCGTCGGGAAACAGGCCGACAAGAATCCCGACGAGAAAATAGAGAGCAGGTTCTTTATTTTTCTCGTCGAGATTCTGGGCAGATTTCCCGACGAGAAACCTGAAAGCCTCGTACACACGGCCGGTTTTCTCGGCAAGAAAGTTCTGCCAGAAGTTTTCTTGTTATTTTTTGCAGAGAAAACCGGCCGTGTGTACGAGGCTTTATATTATTAGAGCTGCCAATATTGTTTTATAAGGTTTATTATACAGTGTGTCTGACTTTTTATTGCTAGCAGCTTTATAATTTTGCCAGAGCGGACACATAAAATGACAATGCCTTCCTTTTCAAATATGTATGTAGTTCTTTCGTGAACTTTTCAGTCAGTAATGTGCAATTCATTGGTGTGGGTGACAAAACTGATTGTGCTGCAGAACTGGCAATGAAAGGGTTGAAAGCCGGCCCCACCAAAAACTGACGTTTCACCATAGCCGATACGGGTGAGTTTCTGTCCCACACTTACACAGTGTGAAGGATTTTTTTATATATCTCTTTTTCTGAGTAACTAGCTTGTTTCCATGGCAACCGTTGATCGTTCTCATAGATGAATTAAAAGGTTTGGAGTTATAAAATAACTTTTTTTTGTTCTCTATTTGATTATATTTTAAGGCTGTTAAACCTCTCTGATAATTATCTCCTCAATTTCATAGATTTATTAATCATCTACCCGACCTTTATGTTAGAGTTGGTGCTTTATATTCTGAAGCTGGGAAACAGATGATAATAGTTTGGACACAGAGAAGAAGTTAATGTATCAACACTGTGCAAAATGTCCCCAACCCAAAGACACCCTGGCCATTTATACCTCCTCTACCCGAAGACATTCTGGTCATCTATCCCTCCCCTACCTGAAGACACCCCAGGCACTTATCACTTCCCTACCTGAAGATATCTTGAGAACTTATCCCTTATCTACCTGAAAATACCTCAGGCACTTATCGCTCCCCTACCCAGAGATACCCCAGGCTTTTATCCCTCCCCTACCTTAAGACACCCCAGCCACTTATCCCTTCCCTACCTGAAGACATTGCAGGCACTTATCTCTCCTCTACCTGAAGACATCCTGGGCACTTATCTCTCCCCCACTTAAAGACATCCTGGGCATCTATCCCTCCTCTACCTGAAGACATCCTGGGCATCTATCCCTCCCATACCTGAAGACATCCTGGGCATCTATCCCTCCCCTACCTGAAGACATCCTGGTCATCTATCCCTCCCCTACCTGAAGACATTCTGGTCATCTATCCCTCCCCTACCTGAAGACATTCTGGTCATCTATCCCTCCCCTACCTGAAGACATCCTGGTCATCTATAATTCCCCTACCTGAAGACATCCTGGTCATCTATCCCTCCCCTACCTGAAGACATCCTGGTCATCTATCCCTCCCCTACCTGAAGACATCCGGGTCATCTATCCCTCCCCTACCTGAAGACACCCCAGGCACTTCCCTACCTGAAGATATCTTGAGAACTTATCCCTTACCTACCTGAAAATACCTCAGGCACTTATCGCTCCCCTACCCAGACATACCCCAGGCTTTTATCCCTCCCCTACCTTAAGACACCCCAGCCACTTATCCCTTCCCTACCTGAAGACATTGCAGGCACTTATCTCTCCTCTACCTGAAGACATCCTGGGCACTTATCTCTCCCCCACTTAAAGACATCCTGGGCATCTATCCCTCCCCTACCTGAAGACATCCTGGGCATCTATCCCTCCCCTACCTGAAGAAATCCTGAGCATCTATCACTCCCCTACCTGAAGACATCCTGGTCATCTATAATTCCCCTACCTGAAGACATCCTGGTCATCTATCCCTCCCCTACCTGAAGACATCCTGGTCATCTATCCCTCCTCTACCTGAAGACATCCTGGTCATCTATCCCTCCCCTACCTGAAGACATTCTGGTCATCTATCCCTCCCCTACCTGAAGACACCCCAGGCACTTATCGCTTTTTACTACCTGAAGATATCTTGAGAACTTATCCCTTAACTACCTGAAAATACCTCAGGCACTTATCGCTCCCCTACCCAGAGATACCCCAGGCTTTTATCCCTCTACCGTAAGACACCCCAGCCACTTATCCCTTCCCTACCTGAAGACATTGCAGGCACTTATCTCTCCTCTACCTGAAGACATCCTGGGCATCTATCCCTCCCCTACCTGAAGACATCCTGGGCATCTATCCCTCCCCAATCTGAAGACACCCAGGGCATCTATCCCTCCCCTACCTGAAGACATCCTGAGCACTTATCCCTCCCCTACCAGAAGACATCCCAGACATCTATCCCTCCCCTACCTAAAGACTTCCTGGGCATCTGTCCCTCCTCTACCTGAAGACATCCCGGGCATCTATCCCTCCTCTACCTGAAGACGTTCCGGATATCTATCCCTCCCCTACCTGAAAACATTCTGGGCGCTTACCCCTCCCCTACCTGAAGATATCCCAGGCATATATCATTCCCGTCTGAAGACACCTCAGGCACTTATCCTTCCTCTACCTGAAGACACCCCAGGCACCCCCCCCACCTGAAGACATCCTGAGCACTTATCCCTCCACTACCTAAAGACATCCTGGGCATCTATCCCTCCCTGATCTGAAAACACCCCAGGCACTTATCCCTCTTCTACCTGAAGACATCCCGGGCACATCTATTCTTCCCCGATCTGAAGACTCCCCATGCACTTCTCCCTCTTCTACCTGAAGAAATCCCATGCACCTCCCTTCACTACCTGAAGACATCCTGAGCACTTATCCCTCCCCTACCTGAAGATACCTGGGCATCTATCTCTTCCCGATCTGAAGACAACCTGGACACTTATCCCTCCTCAACCCGAAGACATCCTGGGCATCTATCTCAAGCATACTTGAAGACATTCTGGGCATCTATCCCCTTCCCTTCCCGAACACATCCAGGTGTCAGGGCTGGACTCAGCCCTTCCTTCTCAGAGCAGGCCACTCAGCTGTCGGGTAATTGCCAGCTCCAATCTTTTCCACAGTGGCTCACCTGATTATGATATCCTGCTGGTCAGTCCTGCTGGTTACTTAAGCTGTTCAGTTCAGATCCTCTCTGCCTTCGCCTTGGTCAACATATCAGAGACTCTCTCCTGTGTACCTGTTAAAGACTTGTTTGGCTGATGTCCCTTCTGGTTCCTGATCCTACTTGCTGTTCCACTACGCCGATTCTCCGGCTCCTGATATCCTGCCTTGTACTGAAGTACGCTGATCCCTGGCTCTCTGACGTCCTGGCTTGTCTGACTATTCGTTCCGGGTTACCAAACTCTTACTATGTTTTGACTACATTTGCTGTTTACCTTTTACTATTATTATTAATATTAAACTAGTGTGATTTTTACTGCACTTCTGTCTCGGTCTGATTCATGGTTTCTGACACCGGGCCATTTATTCCTCCCCTACCTGAGGATATCCTAGGCATCTATCCCTCACTTACCTGAAGACACCCCAGGCACTTATCCCTCCCCTACCTGAAGACATCCTGGGTATTTATTCCTTCCCTACCTGAAGACATCCCAGGCATCTATCCGTCCCCTACCTGAAAACATTGCAGGCATCTAGCTCTCCTTTAGTTGAACACATCCCAGGCATCTATTCCTCCTCTACCTGAAGACATCCCAGACATTTATCCCATCCCCTACCTGAAGATATCCTGGGCACTTATCTCTCCCCTACCTGAAGACATCCCAGGTACTTATCACTCCCCAACCTGAAGACATCCGTGGCACTTATCCATCCTGTACCTGAAGTGTATATACAACAAGCTCCTAAAATCAACCCTATACATTTAAAACTGAGCTATCCATCCAGTTCTCCATATGTTTGGTGATGTTCCTACACACAGGTGTTTTTGCTTGATGATCACCCACCTGCTCACGATATACAGTAGCACACAGTTGGAGATTATTGCTCATTACACCGTTTAACATGAAAAACTACAACCGCTAACAGCTGCTTGTTACGCAGGTTCCCATATCCATCTATATTTGCAGCTTTTCATGAGGGTCAAGTCAATAAAATGATACAATGGAAAATATTCCGCCTACTACTACAGAATGCAAATGAAAAAGTTATTCTTTACAGGTGCAAAAATGCAAATATGTTTATTTGTCCAAACCTGCGAGAATACAACAAGCCTGATTTTGTTCTGCACAGCTTTCATGTTCACTCATTGCTTGTAGTAGAATTATTTATAAAAAGTACGAGTGCACACCCAATCGCTAAATTCTCATGTAGGCTTTAAATAGGAACTTCACCCTACCTAGCGAAAATGACATTTGTAGTCCCTGGTTTTTGTTCCTCGATGTAAGTCCATCCAAGTTTTATCCAGTATTGAGCCCTGATGAAGGGGCGGTGTTGTCAATGAAACACATTGACTGTTTTAACCATTTCCCGACCAGCTTATTGTAATATGATGGCTCAACGTGACATTCCCCCATTTGGGTGGACGTCATATGAAGTCCTCCAGGAATGCACCCCACGTACGCCCCACTGGCCGCGCTCCAGCGCCATCTGTCACTGGCGGTGTCCATCTGACACAGCTGGTGACTGATCAGTATTCAGACCTGCTGCATGTACCATGTGATCGATGTGACCAATCAGAACACATGACAACTGTACACAGCGGGTGTAAAGAAGGTTTTCATATATTTACCTATATGGTGACAATCTTTGGAACTGTATATTTTTATTTAACTTCATTTTTTGATAAATATGTATAATTGTGAATAAAAAAGATTTTTTACTTCAATATCCCGTATCTTTGGAATTAATACTATTAGTGCCTTAAAAGTCCACCCAGGGGAACCCCCTTTTTCTTTTCTCACTGTACACAATGGATGGCTTCCTTTCATGCCATTCATTGTGTACAATTGTGTTGCGAGCTGTGATTACATGGTACAGACAGGGCCAACCACAGCCCATCTGTACCATGTGATTAGCTGTGGCCAATCACAGCTAGTCACAATAGTAAAAACGGAATAAATCAGTTTCATTCAGTAAAAATGGTTGCTTATAGCAGTGAAATTCACTGCTATAAGCAATCATGATGTGTAAATAAAAAAAAATATGATCACATCCCCAGAGTAGTACAGTGTTACTATGCTAACACTGTATTGCTCGGGTCACAGTGTGTTAAAAAAAATCATAAAAAAAGAAAAAAAAAGACTATTTTTCTTTTTTTTTACATACTGTCACCAGGTAGTTCGTTTACATCTGACCACCCACAATGGGGATAAGCGTACAGAACCCCCGCTGAGAAAGCGGATCGCCCCATGCGAAAAAGAACCCTAAGACCCCTTTCACACTGGAGCGTATTGCAGGCGCTATAGCGTTAAAAATAGAGCCTGCAATCTGCCCTTAAACAGCTGTTACATTAACTCCAGTGTGAAAGCCTGAGGGCTTTCACACTGGAGCGTTGCGCTAGCAGGACGGTAAAAAAAGTCCTGCTAGCCGCATCTTTGGAGCGGTGAAGGAGCGGTGTGTGTACTGCTCCTGCCCATTGAAATCAATGGGACAGCGCGGCTATACCGCTCGCAATGCGCTGCTTCAGCAGCGCATTGCGGGGAGTTTTAACCCTTTTCTCGGTCGCTAGCGGGGGTTAAAAGCGCCCTGTTGCGGCCGAAATGTGCCGCAAATCCGCCCATAGCGTCAGCGGTATAAATAGCAGAGTTTTACCACCGACACTATGGGCGGCTCAGTGTGAAAGGGGTCTTAGTGACGGCTACAGGCAGCAGGTTTGTTGTAAACAAACCTCATGTGACCACCATGATTCACTCAAAATAATGAAACTGGTACCAATCGAACGCCCCCTCAAACCCATGTTGGTCGAATGAGCATGTGAATAGACTAGCACAAGACAGACAGGATCGGCTTGTCTGGCTTTAGTAGACTTCCACAATATGTTGACCGTCTGCACACAGACACCGACTCATCTGAGGAGTTCTCTACAGGAAGAAAACTGGAGCTGAAGCCATCTTTTACCAACGTCATTCACATTTATGTAACAGCGAGTTGGTGTCTGTGTGCAGACGGTCAACATATTGTTGAAATCCACCACGATTGGTTGTCATGGAGATCACAAGAAGGGGGATCATGCTGTTTGGTTCCCTGATCATTAGTTGAGATCAGAAGCTCAGCATTATAAAGGTCCTTCTACAATAGAAAACGTTGACAATTATTATCAAGTTTTGTATACTTTGTCTTTACACACAGTATTGCATTGTGGCAGCTGAAGCCTGGTGGCCTCAACTGTCACTATCCTCTCTCTGTGTGAGGCTTAGTGATAGCTACTTGCAGCAGGTGTGTTTGGAAGCAAACCTCATGGGATCACCATGATTGGCTGTCGCGGAGATCACAAGATTGAGAATCATGGTGAGTACTTCCTAATGGTTAGTTGGTTCCAGAATCAAGATTCGGGACTGTGCATCTACAATGGAATGTAGATTATTTGTATCTAAGCATGGGGCACCATGTCCAACATTGTTGATCTACAACAGCGTTTCCCAACTTTTTTCAGTTGCGACACCCTTGAGTCACTCCAGTCTAAAGTGTAAAAAACGTAAATATTACTTATCAATGGTAAACCTGAGCTTGAGGCAATGAACACAACTACCTTGATGAAATTAACTTCACATGAGAAGGCCTCCTTTGCCTCAGAGGTCCCCAATCACATCAGAAGCCCCCTTCACCTCCGATGTCCCTCATCACATCAGAAGCCCCCCCCCCCGCCTTCACCTCACAGGTCCCTCATCACATCAGAAGTACCCTGTCACTTCAGGGGTCCCTCATCAACTCAAAAACCCTCCTTCACCTCAGAGGTCCCTCACCACATCAGAAGCCCCCCTTCACCTCAGACGTCCCTCATTTTATCAGAAGCCCCCCTTCATCTCAGAGGTCCCTTATTACATAGGCAATGAATACAACTACCTTGATTAAATTAACTTCACATGAGAAGTCCCCCCTTTTGCCTCAGGGGTCCCTCATCACATCAGAAGCCCCCTTCACCTCAGAGGTCCCTCATCACATCAGAAGCCCCCTTCACCTCAGAGGTCCCTCATCACATCAGAAGCCCCCTTCACCTCAGAGGTCCCTCATCACATCAGAAGCTCCCCTTCATCTCAGAGGTCCATCATCACATCAGAAGCCCCCCCCCCTTTCTCCTCAGAGGTCACTCATCACATCAGAAGCCCCCTTCACCTCAGAGGTCCCTCATCACATCGGAAGCCCCCTTCACATCAGAAGTCCCTCATCACATCAGAAGCTCCCCTTCATCTCAGAGGTCCATCATCACATCAGAAGCCCCCCCCCTTTCTCCTCAGAGGCCACTCATCACATCAGAAGCCCCCTTCACCTCAGAGGTCCCTCATCACTTTAGAAGCCCCCCTTCTTTTTAGAGGTTCCTCATCACATCAGAAGCCCCCCCTTTCTCCTCAGAGGTCCCTCATCACATCAGAAGCCCCCCCTTTCTCCTCAGAGGTCCATCATCACATCAGAAGCCCCCCTTTCTCCTCAGAGGTCCATCATCACATCAGAAGACCCCCCCCCTTTCTCCTCAGAGGTCACTCATCACATCAGAAGACCCCTTCATCTCAGAGGTTCCTCATCACATCACAAGCCCCCCTTTCTCTTCAGAGGTCCCTCATCACATCAGAAGCCCCCCCTTTCTCCTCAGAGGTCCATCATCACATCAGAAGCCCCCCTTCTCCTCAGAGGTTCCTCATCACATCAGAAGCCCCCCTTTCTCCTCAGAGGTCCATCATCACATCAGAAGCCCCCCCTTTCTCCTTAGAGGTCACTCATCACATCAGAAGACCCCTTCATCTCAGAGGTTCCTCATCACATCAGAAGACCCCCCACTTGCTCCTCAGAGGTCACTCATCACATCAGAAGTACCCCTTCACTTTAGGGGTCCCTCATAAACTCAGAAGCCCCCTTTCATCTCAGAGGCCCCCTATTACATCAGAAGCTGCCCTTCATCTCAGATTACCCTTATTACATCAGAAGCTCCCCTTCACCTCAGAGGTCCCTCATCACATCAGAAGATCCCTTTATTTCAGAGGTTCCTCATCACACCAGAAGACGCCTTCATCTCAAAGGTCCCTCATTACATCAGAAGCCCCCTTCACATCAGTGGTCTCCCCATTACATTGGAGTCCTCCCTTCACATCAGAGTCCCTCCTATACGTCAGAGTTCCCCATCCCATCAAAGTCTCCCCTATACTTTAGAGGTCCCCCTCACAATAGCATCCCCCTTTCACAAAGTGAGGCCTGCCTATTACATCAGAGTCTCCTCTATAGTTGAGAGCTCCCTTCACATCAGTGTACCTAATATGAGTCCAACCCATCATATTATGCCGCGTACACACAACCGTTTTTCCTGTCATGCAAAAAACCGACGTTTTTCTCGACGTGATTCGTCGTGATTCCTCTCAAGCCTGCCTTGCATACACACGTTCAGGAAACAAAATGCTCGAGCAAAAGGCGGTGACGTACAACACGTAGGACGGCACTATAAAGGGGAAGTTTCATTCGAATGGCGCCACCCTTTGGGCTACTTTTGCTG
Source organism: Rana muscosa (assembly GCA_029206835.1). NCBI lineage: Eukaryota > Metazoa > Chordata > Amphibia > Anura > Ranidae > Rana > Rana muscosa. The sequence goes on from CM055126.1 coordinate 239,822,998, forward strand.
ATCTCGTGTTAGTAAAGTTTGGTGAGAGACGATTCGCGCTTTTCAGCCTCGTGCTCTTCAGTCTGTTACAGCGTAGCGAATGTGCTATCTCCATTCTGAACGCTAGTTTTACCAGAATGAGCGATCCCGTCTCATAACTTGATTCTGAGCATGCACGTTTTTTTTCCCCTTGGAAAAGCATATACACGAGCGGTTTTTGGAAAAAACAACGAGAAAAAATAGAGCAGGTACTAATTTTTTTTTGCGGGCAGTTTGCTTGTCGAGAAAACTGCTATGGAGCATGCACACGACCGTTTTTCACGACCAATCTAAAAAATGGCAGTTTTCTCGTCATGAAAAACGGTCATGTGTACGAGGCATAAGACTCTCCTCATCACCACAGAGTCACCACCATCACAGAATTCTCTCACCCATCTCTGAATCAGAGCAAGCTGGGTTTCATGCTCGCGGTACCCCAGGGCAACCCACATGGCACCCTGATTGAGAAACACTGATCTATAAACTGTTTGTTTTTTCAGCATTCCTAGTTATTTACCAATTTTGACTGTAGTAGAGCAATAATAATAATTCAGACCCAAAATGGGAAAGAGTAGCGAAATTTTCAAATACATTTCAAAAGGGTTAAAGGTAAAGTTTCCTCTGATTGAATGAAATACGCAAAGCTGTTGTTCGAGCTAAAACTTTTTTTTTTTTTTTTTATACTGTTAATTGTTACAAGTTACATCTGCAGCCTTTGGGAATTAAGTGAAAATTGGAGGACTTCCAAAGAGCAGGTTGGAAAAGTGTCTGAGTTCCATCAATAAAAAATCCAGTCAAACACCTTTAATCTCACGTGTGGTGCGGAACGCGCGGCTCGGCCCTGGTGAGCAGAGCAATAAATGAGCAGGGAGTGGGGGGGGGGGGGGAGTTTAGATCAATCACAGACTCACTCCACTAAGCTGATGCCAAGAGCTGAGGTTTGATCCTTCAAGGTATCACCGTAATTGCGCTAATTAAACTATGGCTTTGGGCACAAGCTGTGCGGAGGCATTGCAGCACGTAAGATCTGTTCCTGCTTAATCGAGATATCTACTCATTTTCAGATCAGTGTTACATTAAAGCAGATCTCTGTTAGAAAAAAAAAAAAGAAAATCCACCCTTTTATTTTTTTTATTCTTATTTTTTAAATTTTAACTCAACTGCATCTGAGCCCCACAAACTGAAAATGCTATAAATTCATTTTTAATACTCAAAGCAAATCCCCCCATCCATCCATTTCTCCATGCTGTGGAGAAACCACTTGGCATCTCTGGCCACGGCCATCTTGAGTAAGGGCAGATGTTTTGTGTGGCATTTACTTCCTGGAATCTATCTGCCCTCAACTCAAGAATGCAGGTGTTTCGTCAGATATGGCGACCCGTCAGAATTGATAACGGAAGTGACGTTCCGTCGCTGCCATCTTGCTACACCCCACACTCCTCCATAGTAAGGATATTTCGAGAAGGGGAAAGCGGACATCTTGGTACACCCACCGGAGTTTTGCATTTTACACTTACCGTATAAACTCGAGTATAAGCTGTCCCGAATATAAGCCGAGGCACCTAATTTTACCAGAAAAACTGGGAAAACGTATTGACTCGAGTATGAAGCCTCGTACACACGGCCGAGAATCTCGTCAGCCGTTGTTTTTCCTGACGAGATTCTTGACCAGAATCTTGTCCCGGCCGAGTGTACACACGTACAATTCAAAAGAACTGCCGTTCTTTTGAATGGAACGAACGCGGTGACGTCATTGACTACGACGAGCGTGCGCTCGTCACATTCAATGCCGTCGCCGCCATCTTGCTACACCCTACCTATGCCTAGGAAGCTACCGCGCATGCATCAAAGTCATTTTGAGCATGCACGGGTTTCCACGGCGACAGGTAAGTGTACACACACTCGGGTTTCTCATCGGGAAACAGGCCGACGAGAATCCCGATGAGAAAAGGCTGCCATTGGCATCTACTTAGAGAGAACTATCCAAACATATCTAAGTTTCACGAAAATAAAGAGCAGTTTTCTTGCCGGTTCTTGCTGAGAAAACCGGCCGTGTGTACGAGGCTTGAGCCTAGGGTGTCCATCTGCATGCCTCACTGTGCCTCACTTTGCCTCAATGTGTCCATGTGCATGTCTCACTGTCTCCATGCCTCACTGTGTCCATGTGCATGCCTCACTGTGTCCATGCCTCACTGTGTCCATGCCTCACTGTGTCCATGCCTCACTGTGTCCATGTGCATGCCTCACTCTGCCCATGCCTCACTGTGCCCATGCCTCACTGTGCTAATGCCTCACTGTGCCCATGACTAGACTGACGTTTAACATGGGAGTCTATGGAAGGGGTGCCCGGTTTTGAAAAATAGGTGCTCCCTGGCCGTAGGTCCCCCGGACAACAAACTTTTGCACAATTGTAGAGGAAGAGTGGGGCTACATGTGTGCCAAGTTTGGCCGGTACCGGGTCCCCAAAGTCCGGGAGATCAGGCGCAAAAACGTGACTCGAGTATAAGCCGAGGGGGGCATTTTCAGCACAAAAAAAAAAATGTGCTGAAAAACTCGGCTTATACTCGAGTATATACGGTATATTTAATAGTAAAGTGAGTTTCTTAGAGAAATTCAGTACTTAAATCTCCGTATGACTGTTATGATGTTGAATTTTAAAAGCAGCAGCACGCCTGCTCATCTCACAGGTTTGCTAAACAGAAGTTCTCTGCTTTTAAACTTCAATATCTAACCAGTCAGACGGACTTCTAATGCCACGCACACACAACCATTTTTCTCGTTTTAAATAAAAAAAATTCTCTTTGACGAGAAAAACGACCGTGTGTGGGCTTTTGATAATTTTTCCCGACGACAAAAACGGCATTAATCACGACGAGAAAAATTAGAACATGCTCTAATTTTTCTCGTCGTGATTCACGGCATTTCTTTCCGCGGCAGTTTTCCCCATAGGGAAACACTGCCGGGGAGCCCACACACGGTCAGTTTTCTCGACCAAGAGAAAAAATGTGGGGAAAACCAGGCCGTGTGTAGGGAAACAAGCTGTTCCTCGTTTTTCCCGTCAATTTTCTCGACGGTGTTTTCACCGTCTAGAAAATCGATCGTGTGTATGCGGCATAAGTCCTGTATTTCACTATATAAACTCACTTTACTGTTAAAAATAAGTGTAAAATGGAAAACTCCGGTGGGTGTAACAAGATGTCCGCTTTCCCCCTTCTCAGAATATCCTTACTATGGAGGAGTGCGGGGTGAAGCAAGATGGCGGCGACTGGACGTCACTTCCGTAACCGATTCTGACGGGTCGCCAAATCTGACGAAACACAGGCAGGAGGGTGTGCTTAGCCGAGAAAACCCCTCCTCTCATGAAGAGTCCTTGGATGTATGACATCATTTTGGCTTAGGCCAGAAACCAACTGAAGAAATTACCTTCTAATGCAGGGGTGTCAAACTCAATTTCATTGTGGGCATCATTATGGTAGTCCTCATAGCGCCGGTTGTGTCTGTAAGATATAAATGCATCTACTCTTTATCATAATAACCCCTTCACGCCCAATTATGCCACGTTTTATTTTCAGGACAAATTGGGCTTTCATTTGGTGGTATATGGTAATGGGTATCTCCTGATTGTTTTTTTTATTATCAAAGGAAAACTGTCCCAAAATGGTAAATTTAAAAATGTAACTGTATATGTCTTGTAACTACCATAACCTTCCCAAAAATAAAATAAAAGAGATTCTTAATCACTTAAGGACCGCCGCACTACAATGTACATCGACAGAATGGCACGGACAGGCACAAGGGCGTACAGGTACGTCCCCTTTAAGAACCTGTCCATGGGTTGCGCGCGCGCCGCCGGCGGAGCGCTCGCGACCCGCTCCGAAGCTCCATGACCGCGCCCGCGGGACCCGATCGCCGCCGGTGTCCCACGATCGGGTCACAGATACCCGGAGAACGGGGAGAGGTAAGTGTAAACAAACCTTTCCCCGTTCTTCCTAGTGGCATGTCACTGATCGTCACATGCCAAGCCACAGCCCCCTACAGTAAGAATCACTCCCTAGGACACACTTAACCCCTACAGCGCCACCTAGTGGTTAACCCCTTCACTGCCAGTGTCCTTTTCACAGTAATCAGTGCATTTTTATAGCACTGGTCGCTGTAAAAATTACAATGGTCTCAAAAAGGTGTCAAAAGTGTCCGATGTGTCCGCCATAATGTCGCAGTCACGATAAAAATCGCTGATCGCCGCCATTACTAGTAAAGAAAAAAAAAATGAATAAAAATGCCATAAAACTATCCCCTATTTTGTAGACACTATGGGGGTTATTTACGAAAGGCAAATCCACTACAAGTGCAAAGTGCACTTGAAATTGCACTGAAAGTGCACTTGGAAGTGCAGTCACTGTAAATCTGAGGGGAAGATCTGAAATGAGGGGAAGCTCTGCTGATTTTATCATCAAATCATGTGCAAGCTAAAGCCTCGTACACACGGCCGAAAATCTCGTCAAGAAAAAACACATGGTTTTTCTTGACGAGATTCTTGGACAAGAAACTTGTCCCGGCCGAGTGTACACACGCTCGATTCAAAGAACCCGCGGTTCTTTGAATGGAGCGAACGCGGTGACGTCATCGACTACGGCGAGCGTGCGCTCGTCACATTCGATGCCGTCGCCGCCATCTTGCTACACCCTATCTATGCCTAGGAAGCTACCGCGCATGCGTCAAAGTCAATTCGAGCATGCGCGGGCTTCCCGGAGGACAGGTAAGTGTACACACACACAATTTTCTCGTCGAGAAACAGGCTGACGAGAATCTCAACGAGAAAATAGAGAGCAGGTTCTCTATATTTCTCGTCGAGATTCTTGTCGGTTTTCTTGACGAGAAACCATACACACTCTCGGCAAGAAAGCTCTCTCGGCAGTTTTCTTGTTGTTTCTTGCCGAGAAACTCGTTCGCGACCTTGACTACTAACCCTGGCACTGACCTAGATCAAACCTTGATCTATGTATTAAAAAAAAAAAAAGAAAAATAATTTTTTTAACCACTTCTGGACCAAGCCTATTTCTGAAAAACACAAGAACAGGAAGCGCCTCTGAGTGCAGACTGTATAAAAAGTTTAATCAAATAGAAAGGTTTGTAAAAACACTCACATTTAAGTGGTAAGTTTGTGCATGATAAGGTCCCAAACAACTAGAGTCATCAGTGATATCTGTCTCTATGGAGCCGATGGATGTGCTGTCTCTGCAGTCGTCTCTGTAGCCACTAGATGGTATACAGGTCCTTCTCAAAAAATTAGCATATTGTGATAAAGTTCATTATTTTCTGTAATGTACTGATAAACATTAGACTTTCATATATTTTAGATTCATTACACACAACTGAAGTAGTTCAAGCCTTTTCTTGTTTTAATATTGATGATTTTGGCATACAGCTCATGAAAACCCAAAAATCCTATCTCAAAAAATTAGCATATTTCATCCGACCAATAAAAGAAAAGTGTTTTTAATACAAAAAAAAGTCAACCTTCAAATAATTATGTTCAGTTATGCACTCAATACTTGGTCGGGAATCCTTTTGCAGAAATGACTGCTTCAATGCGGCGTGGCATGGAGGCAACCAGCCTGTGGCACTGCTGAGGTGTTATGGAGGCCCAGGATGCTTCGATAGCGGCCTTAAGCTCATCCAGAGTGTTGGGTCTTGCGTCTCTCAACTTTCTCTTCCCAATATCCCACAGATTCTCTATGGGGTTCAGGTCAGGAGAGTTGGCAGGCCAATTGAGCACAGTAATACCATGGTCAGTAAACCATTTACCAGTGGTTTTGGCACTGTGAGCAGGTGCCAGGTCGTGCTGAACAATGAAATCTTCATCTCCATAAAGCTTTTCAGCAGATGGAAGCATGAAGTGCTCCAAAATCTCCTGATAGCTAGCTGCATTGACCCTGCCCTTGATAAAACACAGTGGACCAACACCAGCAGCTGACATGGCACCCCAGACCATCACTGACTGTGGGTACTTGACACTGGACTTCAGGCATTTTGGCATTTCCCTCTCCCCAGTCTTCCTCCAGACTCTGGCACCTTGATTTCCGAATGACATGCAAAATTTGCTTTCATCCGAAAAAAGTACTTTGGACCACTGAGCAACAGTCCAGTGCTGCTTCTCTGTAGCCCAGGTCAGGCGCTTCTGCCGCTGTTTCTGGTTCAAAAGTGGCTTGACCTGGGGAATGCGGCACCTGTAGCCCATTTCCTGCACACGCCTGTTCACGGTGGCTCTGGATGTTTCTACTCCAGACTCAGTCCACTGCTTCCGCAGGTCCTCCAAGGTCTGGAATCGGTCCTTCTCCACAATCTTCTTCAGGGTCCAGTCACCTCTTCTCGTTGTGCAGCGTTTTCTGCCACACTTTTTCCTTCCCACAGACTTCCCACTGAGGTGCCTTGATACAGCACTCTGGGAACAGCCTATTCGTTCAGAAATTTCTTTCTGTGTCTTACCCTCTTGCTTGAGGGTGTCAATGATGGCCTTCTGGACAGCAGTCAGGTCGGCAGTCTTACCCATGATTGCGGTTTTGAGTAATGAACCAGGCTGGGAGTTTTTAAAAGCCTCAGGAATCTTTTGCAGGTGTTTAGAGTTAATTAGTTGATTCAGATGATTAGGTTAATAGCTCGTTTAGAGAACCTTTTCATGATATGCTAATTTTTTGAGATAGGAATTTTGGGTTGTCATGAGCTGTATGCCAAAATCATCAATATTAAAACAAGAAAAGGCTTGAACTACTTCAGTTGTGTGTAATGAATCTAAAATATATGAAAGTCTAATGTTTATCAGTACATTACAGAAAATAATGAACTTTATCACAATATGCTAATTTTTTGAGAAGGACCTGTACAGCTGGCAGCAGTGGATGGACATCAGAGCGAGGCTTGAGGAGCAGACTGTAATCCAGGCGAGGAGAGATGATGTCACTGGAATACACAACGTTTCTCGAGCTGGCGTGCCGTGAATGATGTGACGGCCGCGCTCATTCTTCAGCAGATATCACTGATGACTCTAGTTGTTTGGGACCTTATCATGCACAAACTTACCACTTAAATGTGAGTGTTTTTACAAACCTTTCTATTTGATTAAACTTTTTATACAGTCTGCACCCAGAGGCGCTTCCTGTTCTTGTGTTTTTCAGTGTTTGGGAACATGAGTTCTGTTCCCCCTGGATGGCTGCCGTGAGTGTGGACTTAATCCTTTCCTCTCTTCATCCCTTCCACACCATATCCCATTTATATTACCATCCAGCATACAGGACCTGCACTGCCAATCATTGACTTCTTCACAAAGAGTGGACTTGTTGCCTCTTTGTGCGTATAATTGTATGCTCATTCAGTACTTTTTTGTTTGTTCACCATTGGATACTTTTTTTTTTTTTTTTTTGGTTTTAAGTTTTGCGCCATTTTACTTTTATAAAGCCTATTTCTGACACTTGGTGCTTACAAGTTAAAATCAGTATTTTTTGCTAGAAAATGACTTAGAACCCCCAAACATTATATATATATATATTATATATATATATAGCAAAGACTCTGGAGAATAAAATGGCAGTCGTTGCAATATTTTATGTCACACGGTATTTGCGCAGCGGCCTTTTAAACGCCATTTTTTGGGAAAAAATGCACTTCACTGAATTTAACAAAAAACGAAACAGTAAAGTTAGCCCAATTTTTCTATAGTGTGACAGATGATGTTACACCAAGTAAATAGATACCTAACATGTTATGGTCATTGCGCTCATGGAATGGCGACAAACTACGATACTTAAAAATCTTGACGTGACGCTTTAAACATTTTTAACCGTTATTAGTTTAGAGTTGCAAAGGAGGTCTTTCAGTAGAATTATTGCTCTCACTCTGCAGATTGTGGCGAATACCTCACATGTCTGGGACGGGTGCAGAGCCAGTGGAGTGGACTGTTGTGTCATGGGCAGTGGAGAAGGGCAGCTGCAGCCAGGAGGGCTAGCAGGGCCTGAAGATGGGTTACTGGGCTCAGTAGCCGAAGTTAGGACAGCTAGCATCAGAAACTTTCTATTTGCTACACTATAGGGGCCCGCGGTCCCTGCCTGCAAAAGGCAGTTGCTAAGGCCTGGCTGAGCCAGTGTCAGGCCTAACCACGTGGTGCTAGCTGTGTCTGGAAGCTCAAGCAAGTAGAGTGCTCGAGGAGCTAGAGAGTGATAGTCTGCAGCAAGAGTTGTGCTGGAGGAAGAGAGGCGTGTATATACCGAAGTGCCTATAGGTTGTCCCAAGCAAATTATTCTAATTACACTGGGCATCCCATATTTCCTTTACCCCATCCAAGTTCAATCCCCTTAATAAAAAAAAAAAACACAAATACAAAGCATATGGACTGTTCTATGTCTTGGAGTGTCTGAGAGTTGAATACCAGGCTGGGCAGGGTGACAGGTGGACCACAATACTCAGTGGCGCCTACAGGGGCACTGCTACACACATATCTGTGCCCTCCCCCCTACTAGCACTAGACATCTCCCTTCCAAAGCACCCCTCCAAACATAGATGGTTTCAGTAGGGCAGAGATTGGTGTCAGCAGGGCAGAGAACTGTGTCAGTAGGGCAGTGGATGGTGTCAGTATGGCAGAGATTGATGTCAGTAGGGCAGAGATTGGTGTCAGTAGGGCAGAGATTCTCAGTAGTGCAGTGAATGGTGTCAGAAGGGCAGAGATTGTCAGTAAGGCAGAAAACAGTGTCAGTAGGGCAGTGGATGGTGTCAGAAGGGCAGAGATTGTTGTCAGTAGGGCAGAGAATGGTGTCAGTAGGGCAGTGGATGGTGTCAGTAAGGCACAGATTGGTGTCAGTAGGGCAGAGATTGGTGTCAGTAGAGCAGTGGATGGTGTCAGTAGGGCAGTGGACGGTGTCAGTAGGGCAGTGGACGGTGTCAGTAGGGAAGAGATTGGTGTCAGTAGGGCAGTGGATGGTGTCAGTAATGCAGTGGACGGTGTCAGTAGGGCAGTGGATGGTGTCAGTAGGGAAGAGATTGGTGTCAGTAGGGCAGTGGATGGTGTCATTAGGGCAGAAGTCAGCAGTAGGGAAGAGATTGGTGTCAGTAGTGCAGAAGTCAGCAGTAGGGCAGTGGATGGTGTCAGTAGAGCAGTGGATGATGTCAGTAGGGCAGAGGACGGTGTCAGTAGGGCAGAGAACGGTGTCAGTAGTGTAGTTTTTTTATTATTTAAAAAATATATTTTTAGAAGCCCCACTGGGGGGGGGGGCTTTGGTGAAATATCAGGGATCTGAACAAACCCCCGATGTTTCACTTTTGAGACACCTTGTTCATTCAGAAAAGAAAGGGGCCGGTAAATTACATATTTACCATCCCCTTCCCCCGCTCTTCATCTTGAAACTTCCCCTGCAGCAGCTGGCGGGAGAGTAGAGGAGGGAAGCCTTCAGCGCTGTGGAGGGGATACTGGGGCCTGGGCATCAAGGGCAATCTGTGCTGCGTGGGGTGATTAGGGTGTGCCCAGGCACACCCGACACACTCTGTGCGCACACCTATGCGATTACCCAGAGGGGAATTGTTGTTTTTTTTCTCAACAAAAGTAATAAAGCTGGTGAGAGCTCTGGTAAAGACAAACTTCGGCTGCCTTACATTGGTAAAACTGTTAATCACGGTGGCTAACTTCAATTTCATGATTGTTGAAGGAAACCATTTGTGAAGAGAGGATTTTTCTATACAGAGTTTTCCTTTAGGTAAATCAACCATAAAATACGGTGCGGAGAGCTGTAATGCCCCTGAGTTCACTTTCATCTTTACTGCCAATGTAAAATCATGAACAGAGAAACAGACTCAGCAACATCTGGAAGGTAATAAAAATATTTTGTGTGCTTTATGTCATCTGCAAGTGCCATTTACTGGCCTGCGCCGGCCGCACACTTTATTACTCGCTGAAAGACGAAAAGCCATTAAAACACTATTACAACATGGATTCTAAATAAGTAATTTAAGGCTATAACAAGGGGATTAGTCATCCCTCACTTCATCGGAGTCTTTCCCACCACCCGCTCTCATTAAGCCAAATCCATTAATGAAATTGTGCTTTATCCTTAAACACAGGTAGGCTTGATTCATCTTTCCTGATTTGCATTTCGGGTTGCAGTAAAAGTGACCGAATCACTACGCGTTTTTAAAATCTACTTGTCTTTAAATTGTAGCACCCTGGTCTTAGGCAGGGCTGCTGGCAAATTTAGTTTGCTAGGTGGTAACCAGCCTGGCTAATTGTTAGGGAGATCCACTGACCTCTTCCTAAATCTGGGTTTCATGCACCTCTCTCTTCTGTCACTAGGTGGCGTTGTTACCTGTGACATAGATGGACATGGACATGGACATAGTAAATCAGGACTAGGAGTGGATGGGATGTCTCAGCCAATTGGAAGGGATTTCTTTGCCCTTGGCCTGCTGGGAGAGCCTATTTATTCGGGAGGAGTCAGGTGATCGGGGGTTCTGTGCCACCTGGACGGCTATCTGGGTGGATGTGTGTTGAAAAGCTCCCGGCTGCTAGGCCAGAAGCCTGAGGCCTATCCGGGAGTACCCGGCTGCATAGGTGGTCTGAGGCCTATCCAGGTTGGAAGCCAGTAGCGTGGAGTTGGGGCTTCAGGCTTGGAGCCCTGCCAAGTTGCAGGGAGTCCTGGCAGCCAGAGAACCCAGTAGTTGCCACAGGTGAAGGAAAGCAGTTGCCGCCAGAGACAACCACTCCTGTCGCTAGAGGCAAGCGAGAACCAGAGTCAGAGGTAAAGGGGACACAGTCGCCAGCAAGGGACTGTTATCAGAGGCCAGGTTCTGCGGAGACTGAAAAAGTACCAGAGCCTTTTTCACTAGCCAGGGACAGTGAAGAAGTTGGAAAAGCTTCAGCAGGGTCAAGGTAGGGACCCAGCGGAACAGTGTGGGTGATGCTTGCAGAGGATTCATCAGGTTAGCTGATGAGCCAAGTCAGGGACCCAGTGGGACAGTGTGGGTGACACTTGGAATCCACAGCGGGATAGTTGTGAAGGAGCTCAAGGGATCCAGCGGCGGCTGGGATCTGAAGAGTCTAGTGAGAGACTGGGAGCTCAGTGAGAGGATTCACAACAGGAGACTGTGAGTTGTGATCTGTATTGAAGTTGAAGTTACCAGTTCAGTTGCTATAGGAGACAGCGGTCTACAGATACAGTTTGCTGCAATTCAGCTTAAAGGCCCATGAACTGTATAGCTGTTCTTCTATTCATATTTTTGTCTCGGAGTCTGCCAAGCATTTTTGCATCTGCCTAAGGGTGTTCAGGCCCAAACCCTCTCTCACCACACCCACTATGCCTAGTAACCCACACTGTGAAGATGGATGTCAGCTCTCCCTGACTCTGGAGGTCACCATTGGGCCTCTAGCGGTCAGGGCCATGGCTACAAAATGTATTACAATTTTTAATAATGCAATTGTATCAGACAGTTACACTATTAATAGATGACACTGCAGATGAGCACTGCAGCCTGAAGGAGGCAGTGTTCATCTGCTGGCTAAGGCTTTGTTCAGATGGATGCTGACACCCGTCCTTTGCTATTGCACCTGCATCTGCCCCGGGCTGTGTGCGGTCAACCTATAGATGTAAATGCAGATTCAGTGACTGCATGGGAACAGCCACATGTAGTCGCATGTCAAATTTTGCACAAATCCAAACACAGACCGTAGAGTACACCATGCAGCAGGGCACGCCTGCTCTGTTCTCTAAATGGACACAGTGAAGAGGAGGGTTAGTAATATCAGCATCTGCCCCTCATCCAGCCACAGAATGTCTTGTATTAGCCCCTTCGCACCTAAGGGTAAAATAAATCTTAATGCCTGAGCACAGTCATGGGCTTACTGCCTTTTGCTGGATTATTACCAGATCATTGACTTTGAGAGATTATTTGTTACCTCTCGTGGATTTACTGACTATAATGGACTCTTCCCTTGAAAGGACTGTTTTATGGACTTTTCCATCTGCCTAAGGTATGACCACCTCATGGGTCACTATTCAAGGGCACTAGAGAAATAGAAATGTGTGTTGAAGATGTCTTTGAGAACGATTTACCTGCAACAACCTCAGTACAATATCTTTATTTGTTCATCTAAATTGACTGGTCTGAAGTAGTGATGAGCCGAACACCCCCGGGTTCGGTTCGCACCAGAACCCGCGAACGGACCGAAAGTTCGAACGAACATTAGAACCCTATTAAATACAATGGATGCGAACGTTCGAATTCTAAAGTGCTAATTATAACAACTATTATGCATGTTATTGTCATAAATAGGGTTTGGGAACCCGGGTTGTGCACCAGGGGACATGTATCAATGCAAAAAGAAGTTTTAAAAACGGTCGTTTTTCGGGAGCAGTCATTTTAATGATGCATAAAGTGAAAAAAAAAAAGTCAAATATTCCTTTAAATATCGTACCTGGGGGGTGTCTAAAGTATGCCTGTGAAGTGCCACGTGTTTCCCGTGTTTAGAACTGTCCCTGCAGAAAATGACACTTCTAAAGGAAAAAAAAGCCATTTAAAACTGCTTGCGGCTTTAATGTAATGTCTGGTCCCGGTAATATGGATGAAAATCTTTAAGAAAAATGGCATATCTACCCCATGACCCCCCCCCTACCCCAGCCCATTACCAGCCCCTTTGGGTCTTGTATGGATATTAAGGGGAACCCCGCACATAAAATAAAAAAGGCCCTATATACTCTGAACAGCCGTATACAGGCGGTGCATACAAGACAGGGACTGTAGGTTTGTTCTTATGTAGAATCTGTTTGTAATTTTGAACAGGTACATTGTTGAAGTGTAGCTCCAGCCCAAAAATCTATTTTTAAACTTTTTGGGAAACATAGGTAAGGGTTATCACCCCTGTAACATTTGTTTTGCTGTCTGTGCCCCTGTTCAGAACATTTCACCTCACTTTCCGTCCCAATGACAACTGTTTTTGAAATGTGGTGTTTTTCTTGAAACAAGGATTGCTGATAAAGCATCAGTACAGATGAGACCCCTTTCTCCCATATTTATTCTTACAGGAGAGAATTTTCCTTTCTAGGGGTAGATTTCCTCTCACTTCCTGTTGTCTTCTTTCGTTTGCAAGTAGGAGTCGTTTGTAAGTTGGATGTTTGAAAGTAGGGACCTGCCGTATATACTCTGCAGAAATAGGCCCCTTAGTTGTTGGTGTTGGCACAACACTGTAAGCACTCAGTTACTCTTGGTTGGTGCTGGAACGCCCTGCTGTCAACTATTATATCAGGAATTTTAATTACATATAATTGTTGAACAGTGGTAGTAAAAATTGGGGCTTTGATGGTGGTGCTGGTGCCACAACACTGTAAGCCCTGACAGTTACTCTTGGTGGGTGCAGCAATGGGCCCTGCTGTGAATTATTAGATCAAGAATTGTAATTACATGCCCCTTTTGAACAGGGGCTGAAAAATTGGGCCTTTCGTGGTGGTGGTGGTGGTGGCGTTGCCACAAGACTGTAAGCCCTCAGAGTTACTCTTGGTGGGTGCAGCAATGGACCCTGCTGTGAATTATTAGATCAAGAATTGTAATTGCATGCCCCTGTTGAACAGGGGCTGAAAAATTGGGCCTTAGGCACTGGTGGCACAACACTACAACCCCTCACAGATACTGTACTTGGAGCACAGCAATGAGCCCTGTTGCAAAGTATTGCTTCAAAAATTGTAATGACACGCCCCTGTTAAACAGGGGCTGAAAAATTGGGCCTTAGGCACTGGTGCCACAACACTCCAACCCCTCACAGATACTGTACTTGGAGCACAGCAATGAGCCCTATGGCAAATTATTGCTAAAAAAATTGTAATTACACGCCCCTGTAAAACAGGGGCTGAAAAATTGGGCCTTAGCCACTGGTGGCGGCACCCATAAACAAAAATGATCTTACAAGCTATCATCATCAATCGTATCATTGAGGACTCGGAGGAGGAGGATAGCCAGTCAACATAACAGCACAGGCACTCAGCATCAGCATCAGTCTTGAAGGGATGTGACATGTTAAAATCAATTAGTCTGTTATATCAGCATCAGGTGTGTGGTAGCTGGTGGTGATCCAAGACTGGTTCATCTTGATGAAAGTCAGTCGATCAACCGAGTCGGTGGACAGGCGCACCCTGTGATCCGTGACAAATCCTCCAGCAGCACTGAATGTGCGTTCCGAAAGAACGCTGGATGCAGGACAGGCCAGTAGCTCAATTGCATACTGTGCAAGCTCTGGCCAGTGATCCATCCTCAAGACCCAGTAAGCCAGAGGATTTTCGGTGGGGAAGGTGTCCAAGTCTGACCTTGCCCCTAGATATTCCTGCACCATGTTTATCAGACGCTGGCGATGGTTGCTGGAACCGATCATACTTTGGGGCTGCGGACTAAAGAATTGTCTGAACGCATCGGTCAGACGGCCACCTTCCCCACCGCTCCTTCTTTGACTGGCCGAAGCCTCAGCAACTCGTTGTCCAGGACCAGGAGTTTGTAACCTCCCAGTCTCTGGGAACGCGTTGCACAGACCTTTCTGCAAGGCCTCCCGGAGTTGTCTCATCCTCTGCTCCCTCTGCGACGGTAACATAAGGTCCGCAACCTTACCCTTGTACCGTGGATCAAGGAGAGTGGCCAGCCAGTAATGGTCCCTCTCCTTGATCCGAAGAATACGAGGATCCTTCCGCAGACTTTGCAGGATCAGGGAGGCCATGCAGCGTAGGTTTGCTGAGGCATTCGCTCCGGAGTCCTCTGGGTCACTAAGGACGACATGATCCGCAGCCACCTCCTCCCAGCCACGTACAAGTCCACTGGTTTCTTGGGACAGTAAATCATCCCTAAAAGACTGCTGCTGATGATGCTGAGTGCCAGCCTCCACCTCCATGCTGACACAATCCTCCTCCTCCTCCTCCTCCTCCTCCTCCTCCTCCTCTTCCTGTGCGATGGGTGGGACAGAAGGAACACTGTCTGGGTAAAGGGGGCCTTGAGAGGCAAGGAAGTCCTCCTCTTCCTGCCTCTGTTCTGCCTCAAGTGCCCTGTCCATTATTCCACGCAGCGTGTGCTCCAACAGGTGGACAAGAGGTACAGTGTCACTGATGCATGCACTGTCACTGCTCACCATCCTCGTGGCCTCCTCAAATGGTGCCAGGACAGTGCATGCATCCCTGATCATGCCCCACTGGCGTGGAGAAAAAAAACCAAGCTCCCCTGACCCTGTCCTGGTGCCGTAGTCGCACAGGTACTCATTGATGGCCCTCTGCTGCGTGTGCAGCCGCTGCAGCATGGCCAACGTTGAGTTCCACCTGGTGGGCATGTCACATATAAGGCGGTTCTTGGGCAGGTTCAACTCCTTTTGCAGCTCAGCCAGGCGAGCACTGGCATTATAAGATCTGCGGAAATGCACACAGACTTTCCTGGCCTGCCTCAGGACATCCTGTAAGCCCGGGTACCTGCCCAAGAACCGCTGCACCACCAGGTTAAGGACGTGAGCCACACAGGGCACATGGGTCAGTTGTCCCTGTCGGAGGGCGGAGAGGAGGTTGGTGCCATTGTCGCAAACCACCATTCCTGGCTTAAGCTGGCGTGGCGTCAACCACCTCTCGGCCTGGCCCTGCAGAGCAGACAGGACCTCTGCCCCAGTGTGGCTTCTGTCCCCCAAACACACCAGCGCAAGCACGGCATGGCATCTTTTTGCCTGCGTACTTGCGTAGCCCCGTGAACGGCTACGGAGCACCGCTGGTTCATAGGACAAACCACAGGAAGAGGCCATGGAGGAAGAAGAAGAGGAGGGGGTGGAGGAGAGAGGTGTGTCACAACCAGTAGTAGCATTTTGGAGGCGTGGCGGTGGGACAACCTCCAACACTACTGCACCTTGTCCTGCATCCTTCCCAGCTGCCAAAAGAGTGACCCAATGGGCCGTGAAAGAAAGGTAACGTCCCTGTCCATGCCTGCTGGACCATGAGTCAGCGGTAATATGCACCTTACCGCTGACCGCCCTGTCCAGCGAGGCCAAGACATTGCCTTCCACATGCCGGTAGAGAGCCGGAATAGCCTTCCGTGAGAAAAAGTGGCGTTTGGGAACCTGCCACTGAGGAACCGCACATTGCACAAACTCACGGAAGGGGGCCGAGTCTACCAACTGAAAAGGCAGCAGTTGAAGCGCTAGCAATTTAGCCAAGCTAGCATTCAACCGCTGGGCATGTGGATGGCTGGGAGTGAACTTCTTTCGACGGTCCAGCAGCTGGGGCAGGGAAATTTGCCTGCTAGAATCGGACGTCGGTGTACTGCTAGCAGAGTGGCCGCAAGTACTTGGCTGTGACACACCTAATTCTACACCTTCATTCCTCTCAGTGCATGTTTCAGAGAGGACTGAAGTTATAGTGGGGTTGGAGATCCCAGCTGATGCGGTGCAAGGAGAGGTCCGCTTTGTTCTTTGGTGTGGGTCTTTGAGGTAGGCTTGCCAACGAGCTGCATGGCAGGTCAACATATGTCTGGTCAGGCATGTGGTACCCAAGCGGCTGATGTTTTGGCCACGCGATATACGCTTGAGACATATGTTGCAAACAGCAGCTGTGCGATCTGATGCACTAGCCTCAAAAAAGGCCCACACCAAAGAACTTTTTGAATGACGGGCAGAGGCAGCGCCCTGCACAGGCGGAGCTCTGCGGTGTGATTCCGTCGGTGTACTGCCCTTACGCTGGCCACCAAAGGGCATCCTGCCTCGTTGGAGATGTGCCTCCTCCTCCTCCTCCTCCTCCTCCTCTCTCCTATTAGGCACCCACGTGGAGTCAGTGACCTCATCATCACCTCCCTCCTCATCACTGGAGGCAATCTGGCAGTATGCTGCAGCTGCTGGAACATGACTGCCAGATTGGTGTCCTTCTTGAGCATCCCCTCTGTCTGCTCTCACGCTACTGCCTTCCTCTAGCTGGGTTTCATCATCAGACCCTTCGAAACGCTGGGCATCCTCCTGGAGCATGTACCCAACACTGTGCTCAAACAGTTCGGGGGACTCCTCAGGAGGAGGACATGGTGGGTCTAGGGAAGGAGTGACTGATGATGAGTCTGACATTGATACCAGGGAAGAGGACGCTTTGGCAGCTGCTTTTCCAGTACCCTGAGCCTGGGTGAGAGAGGATGAGGAGGAGGAGGAGGGCTTGGTCATCCACTCTACCAAGTCTTCGGCATGATGTGGCTCAACATGTCCAGCTGCCGAAAAGAAGGACAAGCGTGTCCCATGGCCATGTGCTGATGACAATGCACCGCGTCCACGACCAGCACTGTTGCCCCCAGACACAGAGCCTGCTTGCCCTCTTTTATTGCCTCCTGACTGTCTGCCTCTCCTTGTTTGCCTTCCAGACATTCTAATAGATGGCCTGCAGGGAGATGGGAAAAAAGCAATAAGGGCTACCTTCAGGTGTCCTTCTCTGTCCCTTGAAACAAGGACTTTGACAGTGAAAGAAACTGACACACTCTCCCTACCTACAGTTTTCTGTCCCTAGAAAAATTTTTTTTTTAAAGCACAATTTAGCACAAGGAGAATTCACTCACTGTCCTTCCAGGTCCCTGGAAACAAGGACTTTGACAGTGAAAGAAACTGACACACTCTCCCTACCTACAGTTTTCTGTCCCTAGAAAAAATGTTTTTTTTAAGCACAATATAGCACAAGGAGAATTCACTCACTGTCCTTCCAGGTCCCTGGAAACAAGGACTTTGACAGTGAAAGAAACTGACACACTCTCCCTACCTACAGTTTTCTGTCCCTAGAAAAAATGTTTTTTTTAAGCACAATTTAGCACAAGGAGAATTACCTCACTGTCCTTCCAGGTCCCTGGAAACAAGGACTTTGACAGTGAAAGAAACTGACACACTCTCCCTACCTACAGTTTTCTGTCCCTAGAAAAAATGTTTTTTTTAAGCACAATTTAGCACAAGGAGAATTACCTCACTGTCCTTCCAGGTCCCTGGAAACAAGGACTTTGACAGTGAAAGAAACTGACACACTCTCCCTACCTACAGTTTTCTGTCCCTAGAAAAAATGTTTTTTTTAAGCACAATTTAGCACAAGGAGAATTACCTCACTGTCCTTCCAGGTCCCTGGAAACAAGGACTTTGACAGTGAAAGAAACTGACACACTCTCCCTACCTACAGTTTTCTGTCCCTAGAAAAAAAAAAATTTTAAAGCACAATTTAGCACAAGGAGAATTCACTCACTGTCCTTCCAGGTCCCTGGAAACAAGGACTTTGACAGTGAAAGAAACTGACACACTCTCCCTACCTACAGTTTTCTGTCCCTAGAAAAAATGTTTTTTTTAAGCACAATTTAGCACAAGGAGAATTACCTCACTGTCCTTCCAGGTCCCTGGAAACAAGGACTTTGACAGTGAAAGAAACTGACACACTCTCCCTACCTACAGTTTTCTGTCCCTAGAAAAAATGTTTTTTTTAAGCACAATTTAGCACAAGGAGAATTACCTCACTGTCCTTCCAGGTCCCTGGAAACAAGGACTTTGACAGTGAAAGAAACTGACACACTCTCCCTACCTACAGTTTTCTGTCCCTAGAAAAAATGTTTTTTTAAGCACAATATAGCACAAGGAGAATTCACTCACTGTCCTTCCAGGTCCCTGGAAACAAGGACTTTGACAGTGAAAGAAACTGACACTCTCCCTACCTACAGTTTTCTGTCCCTAGAAAAAATGTTTTTTTTAAGCACAATTTAGCACAAGGAGAATTCACTCACTGTCCTTCCAGGTCCCTGGAAACAAGGACTTTGACAGTGAAAGAAACTGACACACTCTCCCTACCTACAGTTTTCTGTCCCTAGAAAAAATGTTTTTTTTAAGCACAATTTAGCACAAGGAGAATTACCTCACTGTCCTTCCAGGTCCCTGGAAACAAGGACTTTGACAGTGAAAGAAACTGACACACTCTCCCTACCTACAGTTTTCTGTCCCTAGAAAAAATGTTTTTTTTAAGCACAATTTAGCACAAGGAGAATTACCTCACTGTCCTTCCAGGTCCCTGGAAACAAGGACTTTGACAGTGAAAGAAACTGACACACTCTCCCTACCTACAGTTTTCTGTCCCTAGAAAAAATGTTTTTTTTAAGCACAATTTAGCACAAGGAGAATTACCTCACTGTCCTTCCAGGTCCCTGGAAACAAGGACTTTGACAGTGAAAGAAACTGACACACTCTCCCTACCTACAGTTTTCTGTCCCTAGAAAAAATGTTTTTTTTAAGCACAATTTAGCACAAGGAGAATTACCTCACTGTCCTTCCAGGTCCCTGGAAACAAGGACTTTGACAGTGAAAGAAACTGACACACTCTCCCTACCTACAGTTTTCTGTCCCTAGAAAAAATGTTTTTTTTAAGCACAATTTAGCACAAGGAGAATTACCTCACTGTCCTTCCAGGTCCCTGGAAACAAGGACTTTGACAGTGAAAGAAACTGACACACTCTCCCTACCTACAGTTTTCTGTCCCTAGAAAAAATGTTTTTTTTAAGCACAATTTAGCACAAGGAGAATTACCTCACTGTCCTTCCAGGTCCCTGGAAACAAGGACTTTGACAGTGAAAGAAACTGACACACTCTCCCTACCTACAGTTTTCTGTCCCTAGAAAAAATGTTTTTTTAAGCACAATTTAGCACAAGGAGAATTACCTCACTGTCCTTCCAGGTCCCTGGAAACAAGGACTTTGACAGTGAAAGAAACTGACACACTCTCCCTACCTACAGTTTTCTGTCCCTAGAAAAAATGTTTTTTTTAAGCACAATTTAGCACAAGGAGAATTACCTCACTGTCCTTCCAGGTCCCTGGAAACAAGGACTTTGACAGTGAAAGAAACTGACACACTCTCCCTACCTACATTTTTCTGTCCCTAGAAAAAATGTTTTTTTTAAGCACAATATAGCACAAGGAGAATTCACTCACTGTCCTTCCAGGTCCCTGGAAACAAGGACTTTGACAGTGAAAGAAACTGACACACTCTCCCTACCTACAGTTTTCTGTCCCTAGAAAAAATGTTTTTTTTAAGCACAATTTAGCACAAGGAGAATTACCTCACTGTCCTTCCAGGTCCCTGGAAACAAGGACTTTGACAGTGAAAGAAACTGACACACTCTCCCTACCTACAGTTTTCTGTCCCTAGAAAAAATGTTTTTTTTAAGCACAATTTAGCACAAGGAGAATTACCTCACTGTCCTTCCAGGTCCCTGGAAACAAGGACTTTGACAGTGAAAGAAACTGACACACTCTCCCTACCTACAGTTTTCTGTCCCTAGAAAAAATGTTTTTTTTAAGCACAATTTAGCACAAGGAGAATTACCTCACTGTCCTTCCAGGTCCCTGGAAACAAGGACTTTGACAGTGAAAGAAACTGACACACTCTCCCTACCTACAGTTTTCTGTCCCTAGAAAAAATGTTTTTTTTAAGCACAATTTAGCACAAGGAGAATTACCTCACTGTCCTTCCAGGTCCCTGGAAACAAGGACTTTGACAGTGAAAGAAACTGACACACTCTCCCTACCTACATTTTTCTGTCCCTAGAAAAAATGTTTTTTTTAAGCACAATATAGCACAAGGAGAATTCACTCACTGTCCTTCCAGGTCCCTGGAAACAAGGACTTTGACAGTGAAAGAAACTGACACACTCTCCCTACCTACAGTTTTCTGTCCCTAGAAAAAATGTTTTTTTTAAGCACAATTTAGCACAAGGAGAATTACCTCACTGTCCTTCCAGGTCCCTGGAAACAAGGACTTTGACAGTGAAAGAAACTGACACACTCTCCCTACCTACAGTTTTCTGTCCCTAGAAAAAATGTTTTTTTTAAGCACAATTTAGCACAAGGAGAATTACCTCACTGTCCTTCCAGGTCCCTGGAAACAAGGACTTTGACAGTGAAAGAAACTGACACACTCTCCCTACCTACAGTTTTCTGTCCCTAGAAAAAATGTTTTTTTTAAGCACAATTTAGCACAAGGAGAATTACCTCACTGTCCTTCCAGGTCCCTGGAAACAAGGACTTTGACAGTGAAAGAAACTGACACACTCTCCCTACCTACAGTTTTCTGTCCCTAGAAAAAATGTTTTTTTTAAGCACAATTTAGCACAAGGAGAATTACCTCACTGTCCTTCCAGGTCCCTGGAAACAAGGACTTTGACAGTGAAAGAAACTGACACACTCTCCCTACCTACAGTTTTCTGTCCCTAGAAAAAATGTTTTTTTTAAGCACAATTTAGCACAAGGAGAATTACCTCACTGTCCTTCCAGGTCCCTGGAAACAAGGACTTTGACAGTGAAAGAAACTGACACACTCTCCCTACCTACAGTTTTCTGTCCCTAGAAAAAATGTTTTTTTTAAGCACAATTTAGCACAAGGAGAATTCACTCACTGTCCTTCCAGGTCCCTAGAAACAAGGACTTTGACAGTGAAAGAAACTGACACACTCTCCCTACCTACAGTTTTCTGTCCCTAGAAAAAATGTTTTTTTTAAGCACAATATAGCACAAGCACAAAACACACTGACACTCTCCCTACCTATCCTTCTCTTTCCCTAAACTAAAGGAATCCAGGTTAAGCAAGAAAGAAATAAAAGTCACTGTCCCTGCCTATGCTTCTCTTTCCCTGCTCAGGAACACACTACACTAGGCCGCCGTGCTGGCGGCCTTTTATAGTGTGGGGCGTGTACTAAACCCCCTCAGCAATAATTGGCCACAGGCATCCTGCCTGTGGCCAATCATTGCTCTCCTCGCTGCCGGCGCTGTGATTGGCCAAGCATGCGGGGTCACAGTGCATGCTTGGCCAATCACAGCGCCTGGATGACACTGCGATGGCGTAGTGCATTGTGGGCCTTTCGCGTCACTCGAATTTGGCGCGAACGGCCCAAATCGTTCGATCTTCGTCGAACGATCTAACAGCCGATGTTCGAGTCGAACGTATGTTCGACTCGAACACGAAGCTCATCCCTAGTCTGAAGTCTCTCAAAGGGTGCATGCATGGCGTATCAAAAGAACTGGGCTTACAAGGGGACTAAAGAAGTTAGAGAAGATACATTACAGGAGTCTAAGAAGCAGAATTCTGTCCAGAAGAAGCTAGATTGCTGTTGCTAATGTCTACTGTATTTGTGTCACTTGCAAATGTAGCCAATCAGCCAGGAAACGGGTGACATGGCAGAGGTGACATACTTTGGCATATCTCCCAACTTTCTTAGATGGGAATGACGAACACCTGTTAGCAAAGCATGTAGGCATAGGACACCCCCCTGCCATGCCCCCTTAAAGGAGAATTATACAAAAAAATGCTTTTTTTCATCCACTACTATTCCTTTATCCTGGCTTTTGGAATTTACAAATGCAGCAATTTAAAAATTGGATGAAAGGTTTAACACTGGGAAACACCTTTTGATAGATAAATAGTGCATTTTATGCACAACTATATAGATTAGACCAAAATGAGGGACAAATTAGGAGGAACGAGGGACAGAGGGACAGTCCCTTCAAACCAGGGTCAGTTGGGAGCTATGCTTTAGTAATGAAGGGGTGTTATGCTTGGCCCCTTCACTAGCGACTGGTTCCCCAAATACTGGGACTGACCCCGTAGCACAGAGTACTTAGGGACCTAGCCTGGGAGTCACGAGTGATACCTTGGAAGGAAAACAAGCATGGCACTATGGAGAAGTGTATGTAGGGGAATTTCAGCACGGCAACTGGTGCATAGATAAGCGCATAGCTTTGCTAATAGAAATGAGCATAAGTGCATTGCTAATAGAGATGCACGTGGACGCATTATGCATAGGAATGCAGGAACGTGCCCACAGTTTCTGGTGCCAGACGGGCTATTTAAGGAATGATCTTGCTCACTGTCAGTGCTGTCTGGTCTTTAGCTTTCCCGGTGTCCTGAGTGTATCCTCTTTCTGATTTCTGTTGATGACCCGTCTTGTTACTGACCTGATCCTGGATTCTGCTTGTACCTCTGCCCACCTGTTCCTGACTTTGGCTCCGTTCCTGACCACACTTCTGCCTATGCTTCAGTACCTCGTTGCCCGTCTACTACTGACCTCTGTGACCCTGCTCCTGCTTTTGACTTGGCTTCATACCGCTTTTGAGAGCCTGCTTCAGCTGTCCTTCATAACAGCTCCTGTCATCGTAGTGTGTTCCTGCCTTAAAGTGGTTGTAAACCCTCCCCCGGAAGTTACACCTACAGGTAAACCTAGATTAAGGCTTACCTGTAGGTGTTTGCAATATCTCCTAAACCTACACGGTTTAGGAGATATTTGCCAAAAGGTACACACCGGTGTCTACGGCGCATGCGCGCCGTAGACAACGGTGCATTCACAGTGAGAATCCCCATTCACAAATCCGGCTTTGCCGGATTTGACGGCTCCCGCTCGCATGCGCGGAGTGACGTCATCGCCGCTCCGGCCAATCACAGCTCATTATGGCTTTGTCTTGCAGGTGATTTTAAAAATAAAATAATAAATTCTGGGTTTACAACCACTTTAAACCTGCTGAGAGCTTCTACAAGCCAGGTTTCCAGAACCTGCAGTACATGCAGAGTGCCCCTTTAACCTGGGCTGGTCCAGAGTGTATCACATCTGCCCCTGGCCTGATGTCCTGCCTGCCTTCCCAAGCCTGCATCTCCTGCTGCAAGTTCTGCTATCGACACCTGCTGGCACTCGTATTCCACCTGTCCATTGGCACCATCTGTTCCACCTTCAGTGGGGCCTGGGCTGGACACGCAGAGAGGCCAACCTCGTCATTTCAGTCTCCTACCAGGTACGTGACAGTGTGTTTCCTGTATCCAATACTAACAAACAGAACATTGTCACTGGTAGTAAGGTGGCGGGACTGCTGGGTTGGTGGAGGGTGGTACAAGTTCCATGGTGCTTCACACCGAGAGGGAGAGGTGTCCTCTGGCTCTAACAGAAGTTGTGTCCAAAGTGCTTTGGTGTCAATGGTGTAAGACGTACTGTATGGACACTGATTACAAAGAGTTAACTGTGCAAGTGTACTGCTTGCTTCTAAGTCTGGAATACTGTCTTAATGCCTGCACATAACCACAGCTCCTGCCTATGGTTTAGGCATTAGCGAGTGCAGTGCCACAGTGTCCCCGGCAGGGTGCCTTAATACCCACCCACACATTGGAATAAAGAAAAGTATTTAGAGCAGTGGCGGCTGGTGGTAATTTTTTTTGGGGGGCAGCAAACAGTGCAGCCACAGACACTCCCCCACCGGTCCGGTCGGTGGGGTCTGGAGCACTTACCCCATCTATGGCGGGTAGTGCTTCACCCGGGTGACAGACGGCAGGCATCACTGCAGCTTCCCCTGCTCTCTGTGGGCATCATGGGGTTTCCCCTTCCCCTGCTCTCCGCGGGCATCATGGCGGCTTCCCCTTCCCCTGCTCTCCACGGACATCATGGTGGCTTCCATTTCCTCTCTCCTTCTCGGTGGCCAATTGGAATGCTTTTCCTTTCAGCCAATCAGGTAATGGGTTTCAGACCGGCCGCCCCTGGTATATTTTTTGGTCAGGTCACAGGAACCCCCCCCGGGTCGGTCGGTCACGAGCCCTGCACTTAACCCATCTAGGTCGCGGGCAGCACTTACTCCGGGGGGCAGAGTGCAGCGTTTACTCTGGGGCGCAGTGCTCTGCGCCCCAAGACCACCCTATTTAGAAGCCTATTAGAGCCTTCTCCCATTGGAATTCATGCATTCAGCGTCCTACATGGGGGCCAGACGCATGGATGGGGGGGCGGTGCATTGGCACCCCTAATGGACAGGCCGCTCCTGATATATTTTTTGGTCGGGTCACAGGAGGCCCCCCCCTGGGTCATTCGGTCACGAGCCCCGCACTCACCCCATCTAGGTCGCGGGCATCGCTTACTCCGGGCGGCGGTTTCACCGTGCGT
This sequence comes from Rana muscosa, assembly GCA_029206835.1. Classification (NCBI taxonomy): domain Eukaryota; kingdom Metazoa; phylum Chordata; class Amphibia; order Anura; family Ranidae; genus Rana; species Rana muscosa. Next base: position 239,847,947 of record CM055126.1, read on the forward strand.
CTCCTCCTCGGCGGCCAATAGGATCGCTTCTCCTCTCGGCCAATCAGGTGATGGCTCTCAGGACCTGCTTCCTGATTGACCGGGAGGAGAATCAGGAAGACAATAGTGAATATTAATTCGCTATTGTCACACAAATGGGTGGGCTCGTGGCGCAATGCTCTACGCCCCCGGATCACACCTTTTTTTGAAGCCAGTTAAAGACTCCAGCTCTAATAGCGTGCTTCTAAAAGAAAAAAAAGAGCTTATAACGGCACCCAAAGTATGAAAGGGGTTTAAGCCATTTAGGATATTCCGTTCTCGAACACCAAGACAGCTACCGACACTCCAGTCAGGCGAAACAAGACCCATAAGAATAATTCTCCCTCAATAATGAGACAAAGCTCTGTCTTGAGGTTTAAGCAGGACTGGCAATCTTCATTGAGAGACCGCAGGCTTATATACAGTATAAGAGGAGGTGCATACATATCCTGCTCATATTACTCTGAAAATACACCTGTGATCAGACATCTAATTAACATGAGCTAATTATCTAATCCTTTACAGCAGCCGAAGTGACTCCCTCACTACAAGACACATTATCATACATATCAACACAGAACTCCTTCACACAATTGCAGGGTTAATTAGTGTAAGCCACAATGAAAAGGATCCTTAGAAGTTAGCCTGGACTCATTTACATCACAACAGCCAGACAGGTGGCTGGGGGTAATTACATTAGCATTGTTAAGCAATAGAATCAGTCAGTCTTTACATATATCCTGGAATGCCCATATTAGGAGTTACTTCCTGTGCATAGACCTCACAGCACTTCATATTTCTTGAGAGATATTGTTAATGAATATTACTGTCCCATTTGAAGTAGTGCAAGATATAATTTCTCAGTTACCCTATGCCCCTAATGGACACAGGGTGATTTAGACATAAGAGGTGCATGGGGAGCTGAAGCAAGGGTATCCCATACTTTCTAAGAGATTCTGGGTTCCACGGGCCCTCCCGTTACAAAGCCCCTATTGGAATCCATGTGTCCGGCACCCTGTATGTAAATTAGGGGTTGGGCGCATGTATTAGTGGGGCGGCGCCCCTGTGCCCCGTATGGACGGGACGCCACTGATTAAGAAGTAATACACACTTTAAAGTGGTTGTACACCCCCCAACATTTTTCTTGAGAGATATTGTTAATGAATGTTACTGTCCCATTTGAAGTAGTCCAAGGTATATTTTCTCAGTCACCCTATGCCCCTAATGGACATAGGGTGATTTAGACATAAGAGGTGCATGGGGAGCTGAAGCAAGGGTATCCCATACTTTTGGAATCCATGCGTCCGGTGCCCTGCATGTAAATTTGGGGTCGGGCGCATGTATTAGGGGGGCGGCACCCCTGTGCCCCGTATGGATGGGCCGCCACTGATTAAGAAGTAATATACACTTTAAAGTGGTTGTAAACGCCCCCCAAATTTTTTTTTTAAACTAACCACCTACAAGACCAAGCCATAATGAGCTAGTATGACTAGCATACTAGCTCATTATGCAGTACTTACCTTGGATCGAAGCCCCCGAAGCCGTCCACGTCTTCCCCTCCGGGCCGCAGTCATGTCTCCGGAAGGTTACTTCCGGGTATCGCCGCTCCAGCGCTGTGATTGGCCGGAGCGGCGAAGACGTCACTCCGCGTTGCCGGTTTTATGAATGGGATTTTTAATGCGCCTGCGCCGTAGACAACGGTGTATAACTTTCGGCAAATATCTCCTAAACCGTGTAGGTTTAGGAGATATTAGACATGTGCCATTCCTTTAGTTACGACTTCGTTATTCGTCAAAATTCATTATATTCGTTGATTCGTAAACATACGAATCAACTAACGGTTTGATAAAATTACAAACGAACAACGAATTGTCGAAAAGAACGAATATGGAAAACAACAAAAAAACGAATTTAGTAAATTTGAAACAGCCAAAATACAAAAAAGTTAAAAAACCACGAAAATACCGAACAAAGATCAAAAAATAACGAAAATCAAAATGAACGAAAACGCGAAATTCCGAATATTCGGAAAACGTAAAACAAAACAACGAAAATAACGAACGAAGATCCATATGAACGAAAATCAAAATGAACGAAAAAAAAAATTACGAATCTTCGGAAAACGGAAATCAAAACAACGAAAATTCGAAAAAACTTAAATTCTATTTCGTTAGTTCTGAATTAGTTCTGGATGTTGGCCAATAAGCTTGTCCCTTCCCCTGAAGAGGTTGTCCCTTCCCCTGAAGAGGTTGTCCCTTCCCCTGAAGAGGTTGTCTCTTCCCCTAAAGAGGTTGTCCCTTCCCCTGAAGAGGTTGTCTCTTCCCCTGAAGAGGTTGTCCCTTCCCCTGAAGAGGTTGTCCCTTCCCCTGAAAAGGTTGTCTCTTCCCCTGAAGAGGTTGTCCCTTCCCCTGAAGAGGTTGTCCCTTCCCCTGAAGAGGTTGTCTCTTCCCCTGAAGAGGTTGTCCCTTCCCCTGAAGAGGTTGTCCCTTCCCCTGAAGAGGTTGTCCCTTCCCCTGAAGAGGTTGTCCCTTCCCCTGAATAGGTTGTCCCTTCCCCTGAAGAGGTTGTCTCTTCCCCCAATGAGCTTGTTTCTTATTCCCTTGTGTGTTTTTCTGTGTTAGACTGCAGTGCATTCCATCCACAGTCCAGATAGGTTGTGGTTGGGTAGGTTGCACTGTTCTGTTGGATTTGTGAGTAAAGTTGTGACTTGTGAGAGGGAAATTCTTTGTTTCTTAAGCATATTCTGTCTAGATTCTAATTTCTATATTTGTATTTTGTAATATCTCCGACATATTTTAGTTTTCTCCTATTCTGACACATTATGTAAAATTACGATTACTAATCTACGAAAACAATAATACGAAAGTACGAATAAATGAGACGGTTAATCTCATGAAAGTACGAATTACAAAATTACGACAAGTAGTGTTTCGAATAAACGGAAAATGTATTCTAACGAAAGTACGAATGTAATTAAATCTACAAAAGTACGAGTTTCCAATCAACGGAAATTAGACACGAAAATACGAATCATTGCAAATCAACGAAAATATAGTTCTTACGAAAATACGAACGCGGCTGAATGTAAAATATAACAAAAAATACAAATTTCGAATCAACGAAAATTAGACTAACGGAAAAAACGAATCAACAGAAAAATAACCCTTACGGAAATACGAAAGAGTCCGAATACGATAACCCACGTCTTACGAAATTGCGAATCGTTACGAATCAACGGAAACGCGCAGAAACGAAACCAAACTAAACACATTTTTATGTTGTGCACATGTCTAGGAGATATTGCAAACACCTACAGGTAAGCCTTAAGCCCCATACACACGGTCGGACTTCCATCGGACTTTTCCGTGTTTTTTTGTCCGAACGGAGTTGGTCGGGCACACCCATAGCATACACACCACAGGACTTTTCTGCAAACTTTCCCAAAACTTTTTGCAACATCACGTGGTTTTTCTTCTCTTTTCTGCTCTTTACCGCCACCCTTTGGTCAACTTCTGCTATTGTTGGTTGATTTTAACATTAGTTGTTTTGTCCATCGGACAAAAGTCCGATGGTTTTCTGTACACACGGTCGGACTTTGCTCCATCGGACTTTTGTTGGGCAAAAGTTTGTCCGTTTGCAGACCCAACTTTTGTCCGATGAAAACAAGAAAAAAGCAAAAAAAGTTTGTCCGATGGAGCGTACACACGGTCGGATTGTTGGTCCAACTTGCTCAAAATGAAGTTTGTTGGCCAAAAGTCCGACCGTGTGTACGGGGCTTTAATCTAGGCTTACCTGTAGGTGTAACTTCCAGGGGGGGGAGGGGGGGCAGGCCTTACAACCACTCTAATGCTTTCTGCTTGTTCCTTCCCGTCTTTAACGATGGAACTTTCTAGACACAGAATTGGATTAGCGGCTTCTGTTGGAGATTCCTCCTCCCCGTTCTGAACGCGTTTTGGGATCTCAGTGCAATTTAGCTGTTTTGCTGGGGAGTAAATGATATTTCAGAAGGTCAGCAGTTCAAATAGATTGCTTTCCTCCTCTTGTAATGTCAATTAAGCCGGCTGTTAGGAAGCATCACTTGTGCTCTTATTTAAATCAATACCTCATACGCTTCGGTTTAGGCAGATGCTTCGGGAGAAAAAAAAGCGAAATTGGATGGTATAGACTAGACATGTGCGCATAGAAATGTCCTTTTAGACGGCAAATTAGAGCTGCTAGTTGGTACAACAATTGCAAATATATTTTTTGTAATCAGAGACGCGTAGAGAGGGAACCTTCTTTTACATTTTCAACAGAAGCGAAATGTTTGCAGCAGAAATAATGAGCGGCTGGAAGTCTGAACTTTACAAAAATGTAAAAATAGATTTCTCTTTATATTATTTACGTTTATGGATATTTTTAAAGAATGAAAGTAGTGCTAACCCCTCCCCCCCTCCCCCCAGCATTTGTTAGTTTAGCACAGGGGTCTTCAAACTTTAAAAACAAAGGGTCAGTTTACTGACCTTGAAACTTTAGGGGGGCCGGACTATGGCCAGTGGGAGTAAAAAAAATTACATCATCGGCGTCATGAATAGTGCCCCATCATTGGTATCAGTGGGAGGAATAGTGCCCCATCATTGGTATCAGTGGAAGGAATAGTGTCCCATCATTGGTATCAGTGGGAGGAATAGTGCCCCATCATTGGTATCAGTGGGAGGAATAGTGCCCCATCATTGGTATCAGTGGGAGGAATAGTATCCCATCATTGGTATCAGTGAGAGGAATAGTGCCCCATCATTGGTATCAGTGGAAGGAATAGTGTCCCATCATTTGTATCAGTGGGAGGAATAGTGCCCCATCATTTGTATCAGTGGGAGGAATAGTGCCTCATCATTGGTGTCAGTGGGAGGAATAGTGTCCCATCATTTGTATCAGTGGGAGGAATAGTGTCCCATCATTTGTATCAGTGGGAGGAATAGTGTCCCATCATTTGTATCAGTGGGAGGAATAGTGCCCCATCATTTGTATCAGTGGGAGGAATAGTGCCTCATCATTGGTGTCAGTGGGAGGAATAGTGTCCCATCATTTGTATCAGTGGGAGGAATAGTGTCCCATCATTTGTATCAGTGGGAGGAATAGTGTCCCATCATTTGTATCAGTGGGAGGAATAGTGTCCCATCATTTGTATCAGTGGAAGGAATAGTGCCCCATCATTGGTATCGGTGGGAGGAATAGTACCCCAAGGGCCAGATAAAGGCAAGCAAAGGGCCACATCTGGCCCGCTGATGTTTAGCACATTGAAAACAATAAATAATGATTCTCCAGTAAACTATTTGCCAAAATTCCTAACTCAGCAATTTTCAACTCTGCTGGCTCCTGTTCTCTCAGCGTTGCTTCCCTGAACTTCTGGTCTTCACAGGAAACAGTGAACAGTGGACAGTGCAGTCTCCAGCCAGTCTGATGCATGGCAAAGGGAAGGGGGGCGAGGAAGGAGGAGCAGGGGAGTGGCTTCCTAGGCTATGGGGCTGTGTGTTTTTTTTATTGATGCACACAGTGTAGGGAGACACAAATCTAGTCCCTGCACACAAGGGCGGCGCCATACAGGGCAGGGACAAGGGGTGGGCAGGAGGGGCGGCTGCTCTGGGCACAGTGGTGTCATGTGAGGTGGGGGGCGCAGTGCGAGGAGAGTTCCTACCTATAAGATGGCAGCAGTAGTGAGAGCAGCTTTAGAGTAACAAACATTTGTGCTGAGGTTGAGTGTATTAGTGCAAAGAGGGGGAAGGAGAAGAGGATTAGTGCTAGGAGGGGGAAGGAGAAGAGGATTAGTGCTAGGAGGGGGAAGGAGAAGAGGATTAGTACAAGGAGGGGGAAGGAGAAGAGGATTAGTACAAGGAGGGGGAAGGAGAAGAGGATTAGTACAAGGAGGGGGAGGGAGAAGAGGATTAGTACAAGGAGGGGGAAGGAGAAGAGGATTAGTACTAGGAGGGGGAAGGAGAAGAGGATTAGTGCTAGGAGGGGGAAGGAGAAGAGGATTAGTGCTAGGAGGGGGAAGGAGAAGAGGATTAGTGCTAGGAGGGGGAAGGAGAAGAGGATTAGTGCTAGGAGGGGGAAGGAGAAGAGGATTAGTACAAGGAGGGGGAAGGAGAAGAGGATTAGTGCTAGGAGGGGGAAGGAGAAGAGGATTAGTGCTAGGAGGGGGAAGGAGAAGAGGATTAGTACTAGGAGGGGGAAGGAGAAGAGGATTAGTGCTAGGAGGGGGAAGGAGAAGAGGATTAGTGCAAGGAGGGGGAAGGAGAAGAGGATTAGTGCTAGGAGGGGGAAGGAGAAGAGGATTAGTGCTAGGAGGGGAAGGAGAAGAGGATTAGTGCAAGGAGGGGGAAGGAGAAGAGGATTAGTGCAAGGAGGGGGAAGGAGAAGAGGATTAGTGCAAGGAGGGGGAAGGAGAAGAGGATTAGTACAAGGAGGGGGAAGGAGAACAGGATTACTGCTAGGAGGGGGAAGGAGAAGAGGATTAGTGCTAGGAGGGGGAAGGAGAAGAGGATTAGTGCAAGGAGGGGGAAGGAGAAGAGGATTAGTGCAAGGAGGGGGAAGGAGAAGAGGATTAGTGCTAGGAGGGGGGATTGAGGGGCAGGATTTGTACTGGGAAGAGGAAATTTGGGGACATACAATTTATTTTAGGAGGCAAAATGTGGGTGGGAGAAGGTGGAATTTGTGCTAGATGGGAGATTTGGGAGATGGAGGGTTTGTACAAGAAGGAGGATTTGTGCTAAGAGGGGAGATTTGGGGGGAGGGGGGGGGGGTTGGGCTAGTAGGGATGATTGGGGGGATTTGTGCCAAGAGGGGAGATTTGGGAGGTGAAGGATTTGTACTAGGAGGGGAATTTGTGTTAGGAAGGGGGGGATTTGTGCTAGATGGGGAGATTTGGGAGATGGAGGGTTTGTACTAGGAGGGGAATTTGTGTTAGGAAGGGGGGGATTTGTGCTAGGAGGGGAGATTTGGGGGGAAGGGGGAGGTTGGTCTAGTAGGGATGATTGGGGGGGATTTGTGCCAGGAAGGGAGATTTGGGAGGTGAAGGATTTGTACTAGGAGGGGAATTTGTGTTAGGAAGGGGGGGATTTGTGCTAGATAGGGAGATTTGGGAGATGGAGGGTTTGTACTAGAAGGAGGATTTTTGCTAGGAGGGGAGATTTGGGGGGAAGGGGGTTGGGCTAGTAGGGATGATTCCCCTCCTAGTACAAATCCTCCACCTCCCAAATCTCCCCTACTAGCACAAATCCCCCCCTTCCTAACACAAATTCCCCTCCTAGTACAAATCCTTCACCTCCCAAATCTCCCCTCTTGTGCCAGGATTGTGTTAGGAGGGGAGTTTTGGGGGAAGGGGGTGTAATAGATTTATCCCTGGTTTAATTCCAGGATGTATGTTCTATTTTGCCTCTGACCCAAATTCAAGGTGATGTGAATGCATGCATGCAAAAAGGATCACACTGGGACACACTGGTCAGTATGAGCTCTTCTCTCATCAACCGGCCTTTATTCAGGGTTACAACCCCTTATACAAACAAAGTGACATAAGCAAACGTCATCACATGTGTGAGTATATTATTGGTTCATCTGTATATGGTCCTTTTCCTGTCGACATCTGTTTTGGCACAAGGCACCACATTCCAGAGCTTAGCCGCCATCTTTTACTAGACGATGGGAGGGGCAGAAAGGAAGGGGTAAGGAGTACGGAGTGGATAAAACATCTGTTTGTCATTTAAGGAAACTTACTGCTGGCTGGTTATAAGATTACTAAGATATATATATAAATCGCAACAAGAAAGAAAAGAAACAATAAAAATAATAAAGAAGAAAAGAAAATAATAATAATTGAGTGGTTAGAAGAGACATAACATAATAGACATAATATAGTCCTTTTATCAACTCCATCACAGTGGGGGGGTTGGGCTAGTAGGGATGATTGGGGGGATTTGTGCCAGGAGGGGAGATTTGGGAGGTGGAGGATTTGTACTACGAGGGGAATTTGTGTTAGGAGGGGGGGATTTGGAGGGGGGAAGAAGGATTTATGCTTAGAGTGAAATTTGAGGGGTAAAGGATTTGTGCTAGGAGGGGGGATGGTGGGGGCAAAGATTTGTTTGTTGGTTTCGGGATTTCAGCAGGGGAGTGGAAGTTGGAATGGGGGATGTGGAGTGTTTGGGCAGAATTTTTGGCTTGCAAAGGGAATTTATAGTTGGGGATCATCATGCAGATCAGTGCACATTTTTTAAAGGCAAAGAGGGAGGGGACTTTTGCTGACATATAATGTTCATGCATTTGGGGGGGCGCCATTTGGCATCTTCGCCCTGGGTGCTAGATGAGCTTGTGCCAGCACTGGCTCCATAGGATGCATGTGCCCCCCCCTCCTCCTGAACCATACCAGGCCACGTGCCCTCATCATGACAACATGAAGGGTACTTTGCCTGGCAAAACACCTAATCCTCATGTTGATGGGAACAAGGGCCTCCTCCCCACAACCCTGGCCCAGTGGTTGAGGGCACACCTCTCAACTTTCTGAGATGGGAACGTAGTATGTGGGCATAGGACACACCCCCTGCCACGCCCCTCTTAAAGGAGAACTGTACAAAATATGGTTAGTTAACCACTTGCCGACCGCTCACGGTATATATACGTCAGCAGAATGGCTCGTACAGGCACAATCACGTACCTGTACGTGGCCCTTTAACTGCTGATGTCAGGGTCGCGCGCGCGCCGCCGGCGGCACGCTCGCGACCCCCCTGCCTTCCCCGTGAGTGGGACCGCGGGTCCCGCGGACTCGATCACAACGTGGATCCCCGCGATCGTCTCACGGAGGGATGGAGCGGGGAGATGTCAGTGTAAACACAACATCTCCCCGCTCCCCTACTGACAATGTCAGCGATCCCTGCTCTGTGTAATCAGAGCGGAGATCGGTGACGTGTCAGTCGTAGCCACGCCCCCCCTCAGTTAGTAACATGCCCCTAGGCACACTTAACCCCTTCAGTGCCCCTAGTGGTTGACCCCTTCACTGCCAGTGTCATTTTCACAGTAATCAGTGCATTTTTATTGCACTGATCGCTGTGAAAATGACAATGGTCCAAAAAATGTGTCAAAAGTGTCCGATGTGTCCGCCATAATGTCGCAGTCACGAAAAAAATCGCTGATCGCCGCCATTACTAGTAAAAAAATAATAATTAATAAAAATGCCTTAAAACTATCTCCTATTTTGTAAACGCTATAATTTTTGCGCAAACGAATCAGTAAACGCCGATTGCGATTTTTTTTACCAAAAATATGTAGAAGAATACGTATCGGCCTAAACTGAGGAAAAAATATGTTTTTTTTAAATATTTTTTGGGGATATTTATTATAGAAAAAAGTAAAAAATATGTAATTTTTTTCAAAATTTTCGCTCTATTTTTGTTTAAAGCGCAAAAAATAAAAACTGCAGAGGTGATCAAATACCACCAAATGAAACTCTATTTGTGGGAAAAAAGGACGCCAATTTTGTTTGGGAGCCACTTCGCACGACCGCGCAATTGTCAGTTAAAGCGACGCAGTGCCGAATCACAAAAAGGGGCCTGGTCATAATGGCCCATATTGGTCCGGGGGCTTAAAGTGGTTAAACTCACAAATGCTGTTTTACCATTTCTATTCCTTTTATATTGACTTTTGAAATCTACAAAATGCAGCCATTTAGAATTTGGATGAAAGGTTTAGCACTGGGAAACACTTTTTGAAAGATAAAAAGTGCATTTTTTATACAACTTTACAGATCAGACCAAAATTAGGGACACACGAGGAGGAAAGAATGGCTAAGGAACGTCTGTTCCACATAAAGGACAGTCCCTTGAATTCAAGGACAATTGGGAGCTTTGATTGAGGGGGGTCTGCAGGTGGGGTTTTTTTTCACAATCTGGAAGCCCCCTGAAACAATTAACTAAAAAAAATGCTCCCAAGGGCCTATAGCCAGCTAGAATTTTTTTCTTTCTAAATGCCTATAGGCCCTTGCGAGCAATTTTTCTAATAAATCCTATTTTGGGCTAGCAGCAGTTTTCTCTCCACCCAGGGGGGTGGGTTTCACTTGATTACGCCCCCTGAAACAATAAGGGGGGCCCCCAGATTCCACCCTTCCCCATGTGAATGAGTATTGCGTACATAGTATGTTCTTGGACGGTTGGACCCCCAGCATCATTGTGTCATTGTTCTAGGACTATGTTGGGGAATTCATTTTACTACCCTGAGCCCTGGTTCACACTGGTGCGATTTGACATGCGATTTGACATGTCAAATCGGCGAAATTTGCCACAAATTGCGGCCAATGGCACCGTCCTAATTGGTGCGACGCCGCATCTGCGGCGCTGCACCGATTACAAAAAGTCGTTTCTGTACTACTTTTTGCGATTTCAGCCGCGATTTACATTGACATCTGTTTCAGATGTCTTTGAAATCGCGGCTGAAATCGGGACTGCCAGCGGGAGTGAAATCGTGCGAGTTCAGCTGAACTCGCAGGCTTCACTCCCGCAGCCCCAGTGTGAACGTGGACTAAAACTGATAACTCTTCTTCCAGACTCTATAGTATGAGTGTCTCTGGAACCCAATATAATAATTTCTATATGATCTTTCCTTTACCACACCAGCCAGTCTTTGGCATTTCACCACACTCCCCCTTAGTCTCTATGCCCCTACCACCTTTGGCTCAGGTCTTTTACCTACACATAGACATACATACATTACCGTAGGCTTACCCTACTCTACTACCTCAATTGTCTGTAGCACTACCCCCCGTAGGAGCTGCTGGTTTAAAGTTTTGGGCCTACCGTTACCTTTTCTGTTCACCACACTCGTGTCAGGGATCCCTCTTGAAGAGCTTTATAAATGTTCACACCAACCTGGATACGTTTTCTTCAAGAGGCTTTATTTTACCAGTTCCAACAGAGGGGTAGAGGGATAGGAGAGTTTCAGGCACTTTACTTTGCGGATCATGGGCACAATCTCAGATCCAGAGGACAAATCAGTTCCACGCTGGATTCAGCAACCACCGGATAGGCCTACTCTCACTGGCCTAGCAACCGGTGCGAAGCTCGCTCAAAGTCTCTGCCACAGACTTGATGAGTGCCGTTGCGTCGTTCCACAACCTTCCGCCACAAGATCGTGTAACCACACTGACACTTTGCAAAAAGTTCCTTCAAGAGTACATAGCTCACGGTGCCAGAATCTTTCAGCCGTCCGGCAGCACCGTGAGGCAAACTGGCAGGATGCGTCCGTCAATTGAGTCCCCAATTGTTCCGCTTCTTCCAGCAGGCAAGACCGCGTAGGACCATCCCTGGACTAGTAGGTCCCAGCAACTCCTGGGCCTACTTCTCAGTTGCAGAGCCTTGGGCCAGCAGGCCCCGAGGCCGAAAATGACTCGCGCATCCCTGAGGCCAGGAGGGCCCTCAGGTCAGGATCTGGCAACGCCCCTGGCAACGAACCCCAAAAGAGCGGTCTCTGCCTCTTAAGTACCCCCTCCCAGAATGCACATCGGGTAGACCACGCCCCCTGGACTTCTGGGAAAGGAATACCCAATACACCCAGCCTGCTGCATTTCCAACCCTGATCCGTGGTGACAGTGACACCTACTGTCAGGTGGAAAACGCGCAGCCCAGCTAGACTGAAACAAAGCCAAAATTTACATAATTTTTTCTGAGCTGAACTACAGCTCAGATAACTAAATTTAACATATAGTGTCTACCCAACAGGAGCAGGGCGCTACATGTCTAGCATACATATTAACGTTTAGAGCCAACATTCCTTATGGATCCATTGAGACCTTTGGGGATACACAAATTCCATCCATGCTGTGCCTTCCTTCCGTTTGGCCCCGGTTGGGACTTCGTTTGGCCCAGCCTCCTCTGCTCCCTGGCGAGACACCCGCTGCCGTTGTTTGAGAGCCTCACATCCGCTGTTCTTTGGCCATGTCCAGTGGTGAATATGGGGTTTTCCACATTAAGGCCCCCCCTTAGCCTGTGCCTTTATATCATACTACATACTATATCCTTTCATTTTAGGTACACCACATGCATCTACTGTCAGGGTTGGGCTCAGCTCTTTCTTCTCTGTGCTGGCAGCTCAGCTGTCAGCTAATTGCCAGCTTCCATCTCTCCACATTGATCCACCTGTTGATGATCCGCTCGTCAGCTCTGCCTACTTAAGGACTTCCAGTTCATTTGCTCTTCGCCTTCGCCTGTGTTAACATCACAAGCAGGGGAGGGCTGGCGGCCTTAGGCCTGGGGGGCAAGTCCAGTCAAGTGGCCCATTGAACCGCCGAATCAGCTCACCATCCATGGCCCACCTGGTTTTTCAATGCAGCCTTACCAGTGTTCACCAGTGCAGCCAACTCCAGTGCCCATCAATGCAGCCTGATCACTGGGGCAGGTTACATGGGGTGTATGGGGGGTAGATGGGGGGTCAGCTAGGGGTGTCAGGGTCTCTCACCTCAGCGATCTCAGTTTAGCAGGTCCTTGCACGCCACGGTTTCCTGGGGGGGTAACGCTCCTGATCCTGGGGTCCAGTTGCAGCCAACGCCCAGCCCTGCAGCCCTGCATCCCCACTCTCTGGCACGCCCTGCCTCTGCCTGCTTCCAAGAATCCGGTCCCAGGGAGTTGTAGTTTCCTCTGCGCTGCTGTGTTTTCCACCCACCAGAAGCTTGAGTGCGGACTAGAACTCCCGGAATGCAACAGCTAGTGATCGGCCGCCATGGCCATGCCCCCGGCCCAACTTCCTAGACCAGAATAAAAAAGAAAATGGTAGTGGGTAGCGGCTGCCGGCCATTTTGAGCATAAGTTAGGGCGGCCTGGGAGGCAATTGCCACCCTGCCCCCTGACCCAGCCCTCCCCTGATCACAAGAGACTTTCTCCTGCGTTTCAGTTGAAGACCTGCTTGACTAACGTCCCCTCTGGCTACAGATCCTGCTTGCTGTACTATTACCTTTATCGCTGGCTCTTGGACTTTGGCTTGGCCGACTACCTGATCCGGTTACTGAACTCTGGCTATGTTTTGACTACGCTTACTCTGTTTACCTTTTTATTATTATTATTAAACAAGTGTGATTTAACTGTACTTTCGTCTGTTTCATGATTTCTGACATCTACCCCTGAAGAGCGAGCTGGGCCTCGCGAAACGCGTTGGGTACACCTGATGCTTGTGTGTTACATGATTATTGACAGATACTTGTCTAGCGACCTCACCCCTTTCCTCCCGTCTCTTTGGCTCACTCATGAGAGGAAAAGGCGCAAGGTGCCACCATGCCCGTACCCTCTGGTTGGCAGAGGTTAAGCACACTTGTTTCACCTACGGGTCTTGCAGCGAAGTTCTCCTCAAAGTTGGTTTCTGTCCTCAGTGTGCAAGGACAGAGTCTCTATACCCCAAGTAACTCCAAGGTCCACACAAGTATATCACTCCAACGTAGAGCTTTATTTTCTTTGCACAAAGAGAGAAAGGTGTTAGAAGGATACACAGCATTCAGGCACTTCTGGCTTTGTCTCCACTTAGTCCCGAGTGGGTATAGCTCACCCGGATAGCCATTAATGGTGCTAGCAGCCGGCGTGCAGCTTGAACAGTCAATCTAGATCCCTAATAGATGCGTCTAGGAGATCTTCTACCACAGGATCTATAGTGTCCCAAACCTCCTGATGGTCCAGATTGTTAGGCCCCTGGGTTCCGGATGGATGACATCCCCCTGGAGAGTTACTGGGCCCCTTCCTTCACTGTGATGGCTCACCAGTCCTTCGGAATGGTCCTCCCCCAGCCTCCTCATCCAAAAACGGGTCTCATCACAAGGCGGCACCCTGAGATTCTTCCTTCCGAAGCGGGCTCCAGCTAAAGGTGCTGGGCCCGGGGCTGAAGTTGCAGTCCCAGTACTGAGGCGTACATGGCCCCATGGCCTGGAAGGCCACGCACTAGACTCCCGAACTCGCAGGTTCCCTCGGGTACAAGTCCCCGGATCACTCTCCCCCGAACAATGGCGTCTGCCCCTTTTGTATCCTCTCCTAGCACGCACAGCAGACCGACCCCGCCGACTGCACGGCTGCCAAGAGAGGACACCAAATAGCCACTCCAACACCTGTGGTTCAACCCCAAGTACAAGTGATAGCGCCCCCGAGTCCTGTAATTGAAAGACTTGAGCCAACTATCACTCAAGTCACCCATAAATTTGGCATAACATAACCTCAATTTAGGACCCCCGCTACACTTGTAATATCATTTTACCTATGTTTCTTGTATGAATTGGCTCATGTTCATGACATTAATGTAGGTACCGCTTTTTACTTGATTAAATATATGCTGTCATTACTCTTGCTATTTTTATTGGCTCAATAGAGCTCATCTCACTCAAAGTCCCAAAGGGCGAACCTTTTTCCTCTGACGCATATTGCAGGGATGGAGGTGTGTCCTGGTGACACCAGACCTTTTCTTAATTTTTTTTTCTCTGAAATGACAATGAAGCCCCAGAGGAAGTTGCTTGAGTACCCTTTTCACCCCACCTTGATTTGGCTTTAAATGACACAGAGATGTCAGGTTTCGTGGTGATTACCGTGTGGTTGGCTCCTGATAACATTCATTAAAGTAAATACACAACAAATCACCAGCTCCTTGCCGCCCTCCATTGTGACCGTCTTTCAGTTTCTTAAAAACACAAACTGAGCTGCCCAAATTTTAGCTGCATGTTCTCATCACAGGCGTAACTTTTGAAGGACACCTACATCAAGAACATGCCAGGTAATTGGCAGAAAACAGCCATTAGAGGTTGACACAAGGCTTTCCGGGCCCCTTGGGTAAAATTACACGTCCGACCGAGACTGTACAAAACTCCGAGATTAAAAGCCTCTAAAAATCCATGAAAAGGGCGAGCAAATACAGATAACTATCTTGGCCAGCTTGTCCCCCTGTGAGAAAATGCACCTAATCACGGTGAACATGGTTCCGAGTGGACATGAAAGGTTAAGAGGCGGTAAATCACAATCTGGGTGACAAATTATGAATCTAATAAAGGAAAAGGTAACATAAAAGGCCATATTTTAGCCGGCGATTACAGCTTGTTTGAAGTTATGGAGTCAAACTGAGAAGACGAGTTTTTAATATCGATCCGCGGGTTGGAAAAATCTAGCACTGGAGACCGTTTCTAATATGGCTAAAGGGACATTTGGTGCTTTAATTTAATCATTTGTTAAGCACGTCCGTTTGGGACACATTTTTTTTTTTTATTTCTACGATACGTCAAGGGGAATACTTTGTGTTATATATGAAATATAAATGAAATGTAAACACGCAACCCAACGCCTGACACATAATAATTCATCATCTCATTGTACCCTTGAGGAGCTACTGTAAATAAACAGTTTGTTACCAAAAAGTCCCCAAATTGTGACGAAAAAATGATATTTAGTCACCTTCATATAGCTGCTTAGGCACCCTGGGAGCTCTGATACCTTGAATTCCAAAATGCAAACTGACTTTTTTGGTGTGTAGCGCACCCCCACCTAAGAGAGCCGCTGAATTTGGTCTCGGGCCCTGCACACAACACCGCCAACCCCCGGCAATTCACTCGACCCACTCTGGCACAGGTAGTCTAGGGTAATATCTCTTATTCTCTATAATAGAATTCAGACACCAATGTAAAGCAATTAAAGAACAATGAGTTTACTCTCTCTTTGGTATAATAGATCAACAGTTATAACAAATCACACGTGCTTCTTGCAGAGCCCTGCAGCGAATAACATACTACACATTAGTGAAATACAGTAATGGCATACCACGTGTAACGGCCATTAACTAAGCGCCCTGTGACGCAGCAACTAAACTCTAACGCTTGGTCAGGCCTGACCCAGACTCTAAAACTCAGTCTCTAGGAGATGATTTCTCCGCATGCAAGTCTTTAATGGTGGTGCACATTCAGGAACACATTTGTAATCCACAGATCAAAGTAACAACACGGAACACTTCACTGGAGACCCTTTGACTCAGTTCTGCTATAGATCTCCAGCGGGGTCTCAAATATAAACGGGTGGGCCTCGGCAGTCTGTAGGCCTAACAACAGTATAAAGTATATGGATTGAGCATGTGCTCGCTCACCCCTCCGGACACGATCCCAGTCCGGGACTTCCACCTGCTGTGTCTCCACACACAGCGTCTGCAGCGGTCGGGTCTCCGATCCAAGAAAGGTTGAAGAATAACAAAGTCAGATGCCACCCAGGCTCACAGTAGGGTGGAAGGCTCTTTGGTAGCTGTGCAAGGCCCCAGGCTTCAGGCCTTGCACACCAGCAGATCCGCACAGGAGGACTTGTTCACCAAAGTCTCGTGTCCCAAAGAGGCCGAGTTTAGCCTCGCCCCTTCCCTTTATAGCCCCACCCATAAGTCTCTGCGGTGGCAACAATGCACCCTGGGTGCCCAATGGGGTTCTGGGTAAGGTAGTCCAGAGAGTCTTAAAGGAGACCCCGCTACAGGTGTATTGTCACATTCCGCTCCCCATCATAGAATGCTCCGGAAGTGACGTTGCGGCAAGAAATTTCGCACTGCACATGCGCGATGCATTCCAAACACTTGCGCGATGCGTTCTAAATGATTTGTGACAATACAGACCAGTGATACCGTCAGATAATGTCACGGAAGTCACATTCGGCTCCCCATAACAGATTGCTCCGGAAGTGAGGTTCCGTCGCCGCCATCTTGCTACACCCCACACTCCTGCACAGTAATGATAGGAGTGAGAAGGGGGCAAGCGGACATCTTGCTACACCCACCGGAGTTTTAGATTTCACAGTTATTTCCAACACAAAACGGAGCTTATCTGCTTAAATACAGTATTTGGAAATCCGACAGACTGTTTAAATGTTAAATTTTAAAAGCAGCAGCAAATCTGCTGACCTTACATGGTTGCTAATGTGACAGAACACCTCTGTTTTTCACATTTAACATCTAAACAGTCCGTCAGATTTCCAAATACTGTATTTAAGAATATGAGCTCCATTTTGTGTTGAAAATAACTGTGAAATCTAAAACTCCGGTGGGTGTAACAAGATGTCCGCTTGCCCCCTTCTCACTCTATCATTACTGTGCAGGAGTGTGGGGTGTAGCAAGATGGCGGCCACGGAACGTCACTTCCGGAGCAATCTGTGATGGGGAGCCGACAGTTTCACTGGTTTGGATTGTCGCAAATCGTTTGGAACAGATCGCGCAAGTGTTTGGAACGCATTGCGCATGCGCAGTGTGAAATTTCTGGCCGCAACGTCACTTCCGGAGCATTCTATGATGGGGAGCGGAATGTGACAATACAGGGGCAAGTCAAGTGCTGAATGACCCTCTGCTGCCTCTTGCTTGTAGGCAGCAGGGTTCAGTCTACTCTCTCCACTGCAGATGGCGCACCTCCGCAGCTGGAGAAGAAGTTAAGAGGAACACAGTTGGTTCCTGCATGGTTTCCTGGGTCACTGGGGAAGCACCCAAATGGCTGCTACCGCTCCATGTGACTCCGTCAGCCATCTTTGGTCAGGCAGAGCCTATTCAGGGCCCCGGCTCCCAGGCTTGGCATGCTTTTTGCAAGTTGGTAGAGTAGGAAAAGGTACCCCACCTGTTAGGGACTGTACTAGCAGTAGGGGAAGGTTCCTGACAAAGAGGGAAAGCATAGGGTCGCAAACCCTTTGGACATCTTCCCACTTGGGCACAACATGGCCAGGCCGCATTCCGCTTGCTTAACAGATGCTGTGAACCCGGCTGATACCTGTCATCTTCACATTTTTGGAAACTGTGAGTGTACACGGTTGGGCAGGCGTCCTTCCGGGTTGTGGTGAACTGGTGCAGCATTACTTCAATACAAGTTTTCTATGGCAACCTGTCTATGTGAGCTACTTCTGTTGCACTACATGCTGCCCCCTATAGGTTCTTCAAGCTGATTGACATTTTATTTTACAATAAGGTGTTGCAGGTGACAAAGGCTTTTGGCTAACTTTCTACTTCTACAGCACACTACATTCTCAATGACCACCAGTGCAAGGAGCATTGTTCCCAATGAGCGTCATACTATTGTATCATGAGTTGTAGATATATTCATTTTTAGCAGAGGTTCCCTGAGACCAGAAAGTTATTTCAAGGGTTCCTCTGTGTTCAAAAACTTGAGAAAGGCTGCTCCAGAGGTTGCTAGGGGTTCCTTGAGCAATAAGAAGTTTCTGCCTCTCTCACTGACTCCAATGATCCTTTTAGTTGTCTGTAAAGAGGGCATTCTGTCTATTGACCTAAAATTTAGGAAGAATCCTTCCTATTGACCATTACACTAATGTACCATGAGCTGTAAATATAATAATTATTACCAGAAGCTCTCTGAGACCAGAAAGTCACTTCAAGGATTCCTCTACATTAAAAGGTTGAGGTAGGCTGGTCTAGAGGGACTTGTGACTAGCAAGGACCAGAGA
Source organism: Rana muscosa (assembly GCA_029206835.1). Lineage (NCBI taxonomy): Eukaryota > Metazoa > Chordata > Amphibia > Anura > Ranidae > Rana > Rana muscosa. The sequence goes on from CM055126.1 coordinate 239,866,402, forward strand.
TTTTTTTCAGCGGGAACGCGGGGGAACGCAGTTCTGGCACCTCCTGGACTGACTGTATGTAATGACAAGGGGTGCTGGGGTGTGCTGCAGGGTATTGATGCTCACTGCTGGCGGATCTATTCTAGCTGGAGGGGATCTATTTTTGCAGGGGGTCTATTGTTGCTGAAGGAGATCTACTGTTGGGGGAGGGGTCTATTGTTGATGGCTGCCAGAGAGTCTATTAATGCTGGCTGTGCGGAGATCTGTTGATGCTGCCGGGAGTCTATTGTTGCTGGGGGGGGGATTTTGTTGTGGGTGGTACATGGTGGGTGGTGGGAGTCTATTGTTGCTGGCTGAAGGGGAAACCAAAATCCATAAAAATTACTTAGCACAACAAAATGATACTTGGTTCTGTATTGTCTAAAAGGGGCGGTACTGGGAGGTGGGTAGGGGGTGAAACCAAGGGACGTTGCTCGGAGGTGGGTAGCGGGCGGAGGAAACAAGTGACTCGGAAAAGGGGAGTTCCTGCACCTATTGTCTGAGAAAAAAAGCCCCGGCAAGGACTATGGGCAAAATGTATTGTCTCACGTAGCAGCAGGTTCCAGTCATGGCAGTGGCCATGCCTGGTGTATGTAAAAAGAAAAAAGTGGCGCCAGAGGGATAATATGCATTGATGTTAATAATAGTCACAAGGCCATAGATAAAAGTCTATTAATTACAAGTCCATGACACAAGACGGATATCCCAGTACTGATGTAGCGATATATAGTATAGAGGAGCCGCGACGGCCAAGACATCATACACACTTGGAGCCTGTGATCAGAGGGGAGATCCCCCCTTTTCTTGAAAGGAATCATCAGAGATCTGAAGAAAATGGGGAAGCATTGAAACGCGTCATTCATCGGAGCCCGCTCTGACGTCACTTCTTGTCGCCGTAGCTGTTTGCGCTTCGGCTTGACCCGCACGCTGCGGCGCAGTGACTTCCTGACCGCCGGATACCCACACTTGCTCCCTCCGGTCAAACAACACTAGGATCCATTACTGGAGCAACACCGCCCTACGGGACCTCCGGATACCAAGGAGATATCCCTCGCAGACCATCATCACTACTTTTCATACTATGTTTTAAACTACTATCCTGTGAGTAGCCATTTGGCTGATTTTTATGTACCAATTAAAACCGAGTTTTACATACTGCACTTAGTAGGCGCATTTTTTCTTTTTCTTAATCATCAGAGTCTGCAAGCCATCATATTCTGACCAAGGAGATGGTTGCTCATACTGAGATTAGCCATATTTCAGGCTATACAAGTTTGATGTCTTTCTACTGTGGCCCCTTCATAGGTGGACCTCCGAAAGGGTCATCCTCTACTTTGGGGGTAGCCATCTCCTCATCTTGCCGGCCCAGCTTACCTAGTGTCTATTGACCCTCTGTAGGTCTTTTGTTTTTATTAAAATGCACAAACTCATAAGATGCTAAATGATTTACTATAGGATTACTGAAGAAAGGCGTTCAAGCCAGAAACGTTGGGTACACCAGAGATGTTATAAGTATCTGTATATGTTACACAGTGATTCATGTATTCAACTTACTTGTCTTTGCATAGACATTTTATTCAATTGTGTTATTTTTTTTGTAATAAAACTAATATTTTTATACCATTTTGGTGTCCATGTCACCTTCAAAGTCCCGTCTTCAAAGGGGGATATTCTCTTGTGTTGATATCATTGGGATGTGGTGACAGAACACCTGGTTCTGTTGATGGTGAAATCTTTTTCTATAGTATGGAGCAGTGGCGGCTGGTGCTCCAAATTTTTTGGGGCGGGCGCAAACAAAATGAAAAAAAAAAACCCATCAATTGCAGCCACTGTGCCCGTCAAATGCAGCCAATATGCCCATCAATTGCCGCCACTGTGCCATCAAACGCAGCCACTATGCCGATCAAACGCAGCCACTGTGCCCATCAAATACAGCCACTGTGCCCATCAAAAGCAGCCACTGTGCCCATTCAACACAGCCACTGTGCCCATCAAACGCAGCCACTGTGCCCATCAAACATAGCCACTGTGCCCATCAAACGTAGCCACTGTGCCCATCAAACGCAGCCACTGCACCCATCAAATGTAGCCACTGTGCCCATCAAACGTAGCCACTGTGCCCATCAAACGCAGCCACTGTGCCCATCAAACGTAGCCACTGTGCCCATCAAACGCAGCCACTGCACCCATCAAATGTAGCCACTGTGCCCATCAAACGTAGCCACTGTGCCCATCAAACTTAGCCACTGTGCCCATCAAACGTAGCCACTGTGCCCATCAAATGCAGCCTCTGCACCCATCAAATGTAGCCACTGTGCCCATCAAACGCAGCCACTGTGCCCATCAAACGCAGCCACTGTGCCCATCAAATGCAGCCACTGTGCCCATCAAATGCAGCCACTGTGCCCATCAAACGCAGCCACTGTGCCCATCAAATGCAGCCACTGTGCCCATCAAACGCAGCCACTGTACCCATAAAATGCTGCCACTGTGCCATCAAATGCAGCTACTGTACCCATCAATTGCAGCCACTGTGCCCATCAAACACAGCCACTATGCCCATCAATCGCCGCCACTGTGCCATCAAACGCAGCCACTATGCCCATCAAACGCAGCCACTATGCCCATCAAACGCAGCCACTGTGCCCATCAAATGCAGCCACTGTACCCATAAATTGCTGCCACTGTGCCATCAAACGCAGCTACTGTACCCATGAATTGCTGACACTGTGCCCATCAATTGCCGCTACTGTGCCCATCAATTGCTGACACTGTGCCCATCAATTGCTGACACTGTGCCCATCAATTGCTGGCCATTATCCAAGCCTGAGGAAGGAGTACGCATACTCCGAACGCGAGCACCACCCTGCTGACCCGACCCGGAAGTGACGTCATCCGAAGTGTACCACCCATCGTAGTCCTATCCATCCGGAACCACCGTGCACCAGCAGTGTGGCCGGAGGATAGACCTGATCACGGACACCAGTCCACACCAGTGACATCGGACTCTTCCTTCACCCGGAAGTCGGAGCGGATGAAACCCCATTATGCCTGTCATCACCACAATCTTGTGAGTGTACTCAATTAAGTTTTTCTCATTAAACTGCAAACTTGCTGCACTTAGATGGCGCTGTTCTCTGTTCCCTTTTATGTTTCAGAGTTTTCTTTTTCCTTCTAAAACTTTTTGAATCGGCGGCCTTCTCTGAACAGTTATTTACTTAGTATTATTATTTTGAACTTTACATGGACTAAATCCTCAAAAAGAACTGTTGCTATTCCCTTGGCCTCTCCACCCAATCCCTTCTTATTTGTACTGAGTCTGAACCTGAGTGCGCCATATTATCCAATCTTGTTTATATATTTGTCCCATCAATTGCTTCCAGTGTGCCCATCAATTGTCGCTTCTGTGCCCATCAACTGCCGCTACTGTGCCCATCAACTGCCACTACTGTGCCCACCAATTGCTGCCAGTGTGCCCATCAAATGCTGCCACTGTGCATCCCCCGCCCGCCCGGCACTTACCTGTCTCGTTGGGGCAGCGGGTCATGGCGGCGATGTGCTCCACGCTCCTCAATGTCTTCTCCAGTCCTCTGCTATGATTGGCCACCTGATAGGCGGCGTCCAATCCCAGCGCCTGTCGTTTCAGACAATCAGGTGACAGGTAACAGACCCGAGCACCTGATTGGCTGAGAGGCGGTTCAGTGTTAGGAAAGCGATTCATTTCACTTTCCTAACACAACGCTGAGTGAATGGCGACCGCCCAGCATGGCGCCCGCTGTTCACCTTTTTGGACGCCTGTTTGAGCCGTAGGCTCTAATCAGGTGCTTCCAAAAAATACCCCGCTGCTGTAATTCAGATGCCCGGCACCCGAAAAGGGGTCGGGCACATGAATAGGGGGCGGCAGCGGCGACCATAGATAGATTCATGCAATGCAATAATCTATCTATGGTGAGAGAGAGAGAGGTGACAGAAGAGAGGGGGCGGCGCTCGTTCTGCCTTTTTGGACCGCCACTGGTATGGAGGTTACCTAAAGCAACATCAGCGGCAGCATTCTTTAGAGTGAAGCAGGCAGCTCTGTGGGTATGTAAAAAGAAAGCACAGAGGGGCGCCAGACTAAGTGCAGCATTAGTGGTAATCCAATTTATATATTAAAAAAAAAAAAAAAGGGCAACTCACATGTTGAGAGATCAAGCAGCCATGTATAGAATGTTTGTCAGTCCTGGGGCTCTCCTTGGTGGTCTTGGGTAGCAGGCGGCTCTGGAGCACTGGAGCTATGGAGATGGTAGCCAGAAGGAAGCAGGCGCCGCTTTCTACAGGTCACCATCTCCACAGCTTCGGTTCTGCCCTCTAACCAGAGGAGCCCCAGGAATGACAAACATTCTATACATGCCTGCTTGATCTCTCAACATGTGAGTTGTCCTTTGTCTTGTGTTTTTTTTTTTTTTTTTATAAATTGGACTACCACTAATGCTGCACTTAGAAGGGAGAACCCCTACCATACCAACGTCCATAATTATATATAAAGGATTGAGATAGTAAAATCTTTCTCAAAGAAAAAAAAAGGGACTTTGTGGGCACAACATGAGGCAGAGAGAATATCTAAAAAAAATATATAAATGTCTTTATTACAAAAAATACACAGAAGAAAAATTGCTGCTACACACGATCGGACCTTTGTTCGATCAAACTCACATCGGAATTCCGACAGGATTCCATCGGAAAAAAAATAGAACAGGTTCTATATTTAAATTCCAATGGAATTCATCGGAATTTCTCCGATGGGGCGCACACTAGACATGTGCAATTCGTTTAGTTTCTAATTAGTTTTTAAAGAATTTTGAGAAATTCGTTATTTCCAAAAGTTCCGAATTTTTCAAGTTCCAAATTTTCGGATTTTCGGATTTCACAAATTTCGAATTTCCGAATTTCCAAATTTTTTAAATTTCCGAATTTTCGGATTTTCGAATTTCCGAAATTTCGAATTTCCGATTTCCTGATTTCAGAATTTCCGAATTTCCGAAATTCGGATATTCGAAATATCGAAAATTCAAAAATTCGAAAATTCAAGATTCGAAAAGTCTAAATTGCAAAATTCTAAAATCTAAAATTCGAAGATCTAAAATTCAAAAATGGGAAATTTGGAAAGTTGAATTTCCGAATTTCGAATTTTTTGAATTTGGAAAATCGAAAATAATTTTTTTCGTATTTTTGCTTTTTTTCGGAAATTCTGGAAATTCCAAAAATTTGTTTTTTTCGTTTTCGTTTTATTCGTTTTTTTGCTTTTTCCGGAAATTCAGAAATTCAGAATTCGGAAATTCGGAATTCTGAATTTCCGAATTCCAAATTTCCAGAATTTATGAATTTCCGAAAAAAGCAAAAAAAAAACGAAAACGAAAAAAACAAATTTTTCTAATTTCCTGAATTTCCGAAAAAAGAAATAAAAACGAATAAAAAGAAAACGGATTTTTTTTTTTTCGAATTTCCAGAATTTCCGAATTTTCGAAAAAAGCAAAAAAAAACGAATGAAACGAAAACGGAAAAAAACAAATTTTTCGGCAGTGCACATGTCTAGCGCACACACGGTCGGAATTTCCGATGAAAAAAACTCCGTCTGACTTTTTCCATCGGAAATTCCTATCGTGTGTACAAGGCATTAGTCTGGCGGGCCCTCTGTGCTTTCTTGTATGTAAAAAGAAAAGGGTACAAGAAATATTAGAATGACGCTTGAGGCAATATGGTGGAACCCACAGATACAAGGAACTAAAAAGTGATTGAATTGCAACTAACTCCAAAAATTGTTTTGCAAACTTTTCAATAAAAATAAATAAAAAATCTTCGCAGTCCAGGATGGGGATGGTTCCACACAAATGGTTCTGCTTACCTCTCTCTATATGTAGGAGGGCAATTTTTTTTTTTTTTTTTGTGTGTTTAATTTTAGAACTGCGTCTTCATGGGATTCCGCTGAGGCTTTTGCTGTGGAGTTCAAGCAGACTGGCTTCAATGGGAGCGTGACCCCCCTAGCCAGGCGGCTCTGACCTTCTTTCTCTTTAATCACAGACTCACAGGCAGCGCGTTTCATCGCCCCACACGAGACCAAAGTGCTCCGAATAATGAAGACTCTTCAGCAAGTCTGAATGTGAAACCAGCGAATGAGAAACTTATCTAGGCGGGGGGCAAACGCTAATATAGATTCACTTATGATAAAAATTGCATTTGTGTGTTAACCCCCATAAAATGTAACATAGTGCAGCATACAAGTCTTTCATTTTGGTGGCTGCATTGGTTTTATTTTTTTCAGTTTACCCTTCGCTTTACTTTTACTAGATGATCATTCCAGTAATATACACTTACCAGCCACTTTGTTAGGTCCACCTTGCTAGTCCCGGGTTGGATCCCCTTTATTAGGTCCCCCTTGCTAGTCCCGGGTTGGATCCCCTTTATTAGGTTCACCTTGCTAGTCCCGGGTTGGATCCCCTTTATTAGGTTCACCTTGCTAGTCTCCGGTTGGATCCCCTTTATTAGGTCCCCCTTGCTAGTGCCGGGTTGGACCCCCTTTATTAGGTCCCCCTTGCTAGTCCCGGGTTGGACCCCCTTTATTAGGTTCACCTTGCTAGTCTCCGGTTGGATCCCCTTTATTAGGTCCCCCTTGCTAGTAGCGGGTTGGATCCCCTTTATTAGGTCCCCCTTGCTAGTCCCGGGTTGGATCCCCTTTATTAGGTTCACCTTGCTAGTCTCCGGTTGGATCCCCTTTATTAGGTTCACCTTGCTAGTCTCGGGTTGGATCCCCTTTATTAGGTTCACCTTGCTGGTCCTGGGTTGGATCCCCTTTATTAGGTCCACCTTGCTAGTTTCGGGTTGGATCCCCTTTATTAGGTCCCCCTTGCTAGTGCCGGGTTGGACCCCCTTTATTAGGTCCCCCTTGCTAGTGCCGGGTTGGACCCCCTTTATTAGGTTCACCTTGCTAGTCTCCGGTTGGATCCCCTTTATTAGGTCCCCCTTGCTAGTAGCGGGTTGGATCCCCTTTATTAGGTCCCCCTTGCTAGTCCCGGGTTGGATCCCCTTTATTAGGTTCACCTTGCTAGTCTCCGGTTGGATCCCCTTTATTAGGTTCACCTTGCTAGTCTCGGGTTGGATCCCCTTTATTAGGTTCACCTTGCTGGTCCTGGGTTGGATCCCCTTTATTAGGTCCACCTTGCTAGTTTCGGGTTGGATCCCCTTTATTAGGTCCACCTTGCTAGTTTCGGGTTGGATCCCCTTTATTAGGTCCCCCTTGCTAGTAGCGGGTTGGATCCCCTTTATTAGGTTCACCTTGCTAGTCCCGAGTTGGATCCCCTTTATTAGGTCCACCTTGCTAGTTTCGGGTTGGATCCCCTTTATTAGGTCCCCCTTGCTAGTAGCGGGTTGGATCCCCTTTATTAGGTTCACCTTGCTAGTCCCGGGTTGGATCCCCTTTATTAGGTTCACCTTGCTAGTCTCGGGTTGGATCCCCTTTATTAGGTCCCCCTTGCTAGTGCCGGGTTGGATCCCCTTTATTAGGTTCACCTTGCTAGTCTCGGGTTGGATCCCCTTTATTAGGTCCCCATTGCTAGTGCCGGGTTGGATCCCCTTTATTAGGTTCACCTTGCTAGTCTCGGGTTGGACCCCCTTTATTAGGTCCCCCTTGCTAGTGCCGGGTTGGATCCCCTTTATTAGGTTCACCTTGCTAGTCCCGGGTTGGATCCCCTTTATTAGGTTCACCTTGCTAGTCTCGGGTTGGATCCTCTTTATTAGGTCCCCCTTGCTAGTGCCGGGTTGGATCCCCTTTATTAGGTTCACCTTGCTAGTCTCGGGTTGGATCCCCTTTATTAGGTCCCCTTGCTAGTGCCGGGTTGGATCCCCTTTATTAGGTTCACCTTGCTAGTCTCGGGTTGGATCCCCTTTATTAGGTCCCCATTGCTAGTGCCGGGTTGGATCCCCTTTATTAGGTCCCCCTTGCTAGTGCCGGGTTGGATCCCCTTTATTAGGTTCACCTTGCTAGTCCCGGGTTGGATCCCCTTTATTAGGTTCACCTTGCTAGTCCCGGGTTGGATCCCCTTTATTAGGTTCACCTTGCTAGTCTCGGGTTGGATCCTCTTTATTAGGTCCCCATTGCTAGTGCCGGGTTGGATCCCCTTTATTAGGTTCACCTTGCTAGTCTCGGGTTGGACCCCCTTTATTAGGTTCACCTTGCTAGTCCCGGGTTGGATCCCCTTTATTAGGTTCACCTTGCTAGTCCCGGGTTGGATCCCCTTTATTAGGTTCACCTTGCTAGTCTCGGGTTGGATCCTCTTTATTAGGTCCCCCTTGCTAGTGCCGGGTTGGATCCCCTTTATTAGGTTCACCTTGCTAGTCTCGGGTTGCATCCCCTTTATTAGGTCCCCTTGCTAGTGCCGGGTTGGATCCCCTTTATTAGGTTCACCTTGCTAGTCTCGGGTTGGATCCCCTTTATTAGGTCCCCCTTGCTAGTGCCGGGTTGGATCCCCTTTATTAGGTTCACCTTGCTAGTCCCGGGTTGGATCCCCTTTATTAGGTTCACCTTGCTAGTCCCGGGTTGGATCCCCTTTATTAGGTTCACCTTGCTAGTCTCGGGTTGGATCCTCTTTATTAGGTCCCCCTTGCTAGTGCCGGGTTGGATCCCCTTTATTAGGTTCACCTTGCTAGTCTCGGGTTGCATCCCCTTTATTAGGTCCCCTTGCTAGTGCCGGGTTGGATCCCCTTTATTAGGTTCACCTTGCTAGTCTCGGGTTGGATCCCCTTTATTAGGTCCCCCTTGCTAGTGCCGGGTTGGATCCCCTTTATTAGGTCCACCTTGCTAGTCCCGGGTTGGACCCCCTTTATTAGATCCACCCAGGGCTGGACTGGGACAAAAATTTGGCCCTGGACTTCATCTAGACCAGCCCACTTTAATTTTGCAAACATGCACAAAAACAAGTGAAGCGGGAGGGCTAACCACTCGCAGGAACATTGCTACAGCTTCATTGGCTGGAATTTCAGAAACCAGCATTGCTGCACAGCCATTGGCTGCCTTTCAGCAATGCAGCGGCGCTGAGGCTGACCTGGGTTGCGCACTTTGAAGTGAGGTGATGGGCAGTGTGGATGACAGGTCTCTCCTATACCGGCCGGCCCGACAAACCCGTCCCCCCCTCCCGGCCAGCCAACCTCAATGGCCACCCAAGCCTCCCCCCCCATTCACTGGCCATTAGCCTTTCTACTTTATTTCTCTTATAGGCGGTGCTCAAATTAATGGGCCGCGCAGCCATTACTTTGACAGGCTGTCACTGAAACCGGCCCGCTGAGCCATCGGCCCACCGGGAAACTCCCTGTAGTCCCAATGGCCAGTACATGCCTGGGTCCACCTTGTTAGTAGCGGGTTGGACCCCCTTTTGCCTTCATTCTTGGTAGCATAGATACAAGGTGTTGGAAACGTTCCTCAGAGATTTTGCTCCATAGTGACATGATAACATCACGCAGTTGCTGCAGATTTGTCAGCTGCACATCCATGATGCCGATCTCCCATTCCACCGCATCCCAAAGGTGCTCTATTGGATTAGATGTGGTGAATGTGGAGGCCATTGGAGGACAGTGACCTCATTGTCCAGTGGTGAGATGATTGGAGCTTTGTGACATGGTGCATTATCCTGCTGGAAGGAGCCATCAATAGATGGGGACACTGTAGTCATAAAGGGATGGACATGGTCAGCAACAATAAGCCTCGTACACACGACCGGTTTTCTCGGCAAGAAAACTGCTGGGAGAGCTTTTTGCCGAGAAAAACGTTCGTGTGTATGGTTTCTCGTCTGGAAAACTGCCGGGAATCTCGACGAGAAAAATAGAGAACCTGCTCTCTATTTTTCTCGTCCGGATTCTCGGCAGAGTTTTCCTGCCGAGAAAACCAGTCATCTGTATGCTTACCTTGTCCAGAGAATCCCGCGCATGCTCGAAAAGACTTTGAAGCATGCGCGGTAGAATACAAGGGTAGTGTAGGGTGTAGCAAGATGGCGGCGACGGCATCGAATGTGACGAGCGCATGCTCGTCGTAGTCGATGACGTCACCGCGTTCTTGCCATTCAAAAGAACGGCGGTTCTTTTGAATGGCCGTGTGTACACTCAGCGTGCAAGGAAAGCTTGCCGGGAATCCCGTCGGGAAAACCAACGTTTTTTTCCCGACGGGATTCCCGCCCGTGTGTACGAGGCTTTAGGCCGTGGTGTTAATTTGATGCTCAATTGGTACTAAGGGGCCCAAAGTGTGCCAAGAAAATACCCCCCCCCCCCACACCATGACACCCCCACCACCAGCCTGAACTGGTGATACAAGGCAGGATGGATCCATGCGCCAAATTCTGACCCGACCATCTGAATGTCGCCGCTGAAATCCAGACTCATCAGACCCGGCAACGTTTTTCCAATCTTCTATTGTCCAATTTTGGTGATCCTGTGCCAATTGTAGCCTCCGTTTCCTGTTCTTAGCCAACAGGAGTGGCACCCAGTGTTGTCTTCTGTTGCTGTAGCCCATCTGCTTCAAGGTTGGATGTGTTGTTCGTTCAGAGATGGTATTCTGCATACCTTGGGTGTAACGAGTGGTTATTTGAGTTACTGTTGCCTTTCTATCATCTGGAACCAGCCTGCCCATTCTCCTCTGACCTCAACAAGGCATTTTCATCCACACAACTTCACACCCCTCCCCCTTCATCAGGGCTCAACACAGGATAAAACCTGGCTGGATTCTGTAAATTCAGTGTTTTCTCTCTAAGTCCCTCTAAGTTTTATTCTGTGTCAAACTCTGATTTGGTTTTGCCCCAAAACTCATTGGATATTTTTATATCGTTTTTGGGAGCGGGTACTTGACAAAACTAGGTACCCACTCCCCCCCCCCCATAAAAAGGTTCAAAAGTGGAAGTGGAGGAGGGGGAGGAGGAGGATCAGTGGAACTTCCCTTTAGGGGTGAAGCCCCACCTTAATGTCATTGGAGTTGGTGGTACATTGGGCCGGGGAAGGGGAAAGGTCCGCTTTAACACCACGGAATGTAGGAGATCCTTCCCAGACTTAAAGAGGATTTGAAGCTCTGAAATACTGTAGATATCAGGGTTGCTCTCCAACTTCCTTTTTTTTTCCCCTAGGAGGCGCTGGTGAATAGGGATCCCCCACCCTGCACAGCCAGGCACACCAAAGTTCCACAGGCTCACTTGAGACAGGAAACAGTCCAGTAACTTGTTTTTTATTTAGGGGTTATTAGACGTGGATGGGGATGGGGTATTTATGGGATGCCCACTTGACTGCAACAAACTTTTTCAGGGACACTTCAACTATATACACAGTCTATATACACTCCTTTCCTTTCTCCTGCACAAAACTTGCTTGCAGATCCACTGTGGTGTCACCCTAAGAAAAAGTCTGTAGCAATGGCCCGTTACAGACAGGGACCATGGGCCCCTAAACTTGAGAACGATGGGGTGACACCACCAGCACTTCTTCCCATGGTCAGGCTCTGCCAGCATATCTGGTTGCAGCAGCCCCTTTCACTTGCCCTCCTGGCTACATCCCAAAGTCCTCCCAGACTGCACACTGACCAGACCACCCGGCTGACTTCTGCTGGAGACCTCTTGGCCGTGATCGATGGCTCTTGCTGTCCTCACTCTTGCTCCTGTGCCCCTGGACAGGACTCCTCCGTGTGTTGTAAGATGATCCCTCCAGCACCCAAACCCCAGGCATGAGGTCACCCCCCCCAGACTAGGGCCACCGACAGCCTTCTCAGCACTCCATATCCAGATTCCACCCAAACTCTACACTGCCTCTGTTGATCTGACCCTTAGTATTTAAGAGTGGCCTACTCCAGTGGTGGCTGGTGCTCAATAATTTGAGGGGGTGCCAACCACCACCCTCCGGCAGGGGACGAGTCGGTCACCTCCCTGGGGAAATGAATGTGGGGAATGGGGCCCCCCCCACCTCGAGACGAACAGCCTCCTTACCTCCTCATTCCGATCTCACCTCCCTCCCCCTGTCCGAGCCGAGGAGCGCTGCCGCGGGTGAGACAATTAAGTGGTGGCTGGTGGGTTGGCGGGTTCTCCTCCGGCCATGCTCTAAACTCTCCACTCTCCTCCTCCCTCCTCCTAGGCGTAAAATACGATCACCTGGTGTTTTGGCCAATCAGAAAAAGGGTCTCATAACCTTCCTAATTGGCCAGGAGGAGGATTAGTGTGAGAATAGCAAGAATAGTGAATATTCATTCGTAGTTGCCACACAACTGGGTGGGCTCGGAGTGCAGTGCTCTGCGCCCCAAGCCCACCCTTTTTTTGAAGCCTATTAGAGCCTCTGGCTCTAATCACGTGCTTCAAAAAAACACCCACCCCCAATGGAATCCATGGTCCAGTATCCCTGTATGTAGATCGGGGGCTGGACGCATGGATGGGGGGGCGGCGCCCGTGCACCCTCTATGGACAGGCGCCACTAACCTACCCTCTGCCAGCCCATTTGCTGGGGATTGACTGGGGCACTCCTCAATACCAAGCAGCTCCTCCTAACCTCCCTCCCATTCTTCTGGAAGCTTCTCCAAGTTTCCAGCAAATAGGGGGAGGTACCAGAGGTGCTACCTGATGAGTCATCTAGCCTCCCTGAGTCACTCACTCTGACCCAGATTCAATCTAGCCTAGCTCAAAATCCAATTACCCCCTGTGGAACCGGCCAGGGGATCCGCTCTCTGCACCCACCGTCAAAAAAGCGGGGCTCTGCCCACACAGTCGTATCATTCATTCACAAAGATCTGTGAACCAGGATTGGGATCTGGACCCCCAGATTTGGACAGTCACTGCCGCAACCTATTACCAGAATCAGGATCTCGGCCCCAGATTTGAACAGTCACTGCCACCCATTACCAAAGTCTTTACCAAGTAACTATAGACCTGCTAGCTTAACTTCTAGAGTCGGGAAGATACTGGAAAGTTTAATAAAAGGCACATAGATGAGTTCTTGCTGGAAAAAAATATTTTAAGCAACAGACAGCATGGATTCATGAAAGACAGAAGTTGTCAGACAAACCTGATTTCTTTTTATGAAGAGGTAAGTAAGACCTTGGACAGAGGGGTGGCGGTGGACGTGGTATACTTGGACAGAGGGGTGGCGGTGGACGTGGTATACTTGGATTTTGCAAAAGCGTTGGATACAGTTCCCCACACACGGCTCCTGTGTAAGGTAAAGTCTACAGGATTGGAAAGATCAATTTGTAAATAGATAGAAAACTGGCTAAAAGACAGAATTCAGAGAGTCGTGGTTATGGATTCTTACTCTGAATGGTCTAAGGTTATCAGTGGTGTACCCCAAGGTTCAGTGTTGGGACCCTTACTTTTTAATATCTTTATAAATGATATTGGGTCGTCTGGGATCAAAAGTAACATTTCTGTCTTTGCAGATGACACCAAGCTATACAGTGGAATAACGTCCTTACAGGATGTCGCCAATTTACAAGCCGACCTCAATGCTCTGTCTAATTGGGCGACTATGTGGCAGATGAGGTTTAATGTTGATAAATGTAAAGTTCTGCACTTGGGGGCTAAGAATATGAATGCATCATACATACTAGGGGGAGTACAACTGGGGGAATTCGTAGTGGAGAAGGATCTGGGGGGGGATCCGTAGTGGAGAAGGATCTGGGGGTTTTGGTAGATCATAAGCTCAATAATAACATGCAATGCCAAGCTGCGGTTTCCAAAGCGAGCAAAGTCCTTTCTTGTATTAAGAGAGGTATGGTCTCCAGAGAGAGAGATATCATTTTGCCCCCCCTGTACAAATCATTAGTAAGACCTCATCTGGAATATGCAGTTCAGTTTTGGGCCCCAGTTCTCAAAAAGGATATCGGGGAGCTGGAGAAAGTGCAGAGAAGGGCAACCAAACTGATAAGAGGCATGGAGGAGCTCAGCTATGAGGAAAGATTAGAGGAACTGAATTTATTCACTCTTGAGAAGAGGAGATTAAGGGGGGATGTGATCAACATGTACAAATATATAAGGGGTCCATATAGTGAACTTGGTGTTGAGTTATTCACTTTAAGGTCATCACAGAGGACAAGGGGGCACTCTTAACGTCTATGTTAAGTCTACGGAAAGGTTCCTTCACAGTAAGAGCTGTGAAAATGTGGAATAAACTCCCTCCAGAGGTGGTTCTGGCCAGCTCAGTAGATTGCTTTAAGAAAGGTCTGGATTCTTTCCTAAATGTACAGAATATAACTGGGTACTGACATTTATAGGTAAAGTTGATCCAGAGAAAATCCGATTGCCTCTCGGGGGATCAGGAAGGAATATTTTCCTCTGCTGTAGCAGATTGGATCATGCTCTGCTGGGGTTTTCCGCCTTCCTCTGGATCAACTGTGGGTGAAGGATTGTGTATATGGGATTCTATGTTTTTTTTATGGTTGAACTGGATGGACTTGTGTCTTTTTTCAACCTGAGGGACTATGTAACTATGTAATTACTGGGATCAGGAGCTGAACCCGGATTTGGACAGTCACTGCCGCACCCTTTACTGGGATTGGGATCTGGACCCCAGATTTGGACAGTCACTGCCACACCCATTAACGGGATTGGGATATGGGCCCTAGATTTGGACAGTCACTGCCACACCCTTTACTGGGATTGGGATCTGGACCCCAGATTTGGACAGTCACTGCCACACCCATTAACGGGATTGGGATATGGGCCCTAGATTTGGACAGTCACTGCCACACCCTTTACTGGGATTGGGATATGGGCCCCAGATTTGGACAGTCACTGCGACACCCATTACTGGGATTGGGTTATGGGCCCTAGATTTGGACAGTCACTGACACACTCTTTACCAGGATTGGGATATGGGCCCCAGATTTGGACAGTCACTGCTGCGCCCATTACCGATCAGGATCTGGTCCCCAGATTTGGACGGTCACTGCTGAATTAATTACCGATCAGGATCTGGTCCCCAGATTTGGACGGTCACTGCTGCACCCATTACCGATCAGGATCTGGTCCCCAGATTTGGACGGTCACTGCTGCACCCATTACCGATCAGGATCTGGTCCCCAGATTTGGACAGTCACTGCTGCACCCATTACCGATCAGGATCTGGGCCCCAGATTTGGACGGTCACTGGGCAGCGAAAGTTAAATTTACTTGGAAGACCATCACTCCACTTAGGACAGATGCATGCTATAAATTGCGCCCTCACCTGTTGAGTCTCTGAAGTTGGCCACAAATAAATCTCCTGAAATACGAGGCTGGTTTGAAATGAATCTGAAGAACCTCCATCCAAAGTTATCACGGATGAATAAGTTAGCAAGCAGGAAGAAAGTCTATAGAAGCAGCTTATAACGGATGTAAATTATTGCAGATGGTATCTCTGTCCCCAGAGACTGTCACTGTATGCATCAAGGAACTTTCATTTCTTCTCCTCTGTCTGATGGTATAAAGAAAAAGCAGATGTGTCTGGAGAATGTAATAAATCAAAAATGGAAGAGAATCAATATTGTAGATTGCGGCGGCGACACTCAAATGATGTTGATTACTTCGCTAAAAGATTAGAATGGTGGGCTGGATTTAATTGCAGGGCGGCATTTGTCATTCTGGTCCCTATTGTCTCTCAGGGAGCACAGAGCACGTTCTGGCAAGACAATAGATACAATTTATGGAGCCATTTAAAGGGCCACTTACAGTGGACTTGACCTGACATAAGTCCGCATCAGCACTAGTGTAGCAAATGAATGCATTCTGTCATTTTGCTCATGTAGACAGGTGTGGGCTGCAGTATGTCCACCAAACGTAAGGTGACACTGTACCATTTCTTCAAGCCTGCAGACCCTTGGGGACTTAATATCCCCCGCTTTGGGCTCCCGGCAGTCATTTAGGGGAGGATGGCAATCCTATTGGATAAAAAACAATTTCTTTGCTACCTAAAGAAAAAGCCTAAAAAAAGAAAATCTAAGATGGCCACCGGTGAATGTGACGTCACCAAGACCCGCCCAACATGTTTTGTCCAACCACAGACGTCATCGGGGATGGCAGGCATTCCGAAATCCTACGAGATTTGGGTATCAATCTTGACACCAAATTCCATAAATAGTAGATTCTATTTATGTGAGAGTAAGAGCAGTGTTAAGAGTAAGACAGGGACAGTGCCCTTTTGGTTAGGGGAAGGGGAAGCATGGTATTAGGTAAAGGTACTTGTCAAAGAGGGAATAAATAGATGTCTCCTTTCAGGGTGTCTTCCACCGGCAGCTGGATATCTGCAGGGACCTTTGGGAATCGCAGTGTGACCAAGCAGCATCATAGCCCCCTCCAAGGGAAGTGCTCCTTCCGCATTCTGTGATATGCATTTAAGAGGGGCTTTTCTGGATGTCCCTAGTCCCTACCCCTGCTTCTGTCCTGCTAAAACACTGTCCTTCCTGCTGAGGCTGTACCCTCTGCCATATTGTGCCTCACTCCATGACAGAGACCTTCACACGACATTCCTGGCCATTGACCTTTATTTTCTCAAGGAAGGAATGTCCACACATAAAATAGGGTTGCTGCACTTTACTAGTGGTACTTGGGAAATGGCATAACAGTCACATCACATCAACATACTATCCAGGGTCACTTGACAGTACATAGTTAATCACATTTAGAGGTCAGTCTGCAGCAGTCGCATGTGAAAGCACCTTGGAGCAGCTTAAAGCAGTCATCTTTTCTTAAACAGTCTCTCCCTCCACCCGGTGTCATTAGAACATTGGGATGGGATCTCTACAGTCACCTCTTCCATGGGTATACACCTCTCCTGGGGCCCTCCAGGGGAATAGCCTCACTCAGGGAACTATTGGCCCGGCCTTAAAGGTCTTTTACAACTTGCCCTAGCCCACAACTTCATAAGGGACATGAAGACTACAGCCAGCTGTCCTCGGTGCAGGTCAATTTCTTCCTGGCTTCCAGCCCCATCCTTGTGCTGGTTACAACTGTGCTGGTGGGGGGTGTTTGGCTCCCATGCCTCAACTGCAGTAGGGCTCCTCCCAACCTGGCTTATATCTGGTTCCTGACTCACCCATGACATCATTTTTTTTCCTTGATCACTTTTATTCCTATTACAAGGAATGTAAACATCCCTTGTAATAGGAATGGTGTGTGACAGGTCCTCTTTATGGAGAGATCTGGGGTCAATAAGACCCCACATCTCTCCTCCAGGCTGGAAAGACCGAGATAAAAATAAACTGTCTTGGCCTTTCCTTGGCGTCCCCGGCATTGTTTACTTCCGCCGGCCTTGGATGTGACGTCTAAAGCCCTGTACACACAATCGTATTCCCGATGGATTTTTCAATCGGATTTCCGATGAAGCTGACTTCTTGCCTACACACCATCAGTCGAAAATCCAACCGTCCCAAACGCCGTGACGTAAAACACTCCGACGAGCCGAGAAAAATTAAGTTCAATGCTTCTGAGCATGCGTCGACTTGATTCTGAGCATGCGTGGGTTTTTTTCTCCGATGGAGTTCCACACAGACGATCGGAATTTGCTATCGTTTTTTTTTTTTTCACCGATGAAAAATAGACCGATGGGGCCCATACATGATCGGTTTGTCCGATGAAAAAAGTCCATCGACAGGGCTTAATGCCTTGTACTAGGGTGACCAGACATCCCCGGTTTCCGGGGACAGTCCCCTGATTGAGGACACTGTCCCCGGACCAAGTCTGTCTCCGGTTTTGTCCCCGGATTGGATTTGAACAGAGGCTGGGGCAATTTCAGTGCAGAATTAAAAAAAAATAGAATTACACCCCCTCCGCTCCGCCGCTCCTACTAGCTTAGGGGGGTGTATTTTTTTCCATTATCTGTGCCCCTTTCTGATGATCATGTGCTGGTCGGAGCAGAGGGAATATTTCTTTAGTTTCGGGTGCCCATTCAGCTCCGCTCCCATGTTCTTCTGCCTTGGCTCAAGTCCCAACCAGCCGCCTGCCTGCTTATCTCCTTGTCTTCCCTGGCGGAGTGATCTTCCTCCGCTCCCCACCCAGTAGTAGCCGGGGGCCCGGAGAGTAAAACTTGATAGGCTGTGAGGCGGGCGGCGTCTGTGTGGCACCCCGACGGAGAAAAAACCAAGCATGCTCAGAATCAAGTCGACGCATGCTTGGAAGAATTGAACTTAATTTTTCTCGGCTCGTCGTAGTGTTGTACGTCACCGCGTTCTTGAAGATCGGAATTTGGTCTGACAGTGTGTATGGAAGACAGCTTGAACGGAATTCCGACGGAAAATTCCATCGGATTTTATCCCATCGGAAATTCCGATTGTGTGTACAGGGCATTAGAGTAGACTAGAGAAATCTCTATGCTTAACTTCCGGCGGTGACCGATTCATTCTGCGGCTCGCCCATTGCACGGGCGAGTCAGTAGAAGCACCGGAGAGCAGTGGTGGGGGGGGGGGGATGTCCCCTCTCGCCGCCTGTAAGAACGATCAAGCAGCTGAACTGCCGCCATGATTGTTCTATGGTGCAGAGAATCACCGGTCGAATTAGGAGGATATCTGGATGATGCCTGTAGCTGCCCCCATCATTCAGATATCACCACTCAAAGCCCAGAACGTCATATGATGTCCTTGGGCTGGAAGTGGTTAAGGTGGTAATTAACCACTTCAGCCCCGGAAGATTTTACCCCCTTCCTGACCAGAGAACTTTTTACAATTTGGTACTGCGTTGCTTTAACTGACAATTGCACGGTCGTGCGACGCTGTACACAAAACTACATTTGCGTCTTTTCTTCCCCACAAATAGAGCTTTATTTTGGTGGTACTTGATCACCTCTGCGGTTTTTATTTTTTGCGCTATAAACAAAAAAAAGAGCACAAAATTGTGAAAGAAATAATAAAAATGTTTTTTACTTTCTGCTATAATAATAATCCCCCAAAAATATATAAAAAAACAAATTATTTCCTCAATTTAGGCCGATATGTATTCTTCTTCGTGGCGCTAAACCAAAGTTAAAAAACAACTAGTGACAATATGACATACTAATTTGTCATACATACAGTGCATGAAACCCTTGTTAATAACGTGTCAAAAAATAATAAACAAACCTAAAAATATATAATTGACTTATAACAAAAATCAATGAATTCCCTATATATGTGGTATAAATGTAAATAAACATGTGATATACTACACATATGTCGCACTAAGCGTCAGTCTGCGTAATCAAAAATTCTGTCCAAAGCAAATAAACTGAAACACCCGTGCATAAATCAAATCCAAAAAATTCCACAGTGCTTGTCTGAAGAGTGACATCCACCACCGAATACAGGTCAGCAGCTTACCGGATTAAATTGGTCCCCTATGACGGAGGACCTATAATCGCATCAAAGCAATCCCAGTTAGATGGTAAGAATTCCTGTATCCACCTCTTCAAACGAAACTCCCACAGCAAAAGGCAAGCAGTATGACCGCAACAGTACCATGTAAAAGAGGAAAGGAATGCCTCGCTGGTGTAAAATCCTTGGGTTTATTAATACAAATTATGAAAAAACACTTACAGAAATGTTGCAAGGAAACAGCCTTGAACTTGCGGCGCCGGCCGGACGCCGACAAGTAAACCCGTCCTAGGAGATCGAGCAGTAAGGGGATGACGTCACCACGTCGCTCGGTCCGCGGTACTGCTTGCCTTTTGCTGTGGGAGTTTCGTTTGAAGAGGTGGATACAGGAATTCTTACCATCTAACTGGGATTGCTTTGATGCGATTATAGGTCCTCCGTCATAGGGGACCAATTTAATCCGGTAAGCTGCTGACCTGTATTCGGTGGTGGTTATCACTCTTCAGACAAGCACTGTGGAATTTTTTGGATTTGATTTATGCACGGGTGTTTCAGTTTATTTGCTTTGGACAGAATTTTTGATTACGCAGACTGACGCTTAGTGCGACATATGTGTAGTATATCACATGTTTATTTACATTTATACCACATATATAGGGAATTCATTGATTTTTGTTATAAGTCAATTATATATTTTTAGGTTTGTTTATTATTTTTTGACACGTTATTAACAAGGGTTTCATGCACTGTATGTATGACAAATTAGTATGTCATATTGTCACTAGTTGTTTTTTAACTTTGGTTTAGCGCCACTATTTATATTTTTTCTTTTGTTTCACTGAGTATGTTTATCAGGTTAGTGGCAGCTTGAGACCGTTACCCAGGCAATTTGGAGCCACCCAACAATTGCCACCCCTTAATTCTGAGCGCAATTTTTCTTCTCCTTTTCACATGTATTCTTCTTCGCAATACGCGTTTATTGATTGGTTTGCGCAAAAGTTAAAGTGTCTACAAGATAGGGGATTGTTTTATGGCATTTTTATTATTATTATTAATTTTTTTTACTAGTAATGGCGGCGATTTTTAGCGGGACTGTGACATTGCGGCGGACAGATCGGACACTTTTGACACTATTTTGAGACCATTGTCATTTATACAGCAATCAGTGCTAAAACTAGCCACTGATTACTGTATAAATGTCACTGGCAGGGAAGGGGTTAAACACTAGGGGGCGATCAAGGAGTTAAATGTGTTCCCTCAGCGTGTTCTAACTGTAGGGGGGTGGGCTACCACTGACATGACAGAGATTGATGTTACCGGTGACAGAGAACAGAAGATCTTTGTCATGTTACTAGGCAGAACAGAGAAATGCCTTGTTTACATTACCCGTTCTGCCACGCCTCACCGCGATCGCGGACATCAATTCCACGGGACCCGTGGGCCAACGGCGCACGGCGAGGTGCCACGCCCGCTATCTTTCTTTTGCGGACTGACGTACTGGTACGTCAGTTTGCGCAGGAATGCCATTCTGCCAACATTTATCGGCGAGAGCCGGTCGGCAAGCGGTTAAACTCACTTGGTGCCTTATCTGCATTAAATCAGCCCCAGAACCCGTGTAAGTCATACGTGTTTGGGATTAAAGCGATGAGGCTGCAACCCTACCTGAACCGAGGGGAACAGAACTGCACCGGACTCCCGCACTGAAACCGCGACCGCATATGTGTGAACCCAGGCCTAAAAGCGCCACCTGAGGCCGTCCCGCACATGTGTGAACCGGCTCCATCGAAAGCCGGTCTGATTCACACGTTATGCAAATTGGATGCCGTTAAAAAAACGCATCCAATTTGCATATATATATATATGTAAACCGAGCCTAAAGCCATGTACACACGATAGGACCCGATGGACTTTTTTCATCGGACAAACCGATCGTGTATGGGCCCCATCGGTCTTTTTTCCATCGGTGTTTAAAAATAGAACATGTTTTAAATTTATCTGATGGTTAAAAAACCGATGGCAAATTTCGATCGTCTGTATGCATGCTCAGAATCAAGTCGACGCATGCTCAGAAGCATTGAACTTCATTTTTCTCGGCTCATCGGAGTGTTTTACGTCACGGCGTTTGGAACGGTCGGTTTTTTGACTGTTGGTGTGTAGGCAAGACTGATGAAAGTCAGCTTCATCGGATTTCCGATGGAAAAATCCATCGGTTTAAAAACCATAGGAAATCCGATCGTGTGTACATGGCTTTAGGCCTCGTACACACGACCGGTTTTCTTGGCAAGAAACCATCAAGAAAACTGCTGGGAGAGCTTTTTGCCAAGAAAACCGGCCGTGTGTTTGGTTTCTCGTCGAGAAAACTGCCGGGAATCTCGAAGAGAAAAATAGAGAACCTGCTCTCTTTTTTCTCGTCAGGATTCTCGTCGGCCTGTTTCCCGACGAGAAAACTGTGTGTGTGTGTGTGTATGCGGCTACACTGTGTGTGTGTGTATGCGGTAAGCCCGCGCATGCTCGATGAGTCTTCGGTAGCTTACAAGGGTAGTGTGGGGTAGGGTGACCACATTTCCAAACTGCCATTCAGGGACACACCCCCTCTCTCACCTTCCCCCAAAAAAGATGAGGGGAGGTGGGAGGGAAATGTAGTCTCGGGGTTGATGGGGAATTTGGCGGCGGGTTATTTGTCAGGTGAATGTGCCACTTGCCACCAGATGCAGTGCCGCTTGCCACACATAGCGTGCCACCAGATGCAGTGCCGCTGTCACTCCCTCTGCATGAGCCACGTGCATAGAAGGAAAGGAGTGGCGTCACTATCTGGAGAGTGAAGATCACACCAGTCCCTGCTGCTATCCGCTGGGTGCCGGAGAAGGAGGCGGTGCCGAGGTGGGTGGGGACAGCAGTGCTGCACTAGGCACAGGCCTCGCTCCCGGTCTCACTGTCTGAGAGTAAATTGTCAGTGATGCCAGGCAGCGCCGGCCCTAGCTACCAGTTCCGGAAATGTAGTTACTAGTTAGTAGGGGGTGGCTGTGTCCTCTATTTCATTCCGGGACACTGTATTGTCCCGGAATGAAGGTGCCCGGGACCCAGGACAGACATGTCAATTGCGGGACAGTCCCGGGCAATCCGGGACACTTGGGCACCCTAGTGTGGGGTGAAGCAAGATGGCGGCGACGGCATCGAATGTGACGAGCGCCGGCTCGTCGTAGTCGATGACGTCACCGCGTTCTTGCCATTCAAAAGAACTGCGGTTCTTTTGAATGGCCGTCTGTATGCACGGCTTGGCAAGAAAAGCTTGCCGGGAATTTTGTCAACGTTTTTTTCCTGACGGGATTCTCGGCCGTGTGAACGGGGCTTCAAAACTTGTAAACAACAAGTGCCAGAAAAGGCCTGGCTGGGGAAGTGGATAGAAACTGACACATTCAGAAAAAAAAAAAAAAGAAGATAAACATATTACATCGATCGAATAAAATGCTACATGCAAATGAAAAAATCTCATACATGACCGCCAAGACGCGGCCATAACCGCGCATTTATATCGTTACCCGGTAAGCTGTCAGGTAGTGCCGGGTGTTGGTAGTTTCTCCCAATAAAAATTTATAGCGTGTTATATTATGCAAATACAATAAATAAATAATAAAAAAAAAAATGGAAAGTAGTTTGTTAACCGTTAAATTCATCAGCGGTGCCTTGCGGCAATTAGAAGTCACCTGCGCTGGCTGGCTCGGCGAAGTGTTAAAAATATATTTATGTATATTGCGGTGGAAATAGGATTTTGAAATGTAACGCTAATCTCGAGAGGGACATAAGTGTTTCAGGAGCTGTAAATCAAACTCGCTGTACATAGTGATGAGATCAATTTTGTTAGAGTTATTTTTTCATTTATTTTTTTCTGTCACGGTTGGAACAGGCAGATTTCTGCAGGAAACATAAAAATAAAAAATAATAATAATGAAAAATAGTAAAAATAAAATAAAATAAACAGCATACAGTTTTTGAATCACATGTAGCATTGAGAAAAATATAAATGCACTTAGTGCTTGATTTATAAGGCATTCCCATAGCCATTCGCCCCCCCAGTGAACGTTCAACTACATTCGGGGCAAAAAATTGACATGCAGCAAAAAATGTATGTAAATAGGCAATACGGTGCATTCATAAAGTATTCAGACCCGCCCTTGCATTTTCAATGTTGTTATGTTGCACTTTCAGCCCGGGTTCACACTGATGTAGGGTGACCACATTTCCAAACTACCATGCAGGGACACCCCCCTTCCCAAAAATCAGCTTGTGCTCTGTAACGAATCACAGCACAGTGATTGGACACAAGAGGCGGGGTTTATGATTTCTCCAATCACAAGCAGGGGGCGGGGATTGTGCTCCTCCAGGCATTCCCGGCCAGGACAAGTACTGTCAGTGAGTAAAGCGGTGATGTGGCTGCCTTTTTTTGGGGGCATCTGATTGGCCCGGGGGGGGGGTGGCTGTGTCAGTTTCATTCCGGGACACTGTATTGTCCTGGAATGAAGGTGCCCGGGACAGACCTGCAAAATGCGGGACTGTCCCGGGCAATCCGGGACACGTGGTCACCCTACGCAAGAGGCGGGATTTATAATTTCTCCAATCACAAGCAGGGGGCGGGGATTGTGCTCCTCCAGGCATTTCCGGCCAGGGCAAGTACTGTCAGTGAGTAAAGCAGTGATGTGGCGGCCTTTTTTCAGGGGCATCTGATCGGCCCGGGGGGTGGCTGTGTCAGTTTCATTCTGGGACACTGTATTGTCCTGAAATGAAGGTGCCCGGGACAGACCTGCAAAATGCGGGACTGTCCTGGGCAATCTGGGACACGTGGGCACTAGGAGTGCCCACGTGTCCCGGATTGCCCGGGACTGTCCCGCAATTGACATGTCTGTCCTGGGTCCCGGGCACCTTCATTCCAGGACAATACAATGTCCCGGAATGAAATAGAGGACACAGCCACCCCCTACTAACTAGTAACTACATTTCCGGAACTGGTTGCTAGGGCCAGCGCTGCCTGGCATCTTGCAACCAGTGACAATATACTCTCAGACAGTGAGACCGGGAGCGAGGCCTGCGCCTAGTGCAGCACTGCTGTCCCCACCCACTTCGGCACCTCCTCCTTCTCCCCAGCGGCAAGCAGCAGGGACTGGTGTGATCTTAATTTTCCAGATAGTGATGCCACTCCTTTCCTTCTACGCACGTGGCTCATGCAGAGGGAGTGACAGCGGCACTGCATCTGGTGGCAAGTGGCACATTCACCTGACAAATAACCCGCCGCCAAATTCCCCATCAACCCCCGAGACTACATTTCCCCCGCACCCCCTTCTTCTTTTTTTGGGGAAGGTGAGAGAGGGGATGTGTCCCTGAATGGCAGTTTGGAAATGTGGTCACCCTAATGGTCACCCTATAGTGATACGGGAACCAGCACGATTCCAGCGCCCGTTCCCGCATCGCATCTCCCTCGCAGATAGTTCACACCGCCCTCTGCGAACCGCTGCGGGTGTCAATACAAATGTTAACCACTTAAAGACCGAGCCTCTTTCTGAGATTTGTTGTTTACAAGTTAAAAACATTTTTTTTTTGCTAGAAAATTACTTAGAACCCCCAAACATTATATAAAAAAAAACTAACACCCTAGAGAAAAACATAGCGGTCGTTGCAATACTTTCTATCACACCGTATTTGCGCAGCGGTCTTACAAGCGCACTTTTTTTGGAAAAATTTTTTTTCTTTAAATTAAAAAATAAAATAACAGTAAAGTTAGCACAATTTTTCTTTTATATTGTGAAAGATAATGTTACGCCGAGTAAATTGATACCCAACATGTCACGCTTCAAAGTTGCGCCCGCTCGTGGAATGGCGACAAACTTTTACCCTTAAAAATCTCCATAGGCGACGTTTGAAAAATTCTACAGGTTACATGTTTTGAGTTACAGAGGAGGTCTAGGGCTAGAATTATTGCTTTCGCTCTACCGATTGTGGCGATACCTCACATGTGTGGTTTGAACACCGTTTTCATACGCGGGCCTTGCTCACGTATGCGTTTACTTCTGCACGCGAGCTCGTGGGGACGGGGCGCTTTAAAAATTATTTTTCTTTTTCTTATTTATTTTACCTTTTTTTTTTTTTTTTTTACACTTCTTTATAAAAAAAAAATGTGTCACTTTTAGTAATGTAAACATCCCTTGTAATAGAAAAAAGCATGACAGGTCCTCTTAAATATGAGATCTGGGGGGTCAAAAAGACCTCACATCTGATATTTACACTAAAATGCAATAAAATGCAATAAAAAATGGCCCTTTAAGAGCTATGGGCGGAAGTGACGTTTTGACGTCGCTTTCGCCCTGTGATGGTATGGAGACAGGTGGGGGCCATCTTCCCCTCACTCGTCTCCATATCAAGCACGAGAGCGGACCCGACCGCCTCTGCCGACGGCTTCGGTATGCGGCGGAGGGCACGGAAGAGCGGCGGGAGAGGGGCCGATAAAAGTGATTTTGTGGCGAATACGCCGCAGAGACCACTATTATCGGAAACCGGACCGCCCGCTGAAGAAGAGGATACCGGGGTTATGGTAGCTAGCTGCTGCCATAACAAAGACATCCTTCTTCAAAGTGCCGACGTATAACGGCGTGCGGCGGTCCGGAAGTGGTTAATGACACCCCCAGATCGGTTCACAGATCGCAGTGACAACTGTGAACTCGCACAGGAATCAGATCTCATAGGTGAGAACACTTAATGCGATCCGATTCCAGTGCAGGGAAAAAAAAAGTCCCTGCACCTTTTTTTATGCGAATTGAATGCGAGTTCAGCCATACAAGCTGTATGGCTGAACTCTCATTGCACAGACATCGCATGTGATCGGCACAGCAGTGAGGGTGCGAATCACATGAGATGTCTGTGTTCGCGTATGTGTGAACCCGGGCAGTATGTTGTTATGTTGCAGTTAAAATGTTATTATGTTGCAGTTTGAGGCTGCATTCACACCTGAGCGTTTTCAGCTCATATAACGCTCGTAAAACTGACTGAAAAACGCCCAACAAGCAAAATCCCATTCATTTCAATGGCACCTGTTCACGTCTGAGCGTTTTGTTACCTGAAGCAAAACGTCTGAAAAACGCCTTAAGCTCAAAAAGAACATGAGCTTCTTTGTAGCAGATTACAGGCGTTTTTCTGCTTTTTACATTGGTGACTTGTACAAAATCACTGCAAAAAACACGCGACTTTGAAACGCTCAGGTGTGAATTCAGCCTCAATGTTGTTGTGTTGGAGTTTTTATGTTTCAATGTTGTTGTGTTGCAGTTTTTTTTATGTTTCAATGTTGTTATGTTGCAGTTTTTATGTTTTAGAGCCCATTCACACAGGGGCAACTTTGGATCCGACTTCAAGTCGCCCCTAGTCGCCTCAAGTCACGCTGCATGAGAAAATCAATGGAAGTGAATGGAGCCGTCTTAATGTACACTACTGCAGTCGCTCCGACTTCAAAAAAGGTTCCTGTACTACTTCAATCCGACTTCTAGGTGACTGCTAGGCGACCTGTACCCATTGATTTCAATGGAAGTCGCCTCAGAAGTCGGATGACTGTCTTAACAGAAGCAACTTTCCAGGAAGAGAACATACATTTCTCAGGCAAACCCCTCCCTCCCACAGAGCTGATTCTTGTTTGATTGGCCACTGGAATGTCTCCTGTCCTGGAAGCAACTTCAAGTTGCCTTGTAAGTAGCTTCATGTCACGCTGTGATTCATACTCAAGTCGTGTCCAAGTTGCCTCCCAAATTTGCGCTGGAAGTCGTGTTGCCCCTGTGTGAATGGAGTCTTGTCATGTTACAGTTTCTATGTTTCAATGTTGTTATGTTGCAGTTTCTATGTTTAAGCCCGGGTTCACACTGAGCTGCGGGTATGAAGCCGTGCGAGTTCAGCCGATTTCACTCCCGCATGTTAGTCCCGCATGTCAGTCCCGATTTTAGCCACGATTTCAGGGACATCTGCGCAGGTTTCTGCACAGATGTCAATGTAAATTGCAGCCCGAAATCGCAAAAAGTAGTACAGAAACTGCTTTTTGAAATCGGTGCAGCGCCGCAGGTGCGGCGTCACACCGATTAGGACAGCCCCATTGATGTCAATTGCTGCCGATTTGACATGCGATTTGACATGTCGAAACGCTTCAGTGTGAACCAGGGCTCAATGTTATTATGTTTTAATAATGTTATGTTGCCGTTTCAGGCTGGGTTCACACTTCATCCAATTTGCAATAGCAGGAGATTGCGTCCGCCTCTCTATGGAGCCGGATCACATATCCCTGCTGCAGGTCCGGTGAGAATTTGCACCGGGTCCTGTGTGTCTTTTGGTCTGTTTCAGGCCAGAATTCAGCCAAAAATTCAGGCTGAAATCGTGCCTGAAATGGTGAACGGGGACACTGTGACAGGGGGTCACTTTGGAGCACAGGGTGAGCAAGGAAATAATGGACATTGAGAATATGTATGGGATTGTTTTAAAATGGGTCTGTAACATTATTTCCCAATATTGCCCAGGGTCTGTAAATAGTTATTCTGTTGGTCCTGAACTCAACAGGTTCATAGTTGCCAACATTGCAAAAAAAAAATCCGGGACACTTTTTCGCATGTAGGCGGAGCCTTGCTCTAATTAGGGGGCGGGGCATTCGTTTGTAGGTGTGTCACCCCCTAGCAGAAAAAGCGGTGCGCGCTGGTTTACGCGGGTAGTGGGAGTGGCTTAAATGGGCGTGGCTCAAAGGGGGTGTGGTTAGAGTCTGAGATGAATGAGGGATGAAGGGAGAAAGAAAGAGAGAAAGAAAGAGGGAGGGAAGGAAAGAGAAGGAAGGATGGAGGGACAGCAGGTCCAGATCCTACACCACAATAGAAATATGTGTGTATTCCAGAGTTTACCAATCAGCAGATAAAGATACTACAAACATCTGGTGTTAGCTCTTCAATTATCCTGGCACCATGGTTGTTATGGTGTCAGGATGACTGAAGTGCATTATTTCTATTATTACATTTTAATATAAAATGAAATCATTCAACTCACCATAATGCCGAATCACTGTAAGCCCCAAGTGTGTCACCTGCCACGTCGCCTGCCACCAGATGCCATCAGGTGCCCCCAATGGAGTCCGTCCTTACATCAGCTTTACCCAGTGGAGTCCTTCCTTACATCAGGCGTACCCAGCGGAGTCCCCCCTTACATCAGCCAAAACACGGATGTAGTACAATAGAAGATAAAGCTGCTGCGGCGCCGCCCACCCACGGGGAGACGCGGGGTGTGGGCGGCGCCGCAGCAGCTTTATTTTCTATTGTACTACATCCTGGTTTTGGTCTTCTTTAAAATGGCGGCCGGCGGAGACATTGTCTCCGCCGGCCGTGGACCTCTAGCGGCGTCGGCCCGCGGCGGCCAAAGTCGTGGAAACCGGGAAAAAACGGATTGGCCGGGACATTGGCCGGGACAAAATAAATCCGGGAAAAGGGTTTGAATCCCGGGAATGTCCCGGCCAATCCGTGACTGTTGGCAACTATGCAGGTTAAATTAAGAGAGGCTGATGTGTCTCCTTGTGTAATGCTAATGAGCCTCACCTATGCTACAGGCCCTTTCATTGTGATGATGTAGATTGGAGCTTGGTAGACCGGCTGGCTCCATATTATGGGATGTTGAAGTGTCTTCTGTGAGGAGGGGGGGGGGGAATCACCCCTCCTGCTAAGACTGTTTACTGAAGGAGAAGTTTGAACACACCTGACCTGTATCACCATTGTCATTGGACAGTTTAACCCGCCCTGTTCCCCAAAGGATGGGAGGGGGGGGGGGTTTTGAAGAGAAATGTGTTACCATGTGTTTTGAAAATAAAGTCATTCCCTGTTTTGGAACTTGAATACAGAGCGTTGTCTCGTATCTGGGGGGAGAATCATTCGTATGGGGTCTTATTCGGCTGGTTGGAGTGTCTGGTGGCTTTTGTGTGGTTGGAAAGGGAATATCCTAACGGTGTTAACCCCTTTCATACTTGGGGTGCCGTTACAATTGGTGGCAGCAGTGGGCCGTTACAGACACAAACCGGACTTCTGCTGTGAGCCGCATGCGGCTTAGATGTGAACCCAACCTAAATTGTTTCAGTGTTGTTATGTTGCAGTTTCAATGTTGTTATGATAATGTGGCAGCCTGAAGCCTCGTACACACGGCCGAGATTCTCGTCGAAAAAAACATGTAGTTTTTTTCGACGAGATTCTTGGACAGGAAACTTGTCCCTTTTGAGTGTACACACGCTCGATTCAAAGAACCCGCGGTTCTTTGAATGGAGCGTACGCGGTGACGTCATCGACTACGACGAGCATGCGCTCGTCACATTCGATGCCGTCGCCGCCATCTTGGTATACCCTACCTATGCCTAGGAAGCTACCGCGCATGCGTCGAATTCATTTCGAACATGCGCGGGCTTCCCGGAGGACAGGTAAGTGTACACACACTCACTTTTCTCGTCGAGAAACAGGCTGACGAGAATCTCGACGAGAAAATAGAGAGCAGGTTCTCTATTTTCTCGTCGAGATTACTTGTCGGTTTTCTTGACGAGAAACCATACACACGAACAAATTTCTCGGCAAGACATCTCTGCCAGCAAGTTTCTTGCTGGTTCTTGCCGAGAAACTCGGTCGTGTGTACGAGGCCTGATACTACAGTTGTTTAAATTCATTTTTTTTGTTTTCATTCTACACTCAGTACCCCATAATGACAAAGTGGAAACAGAATTTTAGAATGTCTGTAAATTTATTAAGGCCGGGTTCACACTAGTGCGACACGACACTTGTCCTACTTTGGATCCGACCTTGCCCTGCGACTTGAAGCCGACATATGTCCGACTTTCAATGAATGGGGATCCGACTTGGATCCCCGCCAATACCAGGCAGTATTTGGTATGAATCTTGAGGGGGAACTCCACGCCAAATATTAAATAAAAAACTGGCATGGGTTCCCCCTCCAGGAGCATACCAGGCCCTTCGGTCTGGTATGGATTTAAAGGGGAACCCCCAACACCTAAAAAAACGGCGTGGGGGTCCCCCAAACTCCATACCAGACCCTTATCCGAGCACGCAGCCCTGGTGGTCAGGAAAGGGGGTGGGGACGAGCGAGCGAGCGCCCCCCTCCTGAACCGTACCAGGCCGCATGCCCTCAACATGGGGGGTGGGTGCTTTGGGGCAGGGGGGTGCGCTGTGGCCCCCCCCACCCCAGAGCACCCTGTCCCCATTTTGATGAGGACAAGGGCCTCTCCCCAACAACCCTGCCCGTTGATTGTTGGGGTCTGCGGGCGGGGGTTATCGGAATCCGGGAGCCCCCTTTAATAAGGGGGCCACCAGATCCCGCCCCCCACCCTATGTGAATGAGTATGAGGTACATCGTACCCTTACCCATTCACCTGGGGGAAAAAAATGTTAAGAAAAAAAAACACACTAGACAGGTTTTAAAAGTCATTTATTAGGCAGCTCCGGGGGGTCTTCTTCTGACTTCGGGGGTCTCTTCCGACTCTCCGGCCTCTTCTCCTGCTCTCCGGTGCCTTCTCCACGCTCTCCGGTTCTTCTCCCACTCTCAGGTGCCTTCTGCCTGGCTCCTCCGCTATCTTCTACCAGCTCTTTTGCTAACGTTGGCCCGGTCTTTTGCGTCGTCTTCTTCCCTCTTCTCTTCCACTGATGTTGACACGCCGCTCTCTTCCACTGTAATGCCGTGTGCGCGGCGCGCAATGACTTATATAGGCATGGGGCGTGGTACGGTTCAGGAGGGGGGGCGCGCTCGCTCGTCCCCACCCCCTTTCCTGACTGCCCGGGCTGCGTGCTAGGATAAGGGTCTGGTATAGATTTTGAGGGGAACCCATGCCGTTTTTTTATTTCAAATTTGCCGTGGAGTTCCCCCTCAAGATCATCAGAGCACAAGTCGCATACCAAAGTCGGATCATGCAAGACGGCGTTCCGACTTTGATCCAACTTCAATGATAGTCACTGGGCTGAAGTAGGATCAAAGTCGGACCAAAGTAGTACAGGGAGCATTTTCAAAGTCGAACCGACATGTGTCGGACCAGTTAAGACGGCTCCCATAGGGAAACATTGATATTCACACGTCATGCGACATGAGCTCCCAATGTCAGAGCGTTTGTCGCACCAGTGTGAACCCGGCCTAAAAAGGGAAAACTGGCATAAGTATTCACACCCTTTGCAAGAACACTTGAAATTTAGCTCAGGTGCCTCTCGTTTCTCCCGATCGTTGCTGAGATATCTCTACACCTGGGTTGGAGGCCACCTGTGGTAAAATAAATGATTTGGAAATGGGACACATCTGTCTATAAAAGTCCTGACAGCTGACAATGCACACCACTTGTTGGAGCTGCAGAATTTACAATCCTCCACAGCCAGGAACACAGCATTTCCTTCATGCATTCCAACACAGAAAATAGTCCTTGGCTTGTTTTTGATGTTTTATTAGGAAGGGAGTTATGGGATGCCCAACTTGAAAAATGTCCAGAACTATTAACAAGTGGACAACTTCTTTAATATGTAATATGAAATCCTCTTCTTCCTTCCTCCTGCACAAACTAGGTTCACATACACGGCACCTGCTGCTCACTTAAACCTCCTGACCGGCACTCTTTCCCCAGTCCTCCTGACTGGCACTCTTCCCCCAGTCCTCCTGACTGGCACTCTTCCCCCAGTCCTCCTGACTGGCACTCTTCCCCCAGTCCTCCTGACTGACACTCTTCCCCCAGTCCTCCTGACTGGCACTCTTCCCCCAGTCCTCCTGACTGACACTCTTCCCCCAGTCCTCCTGACTGACACTATCCCCCTAGTCCTCCTGACTGGCACTCTTCCCCCAGTCCTCCTGACTGGCACTGTTTCCCCAGTCCTCCTGACTGGCACTCTTTCCCCAGTCCTCCTGACTGGCACTCTTCCCCCAGTCCTCCTGACTGGCACACTTTCCCCAGTCGTCCTGACTGACACTCTTCCCCCAGTCCTCCTGACTGGCACCCATCCCCAGTCCTCCCTGACTGGCACCCATCCCCAGTCCTCCCTGACTGGCACCCATCCCCAGTCCTCCCTGACTGGCACCCATCCCCAGTCCTCCCTGATTGGCACCCATCCCCTAGTCCTCCCTGACTGGCACCCTTCCCCAGTCCTCCCTGACTGGCACCCTTCCCCAGTCCTCCCTGACTTGCACCAATCCCCAGTCCTCCCTGACTGGCACCCATCCCCAGTCCTTCCTGACTGGCACCCATCCCCAGTCCTCCCTGATTGGCACTCTTCCCCCAGTCCTCCCTGATTGGCACACTTCCATGGAGATTGCCTAGGGCAAGGATGAAGACTCAAGCACACCGCTGTCTTCAAGGAGCACTGTTACAACTGACAGTCGCTCCCCCTTGCGTTGTCCCTGCACTGTGCTGATATTACTCACCGTCTCTGCATGCTCTCTCCTGCTGCCTCTTCTGACATGAATCCCCCCAGTTGCCTCCTATGGTGGGATCCTTCTAGGCCAGCTATACTGAGCTCCAGCCCAAGGTAACCCCCCCCCCGGCAGGGGTCCCTCAAGGGCCACGACAGCCTCTCCTCAGCCCTTCATCTGCATCCTCCACCCGATTCCCCTGCTGGCATGGCCCATGTCTATTTATGGGATTTTCTCATTCCCCTGCCAGCACACTTCTGGGGATTGGCTGAGGTCCCATAAATATTAATGGCAGCTCCTCCTCACCTCCACCCACTACTTCTAGAACATTCTCCAATATTCCAGATACCAGGGGGAGGCACCAGAGAGCTGCCAGAATGAATCATCCAGCCCTGAACTCTAATAACCCTGACCAAATTAAGACTCACAGATTTTCAGCATGAGTTTGATTTTCCTACACTACTAGTAGCACACACTAGAGGGTGCTACATACTGTATCAGAACAAAAGCCATGTGAACTGCCTGCAGAGCTCAGAGACAGGATATTTGCAAGGAACTGATCTGGGGAAGGCTACAAAAACATTTCTGCTGCATTGAAGTTTCCCAAGAGCACACTGGCCTCCATAATTCTCAAATGGAAGAAGTTTGGCACAACAAGGACTATTCCAAGAGCTGGTCACTCGGCCAAACTGAGCAATCAGGGGGAGAAGGGCCTCAGTAAGAGAGGTGACCAAGAACCCGATGGTCACTCTGACTGAGCTCCAGACAGTGGAGGAACTACCAGGGTCGCACCTAAAGGACTTTCAAACTGTGAGAAACAAGATTCTCTGGTCTGATGAAACCAAGTGTAGCACACTCTAGTGTGTGCTACTAGTAGTGAGAGTAGGAAAAACGTAGCTGGCTCTGGGTTAGACCTGAGTCATTGGGTCAGGGATACTAGAGGCCAGGGCTGGATAACTCAGTGCCTTTCCCTGGTATTTGGAAAGTTGGAGAACGTTCTGGAACTAGTGGGTGGAGGTGAGGAGGAGCTGCTCTGCATATTTGTGGGCCCTTAGCCAATCCCCAGGAGTGGGCCTGGCAGGGAACTAAAGAAGCCCATAAATAGACATGGGCCATGCCAGCAGGACAGTCGGGTGGAAGATGGAGAAGCACTGCAGAGAAGAGGCTGTTGGTGGCCCTTGAGGGACCTGCTGGGGAGGGGTTTTACCTTGGGCTGGAGCTTAGGAGGCTGGCCTGAAAGGAATCCCTCTACAGGAGGCAGTAAGAGGGATTGATGCCAGAGAGGAAGTGGGAGAGAGCAAGTAGAGACAGTGAGTAGATCAGCATGGTGCAGGGACAGACAAGGGGAGAGACTGCCAGCTGTAGCCATGCTCTTTTGAAGACCGCAGTGTGCCAAGTCTTCATCCACCTTGCTCTGGGGCACCTCCATGTGTGTATGCCAGTTGGGAGGACTGGGGGAAGCAAGTACCCAGGTGGGCTGGTATTTTCTGCAGTGGTAGAACTGGGCTCAGTGTCTACAGGGAAGCAGAAGGAGACACGGCCCCCTCTCCTGAACCATACCAGGCCACATGCCCTCAACATGGGGTTCTCTGCCCCCCCAAAGCACCTTGTCCTCATGTTGATGGGGACAGGGACCCCATCCCGAGGGTAGTGGTTGTGGGGGTCTGTGGGCTGGGGACCATAATAAAGGACCCCAGGATCAGTGGGAAGGGCCCCCGGGACCAGAGGTCAATGAGGGCCCTTCATAGGTTCTTTCCCTGGGGGGGCCACTGAAGGTTCTAGTTACCCCTCTGGTTCCAGAGATCCTGTGTGGAGATGGGGAAAAGTTCAAGGACAACCATCACTGCAGGCCTCCAAAACGAAACACATTTTTCCATTCTGCACACATCTAAAAAGACACCCTTGGGCTCCAGTCTAGTGACTTTGCCTAGGCCCGAGATGATGTCATCAGTCTGCTGCAAGCAGGAAGAAGCATTTTCTCAGTCTCCCCCCCCCGTGAGCAGACGCCAACATTTAACTTTGAAGCAAGTCACAGAGAGGCTGCAGATCTACGTCAGATATCTGGGAGAATAGCCAAGAACTGCACTGCCCTAAAGCCCTGTACACACGGCCGAGAATCTCATCAGGAAAAAACTTGTCGTTTTTCCTGACGAGATTCTTGGACAAGAATCTTGTCCCGGCCGAGTGTACACACGTACACTTCAAAAGAACTGCCGTTCTTTTGAATGGCACAAACGAGGTGACGTCATCGACTACGACGAGCGTGCGCTCGTCACATTCGATGCCGTCGCCGCCATCTTGCTACACCCTACCTATGCCTAGGAAGCTACCGCGCATGCGTCAAAGTCATTTCGAGCATGCGCGGGTTTCCACGGCGACAGGTAAGTGTACACACACTCGGGTTTCTCATCGGGAAACAGGCTGACGAGAATCCCGACGAGAAAAAAAGAAAGCAGGTCTTCTTTTTTTCTCGTCGAGATTCTGGTCAGTTTTCCTGACGAGAAACCTGAAAGCCTCGTACACACGGCCGGTTTTCTCTGCAAAAAAAGCTCTGCAAGCAGTTTTCTTGCCGGTTCTTGCCGAGAAAACCGGCCGTGTGTACGAGGCTTCAGAGTCGGCATCTCAGTCCAGGAAGTAGGTGGTGACTTTGGATGATGCCTGAACAAAGATGGTGCCCTCTTTCTGGAGAAAAAAACAACCAGATGGAGGCATAGCCGGGGGAGGGGAGGGGGGGGGGTGGACCGTTGTCTGTGTGACAAGTAATAAATACCCGGACATGTTACCCTGACACATGACTCCTCACGCAGCGCACTTGATATGAAGTATATCTGATTCTCGGTACAAGGGGAACTTTTAGCAAACTGCAGTTTAGTCGCCGTGTATTCTGCTGATCGACCGCTAAAGTTATTTTTAAACTGCGCTGACTTATCTCCGATCTATCTTATATTAATTCTCAGCAAGAATGCCCATCCTGGCTTCTGAAATGAGAGGAATGAGATGATTGACATGTGCAGCTCTATGCAATTTCTTCCATCTCCTCCACTTGTGTATCTAGTGCTGACACCGACCGTAATCAGAACATTCGGCATCAATCTCGTTCCCCAAAGGAGCTGATTTAATATCCCTGTCACCGCCAATCGACGCCTAAACCCAGTGCGCCTAATTTTCCGTTAATTGTGTTTTCGGATTGTGTGATGAAACCGCTCCCCCCCCCACACATAGGAAGATTATACCAACTCCATTGTGGGAACCGAATCCAGGGCTCCTCGGAAAAATCTGTGTCCCACGATGGGTAGTAGAGGGTCCTGGGAATAGTGGGAAGAGCTCCAGTCAGGGGCTGGGGGGGCTTCATGGTTTCTTGGACCGGGGCCCTAAAGGTTCTAGCTACGCCTCTGGCCTGAGGTCAGATTTAGGTGGCTCCTCTGGGGTTTCAGAGACTCTTTTCCTCTACTTTGGACTTTTTTCATCCAAATAAAATACCGGCAATCTCCCAGAAGTCAGAGCTGTGACATTGACACTCTTCCCGGGTAAGGGACAGTCACATTGGAAATGGAGGGGATTGCATTCTCCCTTATGTTCGGTCATACACAATATCTGAAATGAGTTTTCCAAAGTCCCCGGGGGGCAACCAGACACCTGCTTCTATGATTACAAAAAT
The DNA here is from genome assembly GCA_029206835.1 of Rana muscosa. Lineage (NCBI taxonomy): Eukaryota > Metazoa > Chordata > Amphibia > Anura > Ranidae > Rana > Rana muscosa. The sequence goes on from CM055126.1 coordinate 239,902,806, forward strand.
TGATTTAGGAAAGGACATTTGCCGATACGCAAATCCCAGCCCCCAGGATTGCCGTCCTTAATGAAAGAGTTAAAATGTCAATTTGTTTATTGTAGAAGCGGGGACGAGTTAGGGAGTCGGTCGATAGGGAAGCATTGTTGTCTCACTGACAGTCATCACGTCAATTACAAGGGTCGCGCTATAGTTCTCACGATCGATGAGGACCTATAGAGTGTTCGCCCTCAAGTTCACGCAATTCACTTTTTTTTTCCCATTCGAGTGAATGCTGGACTATTAGATTATTATACACCAATCATTTCTGTATTTAAAATAAACCCGCCCTGACACCCGGGCACATGGGCGTCCGCTGAAATTTTTTCGGGGGGGCGCTTCGGCAGCGGCTATACACAGTCGCATTTTACCCTTTCTTTGACCGGGGTTAAAAGAGACCCCCCCCCACGTTAAAATGTAAAAACACCCCACTGTGCCCCCTGCATCTTTAAATATCTCTTTGTCACTACTGTGTACCCCCTCTCCACAACTGCACCTTTCGACCTCTTTACATTACACAGCACCCCACAGCTCTGGACCCCTTTACATTACACAGCACCCTGCACCCCTTTACATTACACAGCACCCTGCACCCCTTTACATTACACAGCAGCACCCTGCACCCCTTTACATTACACACACTACACTCTGACTACTACACTACACACTGACTACTGACCACTACACTGCACACTGACCACACTGACCATATGTATGATGTGTCCTATGACGTCATGTCTCTGCAGTCACACACACACACGTATTGTAGGACATCTCCTCCTCCCTCCATACCACACACACAGCCCGGCTCTCCTTCCTTCTCACCTTCAGCAGGTCCAGCGGGTGTGTGCAGCAGGCCGCCCCGCAGGAGGCCAGGCCCCCGAGGTACTACCACCACCAACTCGAGACACCCTCCGCTCCGCCATCTCCCCCCGGCTCTTTTTCTTCTTCTTTCCCCGGGCGCGCTGCACAGTCCAAGGGCCAGGGGCGGAGCCGGCCCGTGCCCGGGAGAACGAGAAGAGCCGGGGCCAATCGGGTTGCAGCGCGAGGCTCCGCCCAGCCAGCGCTGCCAAACCACGAGACGCAGACGCCTTAAAGCGGCGACGGGGAGGTGTAATGGGCCGGGGGGGGGGGGGAGGGAGTACACGTGCTGCGGTGCAGATCTGTGCGGGGCTGGAAGTGGGTGTAAGGGCGGCGGGGGGTGTAGAACACTGCCAATTTGGCCAACACCTTCTCGATTCCAGGGGGGGGAAACGACCCCCCTTGCCCTATGGAGCGGACACCCATGCCCGGGCAGTTCAAGCTGAAATTAGATGGAGACAGGGCCGGGGCATGGGGTGGGCAGGAGGGGCGGCTGCCCTAGGCACTGTGGTATCATGTGAGGTGAAGAGGGGGCCCACAAGGAGATCGGGGGGAGAGGATTTGTGTTGTGTTGGGGGGGGCGCTAAGAGGTGCGTATTGTTCTAGGAGGGGAAATTCGGGAGGGGGAGTGTTAAGAGTGGTGATTTAGGGGGATTTGTGTTGAGAGGGGGGGATGGGAGGAAGAATATCTGTGCTAGGAGGGGGGACTTGAGGCAAATTTGTGCTTTTGAGGGGGAAATTGAAGTGGGGGGGGGAGACAATGTGTACTAGGGGGGAGGAATTTTAGGGGTAGAGGATTTGTGCTTGGAGGATTTTTTTTGGGGGTGGGCAAATATTTGTGCTCGGAGGGGGGATTTCATCAGGGCAGAAGATTTGTACTGGGAGGAGGGGGGATTTAAGCTAAGGGGGTAAGCATGCAGATTAGTAATCAGTGTTTTTGTGAGGGGATTTTTGCTAAGACATAATGCTTATATATCTTGTGGGGGGGGGCAGTTTGGCTTGTTTGCCCTGGGCTCTAGGTGACCTTGTCCCGGCACTGAATGGAGGTTAGATGTAATGACTAGTAGATCTGGAGATATGGCAGGTGAGATTTTCCTGTAGGAACACAAGGGGGCGCCAGGCTAAGTGTAGCATGTTAGGATAAATGGAAGACCAGGCATTCAAATTCGAAAACCATTCCAAATTGATTTTAAAACTTTTTGAATCGATCCGAATTTGAAAAATTTGAATCGATTCGAAAACAAATAAACAAAACGAATTCTGAAAGCAAATTAAACGAATGAAACAAATTTAAGTTTATTCAAATAACAAATCGAAAGAAACTAAACACATTTTTTCCTTCTGCACATTAGGCATTTAGATTTGGTTTGCCCTTAGGCGTAAAGGGTTTAAATGTCAAAGTAATGTCACTCACAGAACTTCTCCTGCCCTTCTTGAAAAATTTACCCGGACCGTGCGTACCGACTGCTTCTCTCCAGCTCCTGTTCCAGGACACCTCTCCATCACCGTGTAAGGAGAGGCTCCTCCGTTGGGGCATACACCCCCCCAGATGGGGGTGAGCCCCTTGCTGCAGTCTAACACCCCATTCTTAAATTCACCCAGCCAACAACTACCCTCCAGTGGGCTGGACCTGAGTTTATGTAGGAGGCCTGCCCCCTGCCAATTCCAGTTGGGGATTGGTCAGGGCTCCTCACATGAACTCCCTGTCACTCCAATTCCCAGCCTTGCCCCTCTTCCAGAACATTCTCCCTGGAAGCAGGGGAGGCGCCCAAGAACTGAAAGACAGGTAGTCACACCCACTGCTACACTAACCACTCCCTGCCCCCCCACAGATCAAAACAAGCGGACCTAGCATGCAGCATGGGCCTGCCTAAATTTACCTGCCTGGCAGCTATCACCCAAAACATCTTACCTCTAGCACCTACCTATGGTAGAGGGCGCTACACGTATATATACTGTGGGCGGTCGGCAAGTAAAATCAGTGCCGTGTACCTTTAAATGTAGCAATGAAAAATATAATTAAATCAGCTAATTTTATCTGGTGGTAAGTACCGGCAGATAGCGATGTTACCGGCACCGAGCTCCGGTGAAAAGCACCGAGCCCTCATTCCGCACCTAGCAGGATAAATTGATTGCCGTCAGGTAGCTGAGACGTCGAAATGCAAGAAAAATAATGTGCCTGAAACATCTGCTCGCAAAAACCTATTTTTCACTTGACAGCAAAGGCTAAAAGCAAAAATTGGGATGTCCTTAAAGTAAAATATGCCGAGATTATTTACCATCGCTCTACGGCATAATTCAAAAAGCTAAATTCGATGGCGGAGCGGCGCCTGAACCCCGGCGTACCGGCGGCAGTTATACAGAAATATGTCAGCCGGAGAGGCTCAAGGCTGTAAATGGCATAATTCTATTTACCGGATAATACATGCAGCAAAAAAAAATAAAAATACCGGGATTGAAAAAGCCGGATCCCAGACTGGAAGTGAGAGCTCTGGAATCACCGTCGTCAAATGCCAGCTCTTATCCGCGCAGCAAATGGACCCATAATGCATCTGAGCAAAACTTACCGGCCTTGATTGCCAAAGTTGCTGGAGAACTGATTTTGTTGTCCCTTTAGGCAACCAAAGAATGCAAAGTATAATCAGGACATAAATCATAGCTCCCAATAGACATGTGCAGAACGAAAAAAATTGTTTTGTTTCGATTCGTTATTTACATAAATTTGTTTAATTAAATTTGTTCCATTAGTTTAATTCGTTTTTGGGATTCGTTTTGTTTGTTTTTTTGAATCGATTTAAAAAGTTTTCAAATCAATTTCGAATGGTTTTCGAATTCGAAAAGTTTTCGAATTCAAATAGTTTTCCAATTTCCAAAAAAAGAATTAAATAGAATAGAAAATAATAGAATAGAATTATTATTTTTTCAAATTCTATTCCTATATTTTCTATTCTATTTTATTCTCTTTGGAAATTGGAAAACTATTCGAATTCGAAAAGGTTTCGCATTTTCGAATTTGAAAACAATGCGAATTCGAAAAGTATTCAAATTCGAATTTCGTCCGAATTCGGTTATTTCGGATTTGGTTAAATTTGGTGTGCATTAGGGTGTGCACCTCAAAGCTCCAACACATATGCATCTTGAAACAGTGGGAGGAAGGGGGACCCGGGGCAACAGAAGGAAGAGGAACAGGGAAATGAGGGTTGGCGGGGGTGGCACATATTAGTACCAATCCCCTAAATTGTCCTCCTGTGGCAGCTGAATGTTGACAAAAGGGAGAGGAGGAGAAGCCTACTTTCAGCTGCTGCAGGAGGAAAATACAGATCCGTTCCAATAAATTCCACCCCCGCCACCTCTCCTGTCCAGGTTCTGAGGGTCGGCAAGGAAGGATTGTGGTTTACCTGTCACCTGCCCACCATTGACAGGTTGCCAACCCAAAGATTAGGGTGTGCCCAGGCACACCTGGCACACCCGTTGCGCACGCCTATGGGTACTATTCTACATCCGAATAGCGAAAATTTGTCTGAATTTTAATTTAGAACGAAACAAACCGCACATGTCTAGCTCCCAACTCTCCCTGATTTAGAGGGGCTGTCCCTGATTTGGAACAATGTCCCTCTGTCCCTCATTCCTCCTTAGTTGTCCCACATTTTGGTCTGATCTATATAGTTGTATATACAGAATGCACTATTTCAAAAAGTGTTTCCCAGAGCTAAACCTTTCATCCAATTTCTAAATTGCTGCATTTGTAAATTTCGAAGCCGATATAAAGGAATAGTAGTGTTAAAAAAGAACTTGCGGGTTTAGCTAATCCTTTTTTTTGGGTATAATTTTACTTTAGGGGGCATGGCAGGGGGTGTGGCAGGGTGTGTGTCCTTTGCCTACATACTCTTTCTAGTAAGCGTGCCTCATTCCCAATTCAAAAAGTTGGGAGGTAGGCAGAAGGTGCATTCTATGCATTAAGATTAAAAGCCTTCTGTGTGCAGCAGCACCCCCTCAGCCCCCCTAACACCTACCTGAGGTCCCTCTCTGTCCTGCGATGTCCACGAGTGTCTCAGCCGTCCGAGATATCCTTCCTGATTGGCTGAGACACAGCAGCGGCATCATTGGCTCCCGCTGCTGTCAATCAAAGTCAGATAGCCGATCAGGGGAGAGAGGGGGCGGGGCCAGGTAGGGGCTCCGTGTCTGAAGGGACACAGGGAGCTGTGACTCAGCTCAGGTGCCCCCATAGCAAGCTGTTTGCGGTGGGGGCACCCAACAGGTGGGAGCGGCAAAGGTTGTTGAAGAAGGACTTGAGAAGAGGAGGATCCACTGCACAGAGGTGGTACGTATAACATGTTTGTTATTTTTATAAGAAAAAAAAATACTTTACAATCAATTTAAATGAATGCAGCTCTGGATTCATCAATACAGCATTAACCAGTTCAATATCGGGCACTTGCCCCCCCCCCCCCCTTCCTTCCCAGGCCAATTTTCAGCTTTCAGCACTGTTGCACTTTGAGTCTAGGTTCATATCTATGCAGTTGCGGTTGATGCGTTTTTCAGGCACGTTTTCTACTTTTAAACCATTTTTCATGCATTTTGCATTTTGTGTTTTTATTTTGTTCCCTTTAAAAACAATGTTAAAGGGATGTGGCCTAGTATGGTTCAAATGGGATGCATGCCTATTTCCCTTTGTCTCCTGGCTGAAGAGTTTGACATTGAATTTTGGAGGGACTCTACACTTTTTTTGGGGGGTGCCCCCCTCTACACTTTTTTTGGGGGATCCCCTTATAGGGGAACCCCACGCTCTACACTTTTTTTGGGGGGTCCCCTTATAGGGGAACCCCACGCTGCCTTTTTTTGTGAGGTCCCCAATTAACATCTACAGTATATCAGATACTTGCATAAAGAAAGGGTCTGGTATAGAAGGGAATCCCCAGCTTATTGTGTACAAACTGAAGTAAATCGGCTGAAGCTGTCAATTGTCAGCAATTTAAACTGACTTTTTTCTTCACTTCAAGCATTATTAAGATTGCTGCTCTCTGGAAAACTGTTTAAATAGGCCCCCCAGCTCTGCCACAGCTTGGACCTCAATAAACGGGTGTTGAAATCAGGATTAGGGATGAGCTTCGTGTTCGAGTCGAACATACGTTCGACTCGAACATCGGCTGTTCGATCGTTCGACGAAGATCGAACGATTTGGGCCGTTCGCGCCAAATTCGAGTGACGCGAACGGCCCACAATGCACTACGCCATCGCAGTGTCATCCAGGCGCTGTGATTGGCCAAGCATGCACTGTGACCCCGCATGCTTGGCCAATCACAGCGCCGGCAGCGAGGAGAGCAATGATTGGCCACAGGCAGGATGCCTGTGGCCAATTATTGCTGAGGGGGTTTAGTACACGCCCCACACTATAAAAGGCCGCCAGCGTGGCGGCCTTGTGTAGTGTGTTCCGGAGCAGGGAAAGAGAAGCATAGGCAGGGACAGTGTCATTTTTTTTCCTTTACTAATCCTGGATTCCTTGTGTTTAGGGACAAATAAGGATAGGTAGGGAGAGTGTCAGTGACAGTGTGCTATTCTGTGCTAATCCTTGTTTGTAGGGACAGAGAGGTACAGTGAGGGAAACTGACAGTGTGCTATTCTGTTCTAAAACTATTTTGCTGAACCATATTTTCAATCCTTGAGTTGAGGGACAGAGAGGTACAGTGAGGGAAAGTGTCAGTGTGCTATTCTGTTCTAAACCAATTTTGCTGTTCCATATTTTCAATCCTTAAGTTGAGGGACAGAGAGGTACAGTGAGGGAAAGTGTCAGTGTGCTATTGTGTTCTAAAACTATTTTGCTGAACCATATTTTCAATCCTTGAGTTGAGGGACAGAGAGGTACAGTGAGTGAAACTGACAGTGTGCTATTCTGTTCTAAACCAATTTTGCTGTTCCATATTTTCAATCCTTGAGTTGAGGGACAGAGAGGTACAGTGAGGGAAAGTGTCAGTGTGCTATTGTGTTCTAAAACTATTTTGCTGAACCATATTTTCAATCCTTGAGTTGAGGGACAGAGAGGTACAGTGAGTGAAACTGACAGTGTGCTATTCTGTTCTAAAACTATTTTGCTGAACCATATTTTCAATCCTTGAGTTGAGGGACAGAGAGGTACAGTGAGTGAAACTGACAGTGTGCTATTCTGTTCTAAACCAATTTTGCTGTTCCATATTTTCAATCCTTGAGTTGAGGGACAGAGAGGTACAGTGAGGGAAAGTGTCAGTGTGCTATTGTGTTCTAAAACTATTTTGCTGAACCATATTTTCAATCCTTGAGTTGAGGGACAGAGAGGTACAGTGAGGGAAAGTGTCAGTGTGCTATTGTGTTCTAAAACTATTTTGCTGAACCATATTTTCAATCCTTGAGTTGAGGGACAGAGAGGTACAGTGAGTGAAACTGACAGTGTGCTATTCTGTTCTAAAACTATTTTGCTGAACCATATTTTCAATCCTTGAGTTGAGGGACAGAGAGGTACAGTGAGTGAAACTGACAGTGTGCTATTCTGTTCTAAACCAATTTTGCTGTTCCATATTTTCAATCCTTGAGTTGAGGGACAGAGAGGTACAGTGAGGGAAAGTGTCAGTGTGCTATTGTGTTCTAAAACTATTTTGCTGAACCATATTTTCAATCCTTGAGTTGAGGGACAGAGAGGTACAGTGAGGGAAAGTGTCAGTGTGCTATTGTGTTCTAAAACTATTTTGCTGAACCATATTTTCAATCCTTGAGTTGAGGGACAGAGAGGTACAGTGAGTGAAACTGACAGTGTGCTATTCTGTTCTAAAACTATTTTGCTGAACCATATTTTCAATCCTTGAGTTGAGGGACAGAGAGGTACAGTGAGTGAAACTGACAGTGTGCTATTCTGTTCTAAACCAATTTTGCTGTTCCATATTTTCAATCCTTGAGTTGAGGGACAGAGAAGGACACTCGTAGAAATTATCAGTGTGCTATTCTGTGCTAAATCTTATTTGTAGGGAGGGACAGAGTAGGACAGTGAGGGAAAGTGTCAGTGTGCTATTCTGTTCTAAAACTTTTTTGCTGAACCATATTTTCAATCCTTGTGTTTAGGGACAGAGAAGGATAGGCAGGGGACAGTGTCAGTGTCATTGTTGCTAAGCCTCCTGCACAATATACACCTAAAGGTAGCCCTTATTGCTGTTTTTCCCATCTCCCTGCAGGCCATCCATTAAAATGTCTGGAAGGCAACCAAGGAGAGGCAGACAGTCAGGAGGCAAAAAAAGAGGGCAAGCAGGCTCTGTGTCTGGGGGCAACAGTGCTGGTCGTGTACGCGGTGCATTGTCATCAGCACATGGCCATGGGACACGCTTGTCCTTGTTTTCGGCAGCTGGACATGTTGAGCCACATCATGCCGAAGACTTGGTAGAGTGGATGACCAAGCCCACCTCATCCTCCTCATCCTCTCTCACCCAGGCTCAGGGTACTGGCAAAGCAGCTGCCAAAGCGTCCTCTTCTCTGGTATCATTATCTTCATTAGTCAATCCTTCCCTAGACCCACCATGCCCTCCTCCTGAGGAGTCCCCCGAACTGTTTGAGCACAGTGTTGGGTACATGCTCCAGGAGGATGCCCAGCGTTTGGAAGGATCTGATGATGATACCCAGCTAGAGGAAGGCAGCAGCGTGAGAGCAGAGAGAGGGGATGCTCAAGAAGGACACCAATCTGGCAGTCATGTTCCAGCAGCTGCAGCATACTGCCAGATTGGCTCCAGTGATGAGGAGGGAGGGGATGATGAGGTCACTGACTCCACGTGGGTGCCTAATAGGAGAGAGGAGGAGGAGGAGGATGAGTAGGAGGCACATCTCCAACGAGGCAGGATGCCCTTGAGTGGCCAGCGTATGGGCAGCACACCGACGGAATCACACCGCAGAGCTCCGCCTGTGCAGGGCACTGCCTCTGCTCGTCATTCAAAAAGTTCTTTGGTGTGGGCCTTTTTTGAGGCGAGTGCATCAGATCGCACAGCTGCTGTTTGCAACATATGTCTCAAGCGTATATCGCGTGGCCAAAACATCAGCCGCTTGGGCACCACATGCTTGATCAGACATATGTTGACCTGCCATGCAGCTCGTTGGCAAGCCTACCTTAAAGACCCACACCAAAGAACAAAGCTGACCTCTTCTTGCACCGCATCATCTGGGATCTCCAACCCCACTATACCTTCACTCCTCTCTGAAACCTGCACTGAGAGGAATGAAGGTGTAGAATTAGGTGTGTCACAGCCCAGTACTTGCGGCCACTCTGCTAGCAGTACACCGACGTCCGATTCTAGCAGGCAAATTTCCCTGCCCCAGCTGCTGGACCGTCGAAAGAAGTTCACTCCCAGCCATCCACATGCCCAGCGGTTGAATGCTAGCTTGGCTAAATTGCTAGCGCTTCAACTGCTGCCTTTTCAGTTGGTAGACTCGGCCCCCTTCCGTGAGTTTGTGCAATGTGCGGTTCCTCAGTGGCAGGTTCCCAAACGACACTTTTTCGCACGGAAGGCTATTCCGGCTCTCTACAGGCCTGTGGAAGGCAATGTCTTGGCCTCGCTGGACAGGGCGGTCAGCGGTAAGGTGCATATTACCGCTGACTCATGGTCCAGCAGGCATGGACAGGGACGTTACCTTTCTTTCACGGCCCATTGGGTCACTCTTTTGGCAGCTGGGAAGGATGCAGGACAAGGTGCAGTAGTGTTGGAGGTTGTTCCACCGCCACGCCTCCAAAATGCTACTACTGGTTGTGACACACCTCTCTCCTCCACCCCCTCCTCTTCTTCTTCCTCCATGGCCTCTTCCTGTGGTTTGTCCTCGGAACCAGCGGTGCTCCGTAGGCGTTCAAGGGGCTACGCAAGTACGCAGGCAAAAAGATGCCATGCCGTGCTTGCGCTGGTGTGTTTGGGGGACAGGAGCCACACTGGGGCAGAGGTCCTGTCTGCTCTGCAGGGGCAGGCCGAGAGGTGGTTGACGCCACACCAGCTTAAGCCAGGAATGGTGGTTTGCGACAATGGCACCAACCTCCTCTCCGCCCTCCGACAGGGACAACTGACCCATGTGCCCTGTATGGCTCACGTCCTTAACCTGGTGGTGCAGCGGTTCTTGGGCAGGTACCCGGGCTTACAGGATGTCCTGAGGCAGGCCAGGAAAGTCTGTGTGCATTTCCGCAGATCTTATAATGCCAGTGCTCGCCTGGCTGAGCTTCAAAAGGAGTTGAACTTGCCCAAGAACCGCCTTATATGTGACATGCCCACCAGGTGGAACTCAACGTTGGCCATGCTGCAGCGGCTGCACACGCAGCAGAGGGCCATCAATGAGTACCTGTGCGACTACGGCACCAGGACAGGGTCAGGGGAGCTCGGGTTTTTTTCACCACGCCAGTGGGGCATGATCAGGGATGCATGCACTGTCCTGGCACCATTTGAGGAGGCCACGAGGATGGTGAGCAGTGACAGTGCATGCATCAGTGACACTGTACCTCTTGTCCACCTGTTGGAGCACACGCTGCGTGGAATAATGGACAGGGCACTTGAGGCAGAACAGAGGCAGGAAGAGGAGGACTTCCTTGCCTCTCAAGGCCCCCTTTACCCAGACAGTGTTCCTTCTGTCCCACCCATCGCACAGGAAGAAGAGGAGGAGGAGGAGGATTGTGTCAGCATGGAGGTGGAGCCTGGCACTCAGCATCATCAGCAGAAGTCTTTTAGGGATGATTTACAGTCCCAAGAAACCAGTGGACTTGTACGTGGCTGGGAGGAGGTGGCTGCGGATCATGTCGTCCTTAGTGACCCAGAGGACTCCGGACTGAATGCCTCAGCCAACCTACGCTGCATGGCCTCCCTGATCCTGCAAAGTCTGCGGAAGGATCCTCGTATTCTTCGGATCAAGGAGAGGGACCATTACTGGCTGGCCACTCTCCTTGATCCACGGTACAAGGGTAAGGTTGCGGACCTTATCGTACCGTCGCAGAGGGAGCAGAGGATGAGACAACTCCGGGAGGCCTTGCAGAAAGGTCTGTGCAATGCGTTCCCAGAGACTGGGAGGTTACAAACTCCTGGTCCTGGACAACGAGTTGCTGAGGCTTCGGGCAGTCAAAGAAGGAGCGGTGGGGAAGGTGGCCGTCTGACTGATGCGTTCAGACAATTCTTTAGTCCGCAGCCCCAAAGTATGATCGGTTCCAGCAACCATCGCCAGCGTCTGATATATATGGTGCAGGAATACCTAGGGGCAAGGTCAGACTTGGACACCTTCCCCACCGAAAATCCTCTGGCTTACTGGGTCTTGAGGATGGATCACTGGCCAGAGCTTGCACAGTATGCAATTGAGCTACTGGCCTGTCCTGCATCCAGCGTTCTTTCAGAACGCACATTCAGTGCTGCTGGAGGATTTGTCACGGATCACAGGGTGCGCCTGTCCACCGACTCGGTTGATCGACTGACTTTCATCAAGATGAACCAGTCTTGGATCACCACCAGCTACCACACACCAGATGCTGATATAACAGACTAATTGATTTTAAAATGTCACATCCCTTCAAGACTGATGCTGATGCTGAGTGCCTGTACTGTTATGTTGACTGGCTATCCTCCTCCTCCTCCTCAATGATACGATTAACGATGATAGCTTGGAAGATCATTTTGGTTTATGGGTGCCGCCACCAGTGGCTAATGCCCCGTACACACGATCGTTTTTAATGTCATTTTTTAAACCGACGTTTTTCTCCTCGTTTTTTTTCATGCTTCCTCTCAAGCCTGCCTTGCGTACACACCATCATTAAAAAAAACGATCAAGCAAAGCGCAGTGACGTTCAACACGTACGACGGCACTATAAAGGGGAAGTTCCGTTCGAATGGCGCCACCCTTCATGTTAGTAAAGTTTGTTGAGCGACGATTCGCGCTTTTCAGTCCGTTACTGTGTAATGAATGTGCTATCTCCATTACAAACGCTAGTTTTACCAGAACGAGCGCTCCCGTCTCATACTTGATTCTGAGCATGCGTGTTTTTTTTTCACGTCGTGAAAGCATACACACTATCGTTTTTCACGTCGTTAAAAAAAACGACATGAAAAACGACGTGAAAAAAGAGAGCATGTCCGGAATTTTTAATGGCCGTTTTTCACGTCGTTAAAAATGCTCTGGAGCCTACACACGATCATTTTTAATGGCCATTTTTTAAAATGGCATTTTTAACGGCATGAAAAACGATCGTGTGTACGGGGCATAAGGCCCAATTTTTCAGCCCCTGTTTAACAGGGGCGTGTAATTAAAATTTTTGATGCAATACTTTGCAACAGGCCTCATTGCTGTGCTCCAAGTACAGTATCTGTGAGGGGTTGCAGTGTTGTGCCACCAGTGCCTAAGGCCCAATTTTTCAGCCCCTGTTCAACAGGGGCATGTAATTACAATTCTTGATCTAATAATTCACAGCAGGGAGCATTGCTGCGCCCACCAAGAGTAACTGTCAGGCCTTACAGTGTTGTGGCACCAGCACCACCATCACCACCACCAAAGGCCCAATTTTTCAGCCCCTGTTCAACAGGGGCATGCAATTATAATTATTGATCTAATAATTCACAGCAGGGAGCATTGCTGCGCCCACCAAGAGTAACTGTCAGGCCTTACAGTGTTGTGGCACCAGCACCACCATCACCACCACCACCACCACCAAAGGCCCAATTTTTCAGCCCCTGTTCAACAGGGGCATGCAATTATAATTATTGATCTAATAATTCACAGGAGGGACCATTGCTGCGCCCACCAAGAGTAACTGTCAGGCCTTACAGTGTTGGGGCACCAGCACCACCATCAAAGGCCCAATTTTTACTACCACTGATCAACAATTATATGTTATTACAATTCCTGATATTATACTTGACAGAAGGGCGTTCCAGCACCCACCAAGAATAACTGTGAGTGCTTTCAGTGTTGTGCCAACACCAACACCTAAGGGGCCAATTTCTGCAGAGTATATACGGAAGGTCCCTACTTTCAAACATCCAACTTACAAACTACTACTACTTGCAAACGGAAGAAGACAACAGGAAGTGAGAGGAAATCTACCCCTTGGAAGGAAAATTCTCTCCTGTAAGAATTAATATGGGAGAAAGGTGTCTCCTCTCTACTGATGCTTTATCACCAATCCTTGTTTCAATAAAAACACCACATTTCAAAAACAGTTGTCATTGGGACGCAAAGTGAGGTGAAATGTTCTGAACAGGGGCACAGACAGCAAAACAAATGTTACAGGGGTGATAACCGTTCCCTATGTTTTACAAAAAACTAAAAAAAAGGAATTTGCCATGGAGCTCCACTTAAACAATGCAGCTGTTCAAAATTATAAACAGATTCTACATAAGAACAAACCTACAGTCCCTGTCTTGTATGCACCGCCTGTATACGGCTGTTCAGAGTATATAGGTCCTTTTTTATTTTGTGTGCGGGGTTCCCCTTAATATCCATACAAGACCCAAAGGGGCTGGTAATGGGCTGGGGTAGGGGGGGGGGGGGGTTGATGGGGTAGCTATGCCATTTTTCCTAAAGATTTTCATCCATATTACCGGGACCAGACATTGCATTAAAGCCGCAAGCAGTTTTAAATGACTTTTTTCCCTTTAGAAATGTAATTTTGTGCAGGGACAGTTCTAAACACGGGAAACACGTGGCACTTCACAGGCATTCTTTAGACACCCCCCAGGTACAATATTTAAAGGAATATTTGACTTTTTTTTTTTCACTTTATGCATCATTAAAATGACTGCTCCCGGAAAACGTCCGTTTTTAAAACTTCTTTTTGCATTGGTACATGTCCCCTGGTGCAGAAGCCGGGTTCCCAAACTCTGTTTCGGACAATAACATGGATAATAGTCGTTATAATTAGCACTTTAGAATCCGAACGTTCGCATCCATTGTATTTAATAGGGTTCTAATGTTCTAGTTTCGGTCCGTTCGCGGGTTCTGGTGCGAACCGAACCCGGGGGTGTTCGGCTCATCACTAATCAGGATATTTGCTGCAAGTTAGGGGTAGCCACCCCCACATAGACATATAGATTCCCTTCAATAAGGAGAAGAGAAAGACCTTGCTGCTCTAAATCTCAGACTATTTATATGCCTCTCCAACCAGCTTCTGGGTACACAGACAATAGACAACGTGCTCTAAGCTTCAGAACCCTCTGGAAGACAAGAGAGACAACGTGCTCCAAGTTCCAGAAAGTAATGGAAGACAGGGGAGACAACGTGCTCTAAGTTTCAGAAATCTCAGGAAGATAAGGGAGACAACGTGCTCTAAGTTTCAGAAATCTCAGGAAGATAAGGGAGACAACATGCTCTAAGTTCTAGAAACCTCTGGAAGACAGTAGAGACAACATGCTCTAAGTTTCAGAAATTTTAGGAAGATAAGGGAGACAACGTGCTCTAAGTTCTAGAAACCTCTGGAAAACAAGGGAGACAACGTGCTCTAAGTTCTAGAAACCTCTGGAAAACAAGGGAGACAACGTGCTCTAATGCCGTGTACACACGATCATTTTTCACGTCGTTAAAAATGCCATTTTTTAAATTGGGCATTAAAAACGATTGTGTGTATGCTCCAGAGCATTTTTAACGACGTGAAAAATGGCCTAAAAAACAATGAGAACCTGCTCTATTTTTTTCTCGACGTGAAAAACGGTAGTGTGTATGCTTTTACGAGGGGAAAAAAGCGCGCATGCTCAGAATCAAGTATGAGACGGGAGCGCTCGTTCTGGTAAAACTAGCGTTCGGAATGGAGATAGCACATTCGTGACGCTGTAATGGACTGAAAAGCACGAGGCTGAAAAGCGCAAATCGTCGCTCAACAAACTTTACTAACATGAAGGGTGGCGCCATCCGAACGGAACTTCCCCTTTATAGTGCCGTCGTACGTGTTGTACGTCACCGCGCTTTGCTCAAGCGTTTTTTTTTATGAACGTGTGTAGGCAAGACAGGCTTGAGAGGAAACAAGAAAAATCACGTCGAGAAAAACTTAGTTTTTGAAAATGACATTAAAAACGATCGTGTGTACGCGGCATAAGTTCCAGAAACCTCTGGAGGACAGGGGAGACAACGTGCTCTAAGTTCCAGAAACCTTTAGAAGACAAGGAAGACAACGTGCTCTAAGTGCCAGAAAGCAATGGAAGACAGGGGAGACAATGTTCTCTAAGCTCCAGAAACCTCTGGAAGACAGGGGAGACAACGTGCTCTAAGTTCCAGAAATCTCTTGAAGACAAGGGAGACAACTTGCTCTAAGTGCCAGAAAACAATGGAAGACAGGGGAGACAATGTTCTCTAAGCTCCAGAAACCTCTGGAAGACAGGGGAGACAACGTGCTCTAAGTTCCAGAAATCTCTTGAAGACAAGGGAGACAACTTGCTCTAAGTGCCAGAAAACAATGGAAGACAGGGGAGACAATGTTCTCTAAGCTCCAGAAACCTCTGGAAGACAGGGGAGACAACGTGCTCTAAGTTCCAGAAACCTATGAAAGACAGGGGAGACAACGTGCTCTAAGTTCCAGAAACCTATGAAAGACAGGGGAGACAACGTGCTCTAAGTTCCAGAAATCTCTTGAAGACAAGGGAGACAACTTGCTCTAAGTGCCAGAAAACAATGGAAGACAGGGGAGACAATGTTCTCTAAGCTCCAGAAACCTCTGGAAGACAGGGGAGACAACGTGCTCTAAGTTCCAGAAACCTATGAAAGACAGGGGAGACAACGTGCTCTAAGTTCCAGAAACCTATGAAAGACAGGGGAGACAACGTGCTCTAAGTTCCAGAAATCTCTTGAAGACAAGGGGGACAACTTGCTCTAAGTGCCAGAAAGCAATGGAAGACAGGGGAGACAATGTTCTCTAAGCTCCAGAAACCTCTGGAAGACAGGGGAGACAATGTGCTCTAAGTTCCAGAAACCTATGAAAGACAGGGGAGACAACGTGCTCTAAGTTCCAGAAACCTCTGGAAGACAGGGGAGAGCAATGAAACCTGCAGCCTGTGAGATTCAAAACAGGCAAAAGCAATCAACAACTTATTCACTGATTACAGAAGAACCAAAAATAACTAAATTTACCTAAAATCCTAGCAACTGAACTAGGAGGGTGCTCTACAGTGGTACATGTTTCCCATGGCAGTGCTCAGCCTCCCATGCCATTTGTTTGATAATTGTTGCTTATTAACCTAGAAAATGGCCAGAACTGATTTTTAACATTTGATCCCCATTGATTCAAAGGGGTTCAGATCAGGCACCCGAACTTCTGAAATGGTTCTCCAAACCCACCCTAATCCGAAAACCTAGGTGTGTTCAGCTTATCCTGACCAATAAGACAACATTTTGACTTCAACAAGCCACACTTTGCCCGCATGCTTCAGAGCCCAGAAGTCATCGTTCGACCATGTTGTGGGTTTCGGTTTCATCTTTGTCGCCATTATCTGCACCTTAGGCAGAGTTAAGTTAATTTCTTTGAAGCAATATTGTCTAGTAAATTAGGTGTAATGAAACACGGATACTGGGACAACACAGTCTATCCTATTAGATTGCGAAAGTACAAAAGCTCTTTAATGAGAATTCTTGATAATTTAATCAATGTTTAAGAAGAAAATGTAATTATGCTGTGGGTTTCCTGTTGCTCGCTCGTTAGCAGCGATTTGCATAATTCAACTTTACTTTTTGCCTGGGAAAATCTAGTAATATTAGTATTACTGATCTATCCCATAAGTGCAAGCTGTTATAAAGAAAAGCCCTTCCAGGGAATAGTAGACAATAAAAATATAATATTGGGTTGTGTGATACCTGGAATGTGAAGCTGATCATTTCAAGGGGGCACTTTTATGATTACATAACGTTTAATAAAGTAAAGGGAAAGCGTTGCTGCCTACCTGTAGAAGCCTTTGTTATTGTATGGCTATTACTGTTAACTCTTCCCCAATCACTAAATTAAACTACTTCCCTACCGGGCCTATTCTGGCATTGCTCTCCTACATGTAAAAATCATAATTTGTTTTTTTTTTTGCTAGAAAATTACTCAAAACTCACATACATTCATATATATATATATATATATATATATATTAGGCAGAGGCAGGGGTGTCAAACTCAATTTCATTGCGGCCCGCAGTATGGTTGCCCTGAAAGGGCTTGGTGTATCTGGGGTGCACTACATACAGAGCGCAGGGTTCAGGAGTGCGCTTTGTCAAGAGTGCAGCGTTTAGAACTACGCTATATACAGAGTGCAGAGTTCAGGAGTGCACTACGTACAGAGTGCAAAGTTCAGGAGTGCATTATGTATAGAGTGCAGATTTCAGGAGTGTGCCACATACAGAGTGCAGAGGTCAGGAGTGCGCTACATATAGAGTGCAGAGTTCAGGAGTGCGCTACGTGCAGAGTGCAGAGTTCAGGAGTGCACTACGTACAGAGTTCAGGAGTGCACTACGTAAAGAGTGCAGAGTTTAGGAATGAGCTACGTACAGAGTTCAGAAGTGTGGTATGTACAGTGTGCAGATTTCAGGAGTGTGCCACGTACAGTGTGCAGAGTTCAGGAGTGCGCTACAAATAGAGTGCAGAGTTCAGGAGTGCGCTACATGCAGAGTGCAGAGTTCAGGAGTGCGCTACATGCAGAGTGCTGAGTTCAGAAGTGCGCTACGTATAGAGTGCAGAGTTCAGAAGTGCGCTACGTATAGAGTGCAGAGTTCAGGAATGAGCTACGTACAGAGTGCAGAGTTCTGGAGTGTGCTATGTACAGGGTGCAGAGTTCATGATTACGATACATACAGAGTGCAGAGTTTAGGAGTGTGCTCCCACCGCTCCTCACAGCAAGCTCAGCCCCCGCAGGAGGGGCAGCTGCCCTGGGCACTGTGGTATCATGTGAGGTTGGAGGGCGCCACAAGGAGATTGGAGGGGTAGGGGATTTGTGCTAGATGGGGGATTTGGGGGTAATTTGTCCTGGGAGGAGGGATATGAAGTGTGGGGGGGGGATGTGTACTAGGAGGGGACATATTAGGGGTAGAGGATTTGTGCTAGGAGGGTACATATTTTTGGGGAGGGGAGAAACTGGAGCTGGGGGGATTTTGGGGCAAAGATTTGTGCTGAGATGGGGGATTTTAGCAGGGGGGGGCGAATTTGTACTGGGAGGAAGTGTAATTTATAGTTAGGGGGTAAGCATGCAGATAGGGGATATTTTCTTGGCACACTTTGGACCCCTTAGTACCAATTGAGCATCGTTTAAACACCACGGCCTACTTAAGTATTGTTGCTGACCATGTCCATCCCTTTATGACTACAGTGTCCCCATCTTCTGATGGCTCCTTCCAGCAGGATAATGCCCCATGTCACAAAGCTCCAATCATCTCACCACTGGACAATGAGGTCACTGTCCTCCAATGGCCTCCACACTCACCACACCTCTGAGGAACGTTTCCAACACCTTGTTGTATCTCTGCCATGAAGAATGAAAGCCGAAGTAGGCACAACCCGGTACTAGCAAAGGTAGGGTGACCACATTTCCAAACTACCATTCAGGGACACCCTCCCTTCCCAAAAATCAGCTTGTGCTGTAACGAATCACAGCACAGTGATTAGACACAAGAGGCGGGATTTATTATTTCTCCAATCACAAGCAGGGGGCGGGGATTGTGCTCCTTCAGGCATTCCCAGACAGGACAAGTACTGTCAGTGAGTAAAGCAGTGATGTGGCGGCCTTTTTTGGGGGCATCACATTGGCCCGGGGGGGGGGGGGGGGTAGCTGTGTCAGTTTCATTCCGGGACACTGTATTGTCCTGGAATGAATGTGCCTGGGACAGACCTGCAAAATGCGGGACTGTCCCGGGCAACCCGGGACATGTGGTCACCCTAAGCAAAGGGGACCTAATAAAGTGGCCGGTGAGTGTATGTTTATTAGCCTCAATGTTTTTACGAGATTTTCTTTTATTCGCGAATCAATACGAGTAAAGAATTATATATATAAAGAATTATTAACATTTGTGTTTTGGTGCCTTAGAAATCCCATTCCATGTTTAATCATTTTTGGTATTAGCTCCGTATTCCGTGACAAAACAGCCTCTTCTTTAAATATCGGCGTATTATGTATGAGGACTTTTGTCCTCTTCTCCATTGTTCGGAAAGGACTTGTTGCACCTGGAACTTTGTCATAGCAGAACAAGCAGACAGCAAGGAACACAAATGCGCGTTCGGTAACATTTCAAGCTGCCAAGAAAAAAAAAAAAAAAGATTTTCATTTGCATTGTAAATGCTCTTCTTCTGCACATCATCACACACAGGAGCCAGTTGCTGCATATGTTTGGCTTTTCTTTTTCTAGCTGTCCAAGAATTAATCGCGTTTGCTTTGAATATATTCAGCGTTCCTGGTTATTTTTTTAAATATTATGTGTGTTTTTTTCTTTTGTAGCATTCATGTAGAGTTAAAACTCGGTCAACTTTGCTGAAGACCTTGTAGGGGGATGAGTGGGGGCCAAAATGTGTATTTCCCTCCCATCCCGCCGCGCTGATTTTATATTTCTCTGTAATTACAAGGCAGTAAAAATGCGGTTTTACCAGCCCGAGCTGACAGATTCTGTAAGCAGTCTGACCTTGCCGAATCTATTGACCTATAATAGATATCTACGCCGCCATTTTTTTTTCCATTTGTGTTGTTACACAAGATAGGGCTTATGTACAAAGTCATTGCATTCAAATGCTGGCTTATATATTGCAATGTAGAGCATTTTAAATGGTTGTGCTTAAAGTGTAGGGCTAACCCCCGGAGGGACCGCAGGATTTGCCAGAGTTTTTTACCTGCTCAATACAGAGGCAGCCAGGCACACAGCGACCCTTCACTCACTCCGGCAAATAAAATAGTCCGGGGGCCCCCCTTACCCTTTCTGTCCCCACCCCCCCCGAATCCTGTTATCATCCCTCCCCCCGCCCTATTGTCCTCTCTCTGTGCCTAACTTCCTAGGAGAGGTCACCGGAGCCCACCACGCTGGAAGATGGCCACAGCAGCTCCGACCACTGCTCTCAGCACCCGCATCCACGGTAAGGACAGCGGGTGGTGGAGGGGGGGTGTTAGCGTTGCACTACCCGTGCGCGGGGGGGGGGGTAGCTGGCAGTTGTGCTAGTGCCGGAGTGCAGAGTTTAGGAGTGTGCTATGTACAGAGTGCAGAGTTCAGGTGTGTGCTTTTTTTGTGCAGAGTTCAGGACTACACTACATACAGAATGCAGCGCTTTGGAGTGTGCCACGTATAGAATGTAGATTTCAGGAGTATGCTATGTAAAGAGTGCAGAGTTCAGGAGTTCGCTATGTACAGAGTTCAGGAGTGCGATATGTACAGAGTGCAGAGTTCAGGCGTGCGCTACGTACAGAGTGCAGAGTTCATGAGTGCACTATGTACAGAGTGCAGAATTCAGGAGTGTGCTATGTACAGAGTGCAGAGTTCAGGAAAGAACTATGTACAGAGTGCAGAGTTCAGGAGTGCGCTACGCACACAGTGCAGAGTTCAGGAGTGCGTTACGCACACAGTGCAGAGTTCAGGAGTGTGCTACAGACACAGTGCAGAGTTCAGGAGTGTGCTACATACACAGGGCAGAGTTCAGGAGTGTGCTACGTACAGAGTGCAGAGTTCAGGATTCCACTACGTACAGACTGCAGAGTTCAGGAGTGTGCTACGTACAGAGTGCAGAGTTCAGGAGTGTGCTACGTACAGAGTGCAGAGTTTACAGGTGTGCTATGTACAGAGTATAGAGTTCCGTAGTGTGCTATGTACATAGTGCAGAGTTCAGGATAACGCTACATCCAGAGTGCAGCGTTCAGAAGTGTGATACGTACAGATTGCAGAGTTCAGGATTATGCTATATACAGAGTGCAGAAATCAGGAGTGTGTCACATACGGGTGCAGAGTTCAGAAGTGCACTACATACAGAGTGCTATGTACAGAGTGCAGAGTTCAGGAATGTGCTACGTACAAAGTTCAGGGGTGCACTTTGTACAGAGTGCATAGTTTGGGGGCGCACTACGTACAGAGTGCAGGGTTTATGGGTGCGCTACGTACAGAGTGCAGGGTTAAGGAGTTCAGGGGGGCGCTATGGACATTGTGAAACCCCAGCCCCCCCAAAAAAGCTTTCTTGTTTTGTCTCTCAGATTCTGGAGATCTGTCAACACCTTGCTCCGGCATGAGTGCTTGCAAGGATCTGTTAGTTCTGGAAACTGCTGAGAGCAATGTGCTGTGCGCTACGTACAGAGTTCAGGAGTGAACTACATACAGAGTGCAGAGATCAGGAGAGTGCTATGTACAGAGTGCAGAGTTCATCAGTGCGCTATGTACAGAGTTCGGGGGTGCACTATGTACAGAGTGCTGGGTTTACGGGTGTGCTACGTACAGAGTGCAGGGTTCAGGAGTTTGTTATAGGGGGGTGCTATGGACAGTGTTAAACCCCAGCCCCCCCCCCAAAAAAAAGCTTTCTCGTTCTGTCTCTCCGATTCTGGAGATCTGTCAACACCTTGCTCCGCTGTGAGTGCATGCAGGGATCTGTTAGTTCTGGAAGCTGCTGAGAGCAATGTGCTGTGTGCTACGTACAGAGTTCAGGAGTGAACTACATACAGAGTGCAGAGTTCAGGAGTGTTCTATGTACAGAGTTCAGGGGTGCACTATGTACAGAGTGCAGGGTTTACGGGTGCGCTACGTACAGAGTGCAACGTTCAGGGGAGCACTATGTACAGAGTTTAGGGGTGCACTATGTACAGAGTGCAGGGTTTACGGGTGCGCTACATACAGAGTGCAGGATTCAGGAGTTAAACCCCAGCCCCCCCCCCCCCAAAAAAAAGCTTTCTTGTTCGGTCTCTCCGATTCTGGAGCTCTGTCAACACCTTGCTCCGCTGTGAGTGCATGCAGGAAACTGTTAGTTCTGGAAGCTGATGAGAGCAAAGCTGTCCCTTGTAAACATAGACGGCTTCTTTGACAGCAGGGAGCGGAGGGTGAGAGCCGGAGGTGGTGGAATGAAGTTCTGCCACGTTACGGCTGCCAATATGGGTGCGAGGGCCACCGGATTCGGCCCGCAGGCCTTGTGTTTGACATACAATATGACTGTTCATAGAGACAAAGGAGTGACTGTGACTGTGCCTGGCTGCGGGTGTAACTACGGGAAAAGACCTTAGGGGCCTAACCAGCGGGCTCCCGCTAAAGTGAGCACTACATATGCATTCGCTACCTTATCCAAAATCAAAGTGACGTGCTTTGGCTATAGATACTCTTTAATCTTGCAAACATTGTAGCAGTTCTCTACATTAGCATATGCTGCATGTTATAGATGTAACTAGTGTTCTCCAACTAGAGTCCCCCATTATATATCTGCTTAGAAGCAGACAGATGAATGATTCCTGATCTGAGAACGGGCGGCACGCTGAAGTGCAGACAGGGGAAACCCCGCTGTCTGGCAGAGTGGAGGATATATAGAAATGCGCTGTGATATATGATGGTTGGATTCGGCGTGATTCATATAAGCTGATTTGGAGAGAGATCAACGCATGCGGGAGGGAGGGGAGCCAAAAGGCAGCAGATGTGCGACTGTCAGAGATGTAATGCTGCTGTGCAAAGGTTAAACGCAGAGAAAATGATGCCCGGTGATGCCGGGGAGATAATCCGTCCTGATATGCAGGTGATACAATGCAGCTGATGCAATACAACCGATTACTAAAGGATTAGTCTGCCCAAAAGTGAAATTTTAATTGTAGGCGGAGTCTGGTGAATGGAGTCACCGTTTGGCTTCTAGAATTTCATTGAACCCTGCCGAGTCTTCTTACCGCCATATTGGCTCTGTTGCTATTGACCTTTTGGTTTCCCACACTCTGGGAATTGACAAACCTCAAAATTGTAATTACCATATAAACTTGAGTATAAGCCGACCCGAATATAAGCCGAGGCACCTAATTTTACCACAAAAAACTGGGAAAATTTATTGACTCGAGTATAAGCCTAGGGTGTCCATCTGCATGCCTCACTGTGCCTCACTTTGCCTCACTGTGTCCATGTGCATGCCTCACTGTGCCCATGCCTTACTGTGCCCATGCCTCACTGTGCCCATGCCCCACTGTGCCCATGCCCCACTGTGCCCATGCCTCACTGTGTCCATGACTAGACTGATGTTTAACATGTGAGTCTATGGAAGGGGTTTGCGGCTTTGAAAAATGGGTGCTCCCCGGCCATAGGTTCCCCAAACAACAAACTTTGTACACTTGTAGAGGAGAAATGGGGCTACAGGTGTGCCAAGGTTCGGGTCCAGGGGACCTACGATCGGCCAGGACCGGGTCCCCAAAGTCACCGGAGAAATGACCGTTTAACATAGGAGTCTATGGAAGGGGTGCCCGGCTTTGAAAAATCGGTGCTCCCCGGCTGCAGGTTCCCCGGAAAACACATGTGTGCAAAGATTGGGGTCAAGGGGACCTAAGGCCGGCCGGTACGGGGTCCCCAAAGTCCGGGAGATCAGGCACAAAAAGGTGACTCGAGTATAAGCCGAGGGGGGCATTTTCACCACAAAAAAAGTGCTGAAAAACTCGGCTTATACTCGAGTATATACGGTAGACAGTGGACCCCTACCCTCCAAAAAGCCCAGAGATCAGCTTTAAGGACCCAGCCTATTTCTGACATTTCTGACAAGTAAAAACCTAAATATATTTTTTTAGCAGAGACCATAGAGAATAAAATAGCGGTCGTTGCAATTTATTAAGTCATGCGTTTTTTTGCGCAGCGTTTTTTTAAACGTAATTTTTGGGGAAAAAATACACTTTAATTAATAAAAAACAAACAAAACATAATATGTGTTGCGGAGCTCCAACGTCCGCTGGGAAATCCTTGAAGCTGAGGAAGTACTGACTTATCCAAGGCAACCTGTTACCCCCCCCAGTAACTGGACGACACACAGTTCTGGGGGGGTAACAGGTTGCCTTGGATAAGTCAGTACTTCCTCAGCTTCAAGGATTTCCCAGCGGACGTTGGAGCTCCGCAACACTGGTTGGCAGCGGTGGGATTAAAGCCTTGCAGCAAGAGGAAGCAGCGTTCATGCAAATTCGGCTACACGAATGGAAGTGTGAATGGAGACAAACTATGCTGGATTAAAACGAGCGACGTTAAAGGATTTGCTGGAAGCAAGAGGGAAGAGCGCCAGCACTAAAACCAAAGCAGAGCTGATTGCAGAACTGACCGAGGGAGATCGGGCACACAGTATGGCTACAGAAGCCATGGAGACCGAGTTTAACCAAGAAGTGAAACGCAGGCTAGCGTTTTATGGAGAAAACCCCTCCACCGAGCTGGTACAGGCAACGTTAGCCCAAGTGGATGCCTTTATCACGGCGAGAGAAGAAAGGGAGACCCAACTCCGGCTGGCGGAACAGCATGCCTCTGAGAGACTGCTAACGACTACACCGGCACCAGAGACAAAACTAAAAGTACCCCATGATGCCTTTAAAAAGTTTATGGAAGCAGAGGAAGAGATCGATAGCTTCCTGCAAGATTTTGAACGGCAATGCAAGCTGTACCAGGTACCCCAGACAGACTGGGTACGGATCTTAGCTGGTAAGCTGTCAGGCCATGCAGCAGAAGCCTACAGAGCCGTGCCAGAGGAGGAAATCGCAAGCTATAGCCGGGTAAAGGAAGTTATTTTGGCAAGGTATGCCATCACCCCAGAAGCATACAGGAGATGCTTCCGGGACACAAAGAAACAGGAGAAGGACTCCCACACCGAATGGGCTTGCCGAATGCAGAGGGCAGCCCTAGCTTGGCTGCAAGCCAGTCAGGCAACCACAGCAGACGCGATCACCCAGCTGATTTTACTGGAGCAATTCTTTAATGGACTAAACCCAGAGGTACAGGAGTGGGTAAGGGATTGCAAACCTACCACTCTCTCGGAAGCGGCCAGGCAAGCTGATGAATATCAAGATGCCCGCCGGCCATCACAGACTAGCTTCCGACCAAGCACCAGACCACTGAACCATAACCCAGGGCCCCCAGCTACACAACGACCCGGGCTAATCCCTAACTCCCCTGCAAATCGATACCTCGGGCGCAAGGGAGTGCAGTGCTATTCATGCAAGCAATTTGGGCACTATCAGAGAGACTGCACTCAGAACCAGGACCAAGCTGCATGGATTCGACCAGGGCCACCCCCTCCAGCACGGGCTGCCGCTCATTGCTATCACACGGAAGCGGCCCCGGTCAACCGAGGAGCAGGAGAATTGGAGGAACACTGGAGTATCCTACACGAGGCTGACCCAGTACAGGCGGCTACCGACAACAGGCAACACCATCGCCAGTCAGTACAGCTGAACGGGAAGACTGCTCAAGGTCTACGAGATTCCGGCGCCACCCTCACACTGGTCAAACGTCACCTGGTTCCAGAGGCCGACCACACCGGGAGTTCCGTAGTTGTGCGGGTTGCAGGGGGAGCAGTACACAGGCTACCCACGGCAAGAGTACACCTGAACTGGGGTGCCAGCTTCCGGATTAATTAAGGTGGGGTTGATCCAGGAACTTCCCGCTGATGTCCTGCTGGGGAACGATCTTGGCCAGTTGACTTCTGCTTTTGCATCAGCCCCGGTTACCAACGAGATCTACCCCGTTACCACCCGGTCCCAGGCCCCCACCACGGAAAACAGAGCATCCTCTGAGGCTCGGATGTTTCAATGTTTGGATTGTGCGCGGTATTGAGCCAGGTTGGAGCAGATGGCGGAGAACACCCCGTAGTTTACTTGAGCAGAAAGCTTCTCCCCAGGGAAGTGAGCTACGCCGCCATAGAAAAAGAATGCCTGGCTGTGGTGTGGGCCCTAAAGAAGCTTCAGCCCTACTTGTACGGACAACAGTTCACCCTACTCACAGACCACAACCCGTTGGTATGGCTAAATCGAGTGGCAGGGGACAATGCCCGGTTGTTGCGCTGGAGTCTGGCGTTACAACCGTATGACTTTACTATCCACTACTGACCCGGGAAACAGAACGGCAATGCTGACGGATTATCGCGGCAACTGAACTGGAAAAGTGATCCGTGAGTACTCCCCGGACATCCCCAAGCCGATCCGTTAAGGATCAGACTGTGTATGCCGGCTTGTGGGTAAGGGGGAGCAGTGTATCAAAATACTGAAACCGAGAAATGGTTTGGATCACTTCAGAGGTGACAGCAAAGATTAATTCCAGGAAATGTAGAGACAGAATGTCTACTGATGTCTGAATAAGTAAATTGGGTTAATTGGGGGTCTGAGGTAGCGTTCCATTCATCTATTCAGTGTGTTAATGAAGTCACGTATTATCTGCTACGGGATGTAATTACACTCCTAGTAATGTGTCGGGCACGGTTCCATTGTTATGAGTAAATATGTGGAGCTCTGTTCATGGGGAGACAAACGTCTCACGCATACCAAATGTGTTAGAAGTAGTCCCAGGTAATTAAGTCACTGTCATCTGTTAATTGTTGAAGGGAATGCCCCTGTAAAATGAGTTAAGAAAACCCTTGCATGGGAAAGGATATAAAAAGCCAGCCTGGGCAAAATAAAGTGTTGATTTACTCCCAGAACTGTGTGTCGTCCAGTTACTGGGGGGGTAACAGGTTGCCTTGGATAAGTCAGTACTTCCTCAGCTTCAAGGATTTCCCAGCGGACGTTGGAGCTCCGCAACAATATGTATCCCAATTTGTTTGTATATTATGAAAGATGATGTTACGCCGAGTAAATAGATACTCAACATGTCATGTTTTAAAATTGCACGCACTCGTTGAATGGCGCCAAACTACGGTACTTAAAAATCTCCATAGGTGACGCTTTAAAAATTGCTATAGGTTATTTGTTTAGAGTTACACAGGAGGTCTAGTGCTAGAATTATTACTCTCACTCAGACGTTCGCGGCAATACCTCACACGTGTGTTGCAAACACTGTTTACATAGGCGGGTGTGACGTACGCATGCGTTCAGGACTGCGCGCGAGCATGCGTGGACGGTCGTGCTTTAAAGATTTTTTTTTATTATTATTTATTTTATGATTTTTTTTTCCATTTTTCCATTGTCCCTTTAAAAATGTAAACATCCCTTGCAATAACAATACAGTATGACAGGTCCTCTTAATGGAGAGATCTGGGGTCTCTCCTCTACCCTTAAAAGCAAAAGATCCCAAAAAAATAACTATATTTTGCTTTAAGGAAAAAAAAATATGTCTACATGGCCCAAGAACTGGAAGTGATGTCATGATGTAGCTCCGGTCCTCCAAGGGCATAGAGATGAGCGGTAGCCATCTTGCCATTACTTATCCCTATGGGAAAACACTGCTGACGCCGGATGATTCCCAGGCTCATCGACAGATAAGGCAAGCCCGGGAACCACTGGGAAGCGACTGGAGGGGGGGGGGCACCTCTTCTGCCACTTCTAAAAGCGATCCCCCGGCGAATCCGCAGCAGGGACCCCCTTTTTTTTTTTTTAAAGCCGGCCGCCTAAGTGAAAAGACCATACCAGGGTTCCCAGGGTTCATCTAGCTGCAGCCATAACCCCAGTATTTAATGTCAAAGTCATAACGTAAATTCCCAGTTAGGTGGTCGGCAAGTGGTTTAACCACTTGCCGCCCGCCCTATAGCGGATTGACGGCGGAAAAGTGGTTTCAAAATCCTGACTGGACGTCATATTACGTCCTCAGGATTTTGAGCCGCTGCGCGCCGCAACACCGATCTAGGTAAAGAGTCTCCGACGGAGACTCTTTACCACGTGATCAGCCGTGTCCAAACACGGCTGATCACGATGTAAACAGGAAAAGCCGGTGATCGGCTTTTCCTCACTCGCGTCTGTCAGATGTGAGTAGAGGAGAGCCGATCGGCTGCTCCTCTGACAGGGGGGGTTTGTGCTGATAGATTATCAGCGCAGCCCCAACCGAGGATGCCCCCACTGGACCACCAGGGATGCCCACCACCAGGCATGCCTCCCTAGACCACCAGGGATGCCAATCAGTGCCCCTAATGGATGCCAATCAGTGCCCACAATGGATGCCAATCAGTGCCCACAATGGGCATCACTGATTGGCAGGCATTATTGTTTGGCACTGATTGGCATCCATTAGTAACACATTACAGTGCAGTGCCACCTATCAGTGCCCATCCATGCCACCTATCAGTGCCCATCCATGCCCATCTGTGCCACCTATCAGTGCCCATCCATGCCGTCTATCTGTGCCCAACCGTGCCGCCTATCTGTGCCCATCCGTGCCGCCTATCTGTGCCCATCCGTGCCGCCTGCCGGTGCCCATCCGTGCCGCCTATCGGTGCCCATCCGTGCTGCCTCATCGGTGCCCATCAGTGCCGCCTTATCAGTGCCCATCAGTGCAGCCCCATCAGTGCCCATCAGTGAAGGAGAAAACATACTTATTTACAGTTTTGTAACTGAAACAAAAAAAATATGTTTTTTTTTCAAAATTTTCGGTCTTTTTTTTATTTTTTTAGCAGAAAATAAAAATCGCAGAAGTGATCAAATACCACCAAAAGAAATCTATATTTGTGGGAACAAAATGATAAAAATTTAGTTTGGGTGCAGTGTAGCATGACCGCGCAATTGTCATTCGAATTGCAACAGCGCTGAAAGCTGAAAATTGGTCTGGGCAGGAAGCTGTATAAGTGCCCAGTATGGAAGGGGTTTAAGTATATTTACATTTTAAAGCCTTTTTTGTTTTGGAGAGAGTGGGGAAGGATTAGGGCCTCTGTCAGGTAATTATTGTCCCTGTTAGGGGCATTCGCCCCTCTATTTCTTTTAGTGACCATTGTCATAGGGATTGTAAAGGAAGGATATTGTAGAATGGTCTAACCTTTGAGAGACCTCCTCCTATTTCCTGTTTTGTCTCAAGACAGGAAGTGAAGTAACATAGCAAAAAACCCTAATGAGTTTTAACACCAAGATGGTGCCCTTACGAAGGTGGGTAGACATACCTGTACCGGGGGGGGGGGGGGGTATAAAGGGCCATTGACTATCGATGTTGTGGGATTGTTTTGGAGGGGAATTTAAAGTGCCAGTGGCCACCCATGTTGGGGGAGGGGTGGGAGGTTAAACTGCCCCTGATCATTAATAATTATGGATTTTTTTTTCAAGAGGATTAAAAATGCCAATGACCACCAATAATTGTGGGAATGCTTTTTGGAGGGACTGCTACAATGCCCTTGACCACCAATGATGGCTGGTTTAGAATTTCACTGATCACCGTGATTATAGAATGAAAATTTAGAAAGCAAAAAGGGACTTTACCAGTATATGCCCATGAGAACCACTTTCAAACACTAATGTATAAAAATACAAAATTGTATTACCGTATATACTCGAGTATAAGCCGACCCGAATATAAGCCGAGGCACCTAAATTTACCACAAAAAAATGGAAAACGTATTGACTCGAGTATAAGCCTAGGGTGTCCATCTGCATGCCTCACTGTGCCTCACTTTGCCTCACTGTGTCCATGTGCATGCCTCACTGTGTCCATGCCTCACTGTGCCCATACCTCACTGTGCCTCACTGTGCCCAATCTCCCTACCTGATCTCCAGGCGCTGTGTGACTAGACTGACGTTTAACATGGGAGTCTATGGAAGGGGTGCCCGGCTTTGAAAAATCGCTGCTCCCCGACCGTAGGTCCCCTGGACAAAAAACTTTTCACACTTGTAGAAGAAGAGTGGGGCTACATGTGTGCCAAGTTTGGGGTCTAGGGGACTTATGGAGGGCCGGGATCAGGCACACAAATATGAAGATGGACACAGACTCGAGTATAAGCCGAGGGGGGGGGGGGGGGGGGGCATTTTCAGCACAAAAAAAATGTGCTGAAAAACTCGGCTTATACTCGAGTATATACGGTATATCATATAGTAAAAACAGCAATTAAAACATATTTGTAGGTGTACAAAGAAGGAGCCTTCCAAAAGTTACAGAGCTTGTTGGTTTTGTAGATTATTGAGTCAATTTACAGTTGGTTTACGCGTTTCGAGGGAACCCCCACTTCCTTAGGACCATAAGTGTTAGGTAAATGATTCTGTATACATAGCTCTGACTACAATCAAAAGAAAAAGAAAAATTATCTATATCTAGATATATATATCTATATATATCCATGTATATATATATATATATATATATATATATATATATAGATATATATAGATATTTGTCTATATCTATATATACTGTATATATTGTGAGGGGGTTAGCTCGGCGGCGGGTGTGTGTGACCCCCGGGATGGGCTCCCCACACAAAACAGGCCCAGCAAACGGAGGTTGTGGTTTTCAAAATCAAAAAAAGGTGCAGTTTATTTTCTATTTACAGTGACAAAAAACAGCAAAGCAAAAGAAACATAACCAAAATAAATCCTGGTCAAGTTGACCTCTGACTAAACATACAGGTTTCCTAACTAACAACTGGGATCAGCCTAGTGCTGTCCTAGTCCCTAAGTCCCTGGTTTTAAATGTCCAAGCAAATAGCCACACAGGCTTTGTCTCACCGTACAGGGGTTCACTCTCCCTAGACAGTCCACACAGGTCTGGTTCCAGGCATGAGCTAACACCTAATGAATCTGGGAGTTCTTATAGAGGCCTAAATGAGCTGACAAGCTTCAGCTGGTCTCATCAACTCCCTGTCTGCACGACGCCCAGCACTCTCCCTAGAGGTATGAGTCATCCATGAGCCCACTAGCCTTATACAACTCTCCACCTAGTTGTATAAGTCGGCGTAAAGCCTGAATCTGGGCGAAATATATCTACTCCCCTGGATGCAACCAGGTGACTTTACCTTCCTGCTGTCACATACCCCCCCCTCTTGTTTTAACCTCGGGGTTGGAACACCAGCAATCAGGCATTCATGTACTCGAGACAAAGCATCCACATTCCCCATTTGAACGCCAGGGCGATGCTTTACTGTGAAGTTGAATTCCTGGAGGGCCAGGAACCACCTATTCACTCTTCTATTTGTTTCCTTGTTTTGAGCCATCCACTTTAACGGAGCGTGATCCGTAACCATGTCAAAGTGCCTACCTAGCAGATAGTACCGAAGGGAATCTAGAGCCCACTTCACCGCTAAACACTCCTTTTCAACGGTGGCGTAATTTACCTCATGGGACTTCAACTTCCTGCTGAGGTAAATGACTGGGTGCTCTTCCCCGTTCCAGACCTGGGACAATACTGCTCCTAACCCCACATCTGACGCATCACTTTGTACGACAAAGTCTTTAGAGAAGTCGGGTGAGTACAACACTGGCTGGCTACATAAGGCTTGTTTCAAGAATTGGAATGCTGCCTCAGCCTCGGGGGTCCATTTAATCATGACCGACCCTTTCCCCTTCGTCAGGTTGGTTAGGGGCACAGCCTTAGAAGCAAAGTGGGGAATGAATCGCCGATAATACCCAGCGATTCCCAGAAAGGCTCGTACCTGCTTCTTGCTGTTGGGACGTGGCCAACTCTGGATGGCCTCGACTTTGTTGAGTTGGGGTTTTATTACTCCCCTCCCAATGGTGTACCCAAGATATTTGGCCTCCTCCTGCCCAATGGTACACTTCTTGGGGTTAGCCGTAAACCCCGCTTCCCGAACAGAGTCCAGGACTGCTTGCACTTTTGGCAGATGTGAGGCCCAATCTGTGCTATGGACAATTACGTCATCCAGGTAAGCCGCAGCATACTTCCGATGGGGCCTCAGCATCTGGTCCATTTTCCGCTGGAATGTGGCCGGCGCATTCTGTAACCCGAACGGCATTCTTTTATATTGGAACGCCCCGTCTGGGGTTACAAATGCGGTTTTCTCTTTGGCCGACTTGGCCAGGGGGATTTGCCAATACCCTTTTGTGAGGTCAAGAGTCGTCATGTATCGGGCTGTTCCCAGCCGGTCGATCAACTCATCTATACGTGGCATGGGGTAGGTGTCAAATTTTGTAACTTTGTTCAACTGACGAAAATCGTTACAAAATCGCCAGCTCCCATCCGGTTTAGGCACCAACACGATGGGACTAGACCAATCACTTTGGGACTCCTCTATCACCCCTAAGTTCAGCATTTTCTGTACTTCCTCCCGTATTGCCTCCCGTCGAGCCTCTGGGATCCGATAGGGTTTTAACTTCACCCTTTCACCGGGCGGGGTAATGATGTCATGCTCTACCCCAGATGTTTGTCCCGGCAGCTCAGAGAATACCTCCTTGTTGCGAAGCACAAACTCCTTAACCTCCTGTTGTTGGGGTTGTGACAAGGTGGCTGCTATTCCAACCTCAGGAATCACGCAACCAGTTTGAGCTGGTGACCAAGTGTCTGCGACTAGGGACTCTCTATCCCTCCAGGCTTTCAACAGATTAACGTGATAGATCTGTTCGGGCTTTCGCCTTCCTGGTTGTCTGACCTTGTAATTCACTTCGCTCACTTTTTCCATTATCTCGTAGGGGCCTTGCCATTTGGCAAGGAATTTACTTTCAACCGTAGGGACAAGTAACAATATCCTATCCCCCGGGGAAAAGGTACGGGTCTTGGCTCCACGGTTGTACACTCTCTGCTGTGCCAACTGCGCTTGGGCCAAATGTTCCTTCACGATGGGCATTACCTGTGCAATTCGATCTTGCATCAGGGCGACATGCTCAATCACACTCCTGTGGGGAGAACCCTCACTTTCCCAAGTTTCCTTGGCAATATCCAACAGCCCTCTTGGGTGTCTCCCATACAGTAACTCAAAGGGGGAGAATCCCGTAGAGGATTGGGGCACCTCCCTAATAGCAAACATCAAATAAGGAAGTAAACAGTCCCAATCCTTTCCATCTCTATCCACCACTTTCTTCAACATTTGTTTTAGGGTTTTGTTGAATCTTTCAACCAGCCCATCGGTTTGGGGGTGATACACAGACGTACGCAATTGCGTCACTTTGAACAATTTACACAGCTCTTTCATAACCCGGGACATAAAGGGTGTACCTTGGTCCGTAAGCAGTTCTTTACAAATACCCACCCGGCTAAAAACAAGAGATAGCTCTTTGGCTATGGTTTTGGCCGAGGTATTTCGGAGAGGGATCGCTTCTGGATAACGGGTGGCATAGTCCATTATAACTAATATGTACTGGTGCCCCCTAGCGGACTTGATTATAGGACCTACCAAATCCATGGCGATCCTCTCAAACGGGACCTCAATGATGGGTAGAGGGACCAGCGGGCTACGGAAATGTGGCATCGGGGCCAACCTCTGACACACAGGGCAGGAGGAACAATAATTTTCTACGTCCTTCATCACCCCCGGCCAATAGAATCTCTGTAATACCCTCTCTCGGGTTTTCTCTGTCCCCAGATGACCTCCAAGAATGTGCCCATGGGCCAACTCCAACACCAACTTCCTGTAAGGTTTGGGCACCACAAGCTGCTCAACGGTTTCTTCTGCCCTTTTTGCCACCCGATACAGTAGGTCCTTCTCTACGCTGAAGTATGGGTAAGTGCAGGTATTATCTGGGTTCACTAACTCGCCATCTATTTTCACTACGTTTTCCCGTGCCTTTATTAGGGCGGGGTCTTTCAACTGTTCTGTGGCAAAGTTTTCCCTGTGAACCTCAAGATCAGAAAACTCCACAGACGGTAGGTTTTCGTCTGAGGAGGTGGGCTCCTCTCCAGTTTCTTGAGTCTCCCCTGCCAATACTGATAAGGGAAATTCCGGAGAGTCCTCACCACTCTCAGGGGAGTTCTGGCTATCACATTCCTGGTACATAGGGGCACCAGTGAGGGGCTCAGGATCATCCCACAGTTCCCAGAACTTCGGAAAATCCCTTCCCACAATGGCGTCATGCGGTAACTGAGATACTAAGCCCACTGGATGAGAGAGGGTACCTTTGGGGGTCTCGAAACACACTGTAGTCACTGGATACTCTCGGGTGTCCCCATGCACACAAATAACAGCTACCTTGCTATTCCCAGAGACCTCTGTTTTAACTAACTCAGCCTTTATCAGGGTCACAAGGCTACCTGAATCCAGCAATACCACAACATTTCTACCATTAACACACATTTTGCATAAATGTTTCTCAGTTCCTCGAATGGCAGTGCATGCGACTGTCGCACACAGCGACTGACGTCTGCCCGTCAGAAAGTCACACTGCATGGGTTCCTCCACAACCGGGCAATTGGCTGCAATATGTCCCGCTTGCCGGCAGCGGTAGCAAACGATCCTTCTTGCCGCCTCTTGAGCCGCTGATTTCCCAGGCTGTTCTCGCCAAACTTGGGGTAGAGCTCCCACCCTCTCACTCTCTCCACCCTCACCCCTTGGAATCCTCTTATCCGCCCCTGGGGATGGTCTGGTCTTAGGGTGGAAAGTCCGAGTGTCTCTGGAAGAGGCCGTCAGGTTCTCTGTAGCCAAGTATTTCTCCACACGATCCACAAGACCATCGGCCGTCTCTGGGTCTCCATGGCTTACCCACTTTTGGATGGCAGTAGGAAGAGCTCTCAAAAACCGATCCATTACAACACGTTCCACAATCTTTGGTGCGGACAAAGTCTCTGGCTGTAGCCACTTTCTGCTCAGGTGAATGAGATCATACATTTGAGACCTGGGGGGTTTTCCAAGCTGGAAAGTCCAGTTATGCACACGCTGAGCCCGGACAGCCTGGGTGACACCCAGCCTTGCCAATATTTCAGCTTTTAGCATCACATAGTCTTTTGCTTGGTTAGGCTCTAGGTCATAGTAAGCTTTCTGCGATTCACCAGTTAACAGAGGAGCCACCAGTCCAGCCCACTGCTCCTCAGGCCACTTTTCTCTTTCAGCGGTCCTTTCAAATGTGGTCAAAAATACCTCTGGATCATCCTCTCCAGTCATTTTTGTCAATAAACGACTCACCCCAAAGGACGCGGTATTAGTGGGACGGCTTTCCTCACTGGTCTGCGGACGTTGCTGCATTACTGCTTCCATCTGTTGTTGTAGTCTCTGCTCTTGCTTCTGCAACAGGTCTATGAAGCGGGCCTCAGATTGCTGCTGGGCTCGTTGCTGAGCCTCCAGACTCTGTTGCAAAGTTGCGTTTGTCTGCTGCTGGGCTGCAAGGCTCCTTTGCAAACCTGCATTTGTCTGCTGTTGATTGGCATTTGCTAGAGCCAGCTGCTTCAGTATCTCCTCCATGCTGGCTTAAAAAAAAACTGCCACTGGTTCTCCACCAACTGTGAGGGGGTTAGCTCGGCAGCGGGTGTGTGTGACCCCCGGGATGGGCTCCCCACACAAAACAGGCCCAGCAAACGGAGGTTGTGGTTTTCAAAATCAAAAAAAGGTGCGGTTTATTTTCTATTTACAGTGACAAAACACAGCAAAGCAAAAGAAACATAACCAAAATAAATCCTGGTCAAGTTGACCTCTGACTAAACATACAGGTTTCCTAACTAACAACTGGGATCAGCCTAGTGCTGTCCTAGTCCCTAAGTCCCTGGTTTTAAATGTCCAAGCAAATAGCCACACAGGCTTTGTCTCACCGTACAGGGGTTCACTCTCCCTAGACAGTCCACACAGGTCTGGTTCCAGGCATGAGCTAACACCTAATGAATCTGGGAGTTCTTATAGAGGCCTAAATGAGCTGACAAGCTTCAGCTGGTCTCATCAACTCCCTGTCTGCACGACGCCCAGCACTCTCCCTAGAGGTATGAGTCATCCATGAGCCCACTAGCCTTATACAACTCTCCACCTAGTTGTATAAGTCGGCGTAAAGCCTGAATCTGGGCGAAATATATCTACCCCCCTGGATGCAACCAGGTGACTTTACCTTCCTGCTGTCACAATATATATATATATATATATTGTGAGGGGGTTAGCTCGGCAGCGGGTGTGTGTGACCCCCGAGATGGGCTCCCCACACAAAAACAGGCCCAGCAAACGGAGGTTGTGGTTTTCAAAATCAAAAAGGTGCGGTTTATTTTCTATTTACAGTGACAAAACACAGCAAAGCAAAAGAAACATAAACAAAATAAATCCTGGTCAACTTGACCTCTGACTAAACATACAGGTTTCCTAACTAACAACTGGGATCAGCCTAGTGCTGTCCTAGTCCCTAAGTCCCTGGTTTTAAATGTCCAAGCAAATAGCCACACAGGCTTTGTCTCACCGCACAGGGGTTCACTCTCCCTAGACAGTCCACACAGGTCTGGTTCCAGGCATGAGCTAACACCTAATGAATCTGGGAGTTCTTATAGAGGCCTAAATGAGCTGACAAGCTTCAGCTGGTCTCATCAACTCCCTGCCTCACGACGCCCAGCACTCTCCCTAGAGGTATGAGTCATCCATGAGCCCACTAGCCTTATACAACTCTCCACCTAGTTGTATAAGTCGGCGTAAAGCCTGAATCTGGGCGAAATATATCTACCCCCCTGGATGCAACCAGGTGACTTTACCTTCCTGCTGTCACATACCCCCCCCTCTTGTTTTAACCTCGGGGTTGGAACACCAGCAATCAGGCATTCATGTACTCGAGACAAAGCATCCACATTCCCCATTTGAACGCCAGGGCGATGCTTTACTGTGAAGTTGAATTCCTGGAGGGCCAGGAACCACCTATTCACTCTTCTATTTGTTTCCTTGTTTTGAGCCATCCACTTTAACGGAGCGTGATCCGTAACCATGTCAAAGTGCCTACCTAGCAGGTAGTACCGAAGGGAATCTAGAGCCCACTTCACCGCTAAACACTCCTTTTCAACGGTGGCGTAATTTACCTCATGGGACTTCAACTTCCTGCTGAGGTAAATGACTGGGTGCTCTTCCCCGTTCCAGACCTGGGAAAATACTGCTCCTAACCCCACATCTGACGCATCACTTTGTACGACAAAGTCTTTAGAGAAGTCGGGTGAGTACAACACTGGCTGGCTACATAAGGCTTGTTTCAAGAATTGGAATGCTGCCTCAGCCTCGGGGGTCCATTTAATCATGACCGACCCTTTCCCCTTCGTCAGGTTGGTTAGGGGCACAGCCTTAGAAGCAAAGTGGGGAATGAATCGCCGATAATACCCAGCGATTCCCAGAAAGGCTCGTACCTGCTTCTTGCTGTTGGGACGTGGCCAACTCTGGATGGCCTCGACTTTGTTGAGTTGGGGTTTTATTACTCCCCTCCCAATGGTGTACCCAAGATATTTGGCCTCCTCCTGCCCAATGGTACACTTCTTGGGGTTAGCCGTAAACCCCGCTTCCCGAACAGAGTCCAGGACTGCTTGCACTTTTGGCAGATGTGAGGCCCAATCTGTGCTATGGACAATTATGTCATCCAGGTAAGCCGCAGCATACTTCCGATGGGGCCTCAGCATCTGGTCCATTTTCCGCTGGAATGTGGCCGGCGCATTCTGTAACCCGAACGGCATTCTTTTATATTGGAACGCCCCGTCTGGGGTTACAAATGCGGTTTTCTCTTTGGCCGACTTGGCCAGGGGGATTTGCCAATACCCTTTTGTGAGGTCAAGAGTCGTCATGTATCGGGCTGTTCCCAGCCGGTCGATCAACTCATCTATACGTGGCATGGGGTAGGTGTCAAATTTTGTAACTTTGTTCAACTGACGAAAATCGTTACAAAATCGCCAGCTCCCATCCGGTTTAGGCACCAACACAATGGGACTAGACCAATCACTTTGGGACTCCTCTATCACCCCTAAGTTCAGCATTTTCTGTACTTCCTCCCGTATTGCCTCCCGTCGGGCCTCTGGGATCCGATAGGGTTTTAACTTCACCCTTTCACCGGGCGGGGTAATGATGTCATGCTCTACCCCAGATGTTTGTCCCGGCAGCTCAGAGAATACCTCCTTGTTGCGAAGCACAAACTCCTTAACCTCCTGTTGTTGGGGTTGTGACAAGGTGGCTGCTATTCCAACCTCAGGAATCACGCAACCAGTTTGAGCTGGTGACCAAGTGTCTGCGACTAGGGACTCTCTATCCCTCCAGGCTTTCAACAGATTAACGTGATAGATCTGTTCGGGCTTTCGCCTTCCTGGTTGTCTGACCTTGTAATTCACTTCGCTCACTTTTTCCATTATCTCGTAGGGGCCTTGCCATTTGGCAAGGAATTTACTTTCAACCGTAGGGACAAGTACCAGTATCCTATCCCCCGGGGAAAAGGTACGGGTCTTGGCTCCACGGTTGTACCCTCTCTGCTGTGCTAACTGCGCTTGGGCCAAATGTTCCTTCACGATGGGCATTACCTGTGCAATTCGGTCTTGCATCAGGGCGACATGCTCAATCACACTCCTGTGGGGAGAACTCTCACTTTCCCAAGTTTCCTTGGCAATATCCAACAGCCCTCTTGGGTGTCTCCCATACAGTAACTCAAAGGGGGAGAATCCCGTAGAGGATTGGGGCACCTCCCTAATAGCAAACATCAGATAAGGAAGTAGACAGTCCCAATCCTTTCCATCTCTATCCACCACTTTCTTCAACATTTGTTTTAGGGTTTTGTTGAACCTTTCAACCAGCCCATCGGTTTGGGGGTGATACACAGATGTACGTAATTGCGTCACTTTGAACAATTTACACAGCTCCTTCATAACCCGGGACATAAAGGGTGTACCTTGGTCCGTAAGCAGTTCTTTACAAATACCCACCCGGCTAAACACAAGAGATAGCTCTTTGGCTATGGTTTTGGCCGAGGTATTTCGGAGAGGGATCGCTTCTGGATAACGGGTGGCATAGTCCATTATAACTAATATGTACTGGTGCCCCCTAGCGGACTTGATTATAGGACCTACCAAATCCATGGCGATCCTCTCAAACGGGACCTCAATGATGGGTAGAGGGACCAGCGGGCTACGGAAATGTGGCATCGGGGCCGACCTGTGACACACAGGGCAGGAGGAACAATAATTTTCTATGTCCTTCATCACCCCCGGCCAATAGAATCTCTGTAATACCCTCTCTCGGGTTTTCTCTGTCCCCAGATGACCTCCAAGAATGTGCCCATGGGCCAACTCCAACACCAACTTCCTGTAAGGTTTGGGCACCACAAGCTGCTCAACGGTTTCTTCTGCCCTTTTTGCCACCCGATACAGTAGGTCCTTCTCTACGCTGAAGTATGGGTAAGTGCAGGTATTATCTGGGTTCACTAACTCGCCATCTATTTTCACTACGTTTTCCCGTGCCTTTATTAGGGCGGGGTCTTTCAACTGTTCTGTGGCAAAGTTTTCCCTGTGAACCTCAAGATCAGAAAACTCCACAGACGGTAGGTTTTCGTCTGAGGAGGTGGGCTCCTCTCCAGTTTCTTGAGTCTCCCCTGCCAATACTGATAAGGGAAATTCCGGAGAGTCCTCACCACTCTCAGGGGAGTTCTGGCTATCACATTCCTGGTACATAGGGGCACCAGTGGGGGGCTCAGGATCATCCCACAGTTCCCAGAACTTCGGAAAATCCCTTCCCACAATGGCGTCATGCGGTAACTGAGATACTAAGCCCACTGGATGAGAGAGGGTACCTTTGGGGGTCTCGAAACACACTGTAGTCACTGGATACTCTCGGGTGTCCCCATGCACACAAATAACAGCTACCTTGCTATTCCCAGAGACCTCTGTTTTACTAACTCAGCCTTTATCAGGGTCACAAGGCTACCTGAATCCAACAATACCACAACATTTCTACCATTAACACACATTTTGCATAAATGTTTCTCAGTTCCTCGAATGGCAGTGCATGCGACTGTCGCACACAGCGACTGACGTCTGCCCGTCAGAAAGTCACACTGCATGGGTTCCTCCACAACCGGGCAATTTGCTGCAATATGTCCCGCTTGCCGGCAGCGGTAGCAAACGATCCTTCTTGCGGCCTCTTGAGCCGCTGATTTCCCAGGCTGTTCTCGCCAAACTTGGGGTAGAGCTCCCACCCTCTCACTCTCTCCACCCTCACCCCTTGGAATCCTCTTATCCGCCCCTGGGGATGGTCTGGTCTTAGGGTGGAAAGTCCGAGTGTCTCTGGAAGAGGCCGTCAGGTTCTCTGTAGCCAAGTATTTCTCCACACGATCCACAAGACCATCGTCCGTCTCTGGGTCTCCATGGCTTACCCACTTTTGGATGGCAGTAGGAAGAGCTCTCAAAAACCGATCCATTACAACACGTTCCACAATCTTTGGTGCGGACAAAGTCTCTGGCTGTAGCCACTTTCTGCTCAGGTGAATGAGATCATACATTTGAGACCTGGGGGGTTTTCCAAGCTGGAAAGTCCAGTTATGCACACGCTGAGCCCGGACAGCCTGGGTGACACCCAGCCTTGCCAATATTTCAGCTTTTAGCATCACATAGTCTTTTGCTTGGTTAGGCTCTAGGTCATAGTAAGCTTTCTGCGATTCACCAGTTAACAGAGGAGCCACCAGTCCAGCCCACTGCTCCTCAGGCCACTTTTCTCTTTCAGCGGTCCTTTCAAATGTGGTCAAAAATACCTCTGGATCATCCTCTCCAGTCATTTTTGTCAATAAACGACTCACCCCAAAGGACGCGGTATTAGTGGGACGGCTTTCCTCACTGGTCTGCGGACGTTGCTGCATTACTGCTTCCATCTGTTGTTGTAGTCTCTGCTCTTGCTTCTGCAACAGGTCTATGAAGCGGGCCTCAGATTGCTGCTGGGCTTGTTGCTGAGCCTCCAGACTCTGTTGCAAAGTTGCGTTTGTCTGCTGCTGGGCTGCAAGGCTCTGTTGATGAGCTTGCTGCTGGGCTGCGAAGTTCTTTTGCAAACCTGCATTTGTCTGCTGTTGATTGGCATTTGCTAGAGCCAGCTGCTTCAGTATCTCCTCCATGCTGGCTTAAAAAAAAAAACTGCCACTGGTTCTCCACCAACTGTGAGGGGGTTAGCTCGGCAGCGGGTGTGTGTGACCCCCGAGATGGGCTCCCCACACAAAAACAGGCCCAGCAAACGGAGGTTGTGGTTTTCAAAATCAAAAAGGTGCGGTTTATTTTCTATTTACAGTGACAAAACACAGCAAAGCAAAAGAAACATAAACAAAATAAATCCTGGTCAACTTGACCTCTGACTAAACATACAGGTTTCCTAACTAACAACTGGGATCAGCCTAGTGCTGTCCTAGTCCCTAAGTCCCTGGTTTTAAATGTCCAAGCAAATAGCCACACAGGCTTTGTCTCACCGCACAGGGGTTCACTCTCCCTAGACAGTCCACACAGGTCTGGTTCCAGGCATGAGCTAACACCTAATGAATCTGGGAGTTCTTATAGAGGCCTAAATGAGCTGACAAGCTTCAGCTGGTCTCATCAACTCCCTGCCTCACGACGCCCAGCACTCTCCCTAGAGGTATGAGTCATCCATGAGCCCACTAGCCTTATACAACTCTCCACCTAGTTGTATAAGTCGGCGTAAAGCCTGAATCTGGGCGAAATATATCTACCCCCCTGGATGCAACCAGGTGACTTTACCTTCCTGCTGTCACAATATATATATATATATATATGTAGCGGGGGTCTAAATTTAGGGGGTACACCTGGGTGGTAGTATGATCCAGGATGTGCTAATTGTGAAGGGATTTACACCATTCATAATTGTGGAGGACTTGGTGGTGTGCTATTCTCCTTGACCTGTGGGTGGCGATGTTCCCACGGGTCGAGGTAGAATCATTGCCACAGTGCTGTCTCCTTTTGTCCCTTTCTGGCGGTGGTACGGGGGGGGGCGGGGAACCTGCTGTGGCGTCACGGGAGGAGATAAGAGGGGAGAGATGCCCTCGCCACGAGGTCTTCTTCTTCTGGATTCCACGCCC
This sequence comes from Rana muscosa, assembly GCA_029206835.1. Classification (NCBI taxonomy): domain Eukaryota; kingdom Metazoa; phylum Chordata; class Amphibia; order Anura; family Ranidae; genus Rana; species Rana muscosa. The sequence continues at coordinate 239,944,384 of CM055126.1, forward strand.
AGGCACCTTAGGCCTGGGTGCTGGCAGTTCGGAGTTCCGGCCTAGGTGCCAATGGCCTGGCCGGAGCGGTGTTGGAGTCCATCCCAGGCACCTTAAGCCTGGGGTGAGGTACTACATCGGAGGCCTGGGGCTCAGTGACTTCTACTGGGTCCCGCAAGGGCAGATTTGTCCGAGGGTCCCTGAGGTGGATGGGGCTCGTATCTGAGGCGAGGAGGCCGGAGAGGTCACCCTTCTGAAGAAACGGAGCAGCATCAACCCGGTGACAGAGGGGCCTCTGGTAACTCTCTTGGAGGGACATCTTCCCCCTGATAGGGGCCACAACGCAGCAAAGGTACTCCTGTTTCTGTTCTCTGGGGCCGCTGGTAGAGACCCTGAAGGTTTAAGTTCTTTCACAAGCTATGGGCTTTAGCAACCGCTGGTGAATCCACAGTGGTTTAGTTTACTTATCAGGAGAGTGCCTCGACCTGCTCACCCCACCGTATTGAACTGTTTATTGGGTCTCAACCAGTCGGCTGGTAAAGGACTGTTTATTGGAGTGTGTTAATAAACAAGAGTTGGACCCTCTATCGGTGTGTGGTACTCTGGTTGATGGGAGCAAAGGGGAGTGTCAGTACAGCAGGACTTGGTTCTTAAAGAGACACACAGGCCCGAGGAGAATAACAGGTACTGGCCTTCACCTCACCCACAGCAATGGGGAGGACATGGGCCGTAGCGCATCTCACCCTCACGTACAATATACCCCTAGACCAGGAAGAGGGGGTGAGGCCGCTACATATATATAGACACACAGTATCTCACAAAAGTGAGTACACCCCTCACATTTGTGTAAATCTTTTCTTCTTTCTTTTCATGTGACAACACTGAAGAAATGACACTTTGCTACAATGTAAAGTAGTGAGTGTACAGCTTGTATAATGGTGTAAATTTGCTGTTCCCTCAAAATAACTCAACACACAGCCATTAATGTCTAAACTGCTGGCAACAAAAGTGAGTACACCCCTAAGTGAAAATGTCCAAATTGGGCCCAAAGTGTCAATATTTTGTGTGGCCGCCATTATTTTCCAGCACTGCCTTAACCCTCTTGGGCTTGGAGTTCACCAGAGCTTCACAGGTTGCCACTGGAGTCCTCTTCCACTCCTCGCAAAATGTTTGCGGCTTTCTTGTGCATCATCTTTAAAAGAGGCTTCCTTCTGGGATGACAGCTATGCAGACCAATTTGATGCAATGTGCGGTGTATGGTCTGAGCACTGACAGGCTGACCCCCCACCCCTCCAACCTCTGCAGCAATGCTGGCAGCACTCATACGTCTATTTCCCAAAGACAACCTCTGGATATGACGCTGAGCACGTGACCTCAACTTCTTTGGTGGACCATGGCGAGGCCTGTTCTGAGTGGAATTTAAAGTGAACTCCGCGACAAAAAAATGTGTAAATATATAGAAAACACCAGGTCGAGTGTATCGACCTCAAAAAGATCCTACTTATGAAACTAGACTAAAGCTGCTCCCCTGAGAAGTGAAAGGCTCCCAGTGATAGATAGAAATAGGGCGCTAATAAGTGCAAATGAAAACCAAAAATTGTGATTAATTGATTGTGCGTGTAACAATTTCCCAATTGATATATATACAATATTAGATGCTAAAAATTTGTGTCCCAATATATTATAAAAACAAAAAATCCAACAGAAAAAAAGTCTGAAATTTGCTACTGAAAAGAAATCCTCAAGTTTCATTTGGCTCCAATACTCAGTGCTGACAACCAAAGACTTGAAGTGATGTGGATTGTGCTCCTTCACCAAGGAAAAACATACACCCAAAGTGCTGTAGTAAATCCTGCTTACCAGAACTAGTTGACTACTTTAACTAAAAAGTAGGTCAAGATCGCTTGTACAGGGTAGTGCCTGTTCACATGGATTGGACCTGGGAAAAATCCTTCCTCCTCATAGTGTCAAGACCGGAAATTTAAGATGGAAACATTCCATAGTGTAAAACCGTTTTTATTTCGTTAAAAGATCATAAAAAGAGCCAAATGGCTACTCACATATAAAAGTGCCTTATTCCGGCACTGGGGCTGCAGGCTCTCAGAGGAATTGAAAATGAAGATCCGCTACGATCGGTCCACTTCCATGGACGGCGTGCGTTCCACCTCCCTCCTTCCGCTAACCACACAGGCCGGATGTAGGCGTACAAGCACGTGACCAGATACCGCCTGTTCTGAGTGGAACCTGTCCTGTTATACCGCTGTATGGTCTTGGCCACCGTGCTGCAGCTCAGTTTCAGGGTCTGGGCAATCTTCTTTTAGCCTCGGCCATCTTTATATAGAGCAACAATTCTTTTTTTCAGATCCTCAGAGAGTTCTTTGCCATGAGATGCCATATTGAACTTCCAGTGACCAGTATGAGAGAGTGAGAGCGATAACACCAAATTATCACACCTGCTCCCCATTCACACTTGAGACCTTGTAACACTAACGAGTCACATGACATTGGGGAGGGAAAATGGCTAATTGGGTCCAATTTGGACATTTTCACTTAGGGGTGTACTCACTTTTGTTGCCAGCGGTTTAGACATTAATGGCTGTGTGTTGAGTTATTTTGAGGGGACAGGAAATTTTGCACCATTATACAAGCTGTACACTCACTACTTTACATTGTAGCAAAGTGTCATTTCTTCAGTGTTGTCACATGAAAAGATAGAAGAAAATATTTACAAAAATGTGAGGGGTGTACTTACTTTTGTGAGATACTGTGTGTGTGTGTACAGTATACAGTATACCTATATATAGATGTACACACACACACACACACACACCAAAGAAAAGAGAAAATAAAATAAATACATTTTTAAAGTATCTCCAATGGGGACAAAAACAAAACACCTTTTAATAAACAGTATTTTAAACTTCCATGTGGAATATTTTAGGGGGTTAAAAAATCTCCTGACCACCATTTTTGAACTCCTGCTAAAAATCACTATATCTCATGATAATTAGTGTGATGGTTGGTGTAAAGAATGCTCCTTACACGCGTGGCCATTGGGAGGAATCTCCCCCTTACAGATAGCCACAAAGATTAATGGTGTCAATGGGAACTTATCTGTGAGAGGCAGAAATGACTCATAGCAACCTCTGGAGGAACCTTAGGGTTCTATGGAACCCTGGTTGAGAAACCCTGCTAAACATATTGTTGAGCATCTATGGGCAAAGCTTGAATGAATGATTCCCAAATTTTTGGATCCTTGAATCCTTATGTAGCGGGGGTTAAAATTTAGGGGGAGTGCAAGGGTGGTAGTATGACTCAATGCACTGATTGTTGGGAAATCTGGGACCCTTTTATGGCTCTTGGAGGACTCTGGTGGTGTGAGGTTCCCTGCGGCCGGCAGGTGGCCTTGTTGCCCTGGGCCGGAGTTGAACCCTCACCGCAAGACTGCATCCCTTTTTGTCCTTTTCCGGCGCTTGTACAGTGGGGCAGGGAACCTGCTGTGACACTGGGGGAGAGGAGATAAAAGGGGCGGACACCCTGAACACGGGGTTCAGAGTCGGAGGTCAGAGTCGCGCCCAGGCACCTTCAGCCTAGGTGCCGGCATTCCGGAGTTCCGGGCCCAGGTGCCCTTGACCTGGCCGGAGCGGGAGATGGAGTCCATCCCAGGCACCTTTAGCCTGGGGTGAGGTACTATTGAGAAGGCCTGGGGCCCGGTACCTTCGACTGGGTACCGCAAGGGTGGAGGAATTTGATGTCTTCCCTCTGACAGGAGCTGCGCTTAGCGAAGGTAATTCACTTTCTGTTCTACACGGTCGGTGGCAGCGGCTGTGCGCCATAACCATTGGTGACACCACAATGGTTGGTTCTATCTAAGGATTGTGCCTCGACCTACTCCCCACCTATACTGAACTGTTCTTTGGTCACAACCTGTCTGTGCTAAGTGACGATTTATTGCTGTTGGAGAATAAATACGAGTTGGACCTTTTCAGTGGTGTGGAACTCCAGTTACTGGGAGCAGAGGGGGTCATTTACAGAAAAGACTTTGGGTTATACACACAACCCAATGATAAAATACGCTCTGGCCTTCACCTCTATCCAAAAGAGGACATGGGCCGTGGTGTATCTCATCTCTCCTCCCATACTCCCCCCTAGATGAGACAACAAGCCGAGAAGAAGAAGAGGTGAGAGGGGTGGGGTCGCTACACTTACATAAGGAGGCCTTCACCCATGCCATGTGATAAAATAGGACAATTTGGCTATAAACAAAGGGGGGTTCCGATTAGATCCACTTATGAAGGCTGGCTTTCTGTATTATAAGGGATATAATAAAAAGCCGCTTAGAGCCTCTTGAAAATATGATGCCTGTGTTATTATCAAGGCCAAAAAATGCCCATTCAGGGGCTAGCGGTAAGTAGTTTACTGAGTATGTGTGTCACGCTTACCCCTAACACAGGTGGTCAGGCACTATAGATGGCTTCTGTGTCCTTCAACTATAGCTGCCCCCTTTCTCATAAAGCAAGCAAGCCTACTGGTAATCGGTTGCCCCAAGGACTTATACACAATGCTACAGTGCCTGGCTACCATGGCTAGGCAGGCGCAAACTGAGCACAGCAAACAGGTACTTGTGGTTGACAGACAGGCAGAGTGGTTCAATGACAGTCCAGATACAAGGCAGACAAAGTTTAGAATAGTCAGGGTCAAATCTGTAGTCAAAAGGCAGGCAGAGTTCAGAGAGTGGTCAATATTCGATCCAAGATCATCAGCGAGGGAATCCAAGCTAGCAGGCAGTGCAGACAAACGGAGAGCTTGGAGCATCACGTTACAAACTGCAATATCACAAGCATGAGACTGCAGGCTTGGCTGGCTTAATCCAGGTTTGGTCTCCACCCAGAGACTGGTCACATCAATCACCTTGCAGGTGGACAGACAGACAGGAAGAATGTATCACAGCCAAAACCAGGAGTCTGGAATTAGACCAGGAGCTATCAAGGATCAGGAACGCTACACACTCCTGTGGTAACATAGCGCACTACTGAATGCCAAAAAACGTTTAATCTTGGGGCGCACCCAGAAAGTATGGAGCAAGTCTGCACCTAAGTGGCCATATTTCGGGCAGCAGGAGGAAGAGTTAAGGTCCATAAGATCCAATAACCCTTTTAATGACACTAATGCCTTGTACACACGATCAGATTTTCCGTCGGGATAAACTCCGATGGATTTTTCCGGCGGAATTCCACTCAAGCTTGTCTTGCATAGACACTGTCACACCAAATTCCGACCGTCAAGAACGCGGTGACGTACAACACTACGACAAGCCCAGAAAAATTAAGTTCAATGCTTTTCTCTAACATAATTTAGGGATGGAACTAATGGCTATGCTCTATCTTTAATAACAATTTACTCCTACTGCACCTTGTGTGCTAGCTTCCCCTGTTTTAATATAATAAACATTTACCTCTTTCTACAATTGTATCGCCGCTTTATTAGCTTACCATTTTACAGGACTTAACTATTTATTCTTACCGTCTTAATTGTTTCTCTCTCTCATCACTTATGGTTTCTCCTTGGGTTATCCACCACCTTCTTCCTTCCTTCTTTTTTCTCCTCCTATCACGACTCACCTTCACCGGTCACTATTATCCCCTAGCCTTCACCCCAACACTTCCCTTACCATCACTATTCCCTTTCCTTTTCTTTTATCAACAGCGCCATTCTAACCATCTTCCACTTCACCACAGAGTCGCCCTGTGTGTTCCCACCGACTCCAGGTGCTGCCTACATGGGTCCTTCCGTCAAAATGTCCGCCTCGGCTCCCTTTTGGAGGTGCTTCCGGAGATGTGTGACACCCCATATAATTATTATCCTTATCTAGTGTATCCCTACTAGTAAGTACCATTTACCTGTTGGGTTCCTCTATTACAACCTGTCCATGTTGCTTTTTTCACACAATAATTATCTACCACTCTCATTATAGAGATACCACGCGCATGCTCCTGACGAGTGGCGTTCGGCCACAAAACGCGTATAGCCTCCTTATGCCGTGTTCTTATCTGTTCAGATCTTGATGGCCAAGTTATCATGCCACATCCACCCTTCAGGCTCAGTGAAGCCATAGGTCCTGCAGGCAGTACCATTAATTACCTATTTAACCCTTGCCTTTCAGTGAACCACAGAACTTTATTTTAGTCTCGTAAGAGACAATACAGTTACCACTATGCTTATGTTCATTACTGTGTTTATTTCATTAACTTTTTCCCAGTGCCTCATTATGAGACACAATCTTGTCATATATTGTCATCTTTATATGTACTACCAGTATTATATGTATTGCTGTAATAGAACTATGCAATGGTTATCTTGCTTACCAATAAAGCTCTGCCATTCACCTTTTATTCGTTTGCTGCCATTTTAGTTAATTTAAAGTCCCACCCCTCTTGCTCCCCTCTAGATTGATTCTGAGCATGCGTGTTTTTTTCTCCGTCGGAGTTCCATACAGACGAACATAATTTCCGGAAAAACAGAGAACATGTTCTCTTTCTAACGCCGTCGGAATTTCCGACGGAAAAAGTCAGATGGGGCACACACACGGTCGTAATATCCGATGAAAAAATTCCGTCGGATGTACAAGGCATAAGTTGTAGGAGGCCGATGGGTACAATGGAGCTGCGCAGGCATTTTATTTTGAACCATTTCTGCTCATTTGTACCGATATGAACGCACACCAATAACAGATGCTCTTTGAATAACAAAAATGATAATAAATGAATTTCCGGCGGTCACAGCGGGCAACATATTCAAATCTGTCCATCACATTAGCGGTTTTGACATCCTCTAAATATTTCATTAACAATGCGCAGTCAAGCAACTTGTCAGTCTTCCGCGCGACAGAAGAAAATTGCGCGGACGCAGTGTACGGGATGGAAATGGATGTTGCCATTTTTTTTCCCCCATCAAATTGCGCAGGGGACTGTTAAATATTTATCAAAGTCCGTTTCAGTGGTTGAATAAGTAGCTTTGTTTTTTTATTTCAGACAAACTGACGGAGTTCGAATTTGGAACGGAAGGTCAAGAATCAGGACTTATTTAATCAATCGCAGCGATCAATCAGAATTCATCTTTACTAATCCACCTCCAGAGAATTAAAACATGATTGCTTGCTGTCAGACGCTCCGCTTCGCAAAACATGACTTGTGTTGCTGAAAACACCAGCAAAGCTCAACCCCGAGATGTTTTATACACAGTCCCCCAAGAGCAGGGGGCCTCCAAACTTTCCAAACAAAGGGCCAATTTATTGCCCTTCAGACTTTAGAAGGGATGAACTGTGACCAGTGGGAGGAGAAAGTGCCCCATCATCAGTGGGAGTAAACCGTGCCTCAGGCTTGGTAGTCAGTGGAAGGAATTGTGCCCCATCATTGTTATCAGTGGGAGGAATAGTGCCCCATCATTGGTATCAGTGGGAGGAATAGTGCCCCATCATTGGTATCATTGGGAGGAATAGTGCCCCATCATTGTTATCAGTGGGAGGAATAGTGCCCCATCATTGGTATCAGTGGGAGGAATAGTGCCCCATCATTGTTATCAGTGGGAGGAATAGTGCCCCATCATTGGTATCAGCGGGAGGAAAAGTGCCCCATCATTGGTATCAGTGGGAAGAATAGTGCCCCGTCATTGGTATCAGTGGGAGTAATAGTGCCCCGTCATTGGTATCAGTGGGAGGAATAGTGCCCCAGCATTGGTATTAGTGGGAGAAATAGTTTCCCATCATTGGTATCAGTGGGAGGAATAGTGCCTCATCATTGGTATCATTGGGAGGAATAGTGCCCCATCATTGGTGTCTATGGGAGGAATAGTGTCCCATCATTGGTATCAGTGGGAGGAATAGTGCCCCATCATTGGTGTCTATGGGAGGAATAGTGTCCCATCATTGGTATCATTGGGAGGAATAGTGCCCCATCATTGGTATCAGTGGGGTTGGGCTGCTTTTGCTGATCCCCGTGTTAGTAAAAGTTTGGTGAGAGACGATTTACGCTTTTCAGCCTCATGCTTTTCAGTCCATTACAGTGTGATGAATGTGACATCTCCATTCCGAACGCTAGTTTTACCAGAACGAGCGATCCCATCTCATACTTGCTTCTGAGCATGCGCGGTTTTCTGCCCATCGGAAAACCATACAGACGGACGAATTTCCCACTCGGATTTTTGGCCTGACAGGAAAAAAAGAGATCCTGATCTCTTTTTTCGGCGGGCAGGTTTCCCGTCCGAAAAACTGCGATGGAGCATACACACGGCCGGGATTCCCGACCAAAAGCTCTCATAGCAGTTTTCCCATCGGAAAAAACGGTCGTGTGTACGAGGCATTACTATACAATATATGACAGCTTCCTTCTTCTACTAACAAAGTTGTTAAGGAAGCGGTAAGTGCTGTCACCTGCCGCGTCCTTAGCAACCAATGATGTTACCCGGCCCCATTCATTTACCCAATGGGCACTTAACCACTTGCCGACCAGCCGCTGTCGTTATATACGGCGGCAGGCCGGCATGATCCCACGAACTGTTGTACTGTAGCTGTACGTCGGTCTCTTTAAGCGGGATAGCAGGCACGTGCGCTACATCAAGGGGGGGGGTCACGATGACCGCCGGCCGCGAGCAATCGCGGGCACGAGAGGCAGAACAGGGACGTGTGTGTTCTGTTCAGTGAGGAAAGACAGTTTGTGAGTTCCTAATAGCTAGGAATCACGATCTGTCATTTCCTCTAGGTCAGTCCCCTCCCCCTTCAGTTAGAACACACATTGGGGAACACAGTTAACCCCTTGATCGCCCCCTAGTGCTAACCCCTTACCTGCCAGTGACATTTTTACAGTAATTAGTGCATTTTTATAGCACTGATCGCTGTATAAATGCCAATGGTCCCAAAAATGTGTCAAAAGTGTCCGATCTGTCCGCCATAATGTTGCAGTCCCGATAAAAATCGCTGATCGCCGCCATTACTAGCAAAAAAAATAATAATAAAAATGACATAAATCTATCCCCTATTTTGTAGATGCTATAACTTTTGCGCAAACCAATCAATATACGCTTATTGCGATTTTTATTACCAAAAATATGCAGAAGAATACGTATCGGCCTAAACTGAGGAAAAAATTAGCTTTTTTTAAAACAAAAATGGGGATATTTATTATAGCAAAAAGTACAAAATATTGTGTTTTTTTTTTTTCAAAATTGGCGCTATTTTTGTTTATAGCGCAAAAAAATAATAATCGCAAAGATAATCAAATGCCACCAAAAGAAAGCTCTATTTGTGGGAGATAAGGACGTCAAATTTTGTTTGGGTAAAGCGTCGCACGACCGCGCAATTGTCAGTTAAAGCGACGCAGTGCCGTATCGCAAAAAATGGCCCGGTCTTTGGGCAGCCAATTCTTCCGGGGCTGAAGTGGTTAAGATTTTAGAGTTAAAAAAATGTTTCTTTGCATAATTCATACGAGTTTTTTTTCGGTCTGGTTTGGATTGTAGGGGGGACCCCATGCAAAAAATTTAATAAAAAAATGGTATTGGACCCCAAATTCTATATAAGACCATTCAGGTCTGGAATACATATTAATGGAGAGTCCTATCAAAAATCAAGAAAACAAAGTGTAAAATCCCCCCCCCCCCCCAAAAATCAACACTAATGCAGACTGGCAAGGTACCCCCCTCCCCCATCACCCATGTTGAGGGCATGTTGCCTAGTATGGCTCCCTTGCCTATTAACCTAAGAAATGGCCAGACCTGACATTTAACCACTTGCTTACTGGGCACTTATATCCCCTTCCTGCCCAGGCCAATTTCTAGCTTTTAGCACTCTCACTCTTTGAATGACAATTGCGCGGTCATGCTACACTGTACCCATATGACATAATTTTTTTCACACAAATAGAGCTTTCTTTTGGTGTTATTTTATCACTACTGGGCTTTTAATTTTTTGCTAAAAAAACATCTTTTTTTTTTAAGAAAACAAAATATTTTTATATTTTGTTATAAAAGTTTGCAAACAGGTAATTTTTCTCCTTCACTAATGGGCACTGATGAGGCGGCACTGATGGGCACTGTTGGGCACTGATGATGCGGCACTAATGGACACTGATAGGTGGCACCGATGAGACGGCACTGATGAGTGGCACTGATGGGCACTAATAGGTGGCACTCATGGGTACTGATAGGTGGCACTGATGGGCACTGATAGTTGGCACAGAGAGGTGGCACTGGTGGGCACTAATCAGGGGGCACTGGTGGGCACTGATCAGGAGGCGCTGATGATTTGGCACTGATAGGTGGCACTGGTGGGCACGGATTAGCAGTACTGATGGGCACTGATAGATGGCACTGGTGGGCACAGATTTTCAGCACTGGAGGGCACTGATTAGCAGCACTAGTTGGCACAGAATCCAGTTACCGGTTTTATTATTTTCTTCACATGGACAGCGTGAAGAAAAAAAAAAAAAAAAACGGTAACTAGCTTCTGTTTATTTCCGTGATCAGCTGTCGTTGGCTGACAGCTGATCATGTGGTAAAGGGCCCGCTGTGATTGGCCCTTTTCCCTGCTCTGTGATCCGCCGAGTCCGAAGAACTTGTGATCATAGAGCGCGCCCTCCCGGCATTTGAGGTCCGCGCTGTAGCCGTCTTTGGGCTACAGCCCGGACGTCAAGTGGTTGAACATTCGGCTCTTAATGACTCCAGTGGTGTTCAGATTCGGCACCCACAATTCTGTAATGTTTGTGGAGACTGCCCTCAAACCAATACTCAGGTGTGTTCAGCTCATCCCCACCGTCTCCTCTATACAATATATTACTCTCCGTAATAATCCTAAAACAACCAGCAATAAAAACAGGAGAGAAACTCAAGACAGTTAAAATGATGGTGTCCTCTAACATTGAAGGTCAGTGTAGAAGTGACCCCTTACAATGGTGGTTGGTGGAAAATTGCAATATTGCATTGGTGGTCAGTGTAGGTGGAATCTGCTCAAGGAATCCACAGCAAAAAAAAAAACTGAAAAAAAAAAAAACTAAAACAAAACAAAACTGAAAAACAAGAAAAATGTTGATAGGTGAGTTCACTGCTTATATCAGAGGATACAAATCTTATTTATTTGATAAATAGCAAGGTTAGAAACATTGTTAACCACTTAAGCCCCGGACCAATACGCAGCATAAAGACCAGGCCCCTTTTTGCGATTCGGCACTGCGTCGTTTTAACTGACAATTGCGCGGTCGTGCGACGTGGCTCCCAAACAAAATCGACGTCCTTTTTTCCCCACAAATAGAGCTTTCTTTTGGTGGTATTCGATCACCTCTGCGGGTTTTTTTTGTTTGTTTTTTGCGCTATAAACAAAAATAGAGCGACAATTTTGAAAAAAAAAAAATATTTTTTACTTTTTGCTATAATAAATATCCCCAAAAAATATATAAATTTTTTTTTTCTTTCCTCAGTTTAGGCCGATACGTATTCTTCTACATATTTTTGGTAAAAAAGATCGCAATCGCCGCTTATTGATTGGTTTGCGCAAAAGTTATAGCGTTTACAAATCAGGGGGTAGTTTTATGGCATTTATATTATTTTTTTTTTTTTACTAGTAATGGCGGCGATCAGCGTTTTTTTTTTGTGACTGCGACATTATGGCGGACACATCGGACACTTTTGACACATTTTTGGGACCATTGTCATTTTCACAGCGATCAGTGCTATAAAAATGCACTGATTACTGTGAAAATGACACTGGCAGTGAAGGGGGTTCACCACTAGGGGCGCTGGAGGGGTTAAGTGTGCCTAGGGGAGTGATTACTACTGTGTGGGGGCGTGGCTACGACTGACACGTCACTGATCTCCGCTCTCATTACACAGAGCGGAGATCGCTGACATTGTCAGTAGGGGAGCGGGGAGATGTTGTGTTTACACTAACATCTCCCCGCTCCATCCCTCCGTGAGACGATCGCGGGGATCCCTGCCGCAATCGAGTCCGCGAGACCTGCGGTCCGACTCACGGGGAAGGTAGGGTGGTCGCGAGCACGCCGGAGGCGCGCACGTGACCCCGACGTCGGGCAGTTAAAGAGGACATACAGGTACGTGATTGTGCATGTACGAGCCATTCTGCCGACGTATATCTAGGGATGAAATGTTTATAAGGAAGTTGGAATGAAGGTTTGTTTTAACAATGTTTCTATTCCTGACATTTATCAAATGAATACAATTTGTCATTTTGTAACTTGCTGATGTGAGCAGCGCACCTTTCATCTATTGATGTGCAATTTATCAGTTTTTCACAGCAAATTCTATTTTATATTCATTGACAACATCAGACGAGTTTTATGGATATTTGTTTTTTCAGCTCACACATTGACACTTACATTTACTAACTGGACTGGCCTTGCTGTAATATTTTATATACATTTCGCTTAAATATTTTAGCTGATGGCTAAAAAATATTGATTCAAATTGGTAATTAAAAAAGCACTTGATTTAAATTTTCTTAATTCAATTCTAAAATTTCCTGATTTTTATTTTTATTTTTATTTTTCAAATCATTTTGCACACATTGACACCTACATTTACTAACTGGACTGGCCTTGCTGTAATATTTTATATACATTTCGCTTAAATATTTTAGCTGATGGCTAAAAAATATTGATTCAAATTGGTAATTAAAAAAGCACTTGATTTAAATTTTCTTAATTCAATTCTAAAATTTCCTGATTTTTATTTTTATTTTTATTTTTCAAATCATTTTGCACACATTGACACCTACATTTACTAACTGGACTGGCCTTGCTGTAATATTTTATATACATTTCGCTTAAATATTTTAGCTGATGGCTAAAAAATATTGATTCAAATTGGTAATTAAAAAAGCACTTGATTTAAATTTTCTTAATTCAATTCTAAAACTTCCTGATTTTTATTTTTATTTTTCAAATCATTTTGCACACATTGACACTTACATTTACTAACTGGACTGGCCTTGCTGTAATATTTTATATACATTTCGCTTAAATATTTTAGCTGATGGCTAAAAAAATATTGATTCAAATTGGTAATTAAAAAAGCACTTGATTTAAATTTTCTTAATTCAATTCTAAAATTTCCTGATTTTTATTTTTATTTTTATTTTTCAAATAATTTTGCACACATTGACACCTACATTTACTAACTGGACTGACCTTGCTGTAATATTTTATATACATTTCACTTAAATATTTTAGCTGATGGCTAAAAAAATATTGATTCAAATTGGTAATTAAAAAAGCACTTGATTTAAATTTTCTTAATTCAATTCTAAAATTTCCTGATTTTTATTTTTATTTTTATTTTTCAAATAATTTTGCACACATTGACACCTACATTTACTAACTGGACTGGCCTTGCTGTAATATTTTATATACATTTCGCTTAAATATTTTAGCTGATGGCTAAAAAATATTGATTCAAATTGGTAATTAAAAAAGCACTTGATTTAAATTTTCTTAATTCAATTCTAAAATTTCCTGATTTTTATTTTTATTTTTCAAATCATTTTGCACACATTGACACTTACATTTACTAACTGGACTGGCCTTGCTGTAATATTTTATATACATTTCGCTTAAATATTTTAGCTGATGGCTAAAAAAATATTGATTCAAATTGGTAATTAAAAAAGCACTTGATTTAAATTTTCTTAATTCAATTCTAAAATTTCCTGATTTTTATTTTTATTTTTATTTTTCAAATAATTTTGCACACATTGACACCTACATTTACTAACTGGACTGGCCTTGCTGTAATATTTTATATACATTTCGCTTAAATATTTTAGCTGATGGCTAAAAAATATTGATTCAAATTGGTAATTAAAAAAGCACTTGATTTAAATTTTCTTAATTCAATTCTAAAATTTCCTGATTTTTATTTTTATTTTTATTTTTCAAATCATTTTGCACACATTGACACCTACATTTACTAACTGGACTGGCCTTGCTGTAATATTTTATATACATTTCGCTTAAATATTTTAGCTGATGGCTAAAAAATATTGATTCAAATTGGTAATTAAAAAAGCACTTGATTTAAATGTTCTTAATTCAATTCTAAAATTTCCTGATTTTTATTTTTATTTTTATTTTTCAAATCATTTTGCACACATTGACACCTACATTTACTAACTGGACTGGCCTTGCTGTAATATTTTATATACATTTCGCTTAAATATTTTAGCTGATGGCTAAAAAATATTAATTCAAATTGGTAATTAAAAAAGCACTTGATTTAAATTTTCTTAATTCAATTCTAAAATTTCCTGATTTTTATTTTTATTTTTATTTTTCAAATCATTTTGCACACATTGACACCTACATTTACTAACTGGACTGGCCTTGCTGTAATATTTTATATACATTTCGCTTAAATATTTTAGCTGATGGCTAAAAAATATTAATTCAAATTGGTAATTAAAAAAGCACTTGATTTAAATTTTCTTAATTCAATTCTAAAATTTCCTGATTTTTATTTTTATTTTTATTTTTCAAATCATTTTGCACACATTGACACTTACATTTACTAACTGGACTGGCCTTGCTGTAATATTTTAGATACATTTTGCTTAAATGTTTTAGCTGATGGCCAACATAAAATTTTATTCAAATTGGTAATTGAAAATACTTTGATTGAAATTTTTCTAATTCAATTCTTATGCCCTGTACACACAATCGTTTTTTTCCGATAAAAAAAGTCCGATGGACTTTTATCATTGGAAAAAAACGATCGTGTGTGGGCCCCATCGGACTTTTTTCCATCGGTGTAAAAAATTAGAACATGTTTTAATTTTTTACGATAGGAAATTCTGATCGTCTGTGTGGAATTCCATCGGAGAAAAATCCACGCATGCTCAGAATCAAGTCGACGCATGCTCGGAAGCATTGAACTTCATTTTTCTCGGCTCGTCGGAGTGTTTTACATCACCGCGCTTTGGACGGTCGGAATTGAGTCTGACAGTGTGTATGCAAGACTGATGGAAGTCAGCTTCATCGGAATTCTGACAGAAAATTCCATCGGATTTTATTCCATCAGAAATCCGATCGTGTGTACAAGGCATAAGATTTCTAAAAATGTAAAATTTCTAAGAATAATTATGTACACATCGACACCCACATTTACAAATTGGGCTGGCCTTGCTGTCATATTTTATTTACCGTACATTAGGTTTAACTATTTAAACTAATAGGCAAAAAAAAAAAAAAACTAGTACAAATTGGTAATTGAAAAGCCTTTGATTGCAATTATCTTAATTTAATTCTGAAATTTCCAAAATTTTTCAATTTCTCTCTAAAAAAAAATTGTACACATTGACACCTACATTTACTAGTTGGATTGGCCTTGCTGTAATATTTTATATACAGTACATTAGGTTTAAATATTTAAACGAATAGCAAAAAAAAATAAAGTACAAATTGGTAATTGAAAAGCCTATGATTGCAATTTTTTAAATTAAATTCTAATATTTCCCAAATTTTTCAATTTCTAAAAAATATTTTGAACACATTAACAGTTACATTTACTAGTTGGACTGGCGTTGCTGTAATAATTGATATACAGTACATTAGGTTTAAATATTCAAACTAATGGCTAACATAAAATTTGATTCAAATTGGTAATTGAAAATACTTTTATTTACATTTTCTTAATTCAATTCTAAGATTTCTAAAAGTGTTCAACTTCTAAAAATAATTTTGTACCCATTGACACCTACATTTACTAACTGGACTGGCCTTCTGTAATATTTTATATACAGTACATTAGGTCTAAATATTTAAACTAATAGCCAGAAAAAAAAGTGTACAAATTGGTAGTTGAAAAGCCTTTGATTAAAATTTACTTAATTCAATTCTGAAAATTTCCAAAATGTTTCAATTTCTAAAAATTATTTTGTACACATTGACACTTACATTTACTAGTTGGACTGGCCTTGCTGTAATATTTTATTTAAAAGCACATTAGGTTTAAATATTAAAACTAATAGGCAAAAAAAAATAAAAAATACAAATTAGTAATTGAAAAGCCTTTTGATTGAAATTTTATTAATTCAATTCTAAAATTTCCCAAATTTTTTAATTTCTAAAAATATTTTCTTTACAAATTGACACTTACATTTACTAGTTGGACTGGCCTTGCTGTAATATTTTATATACAGTACATTCGTTTTAAATATTTAAACTAATAGCCAAAAAAATTGTACAAATTGGTAATTGAAAAGCATTTGATTGCAATTTTTTTAATTCAATTCTAATATTTCCCAAATTTTTCCATTTCTAAAAAATATTTTGTACACATTGACAGTTATATTTACTAGTTGGACTGGCCTTGCTGTAATATTTTATATACAGTACATTAGGTTTAATATTTAAACGAATAGCCCAACAAAATGGTACAAATTAGTAATTGAAAAGCCTGTGATTGAAATTCTATTAATGCAATTCTAATGCCCTATTGATCTTAACATTTGTTTATTAAGAACAAACTTTTTATCCATTTTCTGTGTGTATTAATACAATTATTTACTTTCAACAGACTGTGTTTCAAATATCTCAGCACTAGGGATGGGCCCGGTGCTCGATTCGAACCCATGTTCGAATCGAGCATCGGGCGTTCGCTCGCTCGTCGAGCCCAGAACTATTTGGGCCGTTCGCATCACATTCGTGTGATGCGAGCGGCCCCGCAATGCATTGCGGCCGGCGCGGCCGGCGCAGTGCATTGCTGGCTGATGATTGGCCAAGCATGCACTGTGACCCCGCATGCTTGGCCAATCACAGCGCCCGAAACTCGGAGAGCAATAATTGGCTACAGGCAGGACGCCTGTAGCCAATTACAGCTCAGGGGCTTTAGTACACGCCCCACCATTTAAAAGGCCGCCACGCCATCGGCCCCGGTCACATGAGTTCCGGCTTTAGGAGAGATTAGTCTGCTGATTCTGTCTTTGCTTGATACTGAAAGATTTGCTCTTCTTTGCTAAACCATTGGCTATTTCTTTGCTAAACCATTGCTACCTAAGTCATTGATCGTTCATTGCTGCTGATTGCACAGTTAGTGTGTTATTAGCTGCTGCTGGGGATTAGTCTGGTGCGTGCTTACTGTTAGTACAGTATTGCAGTAGTACCAACCGCAGTGCTGTTAGCACAGCATTGCACCCCAACAGCACCCATAGGACTTCTAGTGTGTTAGTGGCAGCAAACAGAGCTCCTATATTTTCTTCTCAGCAGCACCCATAGGACTTCTAGTGTGTTAGTGGCAGCAAACAGAGCTCCTATATTTTCTTCTCAGCAGCACCCATAGGACTTCTAGTGTGTTAGTGGCATCACACAGAGCTCCTATATTTTCTTCTCAGCAGCACCCATAGGACTTCTAGTGTGTTGGTGGCAGCAAACAGAGCTCCTATATTTTCTTCTCAGCAGCACCCATAGGACTTCTAGTGTGTTAGTGGCAGCAAACAGAGCTCCTATATTTTCTTCTCAGCAGCACCCATAGGACTTCTAGTGTGTTAGTGGCATCACACAGAGCTCCTATATTTTCTTCTCAGCAGCACCCATAGGACTTCTAGTGTGTTAGTGGCAGCAAACAGAGCTCCTATATTTTCTTCTCAGCAGCACCCATAGGACTTCTAGTGTGTTAGTGGCATCACACAGAGCTCCTATATTTTCTTCTCAGCAGCACCCATAGGACTTCTAGTGTGTTAGTGGCATCACACAGAGCTCCTATATTTTCTTCTCAGCAGCACCCATAGGACTTCTAGTGTGTTAGTGGCATCACACAGAGCTCCTATATTTTCTTCTCAGCAGCACCCATAGGACTTCTAGTGTGTTAGTGGCAGCAAACAGAGCTCCTATATTTTCTTCTCAGCAGCACCCATAGGACTTCTAGTGTGTTAGTGGCAGCAAACAGAGCTCCTATATTTTCTTCTCAGCAGCACCCATAGGACTTCTAGTGTGTTAGTGGCATCACACAGAGCTCCTATATTTTCTTCTCAGCAGCACCCATAGGACTTCTAGTGTGTTAGTGGCAGCAAACAGAGCTCCTATATTTTCTTCTCAGCAGCACCCATAGGACTTCTAGTGTGTTAGTGGCAGCAAACAGAGCTCCTATATTTTCTTGTCAGCAGCACACATAGTACCTATAGTGTGTTAGTGTCAGCACCCATAGGACCTACAGTGTGTTGTGAGCACACATAGGAGTTCTATTTTTTATACTATATACACTACCGACTACAATGGCTGGAAGACCGCCAAGGAGAGGCAGAGCGTGCCGAGGCAAGAACACAGGGCAGGCAGGCTCTGTTTCTAGAGACAACAGTGCTGGCCGTGGACGTGGTCGTGCATCGTCATCAGCACGTGGCCATGGGACACGCTTGTCTTTGTTTTCGGCAGCTGGACATGTGGAGCCGCATCATGCCGAAGGCTTGGTAGAATGGATGACCAAGCCCTCCTCATCCTCCTCATCCTCTCTCACCCAGGCTCAGGGTACTGGCAGAGCAGCTGCCAACGCGTACTCAATGGCATCATCAGCCACCCCTTCCCTAGACCCACCATGTCCTCCTGAGGAGTCCCCCGAACTGTTTGAGCACAGTGTTGGGTACATGCTCCAGGAGGATGCCCAACGATTCGAAGGCTCGGATGATGATACCCAGCTTGAGGAAGTCAGTAGTGTGCGCGCAGAGAGAGGGGATGCTGAAGGACAGCAATCTGGCAGTAGTGTTCCACCAGCTGCAGCTTACTGCCAGGTTTGCTCTAGTGGTGAAGAGGGAGGGGATGATGAGGTCACTGACTCCACGTGGGTGCCTGAAGGGAGAGAGGAGGAGGAGGAGGAGGATGCAGCGTCACATGTCCAACGAGGCAGGATGCCCCCTGGAGGCCAGCTAGAGGCCAGCACAGCAACTGTACCACACCGCAGAGCTCCGCCTGTGCAGGGCGCTGCCTCTGCACATTATCACAAAAGTTCTTTGGTGTGGGCCTTTTTTGAGACGAGTGCATCAGATCGCACCACTGCTATTTGCAATATTTGTCTCAAGCGTATCTCGCGTGGCCAAAACATCAGCCGCTTGGGCACCACAAGCATGAGCAGACATATGTCGACCTGCCATGCAGCTCGTTGGCAAGCACACATAAAAGACCCACACCAAAGAACAAAGCGGACCTCTCCTTGCTCCTCATCAGCTGGGATCTCCATCCCCACTATATCTTCAGTCCTCTCTGAAAGCTGCTCTGAGAGGACTGAAGGTGTAGAATTAGGTGTGTCACAACCAAGTACTTGCAGTACACCGACGTCCGATTGTAGCAGGCAAATTTCCCTGCCCCAGCTGCTGGACCGTCGAAAGAAGTATACTCCCAGCCATCCACATGCCCAGCGGTTGAATGCTAGCTTGGCTAAATTGCTAGCACTTCAACTGCTGCCTTTTCAGTTGATAGACTCGGCCCCCTTCCGTGAGTTTGTTCAATGTGCGGTTCCTCAGTGGCAGGTTCCCAAACGCCACTTTTTCTCACGGAAGGCGATTCCGTCTCTCTACTGGCATGTGGAAGGCAATGTCCATGCCTCGCTGGACAGGGCGGTCAGCGGTAAGGTGCATATTACCGCTGACTCATGGTCCACGTTATCTTTCTTTCACGGCCCATTGGGTCACTCTATTGGTAGCTGGGAGGGATGCAGGACAAGGTGCAGTAGTGTTGGAGGTTGTTCCGCCACCACGCCTCCAAAATGCTACTACTGGTTGTGACACACCTCTCTCCTCCACCCCCTCCTCTTCTTCTTCCTCCATGTCCTCTTCGAGTGCTCTGTCCTCGGAACCAGCGGTGCTCCGTAGGCGTACAAGGGGCTACGCGAGTACGCAGGCAAAAAGATGCCATGCCGTGCTTGCGCTGGTGTGTTTGGGGGACAGGAGCCACACTGGGCCAGAGGTTCTGGCAGCTCTGCAGGGGCAGGCCGAGAGGTGGTTGACGCCACGCCAGCTTAAGCCAGGAATGGTCGTTTCTGATAATGGCACCAACCTCCTCTCCGCCCTGCGACAGGGGCAGCTCACCCATGTGCCCTGTATGGCTCACGTCCTCAACCTGGTGGTGCAGCGGTTCTTGGGCAGGTTCCCAGGCTTACAGGATGTCCTGAGGCAGGCCAGGAAAGTCTGTGTGCATTTCCGCCGATCTTATAATGCCAGTGCTCGGCTGACTGAGCTGCAAAAGGAGCTGAACCTGCCCAAGAACCGCCTAATATGTGACATGCCCACCAGGTGGAACTCAACGTTGGCCATGCTGCAGCGACTGCACACGCAGCAGAGGGCCATCAATGAGTACCTTTGCGACTACGGCACCAGGACAGGGTCAGGGGAGCTTGGCTTTTTTTCCCCACGCCAGTGGAGCATGATCAGGGATGCATGCACTGTCCTCTCACCATTTGAGGAGGCCACGAGGATGGTGAGCAGTGACAGTGCATGCATCAGTGACACTGTACCTCTTGTCCACCTGTTGGAGCATACGCTGCGTGGGATAATGGACAGGGCACTTGAGGCAGAACAGAGGCAGGAAGAGGAGGACTTCCTTGTCTCTCAAGGCCCCCTTTATCCAGACAATGTTCCTTCTGTCCCACCCATCACACAGGAAGAGGAGGAGGAGGAGGAGGAGGAGGAGGAGGATTGTGTGAGCATGGAGGTGGAGCCTGGCACTCAGCATCAGCAGCAGCAGTCTTTTAGGGATGATGTACAGTCCCAACAAACCAGTGGACTTGTACGTGGCTGGGAGGAGGTGGCTGGCGATCATGTCATCCTCAGTGACCCAGAAGACTCCGGACCGAATGCCTCAGCTAACCTACGCTGCATGGCCTCCCTGATCCTGCAAAGCCTGCGGAAGGATCCTCGTGTTCTTCGGATCAAGGAGAGTGACCATTACTGGCTGGCCACTCTCCTTGATCCACAGTACAAGGGTAAGGTTGCGGACCTTATCTTGCCGTCGCAGAGGAAGCAGAGGATGAGACATCTCAGGGAGGCCTTGCAGAAAGGTCTGTGCAACGCGTTCCCAGAAACTGGGAGGTTACAAACTCCTGGTCCTGGACGACGAGTTGCTGAGGCTTCGGTCAGTAGCAGAAGGAGCGGTGGGGAAGGTGGACGTCTGACCGATGCGTTCAGACAATTTTTTAGTCCGCAGCCCCAAGGTATGATCGGTTCCAGCAACCATCGCCAGCGTCTGATATACATGGTGCAGGAATACCTAGGGGCAAGGTCAGACTTGGACACCTTTCCCACCGAAAATCCTCTGGCTTACTGGGTCCTGAGGATGGATCACTGGCCAGAGCTTGCACAGTATGCAATTGAGCTACTGGCCTGTCCTGCATCCAGCGTTCTTTCCGAACGCACATTCAGTGCTGCTGGAGGATTTGTCACCGATCATAGGGTGCGCCTGTCCACCGACTCGGTTGATCGACTGACCTTCATAAAAATGAATCAGTCTTGGATCACCACCAGCTACCAGACACCTGAAGCGGATATAACGGAATAATTTATAATGTCACATCCCTTCAAGACTGCCTATGCTGATGCTGAGTGACTGTCCTGTTATGTTCACTGACTATCCTCTTCCTCCTCCTCAATGATCCATGCCACCACACCAGTGCCTAAGGCACAATTTTTCAGCCCCTGTATAACAGGGGCGTGTAATTACAATTTTTTAAAAAGATGCTTTGCAACAGGTGTGACTGCTGTGCTCCAAGTACAGTATCTGTGAGGGGTTGCAGTGTTGTGGCACCAGCACCAATGCCTAAGGCACAATTTTTCAGCCCCTGTTTAACAGGGGCGTGTAATTACAAATCTTGATCTAATAGTTCACAGCAGGGCCCATTCCTGCGCCCACCAAGAGTAACTATGAGGGCCTACAGTCTTGTGGCAACACCGTCCACCACCACCACCACCACCAAAGGCCCAATTTTTCTGCCCTGTTCAACAGGTGCATGCAATTACAAATCTTGATCTAATAACTCACAGCAGGGCCCATTCCTGCACCCACCAAGAGTAACTGTGAGGGCTTACAGTCTTGTGGCAACACCGTCCACCACCACCACCACCACCACCAAAGGCCCAATTTTTCTGCCCGGTTCAACAGGTGCATGCAAGTACAAATCTTGATCTATTAACTCACAGCAGGGCCCATTCCTGTGCCCACCAGTCTTGTGGCTACACCAACATCTAATAGGGCAAATTTCTGCAGAGTATATACGGCAGGCCCCTACTTTCAAACATCCAACTTACAAACGACTCCTACTTGCAAACGGCAAGAGAAAACAGGAAGTGAGAGGAAATCTACCCCTAGGAAGGAAAATTCTATCCTGTTAGATTTAATTTGGGAAAAAGGTATCTCCTCTCTACTGATGCTTTATCACCAATCCTTATTTCAATTAAAACCCCACTTTTCCAAAAACATTTGTCATTGGGACGGAAAGTGAGGTGACATGTTCTGAACAGATGTGCAAAGACAGCAAATGTTACAGGGGTGATAACCCCTCCCTATGTTCTCCAAAAAGCTTAAAAATTGATTTTTTTGGGATGTAGCTACACTTCATAATGTACCTGTTCAGATTCTACTTAAGAACAAACCTACAGTCCATGTCTTGTTTGCACCACCTATATACTGCTGTTCAGAGTATATAGGGTTGTAGGTATAGGGTTTTATTTTGGGTGCGGGGTCCCCCTTAGTATCCATACAAGACCCAAAGGGGCTGGGGTGGGGGGGGGGGGGTGATGGGGTAGCCATGCCATTTTTCTCAAGGATTTTCAGCCATATGGCGGCCAGGACAAGACATGACATTAAAGCCGCAAGTGGTTTTAAATGGCTTCTTTTTTTCCTTTACAAATGTCATTTTGTGCAAGGACAGTTCTAAACACGGGAAACACATGCCACTTCACAGGCATACTTTAGACACCCCCCAGGTACCATATTTAAAGGAAAATTTCACTTTTTTTTTTTTTCACTTTATGCATCATTAAAATGACTGCTCCCGAAAAAACTTTAGTTTTTAAAATTTCTTTTTGCATTGATATATGTCCCCTGGGGCAGGACCCGGGTCCCCAAACCTGTTTTATGACATTAACATGCATATTGGCCGTTGTAATTAGCAATTTTGATTTCGAACGTTCGCGTCCATTATAACGAATAGGGTTCGAAAATTCGCGCGAACTTTCGGTCCGTTCGAAGGTTCTGGTGCGAACCGAACCCGGGGGTGTTCGGCTCATCCCTACTCAGCACCTAAAAAAATCCCCCCCCCCCAAAAAAAAATCCTTGTACATCAATTCTAAAATGTGTTTTCCTGATCTTATTCCTGCATGATGAATCAAAAAAAAAAACACTCCCTTTAACCACTTCCCTACCGCCCACCGTCAAATGACATCCTTGACTTTGTGCAGTGACATCATTCAGATATCATTCTTTTCAGCCGGCGATTCTGTGCACGATAAAAATTATCATAGCGGCAGTTCCGCCGCTTGATCGTTCTTATAGGCGGTGGGAGGGGACATTGTCCCCCCCCCCCTCCCACCGCCATTCGGTGCTTCTCCGGGCTCTCCCGTGCCATCGGGGGCCCCGAGAACGAATTGGCCGGTGCCGGATGGGAAGCATAGAGATGACTGGTGACCAGGTGGTCACCAGTCATTTCTATGACCGTCGGAGGCCTGGGCGCGACGTTATGACGTCACGCCGGGTTTCCGTATGTAAAAAAAGCCGTGATCTCGGCTGTCAGCATGAGATCAGTGATTTTTTTTTACCGATCTCATGCTTTCCAGCCTGGATGAGAGATGTGAGGTCTTATTGACCCCGCATCTCTCCATAAAGAGGACCTGTCATACACCATTCCTATTACAAGGGATGTTTACATTCCTTGTAATAGGAATAAAAGTGATCAAAAAAATAAAAAAATAAAATAAAAAAAAAGTGTAAAAATAGAAAAAAAAAAGTAAAAAAAATAAATAAAATAATAATAAAAAAAATTAAAACGCCCCTGTCCCCGGTAGTTCGCGCTCAGAAGCGAACACACACATAAGTCCCGCCCACATATGTAAACGCTGTTCAAACCACACATGTGAGGTATTGCTGCGTGCGTTAGAATGAGTGCAACAATTCTAGCACTAGACCTCCTCTGTAATTCGAAAATGGTAACGTGTAAAAAAATTTAAAGCATCGCCTATGGAGATTTTTAAGTACTGAAGTTTGGTGTCATTCCATGAGTGTGCGCAATTTTAAAGCGTGACATGTTAGGTATCTATTTACTCAGCATAACAACATCTTTCACATTGTACAAAAAAATTGGGCTAACTTTACTGTTTTGTTATTTTTTAATTCATTAAACCGTTTTTTTTTCCCAAAAAAAGGCGTTTGAAAATTTATTGAGCAAATACCGTGCGAGATAAAAATTTGCAATGACAGCCATTTTATTCCCTAGGGTGTCTGCTAAAAAAACATATATAATGTTTGGGGGTTCTAAGTAATTTTATAGAAAAAAAAATTATGATTTTTACATGAAGGAGAGAAGTGCCAGAATAAGCCCGGTGCTGAAGTGGTTAAATAAAAATAAAAAAGTCATTTATTTTTTTTTCAAGCAAATTCCACCTAAGTAGCAAAATAAAAAGGTTTTACACTGGCCACATTTTTCCCCATCTCAAAATTGGTTTTACAGAAATATTTAAAAATATTTAAATTGAGAATTAGGATTTTCATTTGTTTTTGTTTTTTCTTTTGTTTTTCTCCAGGAAAGGTTAGAAATGTACTGTATATTAGGGTGTAAATCACAAAAAAAAAAAAAAAAAAAATTCCTTTTCTTTTTTATTTTAAACCATTGAGCAGATAAAGTCTGATTTTCCAGCACCCATGACGTCACTTACCGCCGTTCCCCCCGGAACGCGCTTGTAATTGTCACGATCAGCCAGCTGCGTTCAACAGGTTCCCTTGTCAAAGCTATTGTTTAGATGTCCAATTTGTTTGTCTTATCCATCAAACCTCCTAAATCACCTGACAAGCATAAAATGATGTACGGCATTTTTTTTTTTTTTTTGCCAGGGTACATTGTACGTCTGATATTTAGCCGAGGAAAGCTTTGAAAAAAAAAAAAAAAAGTTTAATTTTTCATCCCTGAAGCCCGTGAGACAGCAGGCTGGTTAGATGCGATGCAGGCGCAATGAGGCAGAACTACCAAACACATTAAAAATGTCATGATACAACATCTGCCGAGTATTATACCCTTGAAAGATGAGAGGGAGACGCAACGTCTTTTTTCTCTCTCTCCGCTGTCTGTTAGGCCTCTTAACCACTTCAGCCCCGGGAAGAATTTACCCCCCTTCCTTGCCAGGCCACTTTTTTGCGATTCGGCACTGCGTCGCTTTAACTGACAATTGCGCGGTCGTGAGACGTGGCTTCCAAACAAAATTGATGTCCTTTTTTTCCCCCACAAATAGAGCTTTCTTTTGGTGGCATTCGATCACCTCTGCGGTTTTTATTTTTTGCGCTATAAACAAAAATAGAGCGAAAATTATGAAATAAATGCAATATTTTTTACTTTTTGCTATAATAAATATCCCCAAAAAAATAGATAAAAAAACCTAAAATTTTTCCACAGTTTAGACCGATACGTATTCTTCTGCATATTTTTGGTAAAAAAAATCGCAATGAGCGTTTATTGATTGGTTTGCGCAAAAGTTATAGCGTCTACAAAATAGGGGATAGTTTTATGGCATTATATTTTTTACTAGTAATGGCGCGGATCTGGGTTTTTTTATTGTGACCGTGACATTGCGACGGACAGATCGGACACTTTTGACACATTTTTGGGACCAGTCACATTTATACAGCGATTAGTGCTATAAAATTGCACTGATTACTGTGTAAATGTGACTGGCAGGGAAGGGGTTAACACTAGGGGGCGCTGAAGGGGTTAAATATGTTACCTAGGGAGTGATTCTGACTGTAGGGGGTGGGGACTCATGAGGGGAGGAGACTGATCGGTGTTCCTCTGTACTGGGAACACACATCGGTCTCCTCTCCTCAGGGCCGCCATCAGGAATTTTGGGGCCCCTTACACAGCTGGAGAACCGGGGGGGGGGTGCTGCCGTCACAAATTGAGAAGAGGGGGGGCAGCCGCGAATTGAGAAGCGGGGAGTGCCACGAATTGAGAAGCAGGAGGGTGCTGCCGCCGTGAATTGTTGAGGTCGGGGGGGGGGCTTTGGGTGCTGGCAAACAAAAAAGAACAAAATAAAAAAAGGGGGGTTGCCATCCGGGGCCCTGGGGACCTCCGGGCCTCTGGGGACCTCTGGGCCCCTTACAAAAAAAAATAAAAATATTAGTGCCGCCTCATCAGTGCCTATCAGTGCCACCTATTAGTGCCACCTCATTTGTGCAGCCTATCAGTGCTGCCTCATTTGTGCAGCCTATCAGTGCCCATCAGTGCCACCCATTGATGCCCATCAGTGTCGCCTCATCAGTGCCTATCAGTGCCCATCAGTGCCACATATTAGTGCAGCCTTATCAGTGCCCATCAGTGCCGCCTATCAGTGCCTAGCAGTGCCACCGATTAGTGCCCATCAGTGCCACCTATTAGTGCAGCCTCATCAGTGCCCATCAGTGCAGTCACATCAGTGCACATCAATGAAGGAGAAAAATTACCTGTTTGCTAAATTTTATAACAAACTATGAAAAACTTTTCTGTTTATTTCATACATTTTGGTCTTTGTTTGCTTAGCTAAAAAAAAAAACATAAAAAAAAAAAAAAAACAGTGGTGATCAATAGGGATGAGCTTCGTGTTCGAGTCGAACATACGTTCGACTCGAACATCGGCTGTTCAATCTTCCGACGAAGATCGAACGATTTGGGCTGTTCGCGCCAAATTCGAGTGACGCGAACGGCCCACAATGCACTACGCCATCGCAGTGTCATCCAGGCGCTGTGATTGGCCAAGCATGCACTGTGACCCCGCATGCTTGGCCAATCACAGCGCCGGCAGCGAGGAGAGCAATGATTGGCCACAGGCAGGATGCCTGTGGCCAATTATTGCTGATGGGGTTTAGTACACGCCCCACACTATAAAAGGCCGCCAGCGCGGCGGCCTTGTGTAGTGTGTTCCGGAGCAGGGAAAGAGAAGCATAGGCAGGGACAGTGTCATATTTTTTCCTTTACTAATCCTGGATTCCTTGTGTTTAGGGACAAATAAGGATAGGTAGGGAGAGTGTCAGTGACAGTGTGCTATTCTGTGCTAATCCTTGTTTGTAGGGACAGAGAGGTACAGTGAGGGAAACTGACAGTGTGCTATTCTGTTCTAAAACTATTTTGCTGAACCATATTTTCAATCCTTGAGTTGAGGGACAGAGAGGTACAGTGAGTGAAACTGACAGTGTGCTATTCTGTTCTAAACCAATTTTGCTGTTCCATATTTTCAATCCTTGAGTTGAGGGACAGAGAGGTACAGTGAGGGAAAGTGTCAGTGTGCTATTGTGTTCTAAAACTATTTTGCTGTTCCATATTTTCAATCCTTGAGTTGAGGGACAGAGAGGTACAGTGAGGGAAAGTGTCAGTGTGCTATTGTGTTCTAAACCAATTTTGCTGTTCCATATTTTCAATCCTTGAGTTGAGGGACAGAGAGGTACAGTGAGGGAAAGTGTCAGTGTGCTATTCTGTTCTAAACCAATTTTGCTGTTCCATATTTTCAATCCTTGAGTTGAGGGACAGAGAGGTACAGTGAGGGAAAGTGTCAGTGTGCTATTGTGTTCTAAAACTATTTTGCTGAACCATATTTTCAATCCTTGAGTTGAGGGACAGAGAGGTACAGTGAGTGAAACTGACAGTGTGCTATTCTGTTCTAAATCAATTTTGCTGTTCCATATTTTCAATCCTTGAGTTGAGGGACAGAGAGGTACAGTGAGTGAAACTGACAGTGTGCTATTCTGATCTAAAACTATTTTGCTGAACCATATTTTCAATCCTTGAGTTGAGGGTCAGAGAGGTACAGTGAGGGAAAGTGTCAGGGTGCTATTGTGTTCTAAAACTATTTTGCTGAACCATATTTTCAATCCTTGAGTTGAGGGACAGAGAGGTACAGTGAGTGAAACTGACAGTGTGCTATTCTGTTCTAAACCAATTTTGCTGTTCCATATTTTCAATCCTTGAGTTGAGGGACAGAGAGGTACAGTGAGGGAAAGTGTCAGTGTGCTATTGTGTTCTAAAACTATTTTGCTGTTCCATATTTTCAATCCTTGAGTTGAGGGACAGAGAGGTACAGTGAGGGAAAGTGTCAGTGTGCTATTGTGTTCTAAACCAATTTTGCTGTTCCATATTTTCAATCCTTGAGTTGAGGGACAGAGAGGTACAGTGAGGGAAAGTGTCAGTGTGCTATTCTGTTCTAAACCAATTTTGCTGTTCCATATTTTCAATCCTTGAGTTGAGGGACAGAGAGGTACAGTGAGGGAAAGTGTCAGTGTGCTATTGTGTTCTAAAACTATTTTGCTGAACCATATTTTCAATCCTTGAGTTGAGGGACAGAGAGGTACAGTGAGTGAAACTGACAGTGTGCTATTCTGATCTAAAACTATTTTGCTGAACCATATTTTCAATCCTTGAGTTGAGGGTCAGAGAGGTACAGTGAGGGAAAGTGTCAGGGTGCTATTGTGTTCTAAAACTATTTTGCTGAACCATATTTTCAATCCTTGAGTTGAGGGACAGAGAGGTACAGTGAGGGAAAGTGTCAGTGTGCTATTGTGTTCTAAAATTATTTTGCTGAACCATATTTTCAATCCTTGAGTTGAGGGACAGAGAGGTACAGTGAGTGAAACTGACAGTGTGCTATTCTGTTCTAAACCAATTTTGCTGTTCCATATTTTCAATCCTTGAGTTGAGGGACAGAGAGGTACAGTGAGGGAAAGTGTCAGTGTGCTATTGTGTTCTAAAACTATTTTGCTGAACCATATTTTCAATCCTTGAGTTGAGGGACAGAGAGATACAGTGAGTGAAACTGACAGTGTGCTATTCTGTTCTAAATCAATTTTGCTGTTCCATATTTTCAATCCTTGAGTTGAGGGACAGAGAGGTACAGTGAGGGAAACTGACAGTGTGCTATTCTGTTCTAAAATTATTTTGCTGAACCATATTTTCAATCCTTGAGTTGAGGGACAGAGAGGTACAGTGAGTGAAACTGACAGTGTGCTATTCTGTTCTAAACCAATTTTGCTGTTCCATATTTTCAATCCTTGAGTTGAGGGACAGAGAGGTACAGTGAGGGAAAGTGTCAGTGTGCTATTGTGTTCTAAAACTATTTTGCTGAACCATATTTTCAATCCTTGAGTTGAGGGACAGAGAGGTACAGTGAGTGAAACTGACAGTGTGCTATTCTGTTCTAAATCAATTTTGCTGTTCCATATTTTCAATCCTTGAGTTGAGGGACAGAGAGGTACAGTGAGGGAAACTGACAGTGTGCTATTCTGTTCTAAAACTATTTTGCTGAACCATATTTTCAATCCTTGAGTTGAGGGACAGAGAGGTACAGTGAGGGAAAGTGTCAGTGTGCTATTGTGTTCTAAAACTATTTTGCTGAACCATATTTTCAATCCTTGAGTTGAGGGACAGAGAGGTACAGTGAGTGAAACTGACAGTGTGCTATTCTGTTCTAAATCAATTTTGCTGTTCCATATTTTCAATCCTTGAGTTGAGGGACAGAGAGGTACAGTGAGGGAAACTGACAGTGTGCTATTCTGTTCTAAAACTATTTTGCTGAACCATATTTTCAATCCTTGAGTTGAGGGACAGAGAGGTACAGTGAGTGAAACTGACAGTGTGCTATTCTGTTCTAAACCAATTTTGCTGTTCCATATTTTCAATCCTTGAGTTGAGGGACAGAGAAGGACACTCGTAGAAATTATCAGTGTGCTATTCTGTGCTTAATCTTGTTTGTAGGGAGGGACAGAGTAGGACAGTGAGGGAAAGTGTCAGTGTGCTATTCTGTTCTAAAACTTTTTTGCTGAACCATATTTTCAATCCTTGTGTTTAGGGACAGAGAAGGATAGGCAGGGGACAGTGTCAGTGTCATTGTTGCTAAGCCTCCTGCACAATATACACCTGAAGGTAGCCCTTATTGCTGTTTTTCCCATTTCCCTGCAGGCCATCCATTAAAATGTCTGGAAGGCAACCAAGGAGAGGCAGACAGTCAGGAGGCAAAAAAAGAGGGCAAGCAGGCTCTGTGTCTGGGGGCAACAGTGCTGGTCGTGTACGCGGTGCATTGTCATCAGAACATGGCCATGGGACACGCTTGTCCTTGTTTTCGGCAGCTGGACATGTTGAGCCACATCATGCCGAAGACTTGGTAGAGTGGATGACCAAGCCCACCTCATCCTCCTCATCCTCTCTCACCCAGGCTCAGGGTACTGGCAAAGCAGCTGCCAAAGCGTCCTCTTCTCTGGTATCATTATCTTCATTAGTCAATCCTTCCCTAGAGCCTCCATGCCCTCCTCCTGAGGAGTCCCCCGAACTGTTTGAGCACAGTGTTGGGTACATGCTCCAGGAGGATGCCCAGCGTTTGGAAGGATCTGATGATGATACCCAGCTAGAGGAAGGCAGCAGCGTGAGAGCAGAGAGAGGGGATGCTCAAGAAGGACACCAATCGGGCAGTCATGTTCCAGCAGCTGCAGCATACTGCCAGATTGGCTCCAGTGATGAGGAGGGAGGGGATGATGAGGTCACTGACTCCACGTGGGTGCCTAATAGGAGAGAGGAGGAGGAGGAGGATGAGGAGGAGGCACATCTCCAACGAGGCAGGATGCCCTTGAGTGGCCAGCGTATGGGCAGCACACCGACGGAATCACACCGCAGAGCTCCGCCTGTGCAGGGCGCTGCCTCTGCCTGTCATTCAAAAAGTTCTTTGGTGTGGGCCTTTTTTGAGGCGAGTGCATCAGATCGCACAGCTGCTGTTTGCAACATATGTCTGAAGCGTATATCGCGTGGCCAAAACATCAGCCGCTTGGGCACCACATGCTTGATCAGACATATGTTGACCTGCCATGCAGCTCGTTGGCAAGCCTACCTTAAAGACCCACACCAAAGAACAAAGCTGACCTCTTCTTGCACCGCATCAGCTGGGATCTCCAACCCCACTATACCTTCACTCCTCTCTGAAACCTGCTCTGAGAGGAATGAAGGTGTAGAATTAGGTGTGTCACAGCCAAGTACTTGCGGCCACTCTGCTAGCAGTACACCGACGTCCGATTCTAGCAGGCAAATTTCCCTGCCCCAGCTGCTGGACCGTCGAAAGAAGTTCACTCCCAGCCATCCACATGGCCAGCGGTTGAATGCTAGCTTGGCTAAATTGCTAGCGCTTCAACTGATGCCTTTTCAGTTGGTAGACTCGGCCCCCTTCCGTGAGTTTGTGCAATGTGCGGTTCCTCAGTGGCAGGTTCCCAAACGACACTTTTTCGCACGGAAGGCTATTCCGGCTCTCTACAGGCATGTGGAAGGCATTGTCTTGGCCTCGCTGGACAGGGCGGTCAGCGGTAAGGTGCATATTACCGCTGACTCATGGTCCAGCAGGCATGGACAGGGACGTTACCTTTCTTTCACGGCCCATTGGGTCACTCTTTTGGCAGCTGGGAAGGATGCAGGACAAGGTGCAGTAGTGTTGGAGGTTGTTCCACCGCCACGCCTCCAAAATGCTACTACTGGTTGTGACACACCTCTCTCCTCCACCCCCTCCTCTTCTTCTTCCTCCATGGCCTCTTCCTGTGGTTTGTCCTCGGAACCAGCGGTGCTCCGTAGGCATTCAAGGGGCTACGCAAGTACGCAGGCAAAAAGATGCCATGCCGTGCTTGCGCTGGTGTGTTTGGGGGACAGGAGCCACACTGGGGCAGAGGTCCTGTCTGCTCTGCAGGGGCAGGCCGAGAGGTGATTGACGCCACACCAGCTTAAGCCAGGAATGGTGGTTTGCGACAATGGCACCAACCTCCTCTCCGCCCTCCGACAGGGACAACTGACCCATGTGCCCTGTATGGCTCACGTCCTTAACATGGTGGTGCAGCGGTTCTTGGGCAGGTACCCGGGCTTACAGGATGTCCTGAGGCAGGCCAGGAAAGTCTGTGTGCATTTCCGCAGATCTTATAATGCCAGTGCTCGCCTGGCTGAGCTTCAAAAGGAGTTGAACCTGCCCAAGAACCGCCTTATATGTGACATGCCTACCAGGTGGAACTCAACGTTGGCCATGCTGCAGCGGCTGCACACGCAGCAGAGGGCCATCAATGAGTACCTGTGCGACTACGGCACCAGGACAGGGTCAGGGGAGCTCGGGTTTTTTTCACCACGCCAGTGGGGCATGATCAGGGATGCATGCACTGTCCTGGCACCATTTAAGGAGGCCACGAGGATGGTGAGCAGTGACAGTGCATGCATCAGTGACACTGTACCTCTTGTCCACCTGTTGGAGCACACGCAGCGTGGAATAATGGACAGGGAACTTGAGGCAGAACAGAGGCAGGAAGAGGAGGACTTCCTTGCCTCTCAAGGCCCCCTTTACCCAGACAGTGTTCCTTCTGTCCCACCCATCGCACAGGAAGAGGAGGAGGAGGAGGAGGAGGAGGAGGAGGATTGTGTCAGCATGGAGGTGGAGGCTGGCACTCAGCATCATCAGCAGCAGTCTTTTAGGGATGATTTACAGTCCCAAGAAACCAGTGGACTTGTACGTGGCTGGGAGGAGGTGGCTGCGGATCATGTGGTCCTTAGTGACCCAGAGGACTCCGGACTGAATGCCTCAGCTAACCTACGCTGCATGGCCTCCCTGATCCTGCAAAGTCTGCGGAAGGATCCTCGTATTCTTCGGATCAAGGAGAGGGACCATTACTGGCTGGCCACTCTCCTTGATCCACGGTACAAGGGTAAGGTTGCGGACCTTATCGTACCGTCGCAGAGGGAGCAGAGGATGAGACAACTCCGGGAGGCCTTGCAGAAAGGTCTGTGCAACGCGTTCCCAGAGACTGGGAGGTTACAAACTCCTGGTCCTGGACAACGAGTTGCTGAGGCTTCGGGCAGTCAAAGAAGGAGCGGTGGGGAAGGTGGCCATCTGACCGATGCGTTCAGACAATTCTTTAGTCCGCAGCCCCAAAGTATGATCGGTTCGAGCAACCATCGCCAGCGCCTGATATACATGGTGCAGGAATACCTAGGGGCAAGGTCAGACTTGGACACCTTCCCCACCGAAAATCCTCTGGCTTACTGGGTCTTGAGGATGGATCACTGGCCAGAGCTTGCACAGTATGCAATTGAGCTACTGGCCTGTCCTGCATCCAGCGTTCTTTCAGAACGCACATTTAGTGCTGCTGGAGAATTTGTCACGGATCACAGGGTGCGCCTGTCCACCGACTCGGTTGATCGACTGACTTTCATCAAGATGAACCAGTCTTTGATCACCACCAGCTACCACACACCAGATGCTGATATAACAGACTAATTGATTTTAAAATGTCACATCCCTTCAAGACTGATGCTGATGCTGAGTGCCTGTGCTGTTATGTTGACTGGCTATCCCTCCTCCTCCTCCTCAATGATACGATTAACGATGATAGCTTGGAAGATCATTTTGGTTTATGGGTGACGCCACCAGTGGCTAAGGCCCAATTTTTCAGCCCCTGTTTAACAGGGGCGTGTAATTAAAATTTTTGATGCAATACTTTGCAACAGGCCTCATTGCTGTGCTCCAAGTACAGTATCTGTGAGGGGTTGCAGTGTTGTGCCACCAGTGCCTAAGGCCCAATTTTTCAGCCCCTGTTCAACAGGGGCATGCAATTATAATTATTGATCTAATAATTCACAGCAGGGAGCATTGCTGCGCCCACCAAGAGTAACTGAGGAAGGAAAAATATTCTGGATGGCCGCACTCTGCAAAGGATGCTGGTTTATTGATAAAATCCACAAATACAGCAAAGGCACTCAAAAATAAACACAGAAGTAGGCTAACGCGTTTCACATCGTGAGATGCTTACTCATAGCTAGCCAGAATATTTTTCCTTCCTCACCTAATTTTGTGCAGAGCCAGCACCTGTGTGTACTTGGAGTGGGGCGGAAGCATTACATGGATTCAGAGGCTTCAGAGCGGTGATCTTTTTTCACCAAGAGTAACTGTCAGGCCTTACAGTGTTGTGGCACCAGCACCACCATCACCACCACCACCACCACCAAAGGCCCAATTTTTCAGCCCCTGTTCAACAGGGGCATGCAATTATAATTATTGATCTAATAATTCACAGCAGGGAGCATTGCTGCGCCCACCAAGAGTAACTGTCAGGCCTTACAGTGTTGTGGCACCAGCACCACCATCACCACCACCACCACCACCAAAGGCCCAATTTTTCAGCCCCTGTTCAACAGGGGCATGCAATTATAATTATTGATCTAATAATTCACAGCAGGGAGCATTGCTGCGCCCACCAAGAGTAACTGTCAGGCCTTACAGTGTTGTGGCACCAGCACCACCATCACCACCACCACCACCACCAAAGGCCCAATTTTTCAGCCCCTGTTCAACAGGGGCATGCAATTATAATTATTGATCTAATAATTCACAGCAGGGAGCATTGCTGCGCCCACCAAGAGTAACTGTCAGGCCTTACAGTGTTGTGGCACCAGCACCACCATCACCACCACCACCACCACCACCAAAGGCCCAATTTTTCAGCCCCTGTTCAACAGGGGCATGCAATTATAATTATTGATCTAATAATTCACAGCAGGGAGCATTGCTGCGCCCACCAAGAGTAACTGTCAGGCCTTACAGTGTTGTGGCACCAGCACCACCATCACCACCACCACCACCACCAAAGGCCCAATTTTTCAGCCCCTGTTCAACAGGGGCATGCAATTATAATTATTGATCTAATAATTCACAGCAGGGACCATTGCTGCGCCCACCAAGAGTAACTGTCAGGCCTTACAGTGTTGGGGCACCAGCACCACCATCAAAGGGCCAATTTTTACTACCACTGATCAACAATTATATGTTATTACAATTCCTGATATTATACTTGACAGAAGGGCGTTCCAGCACCCACCAAGAATAACTGTGAGTGCTTTCAGTGTTGTGCCAACACCAACACCTAAGGGGCCAATTTCTGCAGAGTATATACGGAAGGTCCCTACTTTCAAACATCCAACTTACAAACTACTACTACTTGCAAACGGAAGAAGACAACAGGAAGTGAGAGGAAATCTACCCCTTGGAAGGGAAATTCTCTCCTGTAAGAATTAATATGGGAGAAAGGTGTCTCCTCTCTACTGATGCTTTATCAGCAATCCTTGTTTCAATAAAAACACCACATTTCAAAAACAGTTGTCATTGGGACGCAAAGTGAGGTGAAATGTTCTGAACAGGGGCACAGACAGCAAAAAAAATGTGACAGGGGTGATAACCGTTCCCTATGTTTTACAAAAAACTAAAAAAAAGGAATTTGCCATGGAGCTCCACTTAAACAATGCAGCTGTTCAAAATTATAAACAGATTCTACATAAGAACAAACCTACAGTCCCTGTCTTGTATGCACCGCCTGTATACGGCTGTTCAGAGTATATAGGTCCTTTTTTATTTTGTGTGCGGGGTTCCCCTTAATATCCATACAAGACCCAAAGGGGCTGGTAATGGGCTGGGGTAGGGGGGGGGGGTTGATGGGGTAGCTATGCCATTTTTCCTAAAGATTTTCATCCATATTACCGGGACCAGACATTGCATTAAAGCCGCAAGCACTTTTAAATGGCTTTTTTCCCTTTAGAAGTGTCATTTTGTGCAGGGACAGTTCTAAACACGGGAAACACGTGGCACTTCACAGGCATACTTTAGACACCCCCCAGGTACAATATTTAAAGGAATATTTGACTTTTTTTTTTCACTTTATGCATCATTAAAATGACTGCTCCCGGAAAACGTCCGTTTTTAAAACTTCTTTTTGCATTGATACATGTCCCCTGGTGCAGAACCCGGGTTCCCAAACTCTGTTTCGGACAATAACATGCATAATAGTCGTTATAATTAGCACTTTAGAATCCGAACGTTCGCATCCATTGTATTTAATAGGGTTCTAATGTTCGCGCGAACTTTCGGTCCGTTCGCGGGTTCTGGTGCGAACCGAACCCGGGGGTGTTCGGCTCATCACTAGTGATCAAATACCACCAAAAGAAAAGCTCTATTTGTGTGAAAAAATGATAAAAATTTCATATGGGTACGGTGTCACGTGACGTGAAGTGCGTCAGCTCTGAAAGCTGAACATTGGCCTGGGCAGGAAGGGGGGTAAAAGTGGTAATAAAATAACCCGGGTTATGACCTTGTGACGTTGTATTCATAGAATCTCTCTGTGAATTGTAATATTTGTATATTGTAGTGCGGTGGACCTGCCATTCCCGGGGCATAAATGATTCTCCCGCTAAAGATTACCTTTCCAGGATCCGGCTGGAAAATGAAGGATTCATTGATAAATGATTATCAGGATTTCTCCCTCACAATGCTGCAAATGTTGGATTAAATCTTCCTCCAGCGACTGTCTGGTGCCAGGTTTTGATGTTCACAGCCCGGCGCTGATCCGGGACCCTCGGAAGTTTCTGCGTCTCAAAGAAAAATGTGAAATCTGATTCCCCCCGACTGTCTGAGCTTCAGATGGCGAAAGTCCACCGGATGTTATCTGAGATTCACAACATGTCTTACAAGATCGGCGTAGGGGTCCGATATACGTAGGGTGACCACATTTCCACACTACCATTCAGGGACACCCCCCCTTCCCAAAAATCAGCTTGTGCTGTAACCAATCACAGCACAGTGATTGGACACAAGAGGCGGGATTTATGATTTCTCCAATCACAAGCAGGGGGGCGGGGATTGTGCTCCTCCAGACATTCCCGGCCAGGACAAGTACTGTCAGTGAGTAAAGCGGTGATGTGGCGGCCTTTTTTGGGGGCATCTGATTGGCCGGGGGGGGGGGGGTTTGCTGTGTCAGTTTCATTCCGGGACACTGTATTGTCCTGGAATGAATGTGCCCGGGACAGACCTGCAAAATGCGGGACTGTCCCGGGCAATCCGGGACACGTGGTCACCCTACACAAGAGGCGGGATTTATGATTTCTCCAATCATAAGCAGGGGGGCGGGGATTGTTCTCCTCCAGACATTCCCGGCCAGGACAAGTACTGTCGGTGAGTAAAGCGGTGATGTGGCGGCCTTTTTTGGGGGCATTTGATTGGCCCGGGGGGGGGGGGTGGCTGTGTCAGTTTCATTCCGAGACACTGTATTGTCCTAGAATGAATGTGCCCGGGACAGACCTGCAAAATGCGGGACTGTCCCGGGCAATCCGGGACAAGTGGTCACCCTAGATATACGCCATGTATGATACAGGAAGTATCTCATTACAGCCAACCAGAAATGAGCTTTCCAAATAATCATTGGTAAACCAATCAGTGAGCTGACAACGCTGTCGCTTTTGCAACTTTGCCAATAGAGAAAGAAAGTTCATTCATGATACATTTTAATTTGTATTTAGAATAATCCTCTACAATCCCATACAAGAAGTCTTTGATTGTACTTCTGGGAAGGCATATTACTTCTTATGCCGCGTACACGCGTCCACTTTTCTCGTCGGGAAAAATTTCATTTTTTCTCTTTGACAAGAAAAACGCCCGTGTGTTGGCTTTCCAGCATTTTTACCCCAACGAGAAAAACGGCAAGAATCACGACGAGAAAAATTAGAACATGCTCTAAATTTTTCTCGTCGTGATTCACGGCATTTTTTTCCGCGCCAGTTTTCCCATAGGGAGCCACTGCCGGGG
The DNA here is from genome assembly GCA_029206835.1 of Rana muscosa. Lineage (NCBI taxonomy): Eukaryota > Metazoa > Chordata > Amphibia > Anura > Ranidae > Rana > Rana muscosa. Next base: position 239,982,194 of record CM055126.1, read on the forward strand.
AGCCTACACACGGTCGTTTTTCTCGACCAAGAGAAAAAATGTCAGGAAACCCGGCCGTGTGTAGGGGACCAAGCCGGTCCTCGTTTTTTCATGTCGAATTTCTCGGCGGTGTTTTCACCGTCGAGAAAATCGATCGTGTGTACGCGGCATTATAACCCTTTCATGACTCATGCCGCGTACACACGATCGTTTTTAATGTCATTTTCAAAAACAACGTTTTTCTCGGCGTGATTTTTCTTGTTTCCTCTCAAGCCTGTCTTGCCTACACACGTTCATTAAAAAAAAACGCTCAAGCAAAGCGCGGTGACGTAGAACACGTACAACGGCACTATAAAGGGGAAGTTCCATTCGAATGGCGCCACCCTTCATGTTAGTAAAAGTTTGTTGAGCGACGATTCGCGCTTTTCAGTCTTCGTGCTTTTCAGTCCGTTACAGCGTGAGGAATGTGCTATCTCCATTACGAACGCTCGTTTTACCAGAACGAGCGCTCCCGTCTCATACTTGATTCTGAGCATGCACGTTTTTTTTCCCCTCATAAAAGCATACACACTACCGTTTTTCACGTTGTTAAAAAAAACGACGTGAAAAACGACGTGAAAAAATAGAGCAGGTTCTCATTTTTTTTGCCCATTTTTCACGTCGTTAAAAATGCTCTGGAGCCCACATACCATCGTTTTTAATGCCCAATTTGAAAAATGGCATTTTTAACGACGTGAAAAACGATCGCGTGTACGCGGCATAAGCCTATTTCTGACATTTGGTGTTTACAAGTTAAAATGCGTATTTTTTGCTAGAAAATTAATTAGAACCCCCAAACATTATATATATATATATTTTTAGCAGAGAATCTAGAGAATAAAATGGCGATTGTTGCAATATTTTATGTCACACGGTATTTGTGCAGCGGTGTTTTAAACGCAACTGGGAAAAATTTACTTTCATGAATAAAAAAAAAAATGAAAAAGTAAAAGTTAGCCCAATTTTTTTGTACAATGTGAAAGATGATGTTACGCCGAGTAAATAGATACCAAACATGTTATGCTATATAATTGCACGCACTCGTGGAATGGCGACAAACTATGGTACCTAAAAATCTCCATAGGCAACGCTTTAAACTTTTTTTTACGGTTACCAGTTAGAGTTACAGAGGAGGTCTAGTGCTAGAATTATTTCTCTCGCTCTGACGATCGCGGCGATACCTCACATGTGTGATTTGAACACCGTTTACATATGCGGGCGCGACTTCCGTATGCGTTTTTTATTTGCTGCGCAAGCTCGCGGGGAGGGGGGTGCGTTAATTTTTTTTTTATTTCTATTTATTTTATTTATTTTTAGAATATTAAATTGTGTTTGTTAAAAAAATAAATACAATTTTGATCACTTTTATTGCTGTCACAAGGAATGTAAACATCCCTTGTGACAGTAATAGGTGGTGACAGGTACTCTTTATGGAGGGATCGGAGGTCTAAAAGACCCCCAATCCCTCCTTTGCACTTCAAAGTATTCAGATCCCTGAAAACGGCGATTCTGAATACCGTGTATTTTTTTAAATCCGGCGCCATTGGCAGCCGAGTAACCCGGAAGTGACGTCATGATGTCGCTTCCGTGGTTACATTGCGGAGACTGAATATAGGCACTGGAGGTGGCGGATCGTAGATCGGGTCTCCCGGTGGGATGGGAGGCCCGGTCAGAGAGGCGGCGGGAGGGGGGGATGTCCCCTCCTGCTCCTCAGGCTTTTAGCCGCATCGGTTGTTATGCCTGGATAGCCAATCCAGCTGCACGCATCATCCCGGTATAACCCCCGAAAGCTGAGGCCGCATGGTCACCAATAGGTGGCACTGATGGGCACTGATAGGCGTACGCTCGGCGGGAAAAGGATAATGACTCTATGCTGTGCAACTGGTGTATTTTTTTTGGGGGGGCGGTGGCAAACAATGCACCCACAGCCCCGGTCTGGTCACCAGCACACGTTGGTCGGTCAGCCCCGCACCTACCCCCATCAAGCGAGCAGCGCTGCCCTTTGGGCGACGGCTTATCCATTCACTAGAGAGTGGTGACATCACTGAGAATGCAGCCTATCCATTCACTAGAGAGCGGTGACATCACTGAGAATGTAGAAACCAATGACATCAGTGGGGACGCAGCTTATTCATTTTCTCGGGACCAGCGCCAATGCTCATTTTGTAGCCCTAATTGTTTAGAGAGGCCAGTGACATTATTATTATTATACAGGATTTATATAGCGCCATCAGTTTGCTCAGCGCTTTACCAAATGAAGGCAGACTTTACAGCTACAATACAGAAGGGATCAGAGCGCCCCGCTCATTAGAGCTTACAATCTAAGAGGGAGGGTGAGATTGGTAGATATCTATTCATTAGAGAGAAATGACCAATCCCCATAAGGAATTAAGGTCGTTGTCAAGGGATGATTTAAATTCTAATTTCCACCTTTATTTTCTTACTTATCACACAGAAATTATTAACCAATATATTCTCATCACATGGGAAAAAATAGAACGTTGATGACAGCTGGAAATTCCCGACCCGCACTTGTAAGAAAGAAAATGTACTTTTCCCGGGGCGGCTCTGTGAGTTTTGTAAGAGTTAACGGAAAACTGTTCTGTAATGAATGATTCACAACCACCGGCACAATGAACACCGACTCTGGTTATTACCCGGCAAGGACCTATCATTTGTGATATGTATTATTAAACAAGATAAGTAACCACTTTGTGACCGGTGCTATCCCTCCCCATGAATAATTGACAGAGCCGTGTGTAATATAACATCTTGTGTTTGAGGGAAGAACAAGCTGAACTGTTTGTCAAGTTAGTCCAAAGTGCTGTATTATTAAGTACAACGCAACCAAACCATCAACACAATTGCTACCGATTATTGGCTAATAGTATAATGTGTTGCCTCTGGATAGATCTGTACTGACTGTGAGCGCTGGAAGGCAGTGGCGGTCTGTCCAATGAAGGCGCACGGGCGCTGCCTCCCCCATCCATGCCACTGCCCTCCCCCAGGGGCGTACCAATAGGGGGGCGGGGGGGCGCTCCGCCCCAAGTACCACACATTGGGGGGTGTCAGTGGCCGAGTGACTTTGCTATATGGGGTGCGCTCCACACCCAAGTCGGGTGACACTGTCCGATCATCCCAAGGGCATCCCTGCTGGCTCTGGCTGCTCCCTTTCCCTTTAGGTGTTTTTTAGAACCCCCCCCCCCCCATCCATGCCTGGACAGGCTGAGAGCCTGAGCCAGCCTATCCTGCCCCCTCCACAGCCCAGCGCTCCAGTGAGCTCGGGGGGGGGGTAGGGTTGCCACCTGTCCAGGATTCAACCGGACAGTCCTGGTTTTGAACCATGTGTCCGGGTTTCTGACTGCATGAAGCCCAGACACATTTATTCACACAAACTGTGGCTAACTGTCCCGGGCAGAAGGAACACTCTACTACCCCCCCTCCCCCTCTGACCCCTCCACAGAGTCGGGCAATCTGTTCATTCGCCACACAGAGCACTAATCAGAAATGGCCAGAAGATCCTCTGCCCCCCTCCGCCGCCAAGGAGGGAGGGAATACCTCCATCCACCTAATTTGTGTGGATAGAGGAATCTGTTTTTTTTTTTTTTTTCATTTTTTTTCATTCAGTCCACAAATCATATGTATTGGTAGAGTTTTATATTTTTTTTAGACTTGTGCACAATGTAAAAATTTGTTTAGTTTAGTTTCTTTTCGGTCCTGTTGATTCGTAATCATTTGTAATTTTGCTAAACGGGATTTTTCGTGTTCGGACTAATTCATATTTTCGCAAGCGCCATTTTTCGTTGAATCGGAATGATTCGTATTAATGTAAGCCTTATTTTTAGTTGATTTATAATTCGTACTTTCGGTAGAGTACATTGTTTTTAGTTGATTCTGAACTCCTACTTTCGTAACTTTTTTTTGGTTCATTGATTCGTAATTTTCCGTGTCTCTCTCACAATGGCGCTGCCTAATGTGCTTCGAATGGATTTGTACTTTTTTAAATACATTGCGGTTATTTGTAACGATTCGAAATCTCATATTTTACTTTTGTTTTTGACATGCGGCTATAGCCTCTGCCCCCTGTACACCATTTTGAGAGGGAGTTCAGCATGGTGAGGGAGAAGCAGAGAGCAGAGCAGAGTGTTATTGTGCTTCGAATGGATTTGTACTTTTGTAACTTTTTTTGTAACGAATTATGCCGAAGGCATTCGCCATTTGCGATATAATTTATTTTGGATTCGGTTTTATTCGTAATTGCTTTGTTCGGAAATTCGAATGCTTCCGAACGTCCGAAAGTTGCTAAATTCGTACGAATTTCAATTTGTTACGAAAATAATTGCACAAGCCTAATTTTTTAAATTTTTGTGCTGAGGTTTATACATGTCTGTGAGAGTCTTACTTTTGGCACAGCATTCTAAGCATATTTTATGGGTACAAGAATGTTTGGGATTGGCTTTCAGAAAAGGTGGCAACCCTGGGGGGGGGGGGGGTTGGGCATAGCTCCCAACTCTCTCTGATTTCGAGGGACTGTCCCTGATTTGGAGCAATGTTCCTTTTTCCCTCGTTCTTCCTTATTTGTCCCTCATTTTGGTCTGATCTATACAGTTGTATATAAAATGCACTTTTTATCTCTCAAAAAGTGTTTCCCAGAGCTAAACCTTTCATCCAATTTCTAAATTGCTGCATTTTTAAATTTTAAAAGCCAATATAAAGGAATAGTAGTGGTAAAAAAAAGCACTTGAGGATTTAAAGTGGAGTTCCACCCTAAAAAAAAAAAAAATACACGAAAATCCTAAAAAAAAAATAGAGAAAAATAAATTGAAAAAAATAAAAACTTTTACTTACCAGAAATGCTGGTTTCTATGCGGATGTTCCTAATCTGCTTCTTCCTAGTCCTCGGCAGGTCTTCTTGCTCTTCTTACTCGCGGTGTCTTCTGGTGAATGGGGCGCGCTGCCTTCTGGGAACTGTGTGTATCCCAGAGAGCAGCCGCCCATTCAGAAAGCGCCGTGCGACTCGCGCATGCGCAGTAGGAAACGGGCAGTGAAGCCGCAAGGCTTCACTGCCGGTTTCCCTTAGTGAGGATGGCGGCGACGGGACCTGCCAGGATCGAGAGATCGGCCTCGGTGGACCGACATCGCGGCCGACTAGGACAGGTAAGTGTCCTTATTAAAAGTCAGCAGCTACAGTGTTTGTAGCTGCTGACTTTAAAAAAAAAAAAACTGTGGGTGGAACCCCGCTTTAATTAACAACTTAAAGACCGAGCCTCTTTCTGTGATTTGGTGTTTACAAGTTAAAAACTGTTTTTTTTTGCTAGAAAATTACTTAGAACCCCAAACATTATATATATTTTTTTCTAACACCCTAGAGAATAAAATGGCGGTCGTTGCAATATTTTTGGTCACACCGTATTTGCGCAGCGCTCTTACAAGCGCACTATTTAAAAAAAAAAAACACTTTTTTAATTAAAAAATAAAACAGTAAAGTTAGCCCAATCTTTTTTTTATATTGTGAAAGATAATGTTACGCCTGTAAATTGATACCCAACATGTCACGCTTCAAAGTTGCGCCCGCTCGTGGAATGGCAACAAACAGTTACCCTTAAAAATCTCCAGGTCCGCCGCAGAGACCACTTTTATCTGAAGGCGGACTGCCCGCTCTTGAAGAGGGTACCTGGGTTATGGCAGCTAGCTGCTACCATAACAACGGTATTCCTCTTCAAAGTAGCGACGTATAACAACGGCAGGCGGTCCATAAGTGGTTAACCTTTTTTTTTTACTATTTACCCTTTAAGGGGCGTGGCAGGGGGTAGGTCCTATGCCTACATACGTTTACGGTGTCCCTCATTGTCCCTCAAAATGTTTGGAGGTAAGGGGTTGGGCAGAGCAGAGAGCCAGTGAGTGACAGTCAGCAGCTCTCTGCTAAGAGAGCCTTGAGAATCGAGCGATCAGAGGCGTTCGAGCGCTCGGTTCTCAGTGTTAGAGCCGGCGGTGGACAGATGCAGCATCCACCTAGGTAAGTATGATTGCAATAAAAAAAATACCAATGCTTCTTTTTTTAATAATGTTGAAAGTGTAATCCTAAAAATGCACTATTTCAGCTGCTTGAAGTAAAAAACAAACAAACAAAAAAAACAGTTTCAATCACGATGAAAGTTGCCCGACGACTATCAAAAGAAAAAAAAAACAAAAAAAAAACGTTGATACGCTCTTGCCACGCTTGACAGCTTTTTGGAGCTGCCATTGGGCTTGTATATAAGGGAGTGAGGATGTGGTGACATTACTGGTCAAATATGGACAAAGGGGTCAATTCACATACATTATCGCCTGCAGTAAAGTAAGTCCAATTCACAAAAAATAACAATGATTATGCTGTATATACCAAAAAAATAATGTCCCGGTAAATACCGCATCAAGTCAGATTCGAACGGACCAGAGTGTTAAAAAGCATGCAATAATTACCACCAGGGTTTTGCTGGCAGTATCAAATGCGGTATTTGTCAAAAACAGCCTGGGGGTCAGGGACCCCCAAGCTGTTTTTTGACAAATAGCTGGTTTCTAAGCAGCGGGGCCGGGAAGCTTGCCACCGCGTCCTTAACAACCGATGACTCATCAGCTTTCAGCGTGCTTCCCCGCTCGCAGCTGATTGTAAAAAAAAAAAGCAGAATTAAAAATCATGAAAAAAAAAAAAACGCAAAAGTTTAAAAAAAATAATGGCTTGGGGTCCCACTCCAAAACCCATGTTAGACCTTTATCCCAGCCTGCCGGAAAGGGGGGGGGGGACAAGCAAGCACCCTGAACCATACCAGGCCAAATGCCCTCAACATGTTGATGAGGACAAGGGCCTCTTGCCGACAACCCTTGGCTGTGGCTGTCAAGGTCTGCGGGCGGGGGGCTTATTGGAATCTGGAAGCCCCCTTGGCTATTTAAGATGGATGGCCACGCCCCATGGCTATTTAAGAAATGGCAGACAGCGGGAGCCGGGAGTAGCCAGCATCAGAGGAAGACCGTAATTTTATATTTTTAGCGAGCAGGGATGGCAGCGGTTGAAGAAGACATTGCCGGCGAGAGAAGAGGGAGAAGAAACACTGGAGGGAGAAGACAGCGGAGGGAGAAGACAGCGGAGGGAGAAGAAACCACCGGAGAGAGAAGAGGGAGAAGAAACACTGAAGGGAGAAGACAGCGGAGGGAGAAGACAGCAGAGGGAGAAGAAACCACCGGAGAGAGAAGAGGGAGAAGAAACACTGAAGGGAGAAGACAGCGGAGGGAGAAGAAACCACCGGAGAGAGAAGAGGGAGAAGAAACACTGGAGGGAGAAGACAGCGGAGGGAGAAGAAACAACCGGAGAGAGAAGAGGGAGAAGAAACACTGGAGGGAGAAGACAGCAGAGGGAGAAGAAACAACCAGAGAGAGAAGAGGGAGAAGAAACACTGGAGGGAGAAGACAGCAGAGGGAGAAGAAACAACCAGAGAGAGAAGAGGGAGAAGAAACACTGGAGGGAGAAGACAGCAGAGGGAGAAGACAGCAGAGGGAGAAGAAACAACCGGAGAGAGAAGAGGGAGAAGAAACACTGGAGGGAGAAGACAGCAGAGGGAGAAGAAACAAGCAGAGAGAGAAGAGGGAGAAGAAACACTGGAGGGAGAAGACAGCAGAGGGAGAAGAAACACTGGAGGGAGAAGACAGCAGAGGGAGAAAGCCGACGGAGGGAGAAGAAACAACCGGAGAGAGAAGAGGGAGAAGAAACACTGGAGGGAGAAGACAGCGGAGGGAGAAAGCCGACGGAGGGAGAAGAAACAACGGGAGAGAGAAGCGGGAGAAGAAACACTGGAGGGAGAAGACAGCGGAGGGAGAAGAAACAACCGGAGAGAGAAGAGGGAGAAGAAACACTGGAGGGAGAAGACAGCAGAGGGAGAAGAAACAACCGAAGAGAGAAGAGGGAGAAGAAACACTGGAGGGAGAAGACAGCGGAGGGAGAAAGCCGGCGGAGGGAGAAGAAACAACCGGAGAGAGAAGAGGGAGAAGAAACACTGGAGGGAGAAGACAGCGGAGGGAGAAGACAGCAGAGGGAGAAGAAACAACCAGAGAGAGAAGAGGGAGAAGAAACACTGGAGGGAGAAGACAGCAGAGGGAGAAGAAACAACCAGAGAGAGAAGAGGGAGAAGAAACACTGGAGGGAGAAGACAGCGGAGGGAGAAGACAGCAGAGGGAGAAGAAACAACCAGAGAGAGAAGAGGGAGAAGAAACACTGGAGGGAGAAGACAGCAGAGGGAGAAGAAACAACCAGAGAGAGAAGAGGGAGAAGAAACACTGGAGGGAGAAGACAGCGGAGGGAGAAGACAGCAGAGGGAGAAGAAACAACCGGAGAGAGAAGAGGGAGAAGAAACACTGGAGGGAGAAGACAGCAGAGGAAGAAGAAACAACCGGAGAGAGAAGAGGGAGAAGAAACACTGGAGGGAGAAGACAGCGGAGGGAGAAGAAACAACCGGAGAGAAGAGGGAGAAGAAACACTGGAGGGAGAAGACAGCAGAGGGAGAAGAAACAACCGGAGAGAGAAGAGGGAGAAGAAACACTGGAGGGAGAAGACAGCGGAGGGAGAAAGCCGGCGGAGGGAGAAGAAACAACCGGAGAGAGAAGAGGGAGAAGAAACACTGGAGGGAGAAGACAGCAGAGGGAGAAGAAAAAACCGGAGAGAAATGCGTCCGGCATGTAAATTAGGGGTTGGGCGCATGGATTAGAGGCGTATGGACAGGCCGCCGTTGCTCCCACCGCTTCTAAAAGTGATTCGCCGCATGGGTCAATTTTATCGGAAAGCCGGCTGCCTGGAGGAAAAGAAGATACCGGTGTTATGGCCTCTAGCTGCAGCCATAACATCTTGTATTTAACGTCAAAGCAGTCAGCAGGTGTTAAATTATTACTAAATAATAGCAACCTAAAAAAACAAAAAGAACAGACAGACGGTAGGACGGAGACTAGCGTGACGTCATTACCCAAAGCCGGCATGGCGGAGCGACACGGTTGTTACATGCTAGTTTTTTACACGGTTTGTGAGTACCCACCCTTGTTTTAATTAATTGTGTTTTTAACATATCACACTAAGGATTTTTTTTTCTCTGCTCTTTACTGTCAACTCTGGTTTGTGTAATTGCAGTTCCTGAGTTGGAGAAGGAAAACGGAATAGCCTACACCTTGGTATGTGGAGATAGGAGCGCTAGTTGACCTCTATCACTTAAAAGTCTCTCCTTCAGGTAATCAGCTTATCTATAAGAGGGGGCGGAACCACGAAAGTACTTGCACTGAAGGAAGATTTGATGTTTGAACTGTTTCTCTGGGACTTTCATTTATTTCATTTGCATTTGTTACAATTATATTGAGAACCAGATTATTAATATATGTATTTTTTTATATATTTATTATTATTATTATTATTATTATTATTTTTATTTTTTTGAGGACAAGACACAAGCAAGAATGGTTCAAAAGCTTCTCAAAATATAAATTTTACATCCAACAAACACATACAAAGTTTAGATTGTTGCTATGGTAAACAGACACAGAATCTATTTTAGGCTTTACAGAATATCCACATCAAGGATGTACCATTCATCCTGACAGCGGTGAATAATTTTTTTTTATCACGGGTAAGTTCTCAACCCACATATGGAATGAAATGATTGACACATTCATATTATATTAGTGTATACTAAGAAAGAACAAAATTGAAAATATTCATGTCCTGAAATTTCAGTAAAATAATCTGAAAATTTTGGTAAAATGTTGCCGTTATGGCAAATTGCATTGGATTTAATGAAGCATAGTCAGTAAACAAGCCAAAGCTTGATAACAAGTGTTTGCAGGTTGGAGATAAGGACAGCTGAAGGTACGCAAACAAGAAAGATATTGGCTGGAAAAAGCTCAATAATCTGGCAGGAAGCTCAGAGACATGACTTAAATCAGGAAGAGCCCTGGGAGCTTAGAACCGATTGTCATTTGTTTCACCAAATGGTGTCCACTCAATTTCAACAGAAGTGCGGCAGATATACACTTTAAAAATGCACCGTTTTTCCCCAAGCATAGCAACCTTAATCTCCTAAAGCTACGTTTTATCTGAAAGCCCCAAAATCGAACAATGCAGATTTTCGTATGTAGCGATACCCCCAACTTAAGAGAGCCGCTGATATTATTTCGGGCCCTGTACAGAGCACTGCCAACCCCCGGCAATCTACTCGACCCTCCCATGGCACAGTTAGTCTAGGGAATGATAGACTGGTAATGTCTCTGCGATCATCTGTGACTCAGCCCCACAATAAAGCAAACAGTAATAAAGTATAGTAATTGACACTGATACCGGAGTACTTAACTATAGCAACTTTACTTTTGTATAAAAGTTAGATAGAAGTACAGTAGATAATAACACATGCAGAGCCCTGCAATATTAGTGACACTTAGCAATACTGTATAAAATATACTAGCACACCACGCTGCAGCTATCCTCCCCGTGAGCAATATGGCGCCCAATAATGTTCTACGCTACCCAATCAGGCCTGACTTAAAGTAAGGTATAGTCTTAGGGTGAAGAATCTTCGCATGCAAGGAAAACGGTGGTGCACATCAGGAACAATAATTGTAATCCAACAAGACAGTGTCTCAGCAAAGTAACAACTCCCAGGAGACTATCAAACTCAGTTCTGGAAATAGTCTCCTGCTAGGATAGTTGATATAGCACTAAGGGCCAAGGCAGTCAGTAGGCCTAAACAAAGTACTTGGCTATAACTTTGAGCAAGTGCTCTCTCACCACACCGGACTTAGTCCCCGTCCGTAACTTCCACCGCTGTGTATCCGCACACAGGGTCTGTGATAGCCGGATCTTCGGTCCTCCTGATGTCAGTGAGAAACGAATGGAGATCAGGTGCCACACAGGCTCCGCAGTGGAGTGGAAGGCTCTTTGGAAGTGCGCAAGGCCCAGGCTTCAGGCCTCGCACCAGCAGCAAGTCCACACAGGGGATCCTCTTGCTAGAAGGGCGGCGTCCCAAAGAGGCCGAACTCCGCATCCGCTTTACCTTTATAGCCCACCCCATGAGTCTCTGCAGTTGGTAATGCACCTTGGGTGCTGAACGGGGTTCTAGGTATCGTAGTCCTGGATCCTTAAAGGAGATTCCCGCTACACGTACATGACATAAAGTCTACACTTGAACAAATTTCAAACAACTGCCTGTCAAAAAATATTCATGTCCTAAAATTTCAGTAAAAAAAAAATCTGAAAATTTTGGTAAAATGTTGTCATTATGGCAAAATGCATTGAATTTAATGAAGAAAGTGAAATTAGCATAGTCAGTAAACAAGCCAAAGCTTGAAAACAAGTGGTTGCAGGTTGGAGATAAGGACAGCTGAAGGTATGCAAACAAGCAAGATATCGGCTGGAAAAAGCTCAATAATCTGGCAGGAAGCTCAGAGACATGACTTAAATCAGGAAGTCCATGGGAGGAGCAAAGAGTTCAAGGTTCATGAGAAACAAGAGACAAGGCAAGATCGTCCTAACAGATCAGACAAGGAGCTGTCCAGCATTTGAGGTGGCTCAGTGAGAAGACCTTTAGCTAGACACCACAGAGGTTGCAAGTTCAGGTTTGGATCCTGACAAACTCAGATTTGGAAGTTCAGAAGGTAGTTCTTACCACCAGAGCCCTGGGAGCTTAGAACCAATTGTCATTTGTTTCACCAAATGGTGCCCACTCAATTTCGACAAAAGTGCAACAGATATACCTTTTAAATATGCACTGGTTTTCCCCAAGCATCGCAAACCTTAATCTCCTAAAGCCACGTTTTTTCTGAAAGCCCCAAAATCGAAGAATGCAGATTTTCGTACATGACATAAAGTCTACACTTGAACGAATTTCAAACAACTGCCTGTCAAAAAATATCATAGCACTCAGTGCAGAACGTAGTTGCCGTCATGAAATGGCGTCTTTTGGAATTAGGTCGGTCCTCTGGGTACTCTGTATGAAAACCTACGTGGTTCCATTCTGTCAAACGCTCCTCTCTTCATTGTGTGCATGTTTTATTAATCACAGGTTTAAGTTCACAGTGTGTCGCTGAGCATAGACCAAAAAAAAAAAAAATACACTCCATTTATTTGCCTTATCTCATCTAAAAGCCGCTTCCTTTCCTCGAAGGACCTCTGAACGGGAATTAAATGGTTTTCTTGGCTCTGGGGTTCTTTATCAATTAAAGGATGTGTACTTTTTATTAAAAAATAGAGGATTGCAATAGCTAAATTATTTAGAACTAGAATTAATTTTGAATTTTGGATGATGTTTAAAGCTGAAGTTCCGGTGTGGTGATTTTTACATAGTAGGGGTGAGCTGATGGTGCAGACCAAACTTTGGCTGCTTGGGGCATTCGGACAGACCCCAAACTTTTGTCTGATTAGTCACCTGTTTGGTAAGAGCCGAGCATCATATATAGTATTATTTCTACCACTTCTATATATGATAGCTTCTTGCTACCGCTGGTTTCTAAGGAAAGCCACGGGTACTGGCACCCGCCACGTCGCTAGGAACCACTGATGTCACTGGAAATCCCTGGCCACCTAGGCAAAGGGGCGGTGATAGCAATGACCTACCAATGACATTACCTCCCAGATATGGTCCGTGGCTACTGTATGTTTGTGCAATGACATTGACCAAAGATGTCCATAGCCATCTTTGGTCAATGATGTCACCACTATCGGAATCGGTTACCATCCACCTTGTCCTTGGGATTATTTTTTTCAGCGAGTCGGTGGGCAGTTGGGATCATAGTTGACGATGGATTTACAACAAGCGATTGGGTGGGGTGTATTGTCACAATCTTCATCTCGCCCAGTCACGTACCTGATAGGAGACTGAAATGACAAGGTTGGCATCTCCAGCCCAGGCCCCATTGAAGGTGGAAAAGATGGTGCCGACGGACAGATGGAACACAAGTGTTAATAGCAGGACTTGCAGCAGAAGTTGTAGGCTGGCAGGACATTGGGTTGGGAACAGAAGCTGTGCAGGAGAGTCCAGCTGAGGTTAAAGGGGCCCTCCACATGCATCGTTAGTTAAGAAAGTGAGGCTTGCCAGAGCTCCGGGCAGGCTTGAGACTGGAACACACTACGATGGCTGCAGCTGGGTGTGTGGAAGACGGGCAGGACAGGCACTCAGAAGCAACATGAAGACTAATTGAAGCCAGTAGGCATGGTCATAGGGGTAGCCAGGGTCAGCAGCAAGTAGACATGTGCAGTTTGTTTCGTTCCGAATTGAAATTCGGGTGAATTTTAGTTTTTTGAAAATTCAGATGTACTCAAACCTCCGAATTACAATAGTACTGGATTTAAACTAATCCGAAAATAACGAAAAAAAAAAATTCGGACGAAATTCGAATTTGAATCGATTCAAATAGTTTTCGAATCAATTTTCGAATAGTTTTTGAATAGATTCAAATTCTAAAAGTTTTCGAATTCAAACAGTTTTCAAATTTGAATTCGAAAAGTTTTTGAATTCGAATAGCTTTCTAATTCGAATTTGAATTTCAAATAGAATAAATTTTAATTTGAATACCTAAGTAAGGAAAAGAATAGAATAGAAAAAAAAAGAATAGAATAGAAAACAAAATAAAAGAAAAGAATAGAACAAACAAATAGAAAAATAATAGAATTAAAAAAACAATAGAACAGAATAGAAAGAATATAACCATTTCCCAAAATTCAAATAGAATCGGATTTGAATAGAATAAAAAAGAATAGATTAGAATAGGAAGATGATGATATTCTTTCTATTCTATTATTTTCTATTGTTTTTTTTTCTATACTATTCTGCTATTTTTTATTTTATTCTAATATTTTCCTTTCTATTCTATTCAAATTCAAATTGGTTCTATTTAAATTTTGGGAAATGGTTATATTATTTCTGTTCTATTCTATTGTTTTTTTTTAATTATAGTCTTTTCTATTCCATTCTTTTCTGTTCGAATTTCAAAAGATGTTTATATTCTTTCTATTTTATTCTATACTTTTTTTATTCTATTCCATTTTATTCTGTTCTTTTATTTTCTATTCTATTTTGTTCTGTTTTACTCTATTATATTATATTCTTTTATTTTCTGTTATATTCTTTTCTATTCTATTCAAATTTTGTCTATTCTATTCCTTTATTTTCGATTCTATTTTATTCTCTTTGGAAATTGAAAAACTATTTGATTTCAATTTTTTTCTATTCTATTCCTTTATTTGATTCTATTTTATTCTCTTTGGAAATTGGAAAACGATTTGAATTGGAAAGTCATTAGAATTCGGATTTAAACTTTTCAAATTCGAATTTGAAAACTATTCCGATTCCAAAACTATTCTAATCGATTCAAATTTGAATTCCGAAATTTTGAATTGATTGGAATACGAATAAACGAAACGAATTCCGAAAATGAATTAAGCGGATTAAACTAATTTAACTAAACAAATTTATGTAAATAAGGAATCGAAAACGAAACAAATTTTGTTTTTCTTTCTGCACATGTCTAGCAGCAAGCAGGCAATGAGGTACAGAAGCAGATGCAGGGACATAGTCAGGAACAGGTGGATAGAAGTGTTGGCAGGATCTAAGGTCAGGTCAGTAGCAAGACGGGTCAGCAGCAGAGATGAACAGAGGATGCAAGCGGGACAACAGGAACAACTGAAAGACCAGTCAGCACTTAAGCTGCGTGTTAGCGCCAGGTTGCGGTCCTCAGGATCGCCACACCTGGAGGTGAGCAAGCCGGGGTCCAGAAGCAGATTTAGCAGGGAGGGATCAAGCAGAAGAGTAGTCAAGGATTAGGCCAAAGGTTGGTAATGAACGGTAGTGAAGATACGGATGGCAGCAGGAATGACAATAGCGAGATATTGGGTGAAGAGAGCACAATAATCTGGCAAACAGAAAGTGCAAAGGTATGGCTTAAAGTGGAGTTCTGGCCGAAATATGACTTTTAAGATAAAAAATACCCCAAGAATACCCATGCCATGTGCAATGTAACAAATGTATGCTGTAAACTATGCCCAGTTTTCTATTTGTGTAGCATTGTTTTTTTACTTTGTGAAGTTCCTGCACAGCGCGGCCATCTCCAGTGTGGGCATCTGAAGCCACAGTGTCCTTCTTCCTGGATTCCGTGCATGCTGGTTACCCAGCATGCATCTGACGATCTCGTGCAGGTGCAGTGCGGTACAATCTTGGTCAGCTTGCCATGCCAAGCTGACCAAGATTTTCCATAGACGCTAAGGTTAAATGTTACGGGAGCAGTGCCATGCCAAGCTGACCAAAATTTTCCATAGACGCCAATGTTAAATGTTACAGGAGCAGTGCCATGCCAAGCTGACCAAGAATTTCTATAGACGCCTATGTTAAATGTTACGGGAGCAGTGCCCTGCCAAGCTGACCAAGAATATTCATAGACACCTATGTTAAATGTTACGAAAGCAGTGCCCTGCCAAGCTGACCAAGAATATCCATAGATGCCTATGTTAAATGTTACGGAAGCAGTGCCCTGCCAAGCTGACCAAGATTTTCCATAGACGTTAAGGTTAAATGTTACGGGAGCAGTGCCATGCCAAGCTGACCAAGATTTTCCATACATGCAAATGTTACGGGAGCAATGCCCTGCCAATGCCCTGCCAGATTTAGCAGGGAGGGGTCAAGCAGAAGAGTAGTCAAGGATTAGGCCAAAGGTTGGTAATGAACGGTAGTGAAGATACGGATGGCAGCAGGAATGACAATAGCGAGATATTGGGTGAAGAGAGCACAATAATCTGGCAAACAGAAAGTGCAAAGGTATGGCTTAAAGTGGAGTTCTGGCCGAAATATGACTTTTAAGATAAAAAATACCCCAAGAATACCCATGCCATGTGCAATGTAACAAATGTATGCTGTAAACTATGCCCAGTTTTCTATTTGTGCAGCATTGTTTTTTTACTTTGTGAAGTTCCTGCACAGCGCGGCCATCTCCAGTGTGGGCATCTGAAGCCACAGTGTCCTTCTTCCTGGATTCCGTGCATGCTGGTTACCCAGCATGCATCTGACAATCTCGCGCAGGTGCAGTGCGGTGCAATCTTGGTCAGCTTGCCTTGCCAAGCTGACCAAATTTTCCATAGACGCTAAGGTTAAATGTTACGGGAGCAGTGCCATGCCAAGCTGACCAAAATTTTCCATAGACGCCAATGTTAAATGTTACGGGAGCAGTGCCATGCCAAGCTGACCAAGAATTTCTATAGACGCCTATGTTAAATGTTACGGGAGCAGTGCCCTGCCAAGCTGACCAAGAATATTCATAGACGCCTATGTTAAATGTTTACGAAAGCAGTGCCCTGCCAAGCTGACCAAGAATATCCATAGATGCCTATGTTAAATGTTACGGAAGCAGTGCCCTGCCAAACTGACCAAGATTTTCCATAGACGCAAATGTTACGGGAGCAATGCCCTGCCAAGCTAACGAAGAATTTCCATAGATATGTTAAATGTTACGGGAGCCGTGCCATGCCAAGCTGACCAAGATCTTCCAGGAGTCAATGCAAAACCGGAAATGACGGAAGTGAAATTAGATATAGGCTTAAATCAAATAATTGAACAGAAAAAATAAATAAATAAATTGCCAATTAATTTTAAGAATGCACAGTAGTGCTGCATGGTGAGGAGTGAAACATGTGGGTGGAACTTCGCTTTAAGTAGGAAGTTCATGGGAGGGGCAAAGGGTTCAAGATTCAAGTGAGACAAGGCAAGGTTGTCTAAGGAATCAGGTCCAGCTTTTCAGGTGGCTCAGCAAGGAGATACTACAAGATGCAGCAGATAGTCCTCAGTCCCCCCTTCACATTAGAATTCTCAGTCGATCCTCCCACTTTTACATCAGAGTCCACAATCCCCCTCCTCTTTAACATCAGAGTCCTACCAACCCCCCATTTCACAAGAGTGTCCTACTCTACAATCTTCACCAGTGGGCAGGAGACAGGGTAAATGGAGGCAGGCTTCTATCCCCTTCTGCCTACTGGGCTGCCCTGAGTGCCGCCTGCCCTGGATTAGCATCATATGTGACAGCTGGCACCATGAAAATGCCAGACACAGCACTGCACTCCTGATGAGCCAAGATGCCTCAGCAACCTGGTGGAAAAATACTGCTTTAGCAAACTTAAATTTATCCATTTAGGATTTACATCTACTTAAAAGTGTAACTAATCTTGGGCATTAAAAAAAAGGATTAGAGTTGTTTGGCAAAACAGACATTGCTGACACATTGCCAAAAAATCACTGCTCACTGGTCCCTGCAATTTGTTTTTCGTAGGGTACATCCCAGCTTATTCTTGGAATGCCGAGAACAGATCCGAATGTCAGGGAAGATGTAAATTCTTTGCACATGCACAGGCATTACATCATCAGTGGAGCAAAGGGGAGAGTCACGGGACCCAGAAGAAATAGTAGGGGATCGTACTTAAGTAGAACGGACCCCAAGCTGGTCCTGCCGTTTGTCTCAGGTTCTATTTCCTACTGCGTGCACAGCAGCCAGGCGCACAGCAGTTTCTCGGTCTCTCCATGCCATAACCAGGCAGGAAGTTTCTTTTTATGATTTATTGCTTGAAGAACTTGGATGGGCTATAGGGTAATCCTTGGGAAAACATTAGCAGAGGACATTCTATAGTGGTAGTTAACCTCTTCAAGGTAGGCCTCTAGTGTAAGAGGATGTGGACAGTGGCACCACTAGGGTTAGTGTCACCCGAGTGAAAAAAAATGGTGTCACCCCCCCACCAACTATAGTCCTCACTCAGTACAGACCCCCCTCCACTAACTACAGACCCCCCTCCCGCAGTATAGATCCCCCTCCCTCAGTACAGACCCCCCACTAAGTACAGACCCCCCACTAAGTACAGACGCCCCTCCATCAATATAGACCCCCTCCCTCAGTATAAACCTCCCCCTCAGTACAGACACCCCCTCAGGGCAGACCTCTCCATCAGTACAGACACCCCCACCGCAGTGCAGACCCCCCATCAGTACAGACACCCCCCCCTCAGTTACAGACACCCCTCAGTTGCAGACCCCCCAGCAGTACAGACCCCCCTCAGTACAGACACCCCCCTCTGTTACAGACACCCCCCTCAGTTACAGACACCCCCCTCAGTGCAGACCCCCCCAGTTATAGACACCCCATCTCAGTGCAGACCCCCCTCAGTTACAGACACCCCCCCTCAGTGCAGACCCCCCTCAGTTACAGACACCCCACTCAGTGCAGACCCCCCTCAGTTACAGACACCCCACTCAGTGCAGACCCCCTCAGTTACAGACCCCCCTCAGTGCAGACCCCCCTCAGTGCAGACCCCCCCATCAGTACAGACACCCCCCCTCAGTGCAGACCCCCATCAGTTACAGACCCACCCCAGTGCAGATCCCCAGCAGTACAGACACCCCCCTCAGTGCAGACCCGCCCAGCATTAGACACCCCCACCCCCCAATAGTATAGACGTCCCCTTACCTTACAGACCTCAGAACAGCAGATATACACAGCGGTGTGTCCCTCGAGCGTGGGCTCCTTCTCCTCTGTGGATGTAAACAGAGAGGAGGGGGCGGCGGCTTCGTTACGCTCCGCTGAGGGACACAGCCACGCCGCGAGGCACAGGGCTGCGGGCGGTGTTAGTGGTGCCGCTACCCACGGGTGTCACCCCTCTGGCGGGTGTCACCCGGGTGTGGCCCGCACCCCCTGCACCTGCCTAGCAACGCCACTGGATGTGGACATACAGCTTAGGGGAATCCCACCCTGGAAAACAGCCCTGAGCCAACAAATCTGTAACTCCAGTCTCTAAAAAAAAACAGGTCAAAACAACAACAGTCTCTCAGACCTCTACTCACTTTGTCCCTATGTACATAGATGCCTCTCTCCAGGACAAGCCAGACCCTGTACCATAAGCCTCCCCAGATCCTCAGCAGACTTTCGACTGTCTTCACAGCTTTGACAAATAGGCACCCCAGCTCTCCCAGAGCTGGAACCTGAACAAACCTCCTGCATTCTTCAGCTAGGTAATCCAAGAGGGAAGACAGCCCCTCTAGGCTGGGTCTCTCTCCCCCGGGGCAAGCACCCTGATGTTCTAGGCCCCAGCCTCTCAACTAGAGATTCCCTGAGTTTGCAGGAGGAAGATTTGTGTTGGGAGGGGGATTTGAAGGGGGGGATGTGTACTTGAAGAGGAAATTTGAGAGGTTTGAAGGGTAGAGGTTTGGGCTAGAAGGGTGATTTTTTTGGGGGGGAAGAGGATTTGAGCTAAAAGAGGTGATATTGTAGAGGGGAGAAATGAATTTTTTGGGGGGGAGGTTGTGCTAGTAGGGATATATGGGGGGATTTGTGCTAGTAGGGGACTTTTTTGGGTGGGGGGGGGTTGTCCTAGTAGGGATGAATGTAGGGATTTGTGCTAGGAGGGGACATTTTGGGAAGGAAGATTTGAGCTAGGAGGAAGATTTATGCTAGAAGAGGTCATATGGTAGAGGAGGAGGGGAAATGAATGGGGGTGATTTGTGCTGGGAGAGTGATTTTGGGGGGTTGTGTGGGCGGGAATTGTGCTAGTATGGATGAATGGGGAGAATTGTGCTAGAAGGGGACAATATTTTTTTTTTGGGAGGGGGGGGATTCATGCTAGGAGGAAGATTTGTGTTGGGATGGGGATTTGGAGGGGGGATGTGTACTTGGACAGGAAATTTGAGAGATTTGAAGGGTAGAGGTTTGGGCTAGAAGGGGTAATTTTTTTTTGGGGGGGGGGGGAGAGGATTTGAGCTAAAAGAGGTGATATTGTAGAGGGGGGGTGAATTTTTTTTGGTGGGGGAGGGGGGGGTGTGCTAGTAGGGAAGAATGTGGAGATTTGTGAGGAGGAAGGAAGATTTGAGTTAGGAGGAAGATTTATGCTAGAAGAGGTCATGTGGTAGAGGGAGAGGGGAAATGAATGGGGGGATTTTTGGGGGTTGTGTGGGCGGGATTCGTTCTAGGAGGGGACTTTTTTGCTTTTTTGTGGGGGGGGGGGGAGGATTTGTACTAGTAGGGATGAATGAGGGTATTTTTGCTGGAAGAGGACAATAATTTTTTTGGGGGGGAAGATTTGTGTTGGGAGGGGGATTTTTTGGGGGGGGTTTGTGCTAGTAGGGATAAATGGGGGGTTTGTGCAAGGAGGGCACTTTTTTTGGGTGGGAGGGGGGTGTTTGTGCTGATAGGGATGAATGTGGGGATTTGTGCTAGCAGGGGAATTTTTGGGGGGAAAGAAGATTTGAGCTAGGAGGAAGATGTGTACTAGAAGAGGTCATATGGTAGAGGGGGAGGGGAAATGAATGGGGGGGGGTTGTGCTAGGGGGGAATTTTTGGGGGTTGTGCGGGTGGGATTTGAGCTAGCAGGGTAAAAAAAAAATTGGGGCGGGGGGGGGGGATTTGTGTTAGGAGGGAAATTTGTGTTGGATGGGGTATTAGGAGTGGGGGGGGGAGATGTGTACTTGGAGAGAAAATTTGAGGATTTGAAGGCTAGAGGTTTGGGCTAGAAGGGATGATTTTTTTTGGGGGGGGGGGGGCATTTGTGCTGGTGGAACTCAGCAGGGGAAGCGGATACTGGAAGTAGGGGGATGTATTCTTAAAGGATAAGCATGCAGATTAGTACTTTTTTGTTTGGGGGGTTGGTGACACATGATGCTCATACATCTTTGGGGGGGGTTGGTGACACATGATGCTCATACATCTTTGGGGGGGGGGGTTGGTGACACACGATGCTCATACATCTTCGGGGGGGGGGTTGGTGGTGACACATGATGCTCATACATCTTTGGGGGGCGGGGACTTGAGCTAGGAGGGAGATTTGTGTTGGTAGGGGGATTTGGAGAGGGGGGATGTGTATTCTCTGACACACAATGCTCATACATCTTTGGAGGGGGGGGTTGGTGACACATGATGCTCATACATCTATGGGGGGGTTGGTGACACACAATGCTCATACATCTTTGGAGGGGGTTGGTGACACACAATGCTCATACATCTTTGGGGGGGGGGGGTTGGTGACACATGATGCATATACACCTTTGGGGGGGGTTGGTGACACACAATGCTCATACATCTTTGGGGGGGGGTTGGTGACACATGATGCTCATACATCTATGGGGGGGTTGGTGACACATGATGCTCATACATCTATGGGGGGGTTGGTGACACATGATGCTCATACATCTTTGGGGGGGGGGGGTTGGTGACACACAATGCTCATACATCTTTGGGGGGGGTTGGTGACACACAATGCTCATACATCTTTGGGGGGGGTTGGTGACACATGATGCTCATACATATTTGGGGGGGGGGGGGGTTGGTGACACATGATGCTCATACATCTTTGGGGGGGGTTGGTGACACACGATGCTCATACATATTTGGGGGGGGGTTGGTGACACACAATGCTCATACATCTTTGGGGGGGGGTTGGTGACACACGATGCTCATACATCTTTGGGGGGGTTGGTGACACATGATGCTCATACATCTTTGGGGGGGGTTGGTGACACACGATGCTCATACATCTATGGGGGGTTTGGTGACACATGATGCTCATACATCTTTGGGAGGGGGTTGGTGACACACAATGCTCATACATCTTTGGGGGGGGTTGGTGACACATGATGCTCATACATCTTTGGGGGGGGGGTTGGTGACACACGATGCTCATACATCTTTGAGGGGGGGTTGGTGACACATGATGCTCATACATCTTTGGAGGGGGGTTGGTGACACATGATGCCCATACATCTTTGAGGGGGGGTTGGTGACACATAATGCTCATACATCTATGGGGGGGGGGTTGGTGACACATGATGCTCATACATCTTTGGGGGGGGGGTTGGTGACACATGATGCTCATACATCTTTGGGGGGGGATTGATGACACATGATGCTCATACATCTTTGGGGGGGGGGTTGGTGACACATGATGCTCATACATCTTTGGGGGGGTGGGTTGGTGACACATGATGCTCATACATCTATGGGGGGTTGGTGACACATGATGCTCATACACCTTTGGGGGGGGGTTGGTGACACATGATGCTCATACACCTTTGGGGGGGTTGGTGACACATGATGCTCATACATCTTTGGGGGGGGTTGGTGACACATGATGCTCATACATCTTTGGGGGGGGGTTGGTGACACACAATGCTCATACATCTTTGGGGGGGGGTTGGTGACACATTATGCTCATACATCTTTGGGGGGGTGTTGGTGACACATGTTGCTCATACATCTTTGGGGGGGGGGGTTGGTGGCACATGATGCTCATACATCTTTGGGGGGGTTGGTGACACACGATGCTCATACATCTTTGGGGGGGGTTGGTGACATATGTTGCTCATACATCTTTGGGGAGGGGGTTGGTGACACACGATGCTCATACATATTTGGGGGGGTTGGTGACACATGATGCTCATACATATTTGGGGGGGTTGGTGACACATGATGCTCATACATCTTTGGGGGGGGTTGGTGACACATGATGCTCATACATCTTTAGGGGGGGTTGGTGAAACACGATGCTCACACATATTTGGGGGGGGTTGGTGACACACGATGCTCATACATGTTTGGGGGGGGGTTGGTGACACACAATGCTCATACATCTTTGGGGGGGGTTGGTGACACATTATGCTCATACATCTTTGGGGGGGGGGTTGGTGACACATGATGCTCATACATATTTGGGGAGGGGTTGGTGACACATGATGCTCATACATCTTTGGGGGGGGGTTGGTGACACACGATGCTCATACATATTTGGGGGGGGGTTGGTGACACACGATGCTCATACATATTTGGGGGGGGGGTTGGTGACACATGATGCTCATACATCTTTGGGGGGGGGTTGGTGACACATGATGCTCATACATCTTTGGGGGGGGTTGGTGACACACGATGCTCATACATATTTGGGGGGGGTTGGTGACACACGATGCTCATACATCTTTGGGGGGGGGTTTGGTGACACACGATGCTCATACATCTTTGGGGGGGTTGGTGACACATGATGCTCATACATCTTTGGGGGGGGGGTTGGTGACACATGTTGCTCATACATCTTTGGGGGGGGTTGGTGACACACGATGCTCATACATCTTTGGGGGGGGGTTGGTGACACACGATGCTCATACATCTTTGGGGGGGTTTGGTGACACACGATGCTCATACATCTTTGGGGGGGTTGGTGACACATGATGCTCATACATCTTTGGGGGGGGGGTTGGTGACACATGTTGCTCATACATCTTTGGGGGGGGGGGGTTGGTGACACACGATGCTCATACATCTTTGGGGGGGTTGGTGACACACAATGCTCATACATCTTTGGGGGGGTTGGTGACACATTATGCTCATACATCTTTGGGGGGGGTTGGTGACACATGATGCTCATACATCTTTAGGGGGGGTTGGTGAAACACGATGCTCATACATATTTGGGGGGGGGGTTGGTGACACACGATGCTCATACATGTTTGGGGGGGGGGGGGTTGGTGACACACAATGCTCATACATCTTTGGGGGGGTTGGTGACACATTATGCTCATACATCTTTGGGGGGGTTGGTGACACATGATGCTCATACATATTTGGGGGGGGTTGGTGACACATGATGCTCATACATCTTTGGGGGGGGGTTGGTGACACACGATGCTCATACATATTTGGGGGGGGGTTGGTGACACACGATGCTCATACATATTTGGGGGGGGGTTGGTGACACATGATGCTCATACATCTTTGGGGGGGGTTGGTGACACATGATGCTCATACATCTTTGGGGGGGGTTGGTGACACACGATGCTCATACATATTTGGGGGGGGTTGGTGACACACGATGCTCATACATCTTTGGGGGGGGGGTGGTGACACACGATGCTCATACATCTTTGGGGGGGTTGGTGACACATGATGCTCATACATCTTTGGGGGGGTTGGTGACACATGTTGCTCATACATCTTTGGGGGGGGTTGGTGACACACGATGCTCATACATCTTTGGGGGGGTTGGTGACACATGATGCTCATACATCTTTGGGGGGGGTTGGTGACACATGTTGCTCATACATCTTTGGGGGGGGGGGTTGGTGACACACGATGCTCATACATCTTTGGGGGGGGGTTGGTGACACACGATGCTCATACATCTTTGGGGGGGGTTTGGTGACACACGATGCTCATACATCTTTGGGGGGGTTGGTGACACATGATGCTCATACATCTTTGGGGGGGGTTGGTGACACACGATGCTCATACATATTTGGGGGGGGGGTTGGTGACACACAATGCTCATACATCTTTGGGGGGGGGGGTTTGGTGACACACGATGCTCATACATCTTTGGGGGGGTTGGTGACACATGATGCTCATACATCTTTGGGTGGGGGTTGGTGACACATGTTGCTCATACATCTTTGGGGGGGGGTTGGTGACACACGATGCTCATACATCTTTGGGGGGGGGTTGGTGACACACGATGCTCATACATCTTTGGGGGGGGTTTGGTGACACACGATGCTCATACATCTTTGGGGGGGTTGGTGACACATGATGCTCATACATCTTTGGGGGGGGGGGGGTTGGTGACACATGTTGCTCATACATCTTTGGGGGGGGTTGGTGACACACGATGCTCATACATCTTTGGGGGAGGGGTTGGTGACACACAATGCTCATACATCTTTGGGGGGGGTTGGTGACACATTATGCTCATACATCTTTGGGGGGGGTTGGTGACACATGATGCTCATACATATTTGGGGGGGGTTGGTGACACATGATGCTCATACATCTTTGGGGGGGGGTTGGTGACACACGATGCTCATACATATTTGGGGGGGGGGGTTGGTGACACACGATGCTCATACATATTTGGGGGGGGTTGGTGACACATGATGCTCATACATCTTTGGGGGGGGTTGGTGACACATGATGCTCATACATCTTTGGGGGGGGGGTTGGTGACACATGATGCTCATATATATTTGGGGGGGGGGGTTGGTGACACATGATGCTCATACATCTTTGGGGGGGGGTTGGTGAAACACGATGCTCATACATATTTGGGGGGGGGGTTGGTGACACACGATGCTCATACATGTTTGGGGGGGGGGTTGGTGACACATGATGCTCATACATCTTTGGGGGGGGTTGGTGAAACACTATGCTCATACATCTTTGGGGGGGGGGTTGGTGACACATGATGCTCATACATATTTGGGGGGGGTTGGTGACACATGATGCTCATACATCTTTGGGGGGGGTTGGTGAAACACTATGCTCATACATCTTTGGGGGGGGGGGTTGTTGACACATGATGCTCATACATATTTGGGGGGGGGTTGGTGACACATGTTGCTCATACATCTTTGGGGGGGGGTTGGTGACACACGATGCTCATACATATTTGGGGGGGGGGGGGGTTGGTGACACACGATGCTCATACATATTTGGTGGGGGTTTGGTGACACACGATGCTCATACATCTTTGGGGGGGTTGGTGACACATGATGCTCATACATCTTTGGGGGGGTTGGTGACACATGATGCTCATACATCTTTGGGGGGGGTTGGTGACACATGTTGCTCATACATCTTTGGGGGGGGGGTTGGTGACACACGATGCTCATACATATTTGGGGGTGGGGGTTTGGTGACACACGATGCTCATACATATTTGGTGGGGGTTTGGTGACACACGATGCTCATACATCTTTGGGGGGGTTGGTGACACATGATGCTCATACATCTTTGGGGGGGTTGGTGACACATGATGCTCATACATCTTTGGGGGGGTTGGTGACACACAATGCTCATACATCTTTGGGGGGGGTTGGTGACACACAATGCTCATATATCTTTGGGGGGGGGGGGGGTTGGTGACACACAATGCTCATATATCTTTGGGGGGGGGTTGGTGACACACAATGCTCATACATTTTTTTGGGGGGGGGCAGTTTGACATGCTCGCCCTGGACTCTAGAAGAAGTCCTTGTCCCAGCACTGGTCCCATACTATACAAAGATGCTTTGCATTAGGACAAGACCTCCCCCACCCTTTCCCTGGTACACGGTGCGCAGTTAGGCGCGCCTTCTGTAGTGAACGACTCCTAATGGTCAAAACACAAAAACAAAATCATATCGAGAAATAATTGGCTGACGCCGGGTGGCAAATTTCTCTGCTTTTAAAAAGTAATTATCTCATAATAAACATTTTATGTTGCTTTACATCAGCTCAATCAGGTAAGAATGTGAAAAGCCACTTAAACTTTCCGCGAGTCGATCTCGAGTGATCAGGTGGCGAATTTCCATGGCTGAGGGCTGAAATCTGCTATAAACAGACAAATGCAGAAATTCCAAGCTGAAGTTCAACCCCTTTATGCCGGCGGTACGCAAACATGCGACTTCACTGGACTGGGCTTTTTTATTTTTTCCTGTGGGGGCCGCATATCTGCGCATCTGTCTTTGTGCTGGGAGCGTGCCAAAAAACCCCCAAAAAAAACCTTTAACCACTTCAGTCCCAGAAGATTTTCCCCCTTTCCCTACCAGAGCACGTTTGACGTCGCTTCTGCCATCTAATGTTATGGAGCCGAGCGGAGGCCATCTTTCCCTCTCGGCTCCAGGCCTGTCAGGGGAGAGGAGGTGATCGTCTCCGCCACTACCGACGGCTCTGGTGAGCGGCGGAGATGACCTGAGCGCGGTGGAGGGTTGGCCCTCTCCCACCCCTGATAAAAGTGATCTTGCGGCGAATCTGCTGCATAGACCACTTTTACCTCAAAGAGAACCGCCCGCCGTTGCTGAAAATACCAAGTTTATGGCAGCTAGCTGCTGTCATAACAACGGTACTTAGCATCAAATTAATGATGTACATCTACAGCGATTTGCGGTAAGTGGTTAATGTCTAAACCGCTGGCAACAAAAGTAAGTACACCCATACATGAAAATGTCCAAATTGGGCCCAATTAGTCATTTTCCCTCCCCCGTCATGTGACTCGTTAGTGTTACAAGGTCTCAGGTGTGAATGGGGAGCAGGTGTGTTAAATTTGGTGTTATCGCTCTCACTCTCTCATACTGGTCACTGGAAGTTCAACATGGCACCTCATGGCAAAGAACTCTGAGGATCTGAAAAAAAGAATTGTCGCTCTACATAAAGATGGCCGAGGATATAAGAAGATTGCCAAGACCCTGAAACTGAGCTGCAGCACGGTGGCCAAGACCATACAGCGGTATAACAGGACAGGTTCCACTCAGAACAGGCCTCGCCATTGGGAATTGTCTTTGTGAAATAGACGTATGAGTGCTGCCAGCATTGCTGCAGAGGTTGAAGGGGTGGGGGGTCAGCCTGCCAGTGTCAGACCATACGCCGCACGCTGCATCAAATTGGTCTGCATGGCTGTTGTCCCAGAAGGAAGCCTCTTCTAAAGATGATGCACAAGAAAGCCGCAAACAGTTTGCTGAAGACAAGCAGACTAAGGACATGGATTACTGGAACTATGTCCTGTGGTCTTATGAGACCAAGATTAACGTATTTGGTGTCAGATGGTGTCAGGCGTGTGCGGCGGCAACCAGGTGAGGAGAACAAAGACAAGTGTGTCTTCCCTACAGTGAAGCATGGTGGTGGGAGTGTTATGGTCTGGGGCTGAATGAGTGCTGTCGGCACTTGGGGGCTACAGATCATTGAGGGAACCATGAATGCCAACATGTACTGTGACATACTGAAGCAGAGCATCTGAAGCAGAGCATGATCCCCTTCCTTTAGAGACTGGGCCGCAGGGCAGTATTCCAACATGATAACGACCCCAAACACACCTCCAAGACCACCACTGCCTTGCTAGAGAAGCTGAGGGTAAAGGTGATGGACTGGCCAATCATGTCTCCAGACATAAACCCTATTGATCATCTGTGGGACATCCTCAAACGGAAGGTGGAGGAGCGCAAGGTCTCTAACATCCACCAGCTCCGTGATGTCGTCATGGAGGAGGGGAAGAGGACTCCAGTGGCAACCTGTGAAGCTCTGGTGACCTCCATGCCCAAGAGGGTTAAGGCAGTGCTGGAAAATAATGGTGGCCACACAAAATATTAAACAATTGGGGCCCAATTTGGACATTTTCACTTAGGGGTGTACTTACTTTTGTTGCCAGCGGTTTAGACATTAAATGGCTGTGTGTTGAGTTATTTTGAGGGGACAGCAAATTTACACCGTTATACAAGCTGTACACTCACTACTTTACATTGTAGCAAAGTGTCATTTCTTCAGTGTTGTCACAAGAAAAGATAGAAGAAAATATTTACACAAATGTGAGGGGTGTACTTACTTTTGTTATATACTTTATCTAACAATCTATCTATCTATGAATCAATCTATTATCCACCCACCCATGCAACCCATCCATCCAAACTATTATATCTCTTTCACCACCCATCTACCAGACATGGGAGTAAGTCACAAGCAAGTCTCAAGTCTTAACCTTCAAGTCCCAAGTTACTGTGACGAAAAGCAAGCAAGTCAAGTCATTTATTTTGGTCAAGTCAAAATACTGATCTACCCCATACTGTATAAAAATAATAGGAGGGATAACAATAAATAATATTGGTTATGTGCCCATACCTCACTGTGCCCATGCCTCACTGTGCCCATGCTTCACTGTGCCCATGCCTCACTGTGCCCATGCTTCACTGTGCCCATGCCTCACTGTGCCCATGCTTCACTGTGCCCATGCTTCACTGTGCCCATGCCTCACTGTGCCCATGCTTCACTGTGCCCATTCTTCACTGTGCCCATGCCTCACTGTGCCCATGCTTCATTGTGCCCATGCTTCACTGTGCCCATGCTTCACTGTGCCCATGCCTCACTGTGCCCATGCTTCACTGTGCCCGTGCCTCACTGTGCCCGTGCCTCACTGTGCCTGTGTCTCACTGTGCCTGTGCTTCACTGTGCCCGTGTCTCACTGTGCCCATGCTTCACTGTGCCCAATGCCTCACTGTGCCCCGTGTCTCACTGTGCCCATGCTTCACTGTGCCCGTCAGCCGCATACCTGATCGGCGGCATCCCGGCGGCCATTCCAGTATTCAAAAGCCGCGCCTCCTCCTCGTCTGTGATAGGCGGAACACTTAATTTCCCAGCATTCAGGGTTCCGCCTATCACGGACATCCGCTCATCCTCATAACACAGACGAGGATAAGAGGATGTCCGTGATAGGCGGAACACTGCCTGCTGTGAAAATGAGTGTTCCGCCTATCACAGACGAGGAGGCGCGGCTTTTAAACACTGCAATGGCCGCATTCTGTCTGCATGACACGCTGATCAGGTAGGCAGACGGTGGCTTGCGGTTAGTGTTAGTGGTGCCAAGTCATTGCAAGTCTTTAGTGACAAGTCAAAGTCAAGTCGCAAGTCATTAGTGACAAGTCAAGGTCAAAGTCGAGTCATTTATTGAATTCTGTCAAGCAAGTCGCAAGTCCTCAAACAGGTGACTCAAGTCTGACTTAAGTCAAGTCATGTGACTCAAGTCCCCCACCTCTGCCGGTTACCATTATTTCATGTTCTGCATTTGTCTCTGAATGCTGCATCTTCTCTGTCTCTCTTAATGTGTCGATTGTGTGAAATATCCACAGTTTTCATTTCCACCAGCAGAGGGCACTGCAGCATAAAGCTACTTTAAATGGAGTTAATGTAATTGTATTGCAGAGAAGACGTGCCCCCCAGTAATATAAAATCTTTTCTTTAGAATGATATCCAGTAGCAAAAAAAAATGTCGGTTTACTCGACGCACAATTAAAACATTATTATTGTACTCAGGCGATGTTTTGGATGCTGTTTTTTTTTTTTAAGGTTGTACTTGAAGGTCATATGTGTCTTTTACGGAACCGTGTCACCGATTCACTGCAGATGGTAGGTAGCACCCCCTCCCCCCAGTTTTCTGTACAGTCCTATGTCTAGACTAGTGATGAGCCGAACACCCCCGGGTTCGGTTCGCACCAGAACCCGCGAACGGACCGAAAGTTTGCGCGAACATTAGAACCCTATTAAATACAATGGATGCGAACGTTCAGATTCTAAAGTGCTAATTATAACGACTATTATCCATGTTATTGTCCGAAACAGAGTTTGGGAACCCGGGTTCTGCACCAGGGGACATGTATCAATGCAAAAAGAAGTTTTAAAAACGGACGTTTTCCAGGAGCAGTCATTTTAATGATGCATAAAGTGAAAAAAAAAAAAAGTAAATATTCCTTTAAATATTGTACCTGGGGGGTGTCTAAAGTATGCCTGTGAAGTGCCACGTGTTTCCCGTGTTTAGAACTGTCCCTGCACAAAATAACATTTCTAAAGGGAAAAAAGTCATTTAAAACTGCTTGCGGCTTTAATGTAATGTCTGGTCCCGGTAATATGGATGAAAATCTTTAGGAAAAATGGCATAGCTACCCCATAAACCCCCCCCCCCCTCCCTACCCCAGCCCATTACCAGCCCCTTTGGGTCTTGTATGGATATTAAGGGGAACCCCGCACACAAAATAAAAAAGGACCTATATACTCTGAACAGGCGTATACAGGCGGTGCATACAAGACAGGGACTGTAGGTTTGTTCTTATGTAGAATCTGTTTATAATTTTGAACAGCTGCATTGTTTAAGTGGAGCTCCATGGCAAATTCCTTTTTTTTAGTTTTTTGTAAAACATAGGGAACGGTTATCACCCCTGTCACATTTTTTTTTGCTGTCTGTGCCCCTGTTCAGAACATTTCACCTCACTTTGCGTCAGAGGCGTTGCTAGGGGGGTGCGGGGGGTGCGGTCCGCCCCGGGTGACACCCGCTAGAGGGGTGACACCCTCCCTTTTTTTTTTTTTTTTTTACAGCTGACCCATTCATTGATTAATTTCACCCCGCTGGGCTGGAAGCCTGTAACAACACCTCCAGCGCCGCGGCCGCGCCTGGTGTGTGTCCTCCGGCTCCTTATTCTTCCTATTCCTAAATTCCAATCCTCCTCCCTACCCTACAGAGCCAGCGAGCGACTCAGCCTGTCACATCATCACACTGCACTGTGATGATGTGACGACACGTCACTGCAGCACACACACAACTTTCTCCGCCCGGGCGGCGCGGCTGCTGTGTGTGACGGTCGCTGCCCACAGTGCCCAGCCCTCCTCCTCTCCACTCTCCAGGAGTACACTAAGACTTTTTCTGTTTGAAGAGCGCAGTCACCTAGTGGAACATGCAATTAAGCAGGCACATTTAAAATCTAAAGAATATGGAATTGCCGTAGAGAGAAGAGCCAGGTTTAAGAAGAGGATGGCAGGGGAACAGGCACGTGATGCTGGAGGCATAAGTCTACAAGACGAGAACAAGAGGGCAATGCTTGAGTGCATTGATCGCTTCCATTCTGAACTCCAGATCAGATTAAGAGCCATCATGGAAGTTGCAGCCATGTTTGAGGCTGTTCAAGCAAAGAGTCTCATATATGAAACTGAAGAAACATTAAAGGTGTCCATTCCAAAACTGACCACTTTTTATGACGAAATATCTGAGAGTGAGCTGTTAATGGAAATACCCAGACTGAGGAGACATCTCAAAGCAGCCAAGATCAACCTAGAAGAAGTCAAAGATTGGTCGGCTTTACAAGTTTTGACCTTCATAGCAGAATGGGACTTCATTGAATCTCTTCCAACCCTTTCACTATGTCTAAAAATATTTCTGACAATCTGTGTGTCTGTGGCTTCATGTGAGAGGAGCTTTTCAAAGTTGAAGCTGATAAAAAACTATTTGCGTTCAACGATGGGACAGGCAAGGCTTTCTGATCTTGCAATATTATCAGTTGAAAGTGAACTAGCGAAATGTATTGATTTTGATGATGTTGTTCACAATTTTGCAGCTGTCAAGGCTAGAAAAGCAAAGTTTTGATTTAGATGTTAACTAAATGCTTTCATATTTGTTCCTGTTTTTGTGTTATTTATTTATTAATTCAGTAAAGTTTAAAGTTAAAATAAATACAGTTCTTTAACAGTTTAAGCTTTGATTTCTATTATTTTCATATGATTTTGTTATTCAAATTTGCTAGTTGATTGATAGTTATTAACGGCACTACTGTTGCCAATATATGCAGTGTTATTAGGGTGAAAAAAATTATTGGGGGGGGGGGGTGACACCATGTTATACCGCACCAGGTGACACCAACCCTAGTGACGCCACTGCTTTGCGTCCCAATGACAACTGTTTTTGAAATGTGGTGTTTTTATTGAAACAAGGATTGGTGATAAAGCAGTAGAGAGGAGACACCTTTCTCCCATATTAATTCTTACAGGAGAGAATTTTCCTTCCAAGGGGTAGATTTCCTCTCACTTCCTGTTGTCTTCTTCTGTTTGCAAGTAGTAGTAGTTTGTAAGTTGGATGTTTGAAAGTAGGGACCTTCCGTATATACTCTGCAGAAATTGGCCCCTTAGGTGTTGGTGTTGGCACAACACTGAAAGCACTCACAGTTATTCTTGGTGGGTGCTGGAACGCCCTTCTGTCAAGTATAATATCAGGAATTGTAATAACATATAATTGTTGATCAGTGGTAGTAAAAATTGGCCCTTTGATGGTGGTGCTGGTGCCCCAACACTGTAAGGCCTGACAGTTACTCTTGGTGGGCGCAGCAATGCTCCCTGCTGTGAATTATTAGATCAATAATTATAATTGCATGCCCCTGTTGAACAGGGCTGAAAAATTGGGCCTTTGGTGGTGGTGGTGGTGGTGATGGTGGTGCTGGTGCCACAACACTGTAAGGTCTGACAGTTACTCTTGGTGGGCGCAGCAATGCTCCCTGCTGTGAATTATTAGATCAATAATTATAATTGCATGCCCCTGTTGAACAGGGGCTGAAAAATTGGGCCTTTGGTGGTGGTGGTGGTGGTGATGGTGGTGCTGGTGCCACAACACTGTAAGGCCTGACAGTTACTCTTGGTGGGCGCAGCAATGCTCCCTGCTGTGAATTATTAGATCAATAATTATAATTGCATGCCCTTGTTGAACAGGGGCTGAAAAATTGGGCCTTTGGTGGTGGTGATGGTGGTGCTGGTGCCACAACACTGTAAGGCCTGACAGTTACTCTTGGTGGGCGCAGCAATGCTTCCTGCTGTGAATTATTAGATCAATAATTATAATTGCATGCCCCTGTTGAACAGGGGCTTAAAAATTGGGCCTTTGGTGGTGGTGGTGGTGGTGATGGTGGTGCTGGTGCCACAACACTGTAAGGCCTGACAGTTACTCTTGGTGGGCGCAGCAATGCTCCCTGCTGTGAATTATTAGATCAATAATAATAATTGCATGCCCCTGTTGAACAGGGGCTGAAAAATTGGGCCTTTGGTGGTGGTGGTGATGGTGGTGCTGGTGCCACAACACTGTAAGGCCTGACAGTTACTCTTGGTGGGCGCAGCAATGCTCCCTGCTGTGAATTATTAGATCAATAATTATAATTGCATGCCCCTGTTGAACAGGGGCTGAAAAATTGGGCCTTTGGTGGTGGTGGTGGTGGTGATGGTGGTGCTGGTGCCACAACACTGTAAGGCCTGACAGTTACTCTTGGTGGGCGCAGCAATGCTCCCTGCTGTGAATTATTAGATCAATAATTATAATTGCATGCCCCTGTTGAACAGGGGCTGAAAAATTGGGCCTTTGGTGGTGGTGGTGGTGGTGATGGTGGTGCTGGTGCCACAACACTGTAAGGCCTGACAGTTACTCTTGGTGGGCGCAGCAATGCTCCCTGCTGTGAATTATTAGATCAATAATTATAATTGCATGCCCCTGTTGAACAGGGGCTGAAAAATTGGGCCTTAGGCACTGGTGGCACAACACTGCAACCCCTCACAGATACTGTACTTGGAGCACAGCAATGAGGCCTGTTGCAAAGTATTGCATCAAAAATTTTAATTACACGCCCCTGTTAAACAGGGGCTGAAAAATTGGGCCTTAGCCACTGGTGGCGTCACCCATAAACCAAAATGATCTTCCAAGCTATCATCGTTAATCGTATCATTGAGGAGGAGGAGGAGGATAGCCAGTCAACATAACAGCACAGGCACTCAGCATCAGCATCAGTCTTGAAGGGATGTGACATTTTAAAATCAATTAGTCTGTTATATCAGCATCTGGTGTGTGGTAGCTGGTGGTGATCCAAGACTGGTTCATCTTGATGAAAGTCAGTCGATCAACCGAGTCGGTGGACAGGCGCACCCTGTGATCCGTGACAAATCCTCCAGCAGCACTGAATGTGCGTTCTGAAAGAACGCTGGATGCAGGACAGGCCAGTAGCTCAATTGCATACTGTGCAAGCTCTGGCCAGTGATCCATCCTCAAGACCCAGTAAGCCAGAGGATTTTCGGTGGGGAAGGTGTCCAAGTCTGACCTTGCCCCTAGGTATTCCTGCACCATGTATATCAGACGCTGGCGATGGTTGCTCGAACCGATCATACTTTGGGGCTGCAGACTAAAGAATTGTCTGAACGCATCGGTCAGACGGCCATCTTCCCCACCGCTCCTTCTTTGACTGCCCGAAGCCTCAGCAACTCGTTGTCCAGGACCAGGAGTTTGTAACCTCCCAGTCTCTGGGAACGCGTTGCACAGACCTTTCTGCAAGGCCTCCCGGAGTTGTCTCATCCTCTGCTCCCTCTGCGACGGTACGATAAGGTCCGCAACCTTACCCTTGTACCGTGGATCAAGGAAAGTGGCCAGCCAGTAATGGTCCCTCTCCTTGATCCGAAGAATACGAGGATCCTTCCGCAGACTTTGCAGGATCAGGGAGGCCATGCAGCGTAGGTTAGCTGAGGCATTCAGTCCGGAGTCCTCTGGGTCACTAAGGACGACATGATCCGCAGCCACCTCCTCCCAGCCACGTACAAGTCCACTGGTTTCTTGGGACTGTAAATCATCCCTAAAAGACTGCTGCTGATGATGCTGAGTGCCAGCCTCCACCTCCATGCTGACACAATCCTCCTCCTCCTCTTCCTGTGCGATGGGTGGGACAGAAGGAACACTGTCTGGGTAAAGGGGGCCTTGAGAGGCAAGGAAGTCCTCCTCTTCCTGCCTCTGTTCTGCCTCAAGTGCCCTGTCCATTATTCCACGCTGCGTGTGCTCCAACAGGTGGACAAGAGGTACAGTGTCACTGATGCATGCACTGTCACTGCTCACCATCCTCGTGGCCTCCTCAAATGGTGCCAGGACAGTGCATGCATCCCTGATCATGCCCCACTGGCGTGGTGAAAAAAACCCGAGCTCCCCTGACCCTGTCCTGGTGCCGTAGTCGCACAGGTACTCATTGATGGCCCTCTGCTGCGTGTGCAGCCGCTGCAGCATGGCCAACGTTGAGTTCCACCTGGTGGGCATGTCACATATAAGGCGGTTCTTGGGCAGGTTCAACTCCTTTTGAAGCTCAGCCAGGCGAGCACTGGCATTATAAGATCTGCAGAAATGCACACAGACTTTCCTGGCCTGCCTCAGGACATCCTGTAAGCCCGGGTACCTGCCCAAGAACCGCTGCACCACCAGGTTAAGGACGTGAGCCATACAGGGCACATGGGTTAGTTGTCCCTGTCGGAGGGCGGAGAGGAGGTTGGTGCCATTGTCGCAAACCACCATTCCTGGCTTAAGCTGGTGTGGCGTCAACCACCTCTCGGCCTGCCCCTTCAGAGCAGACAGGACCTCTGCCCCAGTGTGGCTCCTGTCCCCCAAACACACCAGCGCAAGCACGGCATGGCATCTTTTTGCCTGCGTACTTGCGTAACCCCTTGAACGCCTACGGAGCACCGCTGGTTCCGAGGACAAACCACAGGAAGAGGCCATGGAGGAAGAAGAAGAGGAGGGGGTGGAGGAGAGAGGTGTGTCACAACCAGTAGTAGCATTTTGGAGGCGTGGCGGTGGAACAACCTCCAACACTACTGCACCTTGTCCTGCATCCTTCCCAGCTGCCAAAAGAGTGACCCAATGGGCCGTGAAAGAAAGGTAACGTCCCTGTCCATGCCTGCTGGACCATGAGTCAGCGGTAATATGCATCTTACCGCTGACCGCCCTGTCCAGCGAGGCCAAGACATTGCCTTCCACATGCCTGTAGAGAGCCGGAATAGCCTTCCGTGCGAAAAAGTGTCGTTTGGGAACCTGCCACTGAGGAACCGCACATTGCACAAACTCACGGAAGGGGGCCGAGTCTACCAACTGAAAAGGCAGCAGTTGAAGCGCTAGCAATTTAGCCAAGCTAGCATTCAACCGCTGGGCATGTGGATGGCTGGGAGTGAACTTCTTTCGACGGTCCAGCAGCTGGGGCAGGGAAATTTGCCTGCTAGAATCGGACGTTGGTGTACTGCTAGCAGAGTGCCCGCAAGTACTTGCCTGTGACACACCTAATTCTACACCTTCATTCCTCTCAGAGCAGGTTTCAGAGAGGAGTGAAGGTATAGTGGGGTTGGAGATCCCAGCTGATGCGGTGCAAGAAGAGGTCAGCTTTGTTCTTTGGTGTGGGTCTTTAAGGTAGGCTTGCCAACGAGCTGCATGGCAGGTCAACATATGTCTGATCAAGCATGTGGTGCCCAAGCGGCTGATGTTTTGGCCACGCGATATACGCTTCAGACATATGTTGCAAACAGCAGCTGTGCGATCTGATGCACTCGCCTCAAAAAAGGCCCACACCAAAGAACTTTTTGAATGACGGGCAGAGGCAGCGCCCTGCACAGGCGGAGCTCTGCGGTGTGATTCCGTCGGTGTGCTGCCCATACGCTGGCCACTCAAGGGCATCCTGCCTCGTTGGAGATGTGCCTCCTCCTCATCCTCCTCCTCTCTCCTATTAGGCACCCACCTGGAGCATGTACCCAACACTGTGCTCAAACAGTTCGGGGGACTCCTCAGGAGGAGGGCATGGTGGGTCTAGGGAAGGATTGACTAATGAAGATAATGATACCAGAGAAGAGGACGCTTTGGCAGCTGCTTTGCCAGTACCCTGAGCCTGGGTGAGAGAGGATGAGGAGGATGAGGTGGGCTTGGTCATCCACTCTACCAAGTCTTCGGCATGATGTGGCTCAACATGTCCAGCTGCCGAAAACCAGGACAAGCGTGTCCCATGGCCATGTGCTGATGACAATGCACCGCGTACACGACCAGCACTGTTGCCCCCAGACACAGAGCCTGCTTGCCCTCTTTTTTTGCCTCCTGACTGTCTGCCTCTCCTTGGTTGCCTTCCAGACATTTTAATGGATGGCCTGCAGGGAGATGGGAAAAACAGCAATAAGGGCTACCTTCAGGTGTATATTGTGCAGGAGGCTTAGCAACAATGACACTGACACTGTCCCCTGCCTATCCTTCTCTGTCCCTAAACACAAGGATTGAAAATATGGTTCAGCAAAAAAGTTTTAGAACAGAATAGCACACTGACACCTTCCCTCACTGTCCTACTCTGTCCCTCCCTACAAACAAGATTTAGCACAGAATAGCACACTGATAATTTCTACGAGTGTCCTTCTCTGTCCCTCAACTCAAGGATTGAAAATATGGAACAGCAAAATTGGTTTAGAACAGAATAGCACACTGTCAGTTTCACTCACTGTACCTCTCTGTCCCTCAACTCAAGGATTGAAAATATGGTTCAGCAAAATAGTTTTAGAACACAATAGCACACTGTCAGTTTCCCTCACTGTACCTCTCTGTCCCTCAACTCAAGGATTGAAAATATGGTTCAGCAAAATAGTTTTAGAACAGAATAGCACACTGTCAGTTTCCCTCACTGTACCTCTCTGTCCCTACAAACAAGGATTAGCACAGAATAGCACACTGTCACTGACACTCTCCCTACCTATCCTTATTTGTCCCTAAACACAAGGAATCCAGGATTAGTAAAGGAAAAAAAATGACACTGTCCCTGCCTATGCTTCTCTTTCCCTGCTCCGGAACCCACTACACAAGGCCGCCGCGCTGGCGGCCTTTTATAGTGTGGGGCGTGTACTAAACCCCATCAGCAATAATTGGCCACAGGCATCCTGCCTGTGGCCAATCATTGCTCTCCTCACTGCCGGCGCTGTGATTGGCCAAGCATGCGGGGTCACAGTGCATGCTTGGCCAATCACAGCGCCTGGATGACACTGCGATGGCGTAGTGCATTGTGGGCCGTTCGCGTCACTCGAATTTGGCGCGAACGGCCCAAATCGTTCGATCTTCGTCGAACGATCGAACAGCCGATGTTCGAGTCGAACGTATGTTCGACTCGAACACGAAGCTCATCCCTAGTGAGCAGTCCATTGGGAAATCTAAAGAGCTTATTTGGTGATCAGTCCATTGGGAAATCTAAAGAGCTTATTTGGTGAGCAGTCCATTGGGAAATCTGAGAAGCTTATTTGGTGAGCAGTCCATTGGGAAATCTAAAGAGCTTATTTGGTAAACAGTCCATTGGGAAATCTGAGGAGCTTATTTGGTGAGCAGTCCATTGGGAAATCTAAAGAGCTTATTTGGTGATCAGTCCATTGGGAAATCTAAAGAGCTTCTTTGGTGATCAGTCCATTGGGAAAACTAAGGAGCTTATTTGGTGATCAGTCCATTGGGAAATCTAAAGAGCTTATTTGTTGAGCAGTCCATTGGAAAATCTGAGGAGCTTATTTGGTGAGCAGTCCATTGGGTAATCTAAAGAGCTTATTTGGTGAGCAGTCCATTGGGAAAACTAAGGAGTTTATTTGGTGATCAGTCCATTGGGAAATCTAAAGAGCTTATTTGGTGAGCAGTCCATTGGGAAATCTAAAGAGCTTATTTGGTGATCAGTCCATTGGGAAATCTGAGGAGCTTATTTGGTGAGCAGTCCATTGGGAAATCTAAAGAGCTTATTTGGTAAACAGTCCATTGGGAAATCTGAGGAGCTTATTTGGTGAGCAGTCCATTGGAAAATCTGAGGAGCTTATTTGGTGAGCAGTCCATTGGGTAATCTAAAGAGCTTATTTGGTGAGCAGTCCATTGGGAAAACTAAGGAGTTTATTTAGTGAGCAGTCCATTGGGAAATCTGAGGAGCTTATTTGGTGAGCAGTCCATTGGGAAATCTAAAGAGCTTATTTGGTAAACAGTCCATTGGGAAATCTAAAGAGCTTCTTTGGTAAACAGTCCATTGGGAAATCTAAAGAGCTTCTTTGGTGATCAGTTCATTGGGAAAACTAAGGAGCTTATTTGGTGATCAGTCCATTGGGTAATCTAAAGAGCTTATTTGGTGAGCAGTCCATTGGGTAATCTAAAGAGCTTATTTGGTGATCAGTCCATTGGGAAATCTAAAGAGTTTATTTAGTGAGCAGTCCATTGGGAAATCTAAAGAGCTTATTTGGTGAGCAGTCCATTGGGAAATCCGAGGAGCTTATTTGGTGAGCAGTCCATTGGAAAATGTGAGAGGCCAGTAGAAGGAGCTGTGAGCTCCGAGTGCGTAGCCTTTCATTCCACAGAGACAGTCCTGACAGTCCTGCCACCCTATGTGCGCACGCCTATGTCCCAGTCTCTTTGCTGGTAGCCTCCTTTGCGGCACGCTCCCAGCACAAAGACAGATGCGCAGATGTGTGGCCCCACGGCAAAAAAAGCCCCCCCTGTCAGCGTCAAGATGTTAAAAAGGCTCTGCCTGACCCAAGATGGCCACCAGGGTCACATGGAAACCATAGAGAGACCCTGTCCTCTCCAACTGCAAGAGAGCGCCACCTACAGCGGACAAAGTAGACTGCACCTGCCTACATTTACCAAAAATCCCCCACAGCTTTCAAAGTCGCTGCTAAATGGACAATGTGGTTGTTTGAAGAAACACAGATGGTGCCATGCATTCTGCGGGCGCGGGCTGCTCCAGTACTAAATCATTCATGTTTGACAGTTGACACTATCGGTTTGGATTCAGATATAATATCTCCAGAGTAAAAAGCATTATTCAATTAGATATTGTTTGGCACGGCAGCTCTCTCCTTTGTCCCCTGTCACCGTACAGAAGAAGAGGAGAGATCGGAATATCATTTGTGCAATAATTCAAATCCTTGTAGACCCAATCTGCTCTTCACACAAAGCTGCTCAGAGATACAGCGTGCGGATGGAAATCACAGAGGCCTGCATGAAAATTCTGATAAAAACAGATAACGCACGCTACAAAAACAGATTCGTTTTATTTTTATATTTTTTTGTTTTTTTGTGTATTGCTGTCTCTTATAAAAAAAACAAAAAAAAACAACAACATGCAGTCCTGGCTCCGGCTCCGGAGTGATAACCTCCATATTTGACAGCTTTAGTAAATCACGCCTTCTAACCTCCCGTCTTCTGCAGAGAGAGTCCCAATCTCACCCGGAATCTACAATGTATCTGATCTGCAGAACTCTAAAATAATACAATGTTTCATTGTTTACATTTGACATTTTATAAAGAAATATTTCATCTTTCCCACTTGCAGGTGGAGAGAGGGTTCTAAACAATAACATTGAATTACCGTTTCTTGACCACTTCAGCTCCGGAAGATTCACCCCCCCCCTTTCCATAACCAGGCCATTTTTTGCGACATGGCACTGCATTACTTTAACCACTTGTCCACCAAGGACGTCATATGACGTGATTGACTTTCAGCAGGGATTACTGAATGATGGGTGCAGATAGAGGCATCATTCAGATATCATTCTTTTCTGCCTGCGATTCTGCGCACCATGAGAATGATCATAGCGGCAGTTCCACCGCTTGATCGTTCTTATAGGCGGTGGAAGGGGACACCCCCCCTCCCGCCGCCCAGGGCCACCATCAGGGGGATACAGGCATTACACCTGTAAGGGGCCCGGATGGCAATCCCCCCCTTTTTTTTTGTAAGGGGCCCAGAGGTCCCCAGGGGCCTGGAGGTCCCCAGGGCCCCGGATGGTAACCCCCCTTTTTTATGTATTTTTTATTAAAAAAAATATTCTTTTTTTATTTTATTTTTTTAATTATTTATTTTTATTTATTTTTTATAAGGGGCCCAGAGGTCCCCAGAGGCCGGGAGGTCCTCAGGGCCCCGGATGGTAACCCCCCTTTTTTATGTATTTTTTATTTTAAAAAATATTCTTTTTTTATTTAATTTTTTTAATCTTTTTTTTTTTTTTTTTTTTGTAAGGGCCCAGAGGTCCCCAGGGCCCTGGATGGCAACCCCCCCTTTTTTTTTTATAAATTATTTTTTTTTTTTTTTGTAAGGGGCCCAGAGGTCCCCAGAGGCCCTGAGGTCCCCAGGGCCCTGGATAGCAACCCCCCCTTTTTTGTTGTTGTTCGTCAGCACTCAAAAGCCCCCCCAGCCTCAACAATTCGTGGCGGCAGCACCCCTCTGCTTCTCAATTCGCGGCTGCCCCCCCCCCGCTTCTCAATTTGCGGTGGCAGCACCCCCCCCCCGGTTCTCCTCTGCTCCATGGGGCCCATGCCTGAAGCTGTGTAAGGGGCCCCAAAATTCCTGGGCGGCGGCCCCGCCATCCGGTGCTTCTCCGGGCTCTCCCGTGCCATCGGGGGCCCGGAGAACGAATCGGACAGCACCGGCTCACGACGATAGAGATTTCTGATACACCAAATGGTCACCAGTCATCTCTATGACCGTCGGAGTCCCGGGCGCGATGTTGTGACATCACGCCCGGTACCCAGCATGAGATCGGGGAATTTTTTTTCACCGATCTCATGCTTTCCAGCCTGGAGGAGAGATGTGGAGGTCTTATTGACCCTGCATCTCTCCATAAAGAGGACCTGTCACACACCATTCCTATTACAAGGGATGTTTACATTCCTTGTAATAGGAATAAGAGTGATAAAAAAAAAAAAAAAAATTATAAAAAAAAGTGTCAAAATAAAATCAGTAAAAGAAAAAAAGAAAAAAAAAGAAAAGGAAAACGCCCCTGTCCCCGGTAGCTCGCCCTCAGAAGCGAACACGCATGTAAGTCCCGCCCACATATGTAAACGCAGTTCAAACCCCACATGTGAGGTATCGCCGCGTGCGGTAGAGTGCGAGCAAAAATTATAGCACTAGACTTCCTCTGTAATTCAAAAATAGTAACCTGCAAACATTTTTAAAGCGTCGCCTATGGAGATTTTTAAGTACCGAAGTTTGGCGCCATTCCATGAGTGGGCGCAACTTTAAAGTGTGACATGTTAGGTATCTATTTACTCGGCGTAACAGCATCTTTCACATTATACAAAAAAATTGGGCTAACTTTACTGTTTTGTTATTTTTTAATTCATGAAACCGTTTTTTTCCCCAAAAAAAGGCGTTTGAAAAATTATTGCACAAATACCCTGCAAGATAAAAAGTTGCAATGACTGCCATTTTATTCCCTAAGGTGTCTGCTAAAAAAAAGTATATAATGTTTGGGGGTTCTGATTAATTTTCTAGCAAAAAAAAGATGATTTTTACATGAAGGAGAGAAGTGCCAGAATAGGCCCGGTACAGAAGTGGTTAACTGAAAATTGCGTAGTTGTGCGGCGCTGTACCCAAATACAATTGATGTCCTTTTATTTCCCCCCAATGGTGATATTTGATCACCTCTGCGGTTTTTAAAGGAACACTAAAGATAAATATTATTTTTTTAAATAACAAACGTTATACTTACCTCCACTGTGTGGCTTGTTTTGCACAGAGTGGCCCCTAACCTGGTCTTCTGGGGTCCCTCGGCGGCTGTCTCGGCTCCTCCCCGCAAGAACTCATCACCTTCATGTGAGCTCGCATGGTGGTGAGTTCTTGCGGGCGCGCTCCAGTGATACAGCCGACGGCCATAGCAGCTCACTGTATCACTCGGCCCCGCCCCCCGGGCCGCCGCGTCATTGGATGTGATTGACAGCAGCGCAAGCCAATGGCTGCGCTGCTTTCAATCAACCAATGAATGAGCCGAGAAGCCGGCCGAGATGCCTGCGCATTCACGGCGCGGGACTGTCGAGGGGTCAGGTAAGTAAGCGGGGAGTTCGGGGGGGCCGCTAATCCAGAGAATGCATTAAGGTGAAAAAACTAATTTTTTGCGCTATAAACAATAAAAGACCTACAACTTTGAATAAAAAACAATATTTTTTACTTTCTGCTATAAAACATTCCCAATAATTTAAAAAAAAAAAAAAAAAAAATCGAATTTCTTCATCAATTTAGGCCAACATGTATTCCGCTACTTTTTTGGGTAAAAAAAAATAGAAAATCCCAATATGTGTATATTGATTGGTTTGTGTAAAAGTTATCGCGTCTACAAACTATGGGATAGATTCAGGGACTTTTTTTTAATTGTTTTTACTAGTAATGGTGGTGATCAGCGATTTTTAGCGGGACTGCGACATGGCGGCGGACAAATTGGACACCTAACTGACACTTTTTTGGGGACCAGTG
The DNA here is from genome assembly GCA_029206835.1 of Rana muscosa. NCBI lineage: Eukaryota > Metazoa > Chordata > Amphibia > Anura > Ranidae > Rana > Rana muscosa. The sequence goes on from CM055126.1 coordinate 240,025,561, forward strand.
ACACCAATACAGTGATCATTGCTAAAAAACAAAATGCACTGTCACTGTATAAATGACACTGGCAGGGAAGGGGTTAACATCTGGGGCGATCAAGAGGTGAAGTGTGCTCCTAGGGAGTGCTTACTAACTGTGGGGTGGAGTGGATGTACTGGAGAGAAAGAGAGATCCGTGTTTCAGCTTAGCTGAAGCACAAGATCTCTCTTTTACTCCCTGACAGAACAGCGGTCTGCCCTGTTTACATAGGCAGACCGCTGTTCCGTCTCTCCTCTGAACAATTGGCGTCCGTTTTTCAGCTGCAGTGTACATAAGGCCTTATGCTGCTAGCATTAGTAAATAGATAGGAAAGTACACTATATTGTCAAAAGTATTGGGACACCTGCCTTTACACGCACATAGACTTTAATGGCATCCCAGTCTTAGTCCGTAGGGTTCAATATTGAGTTGGCCCCGCCCTTTGCAGCTATAACAGCTTCACCTCTTCTGGGAAGGCCGTCTACAAGGTTTAGGAGTGTGTCTATGGGAATGTTTGATCATTCTTCCAGAAGCGCATTTGTGAGGTCAGGCACTGATGTTGGACGAGAAGGCCACACCCCATGGCTATATAAGAACATGGCAGAGAGTGGAGCAGGCTTAGTTATGGGAAACAGCTTTGGAGGAGAACCGGGTCAGCAGCGGAGAAGACAGCAGCGGTGGAGAAGACCGGAGGAAGAAGACCGAAGGATGAAGGCCGGAGCAAGAACAGTGGAGGGAGAAGACCGGAGGACTTGTCAAAACCTTCTCTTGTTTTTATTTACACTGCGCTGCCTTTTTTTGGGGTGAATGGGTACCCCATACTCATTCACATAGGGGGGGGCGGGATCTGCTGGTCCCCTTCTTAAAAGGGGGATTCCAAATTCCGATAAGCCCCCTGCCCGCAGACCCCCACAACCACCGGCCAGGGTTGTCGGAAAGAAGCCCTTGTCCACATCAACATGGTGACAAGGTGCTTTGAGGTTGGGGTGGTGTAAAGCCCCCCTGCCCCAAAGCACCCACACCCCCCATGTTGAGGTTGTGTGGCCTGGTATGGTCCAGGAGGGGGGGGGGCACTCACTCGTACCCCCCTCCTTTCCTGACCTGCCGCGCTGCATGCTTGGATAAGAGTCTGATATGTTTTTTTAGCTGCAGTGTACATGAGGCCTTATGCTGCTAGTAAATAGGAAAGTACACTATATTGTCAAAAGTATTGGGACACCTGCCTTTACACGCACATGAACTTTAATGGCATCCCAGTCTAAGTCCGTAAGGTTCAATATTGAGTTGGCCCCGCCCTTTGCAGCTATAACAGCTTCAGCTCTTCTGGGAAGGCTGTCCATGAGGATTAGCAGTGTGTCTATGGGAATGTTTGACCATTTTTCCAGAAACGCATTTGTGAGGTCAGGTGCTGATGTTGGACGAGAAGTCCTGGCTCGTAGTCGCCGATCTAATTCATCCCAAAGGTGTTCTATCGGGTTGAGGTCAGGACTCTGTGCAGGCCAGTCAAGTTCCTCCACCCCAAACTCGCTCACCCATGTCTTTATGGACCTTGCTTTGTACTCTGGTGGGCAGTCATGTTGGAACAGGAAGGGGCCGTCCCCAAACTGTTCCCAAAAGTTGGGAGCATAAAATTGTCCAAAATGTCTTGGTATGCTGACCCTTTAAGAGTTCCCATCACTGGAACTAACGGGCCAACCCCTGAAGAACACCCCCACACCATAATCCCCCCTCCACCAAATGATTTGGACCAGTGCACAAAGCAAGGTCCATAAATGGATGGCATGAAAGGAATCCACTGTGTACAACTGTCATGTGATCTGCTGTGATTGGTCACATCGATCACATGGTACTGCAGTGGGCCGGTACAGCTGTGCGGCGCGTTCTGGAACGATATCCTATGTCTCACCTTGATAGTGTCCAGAGGATGTCAGGTGAACACCATGCACACCCTGCCGAACCCTCCGGAGAATTTCCGACAACAAATGTGGGATAGCGTGCTCTCAAATTGTCCAACAACAATTGTGTTCCGTCGGATTATCCGATCGTGTGTACACAAATACGTCGGACTAAAAGCCAAATGTACAAACACGCATGCTCCGAAACCAATGCTAACCATCAGACAACATTAGCAGTAGTTGCCCAAAGGGTGGCGGTAAGGAGCAGAAAAAACACGTAGTTTCGTGAATGTTGGCTGAAAAAGTTCTGCCGTCTGTATGCAGAACAAGTTCACGGCCAACGCCCTTCGGACAAAAATCCACAGGATTTGTCCGATGGAAATCCGATCGTGTGTACCTTGCATACTTTCAAAACTTTTCAATAAAAATGATATTGTGAAAAAAAACAAAAAAAAACCAGGAGCTATCCATTACCATTAACCACCAAATGAAAGCCCAAATTAGTTGTGATGATCTGTACCGTTTTACTGAAGGCCCATAAACACGATGTGACTTTTTGACAACAAAGGTCCGACGGATGCGTTTGATCGGACAATCCGATGTGTACGCTCCATCTGAACAACTGTTTTCGCTTTTTCATCGGACAAATGTTCGCTGTGCATGCTCTCAAACTTTTCGGCAACAGATGTCCAATGGAGGATAATCCGATCGTGTGTACACAAGTCCATCGGACTAAAGTCCAAAGCCCAAACACGCATGCTCGGAACCAATGCTAAAGATCAGACAACAATAGCAGAAGTTGCCCAAAGGGTGGCGGTGAACAGCTGAAAAACCACGTGATTTGGTGAAAGTTGGCTGAAAAATGTCTGCCGTGTGTAGGCAGAACAAGTTCACGGCCAACGCTCTTCGGACCAAAATCCACGGAAAAGTCCGATGGAAGTTCCCGATCGTGTGTATGATGCCTCGTACACATGATCAGTTTTCCTGACAAGAAAAGTGTGATGTGAGCTTTTTTGTCAGGAATTCCGACCGTGTGTAGGCTCCATCACACTTTTTTGTGAGAATTCCTGACAAGAAAAGATTGAGAGCAGGATCTCAATTTTCGTGACAGGAAAAATTCCTATTGGGAATCGCGATCGTCTGTATGCAATTCGGACGCACAAAAAAAAACGCATTCTCAGAATCAAGCAGAAGAGCCGAACTGCCTATTGAACTTCATTGATCTCGGCTCGTCGGCTCGCTGGTTCTCTTTTTTTTTCCCCCGGGCAGTTTTCCTGTCGGGAAAACTGGAATGGAGTATACAGGGCCGCTATCAGGGGGGTACAGGCAGTAGACCTGTAAGGGGCCCGGAGGTCCCCAGGGGCCCGGATGGCAACCCCCCTTTGTTCTCTTTTTTTTCATATAAAAAAAAATCCATTTTTTTTTTATATATTTTTTTATTCTTTGTCTATTTTTTTTGTAAGGGGCCCAGAGGTCCCCAGAGGCCCGGAGGTCCCCAGGGGCCCAGATGCCAACCCCCTTTTTAAAAAAAAAAATATATATATATTTTTTTTGTAAGGGGCCCAGAAGCCCGGAGGTCCCCAGGGGCCCGGATGGCAACCCCCCTTTTTTTTTTGTAAAGGGCCCGGAGGTCCCCAGGGCCCCGGATGGCAACCCCCCTTTTTTTTTCTTTTTTTTTATATATATATATAAAAAAAAATATTACATTTTTTTATATTTTTTTATTCTTTGTCTATTTTTTATTTTTTTGTAAGGGACCCAGAGGTCCCCAGAGGCCCGGAGGTCCCCAGGGGCCCAGATGCCAACCCCCCTTTTTAAAAAAAAAAAAATATATATATTTTTTTTGTAAGGGACCCAGAAGCCCGGAGGTCCCCAGGGGCCCGGATGGCAACCCCCACTTTTTTTTGTAAGGGGCCCAGGGGCCCTAAGGTACCCAGGGCCCCGGATGGCAACCCCTCTTTTTTTAAAAAAAAATATATATTTTTTTTTTGTTTGTTTTATTTATTTCTTTATTTTTTTTGTAAGGGGCCCAGAGGTCCCCAGAGGCCCGGATGGCAACCCCCCGACCTCAATAATTTGCGGCGGCAGCACCCCCCCCCCCGCTTCTCAATTCGTGGCACCCCCCAGCTTCTCAATTTGCAGCGGCACCCCCCCCCCCCCCGGTTCTCCTCTGCTCCAGGGGGCTTATGCCTGAAGCTGTGTAAGGGGCCCCAAATTTCCTGATGGCGGCCCTAGGAGTATACACACGGCCGGTTTTCCAGCCCAAAAGCTGTCATGGCAGTTTTCCCCGATGGGAAAACCGGTCGTGTGTACGAGGCATAAACGTTTTGGCTTCTAGCAGCTAAATTATATATATTTTATTTTCACTTTTCCTATGGTATGAGATTTGTATGATGCGTCTCCTGGAAGTGGTGGAGATGCGGGTCCGGGGGGGAGGGGGAGGTGCGTTTGGTCTCAGTATGAAGAGTATACACTGTAGAAAGCTTTTCATGCTTTGTTCTCTGCCATTCATGTCATGGGGGAAATGCTTCAATCACCCACAGCTACCAATACTGAATGTCAGCACACTGTGCTCCAGCCCTGGGCGTGCGGCCCGTCCTGCCGCCACACAACATATGCCCGCTCCTTTGTTTCCTGCTGACACTAAGCATACAAGCATTGCTGTCGGCTGTTTGTTTCTTTGTGCTTTTTTACATCTGAACGTTTATAATAATGATGAGCGGAATCCTTCTCCGCCGTATAGGGGCATGATTCATACACCGCCGATGGAACACTCATCCCAGGCGAGGCCGCATACAGCTCTGCATGGGAGGGGGGGGGGGGGGTAGGGTGACCACATTTCCAAACTACCATTCAGGGACACCCTTCCTTCCCAAAAATCTGCTTGTGCTGTAACGAATCACAGCACAGTGATTGGACACAAGAGGCGGGATTTATGATTTCTCCAATCACAAGCAGGGGGTGGGGATTGTGCTCCTCCAGGCATTTTGGGCCAGGACAAGTACTGTCAGTGAGTAAAGCGGTGATGTGGCGGCATTTTTTGGGGGCATCAGATTGGCCCGGGGGGGTGGCTGTGGCAGTTTCATTCTGGGACACTGTATTGTCCTGGAATGAAGGTGCCCGGGACCTGGGACAGACCTGCAAAATGCGGGACTGTCCCGGGCAATCCGGGACACATGGTCACCTTAGGGGGGGGAGGCAGTGAGCCAACTCTGCCTCGAGTTTTTTGTAGACCAGACACGTGTCTGGGTTGGGTGCCGGACACAGAATTTCAATGGGTCGCTGCAATTATAACTGTGATTGGAATAAGCAATGGGCCTACGAATCGGTAAAAAGTTCTAATACCCTTCATTCTTAATAGCAAAGTCACAAACAGTAGAAAAAAAAAAAAAAAAAGACCAGCGCATTTCGGGGGACAATTCACCCCTCTTCATCAGGACATGTCCACTTGCTGACCGCCCTATAATACGTTTACTGCTACAGGGTGGCAGCTGTGGGCAGGACCATGTGTATGATACAGTGAAACCTCGGATTGCGAGTAACACGGTTAACCAGGGATTTGCAATACGAGCATTTTTTTGGGGGGGAAATCCTGACTCGGTTTGCGAGTGTTGTCTCAGGATTCAAGCCACAGCGGTGTACAGTGTCGCATTTGGCTAGAGGTGCGGGGGCGCCGGAAGCCGATCGGAGCCGTTCGGAAATACACAGAAAAACTCAGTTCCCGAGCCTTTCCGAGGGTTTCCGAGTTCAGCCAAGCTGTCCCCGAGTATTTCCGAGGCTCTCCGGCGCCCCTCACACCTCTGGGCCACATGCGGTATTGCATGCCAGAGAAGTCAATGCAGATTTTTTTTTTTCATTTTCATTGACTCCTATGGGGAAACTCGCTTTAATATGCAAGTGCTTTGGATTACGAGCATTCTCCTGGAACGGATTATGCTCGTAATCCAAGGTTACACTGTAGGTGATTCTGCATTTCCACCAGCAGGGGGCGTGCGGGCCACTTCTGCTGTGATCATTCAGGTACAGATACAGGTGCCGGAGGGCCAGAAGTGGTTAAAGGAAAGAGCAGAGAACGCCAATTAAATGCAGTATGTAGGAAAAGATTTGATTAACCCCCTCGCGCAGACCGTGCGCAAATTTGCGTTTGTGGATTGAAGGGGTTTAACCGGGGTGATGCCGGCAGCTGCAGGCATCACCCCAGTACCATTTTTTAGAGCCAGCAGTTGGCTTTTTAGTGATAACAACCGATCTGGCTAAAAGCCGCTCGGCTGTTATCCTAAGGAGCGGGAGGGGACGTCCCCCTCCCCCCTCCCGCCGCCTTCCGGCACTCTTCCTGGGCCTCCCGTTCCACTGGAAAACCCGAGCCACCATTCGGCGAGTCCGCCACCTAGGCTGAGACCTGACCAGGGGAGGGCTGGCGGCCTTAGGCCTGGGGGGCAAGTCCAGTCAAGTGGCCCATTGAACCGCCGAATCAGCTCACCATCCATGGCCCACCTGGTTTTTCAATGCAGCCTCACCAGTGCCCATCAGTGCAGCCAACTCCAGTGCCCATCAATGCAGCCTGATCACTGGGGCAGGTTACATGGGGTGTATGGGGGGGGGAGATGGGGGGTCAGCTAGGGGTGTCAGGGTCTCTCACCTCAGCGATCTCAGTTCAGCATGTCCTTGCATGCCACGGTCTCCTGGGGGGGGGGTAACGCTCCTGATCCTGGGGTCAAGTTGCAGCCAGCGCCCAGCCCTGTAGCCCTGCGTCCCGACTCCCTGGCACGTAGTGATGAGCCGAACACCCCCGGGTTCGGTTCGCACCAGAACCCGCGAACGGACCGAAAGTTCGAACGAACATTAGAACCCTATTAAATACAATGGATGCGAACGTTCGAATTCTAAAGTGCTAATTATAACAACTATTATGCATGTTATTGTCCTAAAAAGGGTTTGGGAACCCGGGTTCTGCACCAGGGGACATGTATCAATGCAAAAAGAAGTTTTAAAAACGGTCGTTTTTCGGGAGCAGTCATTTTAATGATGCATAAAGTGAAAAAAAAAAAGTCAAATATTCCTTTAAATATCGTACCTGGGGGGTGTCTAAAGTATGCCTGTGAAGTGCCACGTGTTTCCCGTGTTTAGAACTGTCCCTGCACAAAATGACACTTCTAAAGGAAAAAAAAGCCATTTAAAACTGCTTGCGGCTTTAATGTAATGTCTGGTCCCGGTAATATGGATGAAATTCTTTAAGAAAAATGGCATAGCTACCCCATGACCCCCCCCCTACCCCAGCCCATTACCAGCCCCTTTGGGTCTTGTATGGATATTAAGGGGAACCCCGCACATAAAATAAAAAAGGCCCTATATACTCTGAACAGCCCTATACAGGCGGTGCATACAAGACAGGGACTGTAGGTTTGTTCTTATGTAGAGTCTGTTTGTAATTTTGAACAGGTACATTGTTGAAGTGTAGCTCCAGACCAAAAATCTATTTTTAAACTTTTTGGAAAACATAGGTAAGGGTTATCACCCCTGTAACATTTGTTTTGCTGTCTGTGCCCCTGTTCAGAACATTTCACCTCACTTTCCGTCCCAATGACAACTGTTTTTGAAATGTGGTGTTTTTCTTGAAACAAGGATTGCTGATAAAGCATCAGTACAGAGGAGACACCTTTCTCCCATATTTATTCTTACAGGAGAGAATTTTCCTTCCTAGTGGTAGATTTCCTCTCACTTCCTGTTGTCTTCTTGCGTTTGCAAGTAGGAGTCGTTTGTAAGTTGGATGTTTGAAAGTAGGGACCTGCCGTATATACTCTGCAGAAATAGGCCCCTTAGTTGTTGGTGTTGGCACAACACTGTAAGCACTCACAGTTACTCTTGGTTGGTGCTGGAACGCCCTGCTGTCAACTATTATATCAGGAATTTTAATTACATATAATTGTTGAACAGTGGTAGTAAAAATTGGGCCTTTGATGGTGGTGCTGGTGCCACAACACTGTAAGCCCTGACAGTTACTCTTGGTGGGTGCAGCAATGGGCCCTGCTGTGAATTATTAGATCAAGAATTGTAATTACATGCCCCTGTTGAACAGGGGCTGAAAAATTGGGCCTTAGGCACTGGTGGCACAACACTGCAACCCCTCACAGATACTGTACTTGGAGCACAGCAATGAGCCCTGTTGCAAAGTATTGCTTCAAAAATTGTAATGACACGCCCCTGTTAAACAGGGGCTGAAAAATTGGGCCTTAGGCACTGGTGGCACAACACTGCAACTCCTCACAGATACTGTACTTGGAGCACACCAATGAGCCCTGTTGCAAAGTATTGCTTCAAAAATTGTAATGACACGCCCCTGTTAAACAGGGGCTGAAAAATTGGGCCTTAGGCACTGGTGGCACAACACTGCAACTCCTCACAGATACTGTACTTGGAGCACAGCAATGAGCCCTGTTGCAAAGTATTGCTTCAAAAATTGTAATTACACGCCCCTGTTAAACAGGGGCTGAAAAATTGGGCGTTAGGCACTGGTGGCGGCACCCATAAACAAAAATGATCTTACAAGCTATCATCATCAATCGTATCATTGAGGACTCGGAGGAGGAGGATAGCCAGTCAACATAACAGCACAGGCACTCAGCATCAGCATCAGTCTTGAAGGGATGTGACATGTTAAAATCAATTAGTCTGTTATATCAGCATCAGGTGTGTGGTAGCTGGTGGTGATCCAAGACTGGTTCATCTTGATGAAAGTCAGTCGATCAACCGAGTCGGTGGACAGGCGCACCCTGTGATCCGTGACAAATCCTCCAGCAGCACTGAATGTGCGTTCCGAAAGAACGCTGGATGCAGGACAGGCCAGTAGCTCAATTGCATACTGTGCAAGCTCTGGCCAGTGATCCATCCTCAAGACCCAGTAAGCCAGAGGATTTTCGGTGGGGAAGGTGTCCAAGTCTGACCTTGCCCCTAGATATTCCTGCACCATGTTTATCAGACGCTGGCGATGGTTGCTGGAACCGATCATACTTTGGGGCTGCAGACTAAAGAATTGTCTGAACGCATCGGTCAGACGGCCACCTTCCCCACCGCTCCTTCTTTGACTGGCCGAAGCCTCAGCAACTCGTTGTCCAGGACCAGGAGTTTGCAACCTCCCAGTCTCTGGGAACGCGTTGCACAGACCTTTCTGCAAGGCCTCCCGGAGTTGTCTCATCCTCTGCTCCCTCTGCGACGGTAACATAAGGTCCGCAACCTTACCCTTGTACCGTGGATCAAGGAGAGTGGCCAGCCAGTAATGGTCCCTCTCCTTGATCCGAAGAATACGAGGATCCTTCCGCAGACTTTGCAGGATCAGGGAGGCCATGCAGCGTAGGTTTGCTGAGGCATTCGCTCCGGAGTCCTCTGGGTCACTAAGGACGACATGATCCGCAGCCACCTCCTCCCAGCCACGTACAAGTCCACTGGTTTCTTGGGACTGTAAATCATCCCTAAAAGACTGCTGCTGATGATGCTGAGTGCCAGCCTCCACCTCCATGCTGACACAATCCTCCTCCTCCTCCTCCTCCTCCTCCTCCTCTTCCTGTGCGATGGGTGGGACAGAAGGAACACTGTCTGGGTAAAGGGGGCCTTGAGAGGCAAGGAAGTCCTCCTCTTCCTGCCTCTGTTCTGCCTCAAGTGCCCTGTCCATTATTCCACGCAGCGTGTGCTCCAACAGGTGGACAAGAGGTACAGTGTCACTGATGCATGCACTGTCACTGCTCACCATCCTCGTGGCCTCCTCAAATGGTGCCAGGACAGTGCATGCATCCCTGATCATGCCCCACTGGCGTGGAGAAAAAAAACCAAGCTCCCCTGACCCTGTCCTGGTGCCGTAGTCGCACAGGTACTCATTGATGGCCCTCTGCTGCGTGTGCAGCCGCTGCAGCATGGCCAACGTTGAGTTCCACCTGGTGGGCATGTCACATATAAGGCGGTTCTTGGGCAGGTTCAACTCCTTTTGCAGCTCAGCCAGGCGAGCACTGGCATTATAAGATCTGCGGAAATGCACACAGACTTTCCTGGCCTGCCTCAGGACATCCTGTAAGCCCGGGTACCTGCCCAAGAAGCGCTGCACCACCAGGTTAAGGACGTGAGCCACACAGGGCACATGGGTCAGTTGTCCCTGTCGGAGGGCGGAGAGGAGGTTGGTGCCATTGTCGCAAACCACCATTCCTGGCTTAAGCTGGCGTGGCGTCAACCACCTCTCGGCCTGGCCCTGCAGAGCAGACAGGACCTCTGCCCCAGTGTGGCTTCTGTCCCCCAAACACACCAGCGCAAGCACGGCATGGCATCTTTTTGCCTGCGTACTTGCGTAGCCCCGTGAACGGCTACGGAGCACCGCTGGTTCATAGGACAAACCACAGGAAGAGGCCATGGAGGAAGAAGAAGAGGAGGGGGTGGAGGAGAGAGGTGTGTCACAACCAGTAGTAGCATTTTGGAGGCGTGGCGGTGGGACAACCTCCAACACTACTGCACCTTGTCCTGAATCCTTCCCAGCTGCCAAAAGAGTGACCCAATGGGCCGTGAAAGAAAGGTAACGTCCCTGTCCATGCCTGCTGGACCATGAGTCAGCGGTAATATGCACCTTACCGCTGACCGCCCTGTCCAGCGAGGCCAAGACATTGCCTTCCACATGCCGGTAGAGAGCCGGAATAGCCTTCCGTGAGAAAAAGTGGCGTTTGGGAACCTGCCACTGAGGAACTGCACATTGCACAAACTCACGGAAGGGGGCCGAGTCTACCAACTGAAAAGGCAGCAGTTGAAGCGCTAGCAATTTAGCCAAGCTAGCATTCAACCGCTGGGCATGTGGATGGCTGGGAGTGAACTTCTTTCGACGGTCCAGCAGCTGGGGCAGGGAAATTTGCCTGCTAGAATCGGACGTCGGTGTACTGCTAGCAGAGTGGGCGCAAGTACTTGGCTGTGACACACCTAATTCTACACCTTCATTCCTCTCAGTGCATGTTTCAGAGAGGACTGAAGTTATAGTGGGGTTGGAGATCCCAGCTGATGCGGTGCAAGGAGAGGTCCGCTTTGTTCTTTGGTGTGGGTCTTTGAGGTAGGCTTGCCAACGAGCTGCATGGCAGGTCAACATATGTCTGGTCAGGCATGTGGTACCCAAGCGGCTGATGTTTTGGCCACGCGATATACGCTTGAGACATATGTTGCAAACAGCAGCTGTGCGATCTGATGCACTAGCCTCAAAAAAGGCCCACACCAAAGAACTTTTTGAATGACGGGCAGAGGCAGCGCCCTGCACAGGCGGAGCTCTGCGGTGTGATTCCGTCGGTGTACTGCCCTTACGCTGGCCACCAAAGGGCATCCTGCCTCGTTGGAGATGTGCCTCCTCCTCATCCTCCTCCTCCTCCTCTCTCCTATTAGGCACCCACGTGGAGTCAGTGACCTCATCATCCCCTCCCTCCTCATCACTGGAGCCAATCTGGCAGTATGCTGCAGCTGCTGGAACATGACTGCCAGATTGGTGTCCTTCTTGAGCATCCCCTCTGTCTGCTCTCACGCTACTGCCTTCCTCTAGCTGGGTTTCATCATCAGACCCTTCGAAACGCTGGGCATCCTCCTGGAGCATGTACCCAACACTGTGCTGAAACAGTTCGGGGGACTCCTCAGGAGGAGGACATGGTGGGTCTAGGGAAGGAGTGACTGATGATTTGTCTGACATTGATACCAGGGAAGACGACGCTTTGGCAGCTGCTTTTCCAGTACCCTGAGCCTGGGTGAGAGAGGATGAGGAGGAGGAGGAGGGCTTGGTCATCCACTCTACCAAGTCTTCGGCATGATGTGGCTCAACATGTCCAGCTGCCGAAAAGAAGGACAAGCGTGTCCCATGGCCATGTGCTGATGACAATGCACCGCGTCCACGACCAGCACTGTTGCCCCCAGACACAGAGCCTGCTTGCCCTCTTTTATTGCCTCCTGACTGTCTGCCTCTCCTTGTTTGCCTTCCAGACATTCTAATAGATGGCCTGCAGGGAGATGGGAAAAAAGCAATAAGGGCTACCTTCAGGTGTCCTTCTCTGTCCCTTGAAACAAGGACTTTCACAGTGAAAGAAACTGACACTCTCCCTACCTACAGTTTTCTGTCCCTAGAAAAAATGTTTTTTTTAATCACAATATAGCACAAGGACAATTCACTCACTGTCCTTACAGGTCCCTGGAAACAAGGACTTGCAGAGTGAAAGAAAAAAAACACTCTCCCTACCTACAGTTTTCTGTCCCTAGAAAAAATGTTTTTTTTAATCACAATATAGCACAAGGACAATTCACTCACTGTCCTTCCAGGTCCCTGGAAACAAGGACTTGCAGAGTGAAATAAACTGACACTCTCCCTACCTACAGTTTTCTGTCCCTAGAATAAATGTTTTTTTTAAGCACAATATAGCACAAGGACAATTCACTCACTGTCCTTACAGGTCCCTGGAAACAAGGACTTGCAGAGTGAAAGAAAAAAAACACTCTCCCTACCTACAGTTTTCTGTCCCTAGAAAAAATGTTTTTTTTAATCACAATATAGCACAAGGACAATTCACTCACTGTCCTTACAGGTCCCTGGAAACAAGGACTTGCAGAGTGAAAGAAAAAAAACACTCTCCCTACCTACAGTTTTCTGTCCCTAGAAAAAATGTTTTTTTTAATCACAATATAGCACAAGGACAATTCACTCACTGTCCTTCCAGGTCCCTGGAAACAAGGACTTGCAGAGTGAAATAAACTGACACTCTCCCTACCTACAGTTTTCTGTCCCTAGAATAAATGTTTTTTTTAAGCACAATATAGCACAAGGACAATTCACTCACTGTCCTTACAGGTCCCTGGAAACAAGGACTTGCAGAGTGAAAGAAAAAAAACACTCTCCCTACCTACAGTTTTCTGTCCCTAGAAAAAATGTTTTTTTTAATCACAATATAGCACAAGGACAATTCACTCACTGTCCTTACAGGTCCCTGGAAACAAGGACTTGCAGAGTGAAATAAACTGACACTCTCCCTACCTACAGTTTTCTGTCCCTAGAATAAATGTTTTTTTTAAGCACAATATAGCACAAGGAGAATTCACTCACTGTCCTTCCAGGTCCCTGGAAACAAGGACTTGCAGAGTGAAAGAAAAAAAACACTCTCCCTACCTACAGTTTTCTGTCCCTAGAATAAATGTTTTTTTTAAGCACAATATAGCACAAGGACAATTCACTCACTGTCCTTACAGGTCCCTGGAAACAAGGACTTGCAGAGTGAAAGAAAAAAAACACTCTCCCTACCTACAGTTTTCTGTCCCTAGAAAAAATGTTTTTTTTAATCACAATATAGCACAAGGACAATTCACTCACTGTCCTTACAGGTCCCTGGAAACAAGGACTTGCAGAGTGAAATAAACTGACACTCTCCCTACCTACAGTTTTCTGTCCCTAGAATAAATGTTTTTTTTAAGCACAATATAGCACAAGGAGAATTCACTCACTGTCCTTCCAGGTCCCTGGAAACAAGGACTTGCAGAGTGAAAGAAAAAAAACACTCTCCCTACCTACAGTTTTCTGTCCCTAGAAAAAATGTTTTTTTTAATCACAATATAGCACAAGGACAATTCACTCACTGTCCTTCCAGGTCCCTGGAAACAAGGACTTGCAGAGTGAAATAAACTGACACTCTCCCTACCTACAGTTTTCTGTCCCTAGAATAAATGTTTTTTTTAAGCACAATATAGCACAAGGACAATTCACTCACTGTCCTTACAGGTCCCTGGAAACAAGGACTTGCAGAGTGAAAGAAAAAAAACACTCTCCCTACCTACAGTTTTCTGTCCCTAGAAAAAATGTTTTTTTTAATCACAATATAGCACAAGGACAATTCACTCACTGTCCTTACAGGTCCCTGGAAACAAGGACTTGCAGAGTGAAAGAAAAAAAACACTCTCCCTACCTACAGTTTTCTGTCCCTAGAAAAAATGTTTTTTTAATCACAATATAGCACAAGGACAATTCACTCACTGTCCTTCCAGGTCCCTGGAAACAAGGACTTGCAGAGTGAAATAAACTGACACTCTCCCTACCTACAGTTTTCTGTCCCTAGAATAAATGTTTTTTTTAAGCACAATATAGCACAAGGACAATTCACTCACTGTCCTTACAGGTCCCTGGAAACAAGGACTTGCAGAGTGAAAGAAAAAAAACACTCTCCCTACCTACAGTTTTCTGTCCCTAGAAAAAATGTTTTTTTTAATCACAATATAGCACAAGGACAATTCACTCACTGTCCTTACAGGTCCCTGGAAACAAGGACTTGCAGAGTGAAATAAACTGACACTCTCCCTACCTACAGTTTTCTGTCCCTAGAATAAATGTTTTTTTTAAGCACAATATAGCACAAGGAGAATTCACTCACTGTCCTTCCAGGTCCCTGGAAACAAGGACTTGCAGAGTGAAAGAAAAAAAACACTCTCCCTACCTACAGTTTTCTGTCCCTAGAAAAAATGTTTTTTTTAATCACAATATAGCACAAGGACAATTCACTCACTGTCCTTCCAGGTCCCTGGAAACAAGGACTTGCAGAGTGAAATAAACTGACACTCTCCCTACCTACAGTTTTCTGTCCCTAGAATAAATGTTTTTTTTAAGCACAATATAGCACAAGGACAATTCACTCACTGTCCTTACAGGTCCCTGGAAACAAGGACTTGCAGAGTGAAAGAAAAAAAACACTCTCCCTACCTACAGTTTTCTGTCCCTAGAAAAAATGTTTTTTTTAATCACAATATAGCACAAGGACAATTCACTCACTGTCCTTACAGGTCCCTGGAAACAAGGACTTGCAGAGTGAAAGAAAAAAAACACTCTCCCTACCTACAGTTTTCTGTCCCTAGAAAAAATGTTTTTTTTAATCACAATATAACACAAGGACAATTCACTCACTGTCCTTCCAGGTCCCTGGAAACAAGGACTTGCAGAGTGAAATAAACTGACACTCTCCCTACCTACAGTTTTCTGTCCCTAGAATAAATGTTTTTTTTAAGCACAATATAGCACAAGGACAATTCACTCACTGTCCTTACAGGTCCCTGGAAACAAGGACTTGCAGAGTGAAAGAAAAAAAACACTCTCCCTACCTACAGTTTTCTGTCCCTAGAAAAAATGTTTTTTTTAATCACAATATAGCACAAGGACAATTCACTCACTGTCCTTACAGGTCCCTGGAAACAAGGACTTGCAGAGTGAAAGAAAAAAAACACTCTCCCTACCTACAGTTTTCTGTCCCTAGAAAAAATGTTTTTTTTAATCACAATATAGCACAAGGACAATTCACTCACTGTCCTTCCAGGTCCCTGGAAACAAGGACTTGCAGAGTGAAATAAACTGACACTCTCCCTACCTACAGTTTTCTGTCCCTAGAATAAATGTTTTTTTTAAGCACAATATAGCACAAGGACAATTCACTCACTGTCCTTACAGGTCCCTGGAAACAAGGACTTGCAGAGTGAAAGAAAAAAAACACTCTCCCTACCTACAGTTTTCTGTCCCTAGAAAAAATGTTTTTTTTAATCACAATATAGCACAAGGACAATTCACTCGCTGTCCTTACAGGTCCCTGGAAACAAGGACTTGCAGAGTGAAATAAACTGACACTCTCCCTACCTACAGTTTTCTGTCCCTAGAATAAATGTTTTTTTTAAGCACAATATAGCACAAGGAGAATTCACTCACTGTCCTTCCAGGTCCCTGGAAACAAGGACTTGCAGAGTGAAAGAAAAAAAACACTCTCCCTACCTACAGTTTTCTGTCCCTAGAAAAAATGTTTTTTTTAATCACAATATAGCACAAGGACAATTCACTCACTGTCCTTCCAGGTCCCTGGAAACAAGGACTTGCAGAGTGAAATAAACTGACACTCTCCCTACCTACAGTTTTCTGTCCCTAGAATAAATGTTTTTTTTAAGCACAATATAGCACAAGAACAATTCACTCACTGTCCTTACAGGTCCCTGGAAACAAGGACTTGCAGAGTGAAAGAAAAAAAACACTCTCCCTACCTACAGTTTTCTGTCCCTAGAAAAAATGTTTTTTTTAATCACAATATAGCACAAGGACAATTCACTCACTGTCCTTACAGGTCCCTGGAAACAAGGACTTGCAGAGTGAAAGAAAAAAAACACTCTCCCTACCTACAGTTTTCTGTCCCTAGAAAAAATGTTTTTTTTAATCACAATATAACACAAGGACAATT
This sequence comes from Rana muscosa, assembly GCA_029206835.1. Lineage (NCBI taxonomy): Eukaryota > Metazoa > Chordata > Amphibia > Anura > Ranidae > Rana > Rana muscosa. Next base: position 240,041,711 of record CM055126.1, read on the forward strand.
CACTCACTGTCCTTCCAGGTCCCTGGAAACAAGGACTTGCAGAGTGAAATAAACTGACACTCTCCCTACCTACAGTTTTCTGTCCCTAGAATAAATGTTTTTTTTAAGCACAATATAGCACAAGGACAATTCACTCACTGTCCTTACAGGTCCCTGGAAACAAGGACTTGCAGAGTGAAAGAAAAAAAACACTCTCCCTACCTACAGTTTTCTGTCCCTAGAAAAAATGTTTTTTTAATCACAATATAGCACAAGGACAATTCACTCACTGTCCTTACAGGTCCCTGGAAACAAGGACTTGCAGAGTGAAATAAACTGACACTCTCCCTACCTACAGTTTTCTGTCCCTAGAATAAATGTTTTTTTTAATCACAATATAGCACAAGGACAATTCAGTCACTGTCCTTCCAGGTCCCTGGAAACAAGGACTTGCAGAGTGAAATAAACTGACACTCTCCCTACCTACAGTTTTCTGTCCCTAGAATAAATGTTTTTTTTAAGCACAATATAGCACAAGGACAATTCACTCACTGTCCTTACAGGTCCCTGGAAACAAGGACTTGCAGAGTGAAAGAAAAAAAACACTCTCCCTACCTACAGTTTTCTGTCCCTAGAAAAAATGTTTTTTTTAAGCACAATATAGCACAAGGACAATTCACTCACTGTCCTTACAGGTCCCTGGAAACAAGGACTTGCAGAGTGAAAGAAAAAAAACACTCTCCCTACCTACAGTTTTCTGTCCCTAGAAAAAATGTTTTTTTTAATCACAATATAGCACAAGGACAATTCACTCACTGTCCTTACAGGTCCCTGGAAACAAGGACTTGCAGAGTGAAAGAAACTGACACTGTCCCTACCTACAGTTTTCTGTCCCTAGAATAAATGTTTTTTTTAAGCACAATATAGCACAAGGAGAATTCACTCACTGTCCTTCCAGGTCCCTGGAAACAAGGACTTGCAGAGTGAAATAAACTGACACTCTCCCTACCTACAGTTTTCTGTCCCTAGAATAAATGTTTTTTTTAAGCACAATATAGCACAAGGACAATTCACTCACTGTCCTTCCAGGTCCCTGGAAACAAGGACTTGCAGAGTGAAAGAAACTGACACTCTCCCTACCTACAGTTTTCTGTCCCTAGAATAAATGTTTTTTTAAGCACAATATAGCACAAGGACAATTCACTCACTGTCCTTCCAGGTCCCTGGAAACAAGGACTTGCAGAGTGAAAGAAACTGACACTGTCCCTACCTACAGTTTTCTGTCCCTAGAATAAATGTTTTTTTTAAGCACAATATAGCACAAGGACAATTCAGTCACTGTCCTTCCAGGTCCCTGGAAACAAGGACTTGCAGAGTGAAATAAACTGACACTCTCCCTACCTACAGTTTTCTGTCCCTAGAATAAATGTTTTTTTTAAGCACAATATAGCACAAGGACAATTCAGTCACTGTCCTTCCAGGTCCCTGGAAACAAGGACTTGCAGAGTGAAATAAACTGACACTCTCCCTACCTACAGTTTTCTGTCCCTAGAATAAATGTTTTTTTTAAGCACAATATAGCACAAGGACAATTCACTCACTGTCCTTACAGGTCCCTGGAAACAAGGACTTGCAGAGTGAAAGAAAAAAAACACTCTCCCTACCTACAGTTTTCTGTCCCTAGAAAAAATGTTTTTTTTAAGCACAATATAGCACAAGGACAATTCACTCACTGTCCTTACAGGTCCCTGGAAACAAGGACTTGCAGAGTGAAAGAAAAAAAACACTCTCCCTACCTACAGTTTTCTGTCCCTAGAAAAAATGTTTTTTTTAATCACAATATAGCACAAGGACAATTCACTCACTGTCCTTACAGGTCCCTGGAAACAAGGACTTGCAGAGTGAAAGAAACTGACACTGTCCCTACCTACAGTTTTCTGTCCCTAGAATAAATGTTTTTTTTAAGCACAATATAGCACAAGGAGAATTCACTCACTGTCCTTCCAGGTCCCTGGAAACAAGGACTTGCAGAGTGAAATAAACTGACACTCTCCCTACCTACAGTTTTCTGTCCCTAGAATAAATGTTTTTTTTAAGCACAATATAGCACAAGGACAATTCACTCACTGTCCTTACAGGTCCCTGGAAACAAGGACTTGCAGAGTGAAAGAAACTGACACTCTCCCTACCTACAGTTTTCTGTCCCTAGAATAAATGTTTTTTTAAGCACAATATAGCACAAGGACAATTCACTCACTGTCCTTCCAGGTCCCTGGAAACAAGGACTTGCAGAGTGAAAGAAACTGACACTGTCCCTACCTACAGTTTTCTGTCCCTAGAATAAATGTTTTTTTTAAGCACACTATAGCACAAGCACAAAACACACTGACACTCTCCCTACCTATCCTTCTCTTTCCCTAAACTAAAGGAATCCAGGTTAAGCAAGAAAGAAATAACAGTCACTGTCCCTGCCTATGCTGCTCTATCCCTGCTCCGGAACACACTACACTAGGCCGCCGTGCTGGCGGCCTTTTATAGTGTGGGGCGTGTACTAAACACCCTCAGCAATAATTGGCCACAGGCATCCTGCCTGTGGCCAATCATTGCTCTCCTCGCTGCCGGCGCTGTGATTGGCCAAGCATGCGGGGTCACAGTGCATGCTTGGCCAATCACAGCGCCTGGATGACACTGCGATGGCGTAGTGCATTGTGGGCCGTTCGCGTCACTCGAATTTGGCGCGAACGGCCCAAATCGTTCGATCTTCGTCGAACGATCGAACAGCCGATGTTCGAGTCGAACGTATGTTCGACTCGAACACGAAGCTCATCCCTACTGGCACGCCCTGCCTCTGCCTGCTTCCAAGAATCCGGTCCCAGGGAGTTGTAGTTTCCTCTGCACTGCTGTGTTTTCCACCCACCAGAAGCTTGAGTGCGGACTACAACTCCCGGAATGCAACAGCTAGTGGTCGGCCACCATGGCCATGCCCCCGGCCCGACTTCCTAGACCAGAATAAAAAGAAAATGGTAGCGAGCAGCGGCTGCCGGCCAATTTGAACATAAGTTAGGGCGGCCTGGGAGGCAATTGCCACCCTTCCCCCTGGCCCAGCCCTCCCCTGGACCTGACCAAAGCTGGAACCGGCTCCCATCTGGTCTCCAATGTAAAATCCTGGAAGCGACGTCATGACATCACTTCCGCTTTGAAAACAAAAATGGTGAGGACAGCCGCACTCCAATCCAACGTATGTTTATTGAAGAAAGACAGGCACTACAAAAACCAGCATAAACCAGGACAACTGACGCGTTTCACACTTGTTCAGTGTTTACTCATAGCTTCCGGTTTACTCGGCTCAGAATCGCCGGTTTTGGCGTTCTGAATACTTTTAAGTGCAAAGGAGGGACTTGGGGGTCTTTAAGACCCTCCCCCATCCCTCCATAAAGAGTACCTGTCACCACCTATTACTGTCACCAGGGATGTTTACATTCCTTGAGACAGCAATAAAAGTGATCAGAATTATTATTATTTTTTTAAAGAGGAAATAAACCCTCTTTTTTTTTTCTTCAAAAAAAAAAAAACCCTGAAAGAGAAAGGCATAATGAGCTAGTATGCTATGCATACTAGCTCATTATGTGGCACTTACCTGAGATCGAAGCTCCCGAAGCGCTCCTCGTTCCCCGCCGCCGCCATGCCCCCTCCGAGCGCCTTCCGGGTTTTGCCGCCCCTGGCGCTGTGACTGGCCGAAGCGGCGATGACGTCACTCCTGCACATGCGCGCATTCCTGTCATGTTCCCGGCATTTCCCATTCGAAAACCGGCAGGCTCAGTGCACCTGCGCCGTAGATATCGGTGCAGTCTTTTCTGCAAATATCTCCTTAACCGTTATACCCAGGTAAGCCAAAAATCTAGGCTGGTGCAAGTTGTCAGAGTGGGTTTGGGTTTACAACCACTTTAAAGGGATAATGTAAAACAACAAAAAAAAAAACAAACAAGAAAAAAATAAACATTTTTAAAGCGCCCCCGTCCCCGCGAGCTCGCGCAGGAAAGAAAACGCACACGTAAGTCGTGCCCGCAAATGTAAATAAAGTTCAAATCACACATGTGAGGTATCGCCGCGATCGCCAGAGTGAGAGACATAATTCTAGCACTGTAACTCTAACCTGGTAACCGTAAAAATAAATAAAAATAAACTGGAGATTTTTAGGTACCGTAGTTTGTCTCCATTCCACGAGCGTGCGCAATTTCAAAGTGTGACATGTTAGGTATCTATTTATTCGGCGTAACATCATCTTTTACATTATACAAAAAAAAAAATTGGGCTAGCTTTACTGTTTCGTTTTTTTTTTTTTTAATTCATGACTAGTGTCTTTTTTTCCCCCCAAAAAAATTGGGTTTGAAAGACCGCTGCGCAAATACCGCGTGACAAAAAATAAAAATAAAACCATCACTATTTTATTCTCTAGGGTCTCTGCTAAAAAAAAATAAATAAATATATATATACCGTGTTTCCCCGAAAATAAGCCCGGGTCTTATAGTAATTTTGGCAACAAAAGACCCAGTAGGGCTTATTTTCAGTGTAGGTCTTACCATGTAATGTGCTGTCTTCTCTCCCCCCCTCCCTCCCTGCCTGACAGGAATCCCCAGTGTGAACTGAGTTAAAATGCTTGTAAAATCCTATAATTTACTCTATTACAGTATTATATAATGTACAATGTGTGTGTTTCTCTAAAATAATTGTGCCAAATACCTTCATTATAGCGCCGCTCTGCGCTTCTGTGACCCGCTGGAGCTCTCTTCCCCGTAATTATATTACAGAAACACACACATTGTACATTATATACTACTGTAATAGAGTGGATTGTAGGATTTTACAAGCATTTTAAAACTAGGGCTTATTTTCGGGGTAGGGCTTATATTTCAGCCCTCCTGGAAAATAACGCTAGGTCTTATTTTCGGGGTAGGTCTTATTTTCGGGAAAACGCTGTATATAAAAAAATGTTTGGGGGTTCTAAGTAATTTTCCAGCAAAAAAATACGAATTTTAACTTGTAAGCAACAAATGTCAGAAACAGGCTTAGGCATGACAGGGTTAAAAATGGCAACCCACAAGATGCATAAGGGTAAGAGCATGAAATTCGCCCAATGTAATTTTCTGTTGAGTGCCTCAGAAGCCAGGAAGCAGACGCCGCTGTCAGGAGCTGTGTAGGGCACCGAGAAACAAAACCGAAAATCCTGGAGCCACGCTGGAGCGCATGGATTGCGCAGGACGGGCACTGACGTCACAGCTGAGGAAGGGCTGCAGGGCGATGAGCGTGGCTACATGTTTTGGAGTGTAACTGCACCATTCTCAATTCTCTGTTTTGACTTTTGCAGACTGAACACAAGAAGAGTGTGACGCTTGATAGTGAAGTAACAACCAGTAAAAAAGAACTACCAACGCGTTTCGACGGCCAAAGCATCCGCTCTACATCAGGGCTTAAAAATCAAAAAAGGAATGTGATTTGACCCTCTATACGAAAATCTGTAGGAGACACCGATGGGCATGTGGAATCCAGGGGTTATGTAATGGCATTGCCTGAGTAGAAGTGTTGCCAGGGTATTGGTGCCCGAAACACGTTCATTTTTTACTACTTGTGACTCTTTGTTAATGTCGGGAACCAGATCTGAACCTGCAACCTCTGCTGTGTCTGGCGATGTCCCTTCTCGCTGAGCCACCTAGCATGCTGAACAGCTCGCTGGACAATTCCTTGAATGATCCTGCCTTGAACCGTGTTTATCTTGAACATTGAACTGTTTGCTCCTCCCATGAACTTCCTATTTAAGCCATGCCATTGGACTTCTTGTTTGCCAGATTATTGTGCTCTCTCCAGCCAATATCTCGCTCTTGTCACTCCTGCCGCCATCCGTATTCTTCGCTACCACTCGTTACTGACCTTTGGCTTGTTCCTTGACTAAGCTTCTGCTTGATCCAACTTACTTATAGGCAGGTACAGTCTACTTTCTCCCCGACAGATGGCGCTCCCCCACTGCGGCACTGTTGTTGGAGATGAATTCAAGAGGAACAGGGGGTTCCTCTATGGTTTCCTGAGTCACTGGGGGGGGGGAGCTATTCTATTGGATGCTGCCTCCCAATGTGACTCTGGCAGCCATCTTGGATCAGGCAGAGCCTATTTAAGAGCCCTGGCTCCTGCATTTGTGAGTGGGCAGTGTAGGGAAAGGTACCCCACCTGTTAGGGACAATACTAGCAGTGGGAAAAGGTTCCTGTCGAGGAGAGAAAGCGAAGGGTCTGCTCCTCCTCAGGACATTTTCTCGATTGGGAGATGCCAGGGCTCATTCTGACATCTTTACAGACGGCTGAGCATTGCTCCAATCTCTTACTGAAAACCATGAGTGCAGCCGGCTGGTGGTCCTCTCTCTGGTTTTGTTGTAAACTGTTACTGCATTACTTCAATACAAGTTCCCTATTGCACCTGACTTTGTGAATTATTGCTGCCGCACCACGCTGCACACCACCTACATGCTATATCTAAAGCTGGACCCGACTTGCTCACCTCCTGGTGGGGCGATTCTGAAAACCATGACCTGGTAGTAACAAGCAGCAAAACCCATCCCCACCACCAGGAGCTCTAGTGAATACCAGTTAGTGCTCGGGTGAGCCCACGTCCTCTGCCAGGATGATCTGTTTGTGAATTTATCCTGCTGGTCGGTGGGAGCCTCTCTACTGGTATAGCTGCTGTGCTGGTCATCAAGCCTGACCCAGGACCATGACAGGTAACCCCCATTGAAGTCTATGGGTGTTGATGTTGGTGGGGGGAATCTTGTTATTCAATTCTGGCAATTTGCTGGGCTAATAGGCAACTATTGTCAAACAAAAGGCACGGGAACCTGGGCACCACCATAGGCAGGGCCGTTTGAAGGAGTTTGGGGGCCCCAAGCAGAATGGACAACAAAATTTTCAAATTGAGAAGTGGGGGGGGGGGGCACGGGGCCCCAAGCAGTTGCTTGGTTTGCCTGTCCTGTTCCGACAGCCCTGACCATAGGGGGCATACTGTACACTTACTTTATTAGATACACCTGTTCTATCGCTTGGTAACATAAATTGCTAATCAGCCATTAACATGGCAGCAGCTCTATGCATTTAGGCATCTAGACGTGGTGAAGACTACTTGCTGAAGTTCAAACCGAATGGGGAAGAAAGGAGATTTAAGTGACTTTGAACGTGGCATGGTTGTTGGCGGCAGACGGGCTGGTCTGAGGATTTCTGGGATTTTCATGCACAACCATCTTTAGGATTTACAGAGAATGGCGGGAAAAAGAGAAAACATCCAGTGAGCGGCAGTTGTGTGGAGGAAAATGCCTTGTTGATGTCAGAGGAGAATGGGCAGACTGGTTCCAGATGATAGAAAGGGAACAGTAACTCAAATAACCACTCGGTACACCCAAGGTATGCAGAATACCATCTCTGAACACACAACACATCCAACCTTGAAGCAGATGGGCTACAGCAGCAGAAGACCACACCGGGTGCCACTCCTGTCAGCTAAGAACAGGAAACTGAGGCTACAATTGGCACAGGATCACCAAAATTGGACAATAGAAGATTGGAAAAACGTTGCCGAGTCTGATGAGTCTGGATTTCAGCTGCGACATTCAGATGGTGGGGTCAGAATTTGGCGCATGGATCCATCCTGCCTTCTATCACTGGATCAGGCTGGTGGTGGGGGTGTAATGCTGTGGGGGATGGGTACACTTTGGGCCCCTTAGTGCCAATTGAGCATCATTTAAACCCCACGGCCTCCCTGAGTATTGTTGCTGACCATGTCCATCCCTTTATGACTACAGTGTCCCCATCTTCTGATGGCTCCTCCCAGCAGGATAATGCACCATGTCACAAAGCTCCAATCATCTCACCACTGGACAATGAGGTCCCTGTCCTCCAATGGCCTCCACACTCACCACATCTCATCCAATAGAGCACCTTTGGGATGTGGTGAAATGGGAGATCGGCATCATGGATGTGCAGCCGACAAATCTGCAGCAACTGCGTGATGTTATCAGGTCACTATGGAGCAAAATCTCTGAGGAACGTTTCCAACACCTTGTTGTATCTTTGCCACCAAGAATGAAGGCAAAAGGGGGTCCAACCCGCTACTAGCAAGGAGTACCTAATAAAGTGGCCGGTGAAAGTATAGCAAGGCCAAAATCAAGAAATAAATAAAATCAGTTTCTCTTCCTACAAAGTGCAGAATGAAATGTTCAAAGCCTTAGGATGCAGTAATACGATTGAATCCTCTGTTATGGGGATCACATTTTGCTCTCGGGGGGCCGCTAGCTCTGGGTCAGCGGCTCAGACCTCTCCTCGGCCCCCCGCTGCTGCAATGAACGCTCCGGACAGAGCAGATGTTTGGCCCCTGGGCCCCGGTCCCTGGAAGCTCGGGAAGAGATAGAAGAACAATGTCAGAGGTGTCAGCCTGCCGTCCAGAACTTGCTGACGCTCCAAATAAAACGCTGACTAGATAAGAGAGCGACTTGTAGAGACACCTTGTATATTCCTATATGGCCTTTCTTTCCAAGTGAAAAACTTCTTAGATTAATGTCACCAATAGAAAGGGTGGAATACGCTTCTGTCAAGTCCTGCTCTTCCAGCTAGGACGTCTTGTCTCTCTGTGCTGCGGCTGTGTGTGTGTGCGCTCCTAGCGCCGCTGCGTGTGTGTGTGACTCTCCTAGCGCGGCTGCGTGTGTGCGCTCTTAGCTCCGCTGCGTGTGTGACGCTCCTAGCGCCGCTGCATGTGTGACGCTCCTAGCGCCAATGTGTGTGTGACGCTCCTAGCGCTGCTGTGTGTGTGACGCTCCTAGCGCCGCTGTGTGTGTGACTCTCCTAGCGCCGCTGTGTGTGTGCGCTCCTAGCGCCGCTGTGTGTGTGACGCTCCTAGCGCCGCTGTGTGTGTGTGCGCTCCTAGCGCCACTGCGTGTGTGCGCTCCTAGCTCCGCTGCGTGTGTGACGCTCCTAGCGCCGCTGTGTGTGTGACTCTCCTAGCGCGGCTGCGTGTGTGCGCTCTTAGCTCCGCTGCGTGTGTGACGCTCCTAGGGCCCTGTGTGTGTGACCCTCCTAGCTCCGCTGCGTGTGTGCGCTCCTAGCTCCGCTGCGTGTGTGCGCTCCTAGCGCCGCTGTGTGTGTGTGTGTGACGCTCCTAGCGCGGCTGTGTGTGTGTGTGATGCTCCTAGCCCCGCTGCGTGTGTGTGTGACTCTCCTAGCGCGGCTGCGTGTGTGATGCTCCTAGCGCCGCTGTGTGTGTGACTCTCCTAGCGCCGCTGTGTGTGTGACGCTCCTAGCGCTGCTGTGTGTGTGACGCTCCTAGCACCGCTGTGTGTGTGACGCTCCTAGCGCCGCTGTGTGTGACTCTCCTAGCGCCGCTGTGTGTGTGACGCTCCTAGCGCCGCTGTGTGTGTGTGCGCTCCTAGCGCCACTGTGTGTGTGCGCTCCTAGCTCCGCTGTGTGTGTGACGCTCCTAGCGCCGCTGTGTGTGTGCGCTCCTAGCTCCGCTGCGTGTGTGCGCTCCTAGGGCCCTGTGTGTGTGCGCTCCTAGCTCCGCTGCGTGTGTGCGCTCCTAGCGCCGCTGTGTGTGTGTGTGACGCTCCTAGCGCGGCTGCGTGTGTGCTCTCCTAGCGCCGCTGTGTGTGTGTGTGACGCTCCTAGCCCCGCTGCGTGTGTGTGTGACTCTCCTAGCGCGGCTGCGTGTGTGATGCTCCTAGCGCCGCTGTGTGTGTGACTCTCCTAGCGCCGCTGTGTGTGTGACGCTCCTAGCGCTGCTGTGTGTGACGCTCCTAGCGCCGCTGTGTGTGTGACGCTCCTAGCGCCACTGTGTGTGGGATGCTCCTAGCGCCGCTGCGTGTGTGACGCTCCTAGCGCCGCTGCATGTGTGACGCTCCTAGCGCCGCTGTGTGTGTGCGCTGCTAGCTCCGCTGCGTGTGTGCGCTCCTAGGGCCCTGTGTGTGTGACCCTCCTAGCTCCGCTGCGTGTGTGCGCTCCTAGCTCCGCTGCGTGTGAGCGCTCCTAGCGCCGCTGTGTGTGTGTGTGACGCTCCTAGTGCGGCTGCGTGTGTGCGCTCCTAGCGCCGCTGTGTGTGTGTGTGATGCTCCTAGCCCCGCTGCGTGTGTGTGTGACTCTCCTAGCGCGGCTGCGTGTGTGATGCTCCTAGCGCCGCTGTGTGTGTGACTCTCCTAGCGCGGCTGCGTGTGTGACGCTCCTAGCGCTGCTGTGTGTGTGACGCTCCTAGCGCCGCTGCGTGTGTGACGCCCCTAGCGCCGCTGCATGTGTGACGCTCCTAGCGCCGCTGCGTGTGTGACGCTCCTAGCGCCAATGTGTGTGTAACGCTCCTAGCGCTGCTGTGTGTGTGACGCTCCTAGCGCCGCTGTGTGTGTGACTCTCCTAGCGCCGATGTGTGTGTGCGCTCCTAGCGCCGCTGTGTGTGTGACGCTCCTAGCGCCGCTGTGTGTGTGTGCGCTCCTAGCGCCACTGCGTGTGTGCGCTCCTAGCTCCGCTGCGTGTGTGACGCTCCTAGCGCCGCTGTGTGTGTGCGCTCCTAGCTCCGCTGCGTGTGTGCGCTCCTAGGGCCCTGTGTGTGTGCGCTCCTAGCTCTGCTGCGTGTGTGCGCTCCTAGCGCCGCTGTGTGTGTGTGTGACGCTCCTAGCGCGGCTGCGTGTGTGCTCTCCTAGCGCCGCTGTGTGTGTGTGTGACGCTCCTAGCCCCGCTGCGTGTGTGTGTGACTCTCCTAGCGCGGCTGCGTGTGTGATGCTCCTAGCGCCGCTGTGTGTGACTCTCCTAGCGCCGCTGTGTGTGTGACGCTCCTAGCGCTGCTGTGTGGGACGCTCCTAGCGCCGCTGTGTGTGTGACGCTCCTAGCGCCGCTGTGTGTGGGATGCTCCTAGCGCCGCTGCGTGTGTGACGCTCCTAGCGCCGCTGCATGTGTGACGCTCCTAGCGCCGCTGCGTGTGTAACGCTCCTAGCGCCAATGTGTGTGTGACGCTCCTAGCGCTGCTGTGTGTGTGACGCTCCTAGCGCTGCTGTGTGTGTGACGCTCCTAGCGCCGCTGTGTGTGTGACTCTCCTAGCGCCGCTGTGTGTGTGCGCTCCTAGCGCCGCTGTGTGTGTGACGCTCCTAGCGCCGCTGTGTGTGTGTGCGCTCCTAGCGCCACTGCGTGTGTGCGCTCTTAGCTCCGCTGCATGTGTGACGCTCCTAGCGCCGCTGTGTGTGTGCGCTCCTAGCTCCGCTGCGTGTGTGCGCTCCTAGGGCCCTGTGTGTGTGACCCTCCTAGCTCCGCTGCGTGTGTGCGCTCCTAGCTCCGCTGCGTGTGTGCGCTCCTAGCGCCGCTGTGTGTGTGACGCTCCTAGCGCGGCTGCGTGTGTGCTCTCCTAGCGCCGCTGTGTGTGACGCTCCTAGCCCCGCTGCGTGTGTGTGTGACTCTCCTAGCGCGGCTGCGTGTGTGATGCTCCTAGCGCCGCTGTGTGTGTGACTCTCCTAGCGCCGCTGTGTGTGTGACGCTCCTAGCGCTGCTGTGTGTGACGCTCCTAGCGCCGCTGTGTGTGTGACGCTCCTAGCGCCACTGTGTGTGGGATGCTCCTAGCGCCGCTGCGTGTGTGACGCTCCTAGCGCCGCTGCATGTGTGACGCTCCTAGCGCCGCTGTGTGTGTGCGCTGCTAGCTCCGCTGCGTGTGTGCGCTCCTAGGGCCCTGTGTGTGTGACCCTCCTAGCTCCGCTGCGTGTGTGCGCTCCTAGCTCCGCTGCGTGTGAGCGCTCCTAGCGCCGCTGTGTGTGTGTGACGCTCCTAGTGCGGCTGCGTGTGTGCGCTCCTAGCGCCGCTGTGTGTGTGTGTGATGCTCCTAGCCCCGCTGCGTGTGTGTGTGACTCTCCTAGCGCGGCTGCGTGTGTGATGCTCCTAGCGCCGCTGTGTGTGTGACTCTCCTAGCGCGGCTGCGTGTGTGACGCTCCTAGCGCTGCTGTGTGTGTGACGCTCCTAGCGCCGCTGCGTGTGTGACGCCCCTAGCGCCGCTGCATGTGTGACGCTCCTAGCGCCGCTGCGTGTGTGACGCTCCTAGCGCCAATGTGTGTGTAACGCTCCTAGCGCTGCTGTGTGTGTGACGCTCCTAGCGCCGCTGTGTGTGTGACTCTCCTAGCGCCGATGTGTGTGTGCGCTCCTAGCGCCGCTGTGTGTGTGACGCTCCTAGCGCCGCTGTGTGTGTGTGCGCTCCTAGCGCCACTGCGTGTGTGCGCTCCTAGCTCCGCTGCGTGTGTGACGCTCCTAGCGCCGCTGTGTGTGTGCGCTCCTAGCTCCGCTGCGTGTGTGCGCTCCTAGGGCCCTGTGTGTGTGCGCTCCTAGCTCTGCTGCGTGTGTGCGCTCCTAGCGCCGCTGTGTGTGTGTGTGACGCTCCTAGCGCGGCTGCGTGTGTGCTCTCCTAGCGCCGCTGTGTGTGTGTGTGACGCTCCTAGCCCCGCTGCGTGTGTGTGACTCTCCTAGCGCGGCTGCGTGTGTGATGCTCCTAGCGCCGCTGTGTGTGACTCTCCTAGCGCCGCTGTGTGTGTGACGCTCCTAGCGCTGCTGTGTGGGACGCTCCTAGCGCCGCTGTGTGTGTGACGCTCCTAGCGCCGCTGTGTGTGGGATGCTCCTAGCGCCGCTGCGTGTGTGACGCTCCTAGCGACGCTGCATGTGTGACGCTCCTAGCGCCGCTGCATGTGTAACGCTCCTAGCGCCAATGTGTGTGTGACGCTCCTAGCGCTGCTGTGTGTGTGACGCTCCTAGCGCTGCTGTGTGTGTGACGCTCCTAGCGCCGCTGTGTGTGTGACTCTCCTAGCGCCGCTGTGTGTGTGCGCTCCTAGCGCCGCTGTGTGTGTGACGCTCCTAGCGCCGCTGTGTGTGTGTGCGCTCCTAGCGCCACTGCGTGTGTGCGCTCTTAGCTCCGCTGCATGTGTGACGCTCCTAGCGCCGCTGTGTGTGTGCGCTCCTAGCTCCGCTGCGTGTGTGCGCTCCTAGCGCCGCTGTGTGTGTGACCCTCCTAGCTCCGCTGCGTGTGTGCGCTCCTAGCTCCGCTGCGTGTGTGCGCTCCTAGCGCCGCTGTGTGTGTGACGCTCCTAGCGCGGCTGCGTGTGTGCTCTCCTAGCGCCGCTGTGTGTGACGCTCCTAGCCCCGCTGCGTGTGTGTGTGACTCTCCTAGCGCGGCTGCGTGTGTGATGCTCCTAGCGCCGCTGTGTGTGTGACGCTCCTAGCGCCGCTGTGTGTGGGACGCTCCTAGCGCCGCTGCGTGTGTGACGCTCCTAGCGCCGCTGCGTGTGTGACGCTCCTAGCGCCGCTGCGTGTGTGACGCTCCTAGCGCCGATGTGTGTGTGACGCTCCTAGCGCTGCTGTGTGTGTGACGCTCCTAGCGCCGCTGTGTGTGTGACGCTCCTAGCGCCGCTGTGTGTGTGCGCTCATAGCGCCGCTGTGTGTGTGACGCTCCTAGCGCCACTGCGTGTGTGCGCTCCTAGCTCCGCTGCGTGTGTGACGCTTCTAGCGCCGCTGTGTGTGTGCGCTCCTAGCGCCGCTGTGTGTGTGACGCTCCTAGCTCCGCTGTGTGTGTGACGCTCCTAGCGCCGCTGCGTGTGTGCGCTCCTAGCGGCGCTGCGTGTGTGCGCTCCTAGCGCCGCTGCGTGTGTGCGCTGCTAGCGCCGCTGTGTGTGTGCTCCTAGCGCCACTGCGTGTGTGACGCTCCTAGCTCCGCTGCGTGTGTGCGCTCCTAGCTCCGCTGCATGTGTGCGTTCCTAGCGCCGCTGTGTGTGTGCGCTCCTAGGGCCCTGTGTGCGTGACGCTCCTAGCTCCGCTGCGTGTGTGCGCTCCTACCTTCGCTGCGTGTGTGCGCTCCTAGCGCCGCTGTGTGTGTGCGTTCCTAGGGCCCTGTGTGTGTGACGCTCCTAGCTCCGCTGCGTGTGTGCGCTCCTAGCTCCGCTGCGTGTGTGCGCTCCTAGCGCCGCTGTGTGTGTGACGCTCGTAGCGCCGCTGTGTGTGTGACGCTCCTAGCGCCGCTGTGTGTGTGACGCTCGTAGCGCCGCTCTGTGTGTGACGCTCCGAGCGCCGCTTTGCGTGTGACGCTCCTAGCGCCGCTGTGTGTGTGACGCTCGTAGCGCCGCTGTGTGTGTGACGCTCCTAGCGCCGATGTGTGTGTGATGCTCCTAGCGCTGCTGTGTGTGTGACGCTCCTAGCGCCGCTGCGTGTGTGACGCTCCTAGCGCCGCTGCATGTGTGACGCTCCTAGCGCCGCTGCGTGTGTGACGCTCCTAGCTCCGCTGTGTGTGTGACTCTCCTAGTGCCGCTGTGTGTGTGACGCTCCTAGCGCCGCTGTGTGTGTGACGCTCCTAGCGCCGCTGTGTGTGTGACGCTCCTAGCGCCGCTGTGTGTGACGCTCCTAGCGCCGCTGCGTGTGTGACGCTCCTAGCGCCGCTGCGTGTGTGACGCTCCTAGCGCCGATGTGTGTGTGACGCTCCTAGCGCTGCTGTGTGTGACGCTCCTAGCGCCGCTGTGTGTGTGACGCTCCTAGCGCCGCTGTCTGTGTGCGCTCCTAGCGCCGCTGTGTGTGTGCGTTCCTAGGGCCCTGTGTGTGTGACGCTCCTAGCTCCGCTGCGTGTGTGCGCTCCTAGCTCCGCTGCGTGTGTGCGCTCCTAGCGCCGCTGTGTGTGTGACGCTCGTAGCGCCGCTGTGTGTGTGACGCTCCTAGCGCCGCTGTGTGTGTGACGCTCGTAGCGCCGCTGTGTGTGTGACGCTCCTAGCGCCGCTTTGCGTGTGACGCTCCTAGCGCCGCTGTGTGTGTGACGCTCGTAGCGCCGCTGTGTGTGTGACGCTCCTAGCGCCGATGTGTGTGTGATGCTCCTAGCGCTGCTGTGTGTGTGACGCTCCTAGCGCCGCTGCGTGTGTGACGCTCCTAGCGCCGCTGCATGTGTGACGCTCCTAGCGCCGCTGCGTGTGTGACGCTCCTAGCTCCGCTGCGTGTGTGACTCTCCTAGTGCCGCTGTGTGTGTGACGCTCCTAGCGCCGCTGTGTGTGTGACGCTCCTAGCGCCGCTGTGTGTGTGACGCTCCTAGCGCCGCTGTGTGTGACGCTCCTAGCGCCGCTGCGTGTGTGACGCTCCTAGCGCCGCTGCGTGTGTGACGCTCC
The DNA here is from genome assembly GCA_029206835.1 of Rana muscosa. Lineage (NCBI taxonomy): Eukaryota > Metazoa > Chordata > Amphibia > Anura > Ranidae > Rana > Rana muscosa. The sequence goes on from CM055126.1 coordinate 240,056,860, forward strand.
TAGCGCCGATGTGTGTGTGACGCTCCTAGCGCTGCTGTGTGTGACGCTCCTAGCGCCGCTGTGTGTGTGACGCTCCTAGCGCCGCTGTCTGTGTGCGCTCCTAGCGCCGCTGTGTGTGTGACGCTCCTAGCGCCGCTGTGTGTGTGACGCTCCTAGCGCCACTGCGTGTGTGCGCTCTTAGCTCCGCTGCGTGTGTGACGCTCCTAGCGCCGCTGTGTGTGTGCGCTCCTAGCTCCGCTGCGTGTGTGCGCTCCTAGGGCCCTGTGTGTGTGACCCTCCTAGCTCCGCTGCGTGTGTGCGCTCCTAGCTCCGCTGCGTGTGTGCGCTCCTAGCGCCGCTGTGTGTGTGTGTGACGCTCCTAGCGCGGCTGCGTGTGTGCGCTCCTAGCGCCGCTGTGTGTGTGTGTGATGCTCCTAGCCCCGCTGTGTGTGTGTGTGACTCTCCTAGCGCGGCTGCGTGTGTGACGCTCGTAGCGCCGCTGCTGTGTGTGTGACTCTCCTAGCGCCGCTTTGCGTGTGACGCTCCTAGCGCTGCTGTGTGTGTGACGCTCCTAGCGCCGCTGTGTGTGTGTGACGCTCGTAGCGCCGCTGTGTGTGTGACGCTCCTAGCGCCGATGTGTGTGTGCGCTCCTAGCTCCGCTGCGTGTGTGCGCTCCTAGCGCCGCTGCATGTGTGACGCTCCTAGCGCCGCTGCGTGTGTGACGCTCCTAGCTCCGCTGCGTGTGTGACTCTCCTAGTGCCGCTGTGTGTGTGACGCTCCTAGCGCCGCTGTGTGTGTGACGCTCCTAGCGCCGCTGTGTGTGTGACGCTCCTAGCGCCGCTGTGTGTGACGCTCCTAGCGCCGCTGCGTGTGTGACGCTCCTAGCGCCGCTGCGTGTGTGACGCTCCTAGCGCCGATGTGTGTGTGACGCTCCTAGCGCTGCTGTGTGTGACGCTCCTAGCGCCGCTGTGTGTGTGACGCTCCTAGCGCCGCTGTCTGTGTGCGCTCCTAGCGCCGCTGTGTGTGTGACGCTCCTAGCGCCGCTGTGTGTGTGACGCTCCTAGCGCCACTGCGTGTGTGCGCTCTTAGCTCCGCTGCGTGTGTGACGCTCCTAGCGCCGCTGTGTGTGTGCGCTCCTAGCTCCGCTGCGTGTGTGCGCTCCTAGGGCCCTGTGTGTGTGACCCTCCTAGCTCCGCTGCGTGTGTGCGCTCCTAGCTCCGCTGCGTGTGTGCGCTCCTAGCGCCGCTGTGTGTGTGTGTGACGCTCCTAGCGCGGCTGCGTGTGTGCGCTCCTAGCGCCGCTGTGTGTGTGTGTGATGCTCCTAGCCCCGCTGTGTGTGTGTGTGACTCTCCTAGCGCGGCTGCGTGTGTGACGCTCGTAGCGCCGCTGCTGTGTGTGTGACTCTCCTAGCGCCGCTTTGCGTGTGACGCTCCTAGCGCTGCTGTGTGTGTGACGCTCCTAGCGCCGCTGTGTGTGTGTGACGCTCGTAGCGCCGCTGTGTGTGTGACGCTCCTAGCGCCGATGTGTGTGTGCGCTCCTAGCTCCGCTGCGTGTGTGCGCTCCTAGTGCCGCTGTGTGTGTGACGCTCGTAGCGCCGCTGTGTGTGTGACGCTCGTAGCGCCGCTGTGTGTGTGACGCTCCTAGCGCCGATGTGTGTGTGATGCTCCTAGCGCCGCTGTGTGTGTGACACTCCTAGCGCCGCTGCGTGTATGACGCTCCTAGCGCCGCTGCATGTGTGACGCTCCTAGCGCCGCTGCGTGTGTGACGCTCCTAGCTCCGCTGTGTGTGTGACTCTCCTAGCGCCGCTGTGTGTGTGACGCTCCTAGCGCTGCTGTGTGTGTGACGCTCCTAGCGGCGCTGTGTGTGTGACGCTCCTAGCGCCGCTGTGTGTGTGACGCTCCTAGCGCCGCTGTGTGTGTGCGCTCCTAGCGCCGCTGTGTGTGTGACGCTCCTAGCGCCGCTGTGTGTGTGACGCTCCTAGCGCCACTGCGTGTGTGCGCTCTTAGCTCCGCTGCGTGTGTGACGCTCCTAGCGCCGCTGTGTGTGTGCGCTCCTAGCTCCGCTGCGTGTGTGCGCTCCTAGGGCCCTGTGTGTGTGACCCTCCTAGCTCCGCTGCGTGTGTGCGCTCCTAGCTCCGCTGCGTGTGAGCGCTCCTAGCGCCGCTGTGTGTGTGTGTGACGCTCCTAGCGCGGCTGCGTGTGTGCGCTCCTAGCGCCGCTGTGTGTGTGTGTGATGCTCCTAGCCCCGCTGCGTGTGTGTGTGACTCTCCTAGCGCGGCTGCGTGTGTGATGCTCCTAGCGCCGCTGTGTGTGTGACTCTCCTAGCGCGGCTGCGTGTGTGACGCTCCTAGCGCTGCTGTGTGTGTGACGCTCCTAGCGCCGCTGTGTGTGTGACGCTCCTAGCGCTGCTGTGTGTGTGACGCTCCTAGCGCCGCTGTGTGTGTGACGCTCCTAGCGCCGCTGTGTGTGTGACGCTCCTAGCGCCACTGCGTGTGTGCGCTCTTAGCTCCGCTGCGTGTGTGACGCTCCTAGCGCCGCTGTGTGTGTGCGCTCCTAGCTCCGCTGCGTGTGTGCGCTCCTAGGGCCCTGTGTGTGTGACCCTCCTAGCTCCGCTGCGTGTGTGCGCTCCTAGCTCCGCTGCGTGTGTGCGCTCCTAGCGCCGCTGTGTGTGTGACGCTCGTAGCGCCGCTGTGTGTGTGACGCTCCTAGCGCCGATGTGTGTGTGATGCTCCTAGCGCTGCTGTGTGTGTGACGCTCCTAGCGCCGCTGTGTGTGTGACGCTCCTAGCGCCGCTGCGTGTGTGACGCTCCTAGCGCCGCTGCGTGTGTGACGCTCCTAGCGCCGCTGCGTGTGTGACGCTCCTAGCGCCGATGTGTGTGTGACGCTCCTAGCGCTGCTGTGTGTGTGACGCTCCTAGCGCCGCTGTGTGTGTGACGCTCCTAGTGCCGCTGTGTGTGTGCGCTCCTAGCGCCGCTGTGTGTGTGACGCTCCTAGCGCCGCTGTGTGTGTGACGCTCCTAGCGCCACTGCGTGTGTGCGCTCTTAGCTCCGCTGCGTGTGTGACGCTCCTAGCGCCGCTGTGTGTGTGCGCTCCTAGCTCCGCTGCGTGTGTGCGCTCCTAGGGCCCTGTGTGTGTGACCCTCCTAGCTCCGCTGCGTGTGTGCGCTCCTAGCTCCGCTGCGTGTGTGCGCTCCTAGCGCCGCTGTGTGTGTGTGTGACGCTCCTAGCGCGGCTGCGTGTGTGCGCTCCTAGCGCCGCTGTGTGTGTGTGTGATGCTCCTAGCCCCGCTGTGTGTGTGTGTGACTCTCCTAGCGCGGCTGCGTGTGTGACGCTCCTAGCTCCGCTGTGTGTGTGACTCTCCTAGCGCCGCTGTGTGTGTGACGCTCCTAGCGCCGCTGTGTGTTTGACGCTCCTAGCGCCGCTGTGTGTGTGACGCTCCTAGCGCCGCTGCGTGTGTGACGCTCCTAGCGCCGCTGCGTGTGTGACGCTCCTAGCGCCGCTGCGTGTGTGACGCTCCTAGCGCCGATGTGTGTGTGACGCTCCTAGCGCCGCTGTGTGTGTGACGCTCCTAGCGCCGCTGTGTGTGTGACGCTCCTAGCGCCGCTGTGTGTGTGCGCTCCTAGCGCCGCTGTGTGTGTGACGCTCCTAGCGCCGCTGTGTGTGTGACGCTCCTAGCGCCACTGCGTGTGTGCGCTCTTAGCTCCGCTGCGTGTGTGACGCTCCTAGCGCCGCTGTGTGTGTGCGCTCCTAGCTCCGCTGCGTGTGTGCGCTCCTAGGGCCCTGTGTGTGTGACCCTCCTAGCTCCGCTGCGTGTGTGCGCTCCTAGCTCCGCTGCGTGTGAGCGCTCCTAGCGCCGCTGTGTGTGTGTGTGACGCTCCTAGCGCGGCTGCGTGTGTGCGCTCCTAGCGCCGCTGTGTGTGTGTGTGATGCTCCTAGCCCCGCTGCGTGTGTGTGACTCTCCTAGCGCGGCTGCGTGTGTGATGCTCCTAGCGCCGCTGTGTGTGTGACTCTCCTAGCGCGGCTGCGTGTGTGACGCTCCTAGCGCTGCTGTGTGTGTGACGCTCCTAGCGCCGCTGCGTGTGTGACGCCCCTAGCGCCGCTGCATGTGTGACGCTCCTAGCGCCGCTGCGTGTGTGACGCTCCTAGCGCCAATGTGTGTGTGACGCTCCTAGCGCTGCTGTGTGTGTGACGCTCCTAGCGCCGCTGTGTGTGTGACTCTCCTAGCGCCGATGTGTGTGTGCGCTCCTAGCGCCGCTGTGTGTGTGACGCTCCTAGCGCCGCTGTGTGTGTGTGCGCTCCTAGCGCCACTGCGTGTGTGCGCTCCTAGCTCCGCTGCGTGTGTGACGCTCCTAGCGCCGCTGTGTGTGTGCGCTCCTAGCTCCGCTGCGTGTGTGCGCTCCTAGGGCCCTGTGTGTGTGCGCTCCTAGCTCCGCTGCGTGTGTGCGTCTCCTAGCGCCGCTGTGTGTGTGTGTGACGCTCCTAGCGCGGCTGCGTGTGTGCTCTCCTAGCGCCGCTGTGTGTGTGTGTGACGCTCCTAGCCCCGCTGCGTGTGTGTGTGACTCTCCTAGCGCGGCTGCGTGTGTGATGCTCCTAGCGCCGCTGTGTGTGACTCTCCTAGCGCCGCTGTGTGTGTGACGCTCCTAGCGCTGCTGTGTGGGACGCTCCTAGCGCCGCTGTGTGTGTGACGCTCCTAGCGCCGCTGTGTGTGGGATGCTCCTAGCGCCGCTGCGTGTGTGACGCTCCTAGCGCCGCTGCATGTGTGACGCTCCTAGCGCCGCTGCGTGTGTAACGCTCCTAGCGCCAATGTGTGTGTGACGCTCCTAGCGCTGCTGTGTGTGTGACGCTCCTAGCGCTGCTGTGTGTGTGACGCTCCTAGCGCCGCTGTGTGTGTGACTCTCCTAGCGCCGCTGTGTGTGTGCGCTCCTAGCGCCGCTGTGTGTGTGACGCTCCTAGCGCCGCTGTGTGTGTGTGCGCTCCTAGCGCCACTGCGTGTGTGCGCTCTTAGGTCCGCTGCATGTGTGACGCTCCTAGCGCCGCTGTGTGTGTGCGCTCCTAGCTCCGCTGCGTGTGTGCGCTCCTAGGGCCCTGTGTGTGTGACCCTCCTAGCTCCGCTGCCTGTGTGCGCTCCTAGCTCCGCTGCGTGTGTGCGCTCCTAGCGCCGCTGTGTGTGTGACGCTCCTAGCGCGGCTGCGTGTGTGCTCTCCTAGCGCCGCTGTGTGTGTGTGTGTGACGCTCCTAGCCCCGCTGCGTGTGTGTGACTCTCCTAGCGCGGCTGCGTGTGTGATGCTCCTAGCGCCGCTGTGTGTGTGACGCTCCTAGCGCCGCTGTGTGTGGGACGCTCCTAGCGCCGCTGCGTGTGTGACGCTCCTAGCGCCGCTGCGTGTGTGACGCTCCTAGCGCCGCTGCGTGTGTGACGCTCCTAGCGCCGATGTGTGTGTGACGCTCCTAGCGCTGCTGTGTGTGTGACGCTCCTAGCGCCGCTGTGTGTGTGACGCTCCTAGCGCCGCTGTGTGTGTGCGCTCCTAGCGCCGCTGTGTGTGTGACGCTCCTAGCGCCGCTGCGTGTGTGACGCTCCTAGCGCCACTGCGTGTGTGCGCTCCTAGCTCCGCTGCGTGTGTGACGCTCCTAGCGCCGCTGTGTGTGTGCGCTCCTAGCGCCGCTGTGTGTGTGACGCTCCTAGCTCCGCTGTGTGTGTGACGCTCCTAGCGCCGCTGCGTGTGTGCGCTCCTAGCGGCGCTGCGTGTGTGCGCTCCTAGCGCCGCTGCGTGTGTGCGCTGCTAGCGCCGCTGTGTGTGTGTGCTCCTAGCGCCACTGCGTGTGTGACGCTCCTAGCTCCGCTGTGTGTGTGACTCTCCTAGCGCCGCTTTGCGTGTGACGCTCCTAGCGCTGCTGTGTGTGTGACGCTCCTAGCGCCGCTGTGTGTGTGTGACGCTCGTAGCGCCGCTGTGTGTGTGACGCTCCTAGCGCCGATGTGTGTGTGCGCTCCTAGCTCCGCTGCGTGTGTGCGCTCCTAGCGCCGCTGTGTGTGTGACGCTCCTAGCGCCGCTGCGTGTGTGCGCTCTTAGCTCCGCTGCGTGTGTGACGCTCTTAGCTCCGCTGCGTGTGTGACGCTCCTAGCGCCGCTGTGTGTGTGCGCTCCTAGCTCCGCTGCGTGTGTGCGCTCCTAGGGCCCTGTGTGTGTGACCCTCCTAGCTCCGCTGCGTGTGTGCGCTCCTAGCTCCGCTGCGTGTGTGCGCTCCTAGCGCCGCTGTGTGTGTGTGTGACGCTCCTAGCGCGGCTGCGTGTGTGTGCTCCTAGCGCCGCTGTGTGTGTGTGTGATGCTCCTAGCCCCGCTGCGTGTGTGTGTGACTCTCCTAGCGCGGCTGCGTGTGTGACGCTCGTAGCGCCGCTGTGCGTGTGACTCTCCTAGCGCCGCTTTGCGTGTGACGCTCCTAGCGCTGCTGTGTGTGTGACGCTCCTAGCGCTGCTGTGTGTGTGACGCTCGTAGCGCCGCTGTGTGTGTGACGCTCCTAGCGCCGATGTGTGTGTGTGTGACGCTCCTAGCGCGGCTGCGTGTGTGCGCTCCTAGCGCCGCTCTGTGTGTGTGTGATGCTCCTAGCGCGGCTGCGTGTGTGCGCTCCTAGCGCCGCTGTGTGTGTGTGACTCTCCTAGCGCGGCTGCGTGTGTGACGCTCGTAGCGCCGCTGTGTGTGTGACTCTCCTAGCGCCGCTTTGCGTGTGACGCTCCTAGCGCTGCTGTGTGTGTGACGCTCCTAGCGCCGCTGTGTGTGTGACGCTCGTAGCGCCGCTGTGTGTGTGACGCTCCTAGCGCCGATGTTTGTGTGATGCTCCTAGCGCTGCTGTGTGTGTGACGCTCCTAGCGCCGCTGCGTGTGTGACGCTCCTAGCGCCGCTGCGTGTGTGACGCTCCTAGCTCCGCTGTGTGTGTGACTCTCCTAGCGCCGCTGTGTGTGTGACGCTCCTAGCGCCGCTGCGTGTGTGACGCTCCTAGCTCCGCTGTGTGTGTGACGCTCCTAGCGCTGCTGTGTGTGTGACGCTCCTAGCGCCGCTGTGTGTGTGACGCTCCTAGCGCCGCTGTGTGTGTGACGCTCCTAGCGCCGCTGTGTGTGTGACGCTCCTAGCGCCGCTGCGTGTGTGACGCTCCTAGCGCCGCTGCATGTGTGACGCTCCTAGCGCCGCTGCATGTGTGACGCTCCTAGCGCCTACAAAAAAAAAAAAATTGAAAAAAAAAATTTGAAAAAAAATGTATTTTCACTTACCAGAAATTGCGGATCTTCCTAATCTGCCTCTTCCTATACTATAGCTGGTCGTCATCCTCGTGTTGTCTTCTGGGGAATGGGGCGCGCTGCCTTCTGTGTGTATCCCAGAGGGCAGCCACCCATTCATACAGCGCCGCATGCGCAGTAGAATACGGGCAGTGAAGCCGCACGGCTCCACTGCCTGTTTCCCTTAGTGAGGATCCCGGCGCCGGGACCTGGCACGATCTAGAGATCTCCCTCGGGGGGGCCGACATCGCGGGCGAGTAGGACAGGTAAGTGTCCTTATTAAAAGTCAGCAGCTACAGTGTTTGTAGCTGCTGACTTTTAAAAAAAAAAATCGCGGGTGGAACCCCGCTTTGAAAATCTCCATTGGCGACGTTTAAAATTTTTCAGATTTTCAAATGTTCGAATTTTGGAATTTGTGAATTTATGAATTTCCGAATTTTTAGAATTTCCAAATTTTCGAATGTTCGAATTTTCAAATTTGCGAATTTATGAATTTCTAGAATTTCCAGATTTTCGAATGTTCGAATTTTCAAATTTGCGAATTTATGAATTTCCGAATTTTTTGAATTTCCAGATTTTCGAATGTTCGAATTTTCAAATTTGCGAATTTATGAATTTCCAAATTTTTAGAATTTCCAGATTTTCGAATGTTCGAATTTTCAAATTTGCGAATTTATGAATTTCCGAATTTTTTGAATTTCCAGATATTCGGATTTTCGAATGTTCGAATTTTCAAATTTGCGTATTTATGAATTTACGAATTTACGAATTTCGATCATAACAAATGACCCGAAAAACAAAAAAGAAAAAACAAACAAACAAATGAATCTAAAAAGAAAACATTTTTCGGCAGTGCACATGTCTAATAAAGAGTGCTTCCAAATTTTGATAAGCCCCCTACCAGCAGATCCCCACAACCACCAGCCAGGGTTATGGGGAAGAGGCCTTTGTCCTCATCAACATGGTAACAAGGTGCTTTGCCAGAGGAGTCTGCACATTTGCCCCCCCCCCCCTCTTCCTGGCCAACAAGGCTGCTTCCTTAGATGAAGGGTCTGGTCTGGATTTTTAGGAGATTAAAGACCACTGCTTCCACCCAGAGAACAATGGTCCTTCTCTGCATTATGCTGGCAGGGGACAGGTTTTCCTTTTCAAGCTGTGGCTACTCTCTACAGAAAACAAACCGTAAGAGCTCATTCACATGTTTAGGCTATTTTTACTGTTTACTGCAGTTCACTTTTCAGAGAGTCTTTGACCCTCAAAAATCGGATCCACTGCGCCAAAACCGTGTGTATTGCGTGCCGCTGCAGGGCAGTTGTGGCAGAGTCCCGTTCACTTTCCATGCCATTTCATTTTTGCAAATGTAGCACCCTCCTAGTGTAGAGCAGGCTGCCAGGTAAATTTAGTTTGGTTCCCCTGTAATCAGCAGAGCAGGGGTTAAATATTCAGGGCTGCTCAGTTTTTTCACAGGCTGCCTCTCTGTTACTTTCCCCCTGTCTTCTATAGGGTTCTATAAGTAGAGTGGGAGGAAGGACAGAGCAAGCAGCCTGAATATTTATAAGACTGCAGCCAAACCCTGGGGAGGTGAGCCCAGAAGGTGGAGAGAGCGCCCATAAATAGTCTGAGGCCTGAGTAGCAAGTACAACTTTCCTGAATCCAGTCCTGAATTGAAGTAGGAGACCCCTGTGAAGGGGGCTTTTGCAGGATCCTAGAGAAAGCCTAATTAGAGCTCTATGAAAATTGGTGGTCCTTAGAAAAACCCTGAAGAAGCCACTGTTGGCGAAACATGTTGGGATATAACATCAAGTACTGATCACCTTCTATATATAGATACCAGTGACCATTAATTGTATTATACTCACATTTTTATTGAACCCAATATTTGTTGTTATTTTATTTTATGAATAAACTTTCTATTTCTATATAAAATGCAATCTTTCTAATTGTGGGCAACGCTATAATCCCAATCATCCTGTTGCTGCTATTCCCTTGAGGAAGACATGGAGGTTCCAGGTAGGCTTAGTTGAGGGGGGGGGGCTATTTGCAGATCCATGTCCAGTTGGGTCTGGAGGAAGCTCATCTGAGAGAGCCAGGAGAAAGTTGGTGGGAAAGAGTCCAGCTGTCCTATGGTGGTATGAGTTTACATCTCCCTTGTAGGCAGGTGTCCTACAGCATGTTAGTCAGGCAGTTGGCTGGCCCAGGCTGGGGAAGGGGTTAATGTCCTGCATGTCTGTTCTCTGCCTTTTTGGACCAGCCTATCTGCCCTGTGATATAAGTAAGGGGAAAGGCTGGATTCCGAAAGCTTCTGCCCGCTTAGGAAGATGCGCCGATTGCTGTGGAGCACCAAAGGGGGGACTGGTGCACCAAGCAGTCCGTTGGGAGGCACTGGGAGTCCATCGCACTGCCAAGCCTTGGGAAACACCATCAATGGACTAACACCTTACTGAGGTTTGCCTGGGCTGCCTAGTTGAGTTAGTTAGGGAATGTTGCATTGTACTGTCCAGTAAGGTCGCAAGGGCGCCGCCCCCCGTCCATTGCCACCTCCCCTATCAATGCGTCCGGCCCTTTTCAGGACACCGGCGCATGATTTCAATGTGGGGGGGTGTTTTTTTGAAGCACTGATTAGAGCCAGAGGCTCTAATAGGCTTCAATAATGGGTGGGCTCGGGTTGCAGAGAGAGTGATCCGAGCCCACCCAGGTCAAGTGAGTTTTGACACCGGTCACCCGATTGGCTGAAAGGACAGGCGATCCTATTGGATGTCTAGGAGGAGGAGGGAAGGAGCTGGAAGCCGCCATAGAGAAGAGGACTCGTAGCCGAGCCCCCTGCACTACGCTGCCTGCCATCTGCCATGATGGGGTAAGTGGCGGAAAACAGTGGGGGTAGGTGCCGCTCGGGGCAGGGGTTGGTCGGTTGTTTGCAGCCAATCCCCCCCCCCCACCCAAAAAATAATAATGTTGGACTGAATAGAAAAATGTTGCATCAACAGTTCTAAGCCTGGTCTGAAGTTATTCCAAAGGGGTGCATGATGGTTTCTGGCCTATGAAAGAAATAGGGTCAGGAAAGCTCATGTTCGGTATGAAGCAAAGCCACTACCAAGGGATTGCCCAGCGGGGTTAAAACTGTGGCTCATTCACCAGCTTTTACTGCCCCTTGACTGCCTATGTGAGCAAGCCCTAATTCTTTGGTTTGAAGCACCTAGGATGTATTTTGCTCATTTGAACTGATTGGGTTAACAGTTAACAGTTGGGTTAAATTGAGGTTTCATTTTAAACCGAGCGTATAATGGACCTATAGTTTCCTTTTATAAAGAAAATGTTTGATGTGTTCTGGTTGGTAGATGACTCCTATGTTGCTTATGGGAAAATGAATAGAGTTAGCACATCAGCCCTCTAGATAAGAAGGAATGGGGTGTTTGTCAGGACAATGGAAACAGGGCACCTCAAAGCATTTACCGTATATACTCGAGTATAAGCCGACCGAATATAAGCCGAGGCACCTAATTCTACCCCCAAAAAAACGGGAAAACGTATTGACTCGAGTATAAGCCTAGGGTGAGAATGCAGCAGCTACTGTAAGCGGAAAAGAGGGTCAACAATGTCCATTTGCAGCTTCACTGTGCCCATTTGAACGCCTCACTGTGCCCATTTGCACGTCTCACTGTGCCCATTACAACCTCACTGTGCCCAACCTAAATGTGCCCAACCTAAATGTGCCCAACCTCACTGTGCCCAACCTCACTGTGCCCATTGCAACCTCACTGTGCCCATTTGCACGCCTCACTGTGCCCATTTGCACGCCTCACTCTGCCCATTACAACCTCACTGTGCCCAACCTAAATGTGCCCAACCTCACTGTGCCCAACCTCACTGTGCCCATTGCAACCTCACTGTGCCCATTTGCACGCCTCACTGTGCCCATTTGCATGCCTCACTCTGCCCATTACAATCTCACTGTGCCCAACCTAAATGTGCCCAACCTCACTGTGCCCAACCTCACTGTGCCCGTTGCAACCTCACTGTGCCCATTGCAACCTCACTGTGCCCGTTGCAACCTCACTGTGCCCATTGCCACCTCACTGTGCCCATTGCAACCTCACTGTGTCCAACCTCACTGTGCCCATTGCAACCTCACTGTGCCCATTGCAACCTCACTGTGCCCATTGTCACCTCACCGTGCCCAACCTCACTGTGCCCATTGCCACCTCACTGTGCCCATTGCAACCTCACTGTGCCCAACCACACTGTGCCCGTAGCCATCTCACTGTGCCCATTGCAACCTCACTGTGCCCATTGCAACCTTACCTTGCCCAACCTCACTGTGCCCATTGCAACCTCACTGTGCCCATTTCAGCCTCCCTGTGCCCGAGTCAGTGTACCTGAAATTCTTGACAGGCTGCGGGCGTCCATTCATTGTTTAAAAGTCGCGGTCTCCTCCTGGTCCCGTTCCGTGGTAGGCGTTTCCCAGCAGCCTATCAAGGACGTCTTCTCATCCTCGGATTCAGTTTCCCAGCAGGCACTGTTTCAGTGTTCCGGCCAATCACGGAACTTCTTTTCATCCTCGGACAAGAGAACGTCCGTGATAGGCGGAACACTGAACACAGTGTCTGCTGGAAAAAAGCCTATCGCGGAAGGGACCAGGAGGGAAGCCGCGACTTTTAAACAATGGACGCCCGCAGCCCTTCAGGTACACAGACTCGAGTATAAGCCAAGGGGGGTATTTTCAGCCCTTATACTCGAGTATACGGCTTATACTCGAGTATATACAGTATATGAAATACATTTTAGCTTGAAAATGGCACCGAGGCAAAGAGAAATCCTCAGCAGGGCCAAACCTGGGAGTCACGTCTGCCGTTATAGGCGTCTTTTTGCATAAGTCGTTTTTCTTCTGTGAAAACGGCATTTGTTTGCATAATAATAGCAAATATGTTATTTTGAAGCCAAATAGATAGGACTCTTTTTTTTTCCGGCTGTGTTTCTGTGATTTTCTTGCTTTATGCCGGTCCGTTGATAAGAAGACGGCACTTTAAATGAATGTTCCGTCTCCTGTGTTGTATTTGCAGAAAGGCTCCCAGTCTTCAGCTATTATCCAGAAAGAAAAATATATAATTTTTTTGTAGTTTCCTTTGTTTGGTATTTTTGTGTAATTTACGATTTAGAATCTGTAGCAGCGGCTGGCAGCTAAAATACAGGATGATGTTGTGTGCTGGTATGAAAGGGGGGGGGGGGGGGGGGGGCAGCTCAGAACATGACACAAAGACTTTATTCAATTCTGTCACTCATTGTATTAGTTCCTGTTGAGTGCATGTAGTATATGTATTCTCAGTGATGTCACCGCTCTCTAGTGATTGGATAGGCTGCATTCTCAGTGATGTCACCGCTCTCTAGTGATTGGATAGGCTGCATTCTCAGTGATGTCACCGCTCTCTAGTGATTGGATAGGCTGCATTCTCAGTGATGTCACCGCTCTCTAGTGAATGGATAGGCTGCATTCTCAGTGATGTCACCGCTCTCTGGTGAATGGATAGGCTGCATTCTCAGTGATGTCACCGGTCTCTAGTAAATGGATAGGCTGCATTCTCAGTGATGTCACCGGTCTCTAGTAAATGGATAGGCTGCATTCTCAGTCATGTCACCTGTCTCTAGTGAATGGATAGGCTGCATTCTCAGTGATGTCACCGGTCTCTAGTGATTGGATAGGCTGCATTCTCAGTGATGTCACCGGTCTCCTGTAAATGGATAGGCTACATTCTCAGTGATGTCACTGCTCTCTAGTGAATAGATAGGCTGCATTCTCAGTGATGTCACCGCTCTCTAGTGATTGGATAGGCTGCATTCTCAGTAGTGCTGCAACGGATCGGTGGTGATCCGTGATCCGAACGGGTCACCGTGTTCAGATCGGATCACCACGCGGAGCGATCCACGGCCTCAGCTTAAGGAAAGGCTGCGGCTTCAGCCTAGCTCCGGAGCCACGGCCATCTTGGTACATCCGGCGGTGGCGGCTGCCTTATGCGCGCTGAGCGCCGCTGACGTCATCACCCCTCAACCTCGCTGCTCAACTGGCCGGTGGGAGAGATTAAAGTAAGTTGGGGAGATGCCTATTACAGAGATTGGGGGAGATGCCTGACTCAGTGGGAGAGATTGTGGATATTACAGTGAGTGGGGGAGATTGTGGATATTATGGTGGGGGGGGGGGGTGACGTGGATATTACAGTGGGGGAGATTGTGGATATTACAGTGGGGGAGATGACGTGGATATTACAGTGAGTGGGGGAGATTGTGGTTATTACAGTGGGGAGATTGTGGATATTAGTCAATTTTTTTTTTTTTCCGATCCGAAAATGATCCGATCCGTGGCTCTGATCCGAGGATCGATCCGATCCGTGAGTTTTTTGATCCGTTGCACCCCTAATTCTCAGTGATGTCACCGGTCTCTAGTGAATGGATAGGCTGCATTCTCAGTGATGTCACCGCTCTCTAGTGAATAGATAGGCTGCATTCTCAGTGATGTCATCAGTCTCTAGTGAATGGATAGGCTGTATTCTTAGTGATGTCACCGGTCTCTAGTGAATGGATAGGCTGCATTCTCAGTGATGTCATCAGTCTCTAGTGAATGGATAGGCTACATTCTCAGTGATGTCACCGGTCTCTAGTGAATAGATAGGCTGCATTCTCAGTGATGTCATCAGTCTCTAGTGAATGGATAGGCTACATTCTCAGTGATGTCACCGGTCTCTAGTGAATGGATAGGCTGCATTCTCAGTGATGTCATCGCTCTCTAGTGAATGGATAGGCTGCATTCTCAGTGATGTCACCCCTCTCTAGTGATTGGATAGGCTGCATTCTCAGTGATGTCACCTCTCACTAGTGAATGGATAGGCTGCATTCTCAGTGATGTCACCGGTCTCTAGTGAATGGATAGGCTGCATTCTCAGTGATGTCACCGCTCTCTAGTGAATAGATAGGCTGCATTCTCAGTGATGTCATCAGTCTCTAGTGAATGGATAGGCTACATTCTCAGTGATGTCACCGGTCTCTAGTGAATAGATAGGCTGCATTCTCAGTGATGTCATCAGTCTCTAGTGAATGGATAGGCTACATTCTCAGTGATGTCACCGGTCTCTAGTGAATGGATAGGCTGCATTCTCAGTGATGTCATCGCTCTCTAGTGAATGGATAGGCTGCATTCTCAGTGATGTCACCCCTCTCTAGTGATTGGATAGGCTGCATTCTCAGTGATGTCACCTCTCACTAGTGAATGGATAGGCTGCATTCTCAGTGATGTCACCGGTCTCTAGTGAATGGATAGGCTGCATTCTCAGTGATGTCACCGCTCTCTAGTGAATAGATAGGCTGCATTCTCAGTGATGTCATCAGTCTCTAGTGAATGGATAGGCTACATTCTCAGTGATGTCACCGGTCTCTAGTGAATGGATAGGCTGCATTCTCAGTGATGTCATCGCTCTCTAGTGAATGGATAGGCTGCATTCTCAGTGATGTCACCCCTCTCTAGTGATTGGATAGGCTGCATTCTCAGTGATGTCACCTCTCACTAGTGAATGGATAGGCTGCATTCTCAGTGATGTCACCGGTCTCTAGTGAATGGATAGGCTACATTCTCAGTGATGTCACCGGACTCTAGTGAGTGGATAGGCTGCATTCTCAGTGATGTCACCTCTCACTAGTGAATGGATAGGCTGCATTCTCAGTGATGTCACCTCTCACTAGTGAATGGATAGGCTGCATTCTCAGTGATGTCACCTCTCACTAGTGAATGGATAGGCTGCATTCTCAGTGATGTCACCTCTCACTAGTGAATGGATAGGCTGCATTCTCAGTGATGTCACCTCTCACTAGTGAATGGATAGGCTGCATTCTCAGTGATGTCACCGGTCTCTAGTGAATGGATAGGCTACATTCTCAGTGATGTCACCTCCTCTCTAGTGAATGGATAAGCTGCCTTCTCAGTGATGTCACCGCTCTCTAGTGAATGGATAGGCTGCATTCTCAGTGATGTCACCTCTCTCTAGTGAATGGATAGGCTACATTCTCAGTGATGTCACCTCTCTCTAGTGAATGGATAGGCTACATTCTCAGTGATGTCACCGCTCTCTAGTGAATGGATAGGCTGCATTCTCAGTGATGTCACCGCTCTCTAGTGAATGGATAGGCTGCATTCTCAGTGATGTCACCGCTCTCTAGCGAATGGATAGGCTGCATTCTCAGCGATGTCACCGCTCTCTAGTGAATGGATAGGCTGCATTCTCAGTGATGTCACCGCTCTCTAGTGAATGGATAGGCTACACTCTCAGTGATGTCACCGCTCTCTAGTGAATGGATAGGCTGCATTCTCAGTGATGTCACCGCTCTCTAGTGAATGGATAGGCTGCATTCTCAGTGATGTCACCGCTCTCTAGTGAATGGATAGGCTGCATTCTCAGCGATGTCACCGCTCTCTATTGAATGAATAGGCAGCATTCTCAGTGATGTCACCGCTCTCTAGTGAATGGATAGGCTACACTCTCAGTGATGTCACCGCTCTCTAGTGAATGAATAGGCTGCATTCTCAGTGATGTCACCTCTCTCTAGTGAATGGATAGGCTACATTCTCAGTGATGTCACCGCTCTCTAGTGAATGGATAGGCTGCATTCTCAGTGATGTCACCGCTCTCTAGTGAATGGATAGGCGGCATTCTCAGTGATGTCAGCGGTCTCTACTGAATGGATAGGCTGCATCCTCAGTTATGTCACCGCTCTCTAGTGAATGAATAGGCTGCATTCTCAGTGATGTCACTGGTCTCTAGTGAATAGATAGGCTGCATTCTCAGTGATGTCACTGCTCTCTAGTGAATGGATAGGCTGCATTCTCAGTGATGTCACCGGTCTCTAGTGAATGGATAGGCTGCATCCTCAGTTATGTCACCGCTCTCTAGTGAATGGATAGGCTGCATTCTCAGTGATGTCACCGCTCTCTAGTGAATGGATAGGCGGCATTCTCAGTGATGTCAGCGGTCTCTACTCAATGGATAGGCTGCATCCTCAGTTATGTCACCGCTCTCTAGTGAATGGATAGGCTGCATTCTCAGTGATGTCACTGGTCTCTAGTGAATGGATAGGCTACATTCTCAGTGATGTCACCACTCTCTAGTGAATGGATAGGCTACACTCTCAGTGATGTCACCGCTCTCTAGTGAATGGATAGGCTGCATTCTCAGTGATGTCACCTCTCTCTAGTGAATGGATAGGCTACATTCTCAGTGATGTCACCGCTCTCTAGTGAATGGATAGGCTGCATTCTCAGTGATGTCACCGCTCTCTAGTGAATGGATAGGCGGCATTCTCAGTGATGTCAGCGGTCTCTACTGAATGGATAGGCTGCATCCTCAGTTATGTCACCGCTCTCTAGTGAATGGATAGGCTGCATTCTCAGTGATGTCACTGGTCTCTAGTGAATAGATAGGCTGCATTATCAGTGATGTCACCGCTCTCTAGTGAATGGATAGGCTGCATTCTCAGTGATGTCACCGCTCTCTAGTGAATGGATAGGCTGCATTCTCAGTGATGTCAGCGGTCTCTACTCAATGGATAGGCTGCATTCTCAGTGATGTCATCGCTCTCTAGTGAATGGATAGGCTGCATTCTCAGTGATGTCAGCGGTCTCTACTCAATGGATAGGCTGCATTCTCAGTGATGTCATCGCTCTCTAGTGAATGGATAGGCTACATTCTCAGTGATGTCACTGGTCTCTAGTGAATGGATAGGCTGCATTCTCAGTGATGTAGAAAGTTTCTAGCAAAACATAGGCTGCATTCTCTGTATTAGAACTATTAATCTTAGTGATGCGATGTGAACATTATATTTAGTATTCGGTATCTCTTTAAATGCAGACATGAGGAAAATAACGTCTTTTGTCTGCTGTGAATACACATTTTCTTTTTTAAACCATCGAATTGTGTCAGTGGCTTTTTCTATTAAGAATCATGTATTCAGAGTTAAAGGATTCTAGAAATCTATGGAGAGATTTTACAGCGACATAATGAAATATGCCATGATGCCATTCACAGCCAAGATAAACAGATAACAGCCCCGGTATGAAGCCTTGGGGATTAATATTTGTATTCCCTTTGGCTGATTGTGTATGCGAGAGGAAGGGAAATAGCCGGCCTCTCCTCTCTCGTCCCCACAATGAGCTGCACATCCCTGGAGTTCTCTTCTGTAAATAGGCAATGGCGCGATTTGTGACCGTCCTCAATAGGAAGCATCTAATAGAGGCAAGTGATCTTTAGAGAAGACTCGGAGGCTGAAGAATTCCAGAATACCCCAGAGGCCCGGCGCGGTATGCAGGTTCACGACTGAGAGCAGATAAAGATTTAAGCAGATTTAAAGAGAAAATCCAACAAAAACAACAAAACAGACATTTTCAGCGAAATAAAATGGCCACATTTTCTCTTTTTTTTTTTTGTGTAGCCGACCCACGATTCCATCCTTATGCACCTCAAGGTCCTGAGAAGTGTGTCACCGTCACCGTGGTCTAAAGCCTCGTACACATGGTCGGACTTCCATCGGACTTTTCCGTGTTTTTTTGTCCGAACGGAGTTGGTCGGGAACACCCATAGCATACACACGCTCTGACTTTTCTGCAAACTTTCCCAAAACTTTTTGCAACATCACGTGGTTTTTCTGCTCTTTTCTGCTCTTTACCGCCACCCTTTGGTCAACTTCTGCTCTTGTTGGTTGATTTTAACATTAGTTGTTTAGTCCATCGGACAAAAGTCCGATGGTTTTCTGTACACACGGTCGGACTTTGCTCCATCGGACTTTTGTTGGGCAAAAGTTTGTCCGTTTGCAGACCCAACTTTTGTCCGATGAAAACAAAACCAAACGGAAAAAAGTTTGTCCGATGGAGCGTACACACGGTCCGATTGTTGGTCCAACTTGCTTAAAACAAAGTTTGTTAAGCAAAAGTCCGACCGTGTGTACGGGGCTTAAGCTACAATTATTCATCCAATTTATTCTTTATACATGAGGGTTGAATTATATGTACAATGCTGGACCCTAATTAAACCACTTCCCGCCCCCCGGCCTATAGCAGAATGAGCCCGTGAGCCCTCTATGGACGGGCCGCCACTGCTTGCTAGGACCTTCTGGGAATGCCTGATGAGAGCTGAAGATCCCAGGAGCCGCACATCTGAACAAGACCTGCTATGTATAGGCAAGTGGCAGTCTCAGCCTGGACTCCCGTCAGGTAAACAACCCCCCCACCCCAACGCATTTCACTCCTCCTACTGGAACGTACACAACCTGTTGCTCCCGCCCTGGATAATAGTCTAAGCACAGTTTAAATAGAGAGGTAGCATAGGCGTGCACAGGGGGTGTGCCAGGGCACACCCTAATCACTCTTTGCTTTGCTGATTCCCCTACTGCTCAGGCTTTCCCCCATGTCGTGCCCCCACATGTTTCAGGATGGAGAGTGGGGGAAGGGGCCAATCAATATGTCATTCACCAGCCCCTTCCTTTTCTAAATGAACACAATGAACACACTCACACACTGTGTTCAATCATGATTGAAGCAGAGTAAACTGTGTTTACTATGCTTCAGTTTGTGAATGACCGGGAAACCGCTCAGCACATGGCATTTCCCACTCATTCACTGTCCAGTGCAGCTGAGGCTGCAGAGAAAATCATGTGTGTTCGAGCTTTGGGGTGTACACCCTAATGCAATAGGCTCCGCACACCTATGAGAGGTAGATTGTGAGGCTGGACAGGACGGGGTACGGCCATGAAGCAAGCTACATTAATCAGCAGTAAATGCGCCTATAGCTTCCACTCCCGTAGTTACAGAATAACCTTCCTACTGATCTGTGGAACCAAATGTACCAGATCATCTGCAAAGCTGATTGGTGACGCCTTCTATAGTATTCTCCTTTTCTCCTTATCTGGCAGCTAGAAAAAAAAAAGTAAGTAGGGAGGCGAAGGGAGGGGCAGAGGAGCTGGGCCAGCACAGAGATTAATTAGGAACTCCCAGAAGGGGATAGAGTTGTGAGCCGGTGGGGACACCTATGCTGGATCGATTCCTGGTGCTAGATATTCTAGATGCCTCTACCCTATTGGGAGTTGGACTGTAGCTCCACTAGTGAGCCCCAAAGGGAGGTATATTCACTGAGGTATATTATACGGTTTTTTTGACCTTTATTGAGTGATTGGCAAGCTCTATCTGAAAATTCCTTACTTTTTAACGGGATAAGTCTTAAAGGGGTTGTAAACCCTTGCCGGTTTTCACCGTAACTGCTTGTCCACCGCCCACCGTCAAATGACGGCGGGCGGAAGACCCTATTGTTCTGGGCGGACGTCATATGACGTTGCGCCTTCCGAAGCCACTAGGGGGCGCGCGCTCGCCGCGTCGCTGGGGACCCGAGGCGCGTGCCTGGCGGCCGCGATGGCCCGCCAGGCACCCGCGATTGACCAGTAACTGAGCAGGACCGTGGATCTGTGTGTGTAAACACAGAAATCCACGTCCTGTCAGGTAGAGGCAGGGCCGCCATCAGGGGGGTACAGGCAGTACACCTGTAAGGGGCCCGGAGGTCCCCAGGGCCCCGGGTGGCAAACCCCCCCCTTTTTTTTTTTTTTATTTACATTTCTTTTTATTCATTTTCTTTTTTTTGTAAGGGGCCCAGAAGCCCGGAGGTCCCCAGGGGCCCGGATGGCAACCCCCACTTTTTTTTGTAAGGGGCCCAGGGGCCCTGAGGTCCGCAGGGCCCCGGATGGCAACCCCCCTTTTTTTTATTTTTTTATAAAAAAAAAAAAAAAAATTTTATTTTTTTATTTAAGGTGTAGTTTTGGTTGTCTCTTGCTGTGTCCAAGACTCCCAGAGTCAGGCAGCAGAGAGATAATGTAATCTCTCTGCTGCCTGCACAGTGAGGGCGGAAGTCACTGCAGGAATGCAGGGCAGGCACGGGCGGTGAGAGATGATCTCAACTCTCTGCTCCCCCGCTCCCGGCTAGCTGATTGGCCAGCTGCCACACTGAGCCTGCTCTCTCACTCTCACCTGCGCTGCCAACACACTGAGCAGCACGGTCTGCCCACGAACCGCACCGCCCGCCCACAAACTGCGCCGCAAGCGGAGCCGCCCGCTTTCTTACCCGTCTGTGGAGCCGCGCGCTATCGCACCTGTCTGCAGAGCGGCCCGACGTGACTCACTGACGTCACTCGTTGCTAGACACGAAGCGACCCAGGCGTTAGCAACGAGTGCAGGGAAGAGGCTCCACCCACCTCCTCCTCCGCTCCTGGTATCGTGTCAGTGCGCCGCGTAACTACATTAGACGAGTCTCTCTCTCGGCGCCGCTGATCGGCTGATGTGAGAAACTGAGAGAGAGACTCAGAGAGGCAGCTGCAGCCGCAGAACAAGTACTGTATATACTCGAGTATAAGCCGACCCGAATATAAGCCGAGACACCTAATTTTACCCCAGAAAAACTGGGAAAACGTATTGACTCGAGTATAAGCCTAGGGTGTCCATCTGCATGCCTCACTGTGCCTCACGTTGCCTCACTGTGCCCATGCCTCACTGTGCCCATACTTCACTGTGCCCATGACTAGACTGATGTTTAACATGGGAGTCTATGGAAGGAGTGCCCAGGTTTGAAAAATCGGTTCTCCCCGGCCGTAGGTCTCCCAGACACCAACCTTTGCACACTTGTAGAGGAGACATGTGGCTACATGTGTGCCAAGATTGGGGTCCAGGGAACCTACGACCGGCCGGTACCGGGTCCGCAAACTCAACAGAGAAATTACCGTTTAACATGGGAGTCTATGGAAGGGGTGCCCGGCTTTAAAAAATCAGTGCTCCCCGGCCGTAGGTCCTCTTGACACCAAACTTCACACACTTGTAGAGGAGACATGGGGCTACATGTGTGACAAATACTGGGTCCCCAAATTCCGGAAGATCAGGCGCAAAAAAAAAAAAACAGAGCAAGCAAGTGAGTGTGACAGATGGTCTCGGGGGGGGGGGGGCAATTGCCCTGTTGCCCCCCCCTGGATTCGCCCCTGGTGGGTAGGACGTCCCCCCCCCTCATTGTGTTTGGTTCCTCCCAATATCTCGTCTTAACAGCGGCGGCCGGGGGTAATTATTTTTGGGGGGGGCGACAAACAGTAACACCCCCTCAGTCGGTCGGTCGGGTGGGTCTGGTACACCCACCCCATCAATGGTGGGCAGTGCTTCTCCCGGGCTTCACCGGCAGCTTCCCTTGCTTGGCGGAGGTGGCTTTCCCTTCCCCTGCTCTCTACGGGCATCGCGGCGGCTTCCATTTCCTTCCTCCTTAGGTATCTTCTCTTTATTTTGGCAAATCGAAAAACTGGTCTCATACCTGCTTCTGATTGGCCGGATTGAGAATCAGTTTTTTTTAATAGTGAATACTCATTCGCTGTTGTAACATTTGGGTGGGCTCCTGGCGCAATGCTCTGCGCCATGAGCCCACCCTATTTTGAAGCTTATTAGAGCCTCTGGCTCTAATTGGTGCTTCAAACCCCCCCCGCATTAGAATCCATGCGTCGGTGTCCTAAAAGGGGCCGGACACATGGATTGGGGAGGCGGCGATAGATGGGGATTAGCGGCGCCCGTGTGCTCTTAATGGTAGGGGAAATATGCCTCTAAAGAATTTTAACACTGATCCTCCCCCAGACCAATCAGGAAGCAGAGTTTTGACACCGGTCACCCGATTGGATAAAAGGACAGGCGATCCTATTGGATGCCAAGGAGGAGGAGGGGAGGAGCTGGAGACTGCCATAGAGGAGAGGACTCAGAGCCGAGCTGCTGCACCATGCTGCCTGGCACCCGCCACGATGGGGTGAGTGCCGGGCGACTGGCAAACAGCGGGGGGGTTGAATGGATGGTTGTTTGCCGCCCCCCCCAATAAAAAAAAACACCAGCCGCTACTGTCCCCTACTCTGGCCTGTGTGTAGCTCTCAATTTGACCATGCAATACCTCCTACCTCCACCAGAGGGCCTCACATGAGATAATGTTAGTAACCTTGCTTCTTGGCAGGGACAGCTTTGGGTAACTTTGTTGCACAGCAGACATCCCCTTAAAGCGGAGTTCCACCCAAAAATGGAACTTCCACTTTTCGGAACCCCCCCCCCCTCCGGTGTCACATTTGGCACCTTTCAGGGGGGTGCAGAATAGGATACCTGTCTAAGACAGGTATTTGCACCCACTTCCTGGGAATACACTCCTGCGGGAGACACGCCCCTACCCGCACTCCCCCTCTGTCTTCTGGGAAACACACTGTTCCCAGGAGAGAGCGGGGACCAGTGACGGCGCGCCGCGCTACTCGCGCATGCGCAGTAGGGAACCGAGCAGTGAAGCCGCAAGGCTTCACTTCCTGATTCCCTCACCGAGAATGGGGGCGGCAGCATCCGAGCACCGAGCGACTGCTCAGCTTCGCCTGCCGACATCACGGGCGCGCTGGACAGGTAAGTGTCCATTTTTAAAAAAAATCAGCAGCTGCTGTATTTGTAGTTGCTGGCTTTAAAAAAAAATAATAAAAAAAAAAATTGGCGGAACCTCCGCTTTAAGGAACGGCAACAATTAAGAAAAAAAAAACACGGCGTGTTCTATTCGGAATTGTAAACCTGTACATTCATGGAAAGCGATCAGAATATTAGCATACAGTAGACTCCTATGTAACAAAGGCTCCTCTGTATTAGTTCATTCAGCTAATAAGCACACATCCTGTTCTGCTGAATCCAAGCAGCCCAGAGCAGATGTATAATTAATTAATTAGCTGACATGGACCTAGTGAAGCCTGAAACCTGGGTAATTATTACATGTGACTCATTTACAGAAGATAAAGCACCGTGTGAGCCACCAGCCAAGTTGTCTCCGCGTTTCCTTCCATGTCTTTTCACGGGAGATAATATTTCACAATTGCTGGAACGCTTTGGCAACATTGTAGGAGAAGCTCCAAGTGTTCCAAATAATGATTCCATTATCTGTCTGGCAGCCCAACTATCAGGTGGTATAATAAATATGATACTTTTTTAGGCTGAGCAGGGCTGTCGGTGTGCCCCCCCCCCGATGGGAAGAAAAAAAAAAAACAGCTCTTCCTGCAGAGAACAGCAGACTCTCGAATACATATATAATGTATTTGAAGAAGTTTTTTTGCAAAGGTGAAAAGGTGAGATGCATTTGATGTGTACATGTATATACACTCACCGGTAGTGATGAGCCGAACACCCCCGGGTTCGGTTCGCACCAGAACCCGCGAACGGACCGAAAGTTTGCATGAACGTTAGAACCCTATTAAATACAATGGATGCGAACGTTCGAAATCTAAAGTGCTAATTATAACGACTATTATGCATGTTATTGTCATAAATAGGGTTTGGGAACCCGGGTTCTGCACCAGGGGACATGTATCAATGCAAAAAGAAGTTTTAAAAACGGCCGTTTTCCGGGAGCAGTCATTTTAATGATGCATAAAGTGAAAAAAAAAAAGTCAAATATTCCTTTAAATATCGTACCTGGGGGGTGTCTAAAGTATGCCTGTGAAGTGCCACGTGTTTCCCGTGTTTAGAACTGTCCCTGCACAAAATTACATTTCTAAAGGAAAAAAAGCCATTTAAAACTGCTTGCGGCTTTAATGTAATGTCTGGTCCCGGTAATATGGATGAAAATCTTTAAGAAAAATGGCATAGCTACCCCATCACCCCCCCCCCCCCACCCCAGCCCATTACCAGCCCCTTTGGGTCTTGTATGGATATTAAGGGGAACCCCGCACACAAAATAAAAAAGGCCCTATATACTCTGAACAGCCGTATACAGGCGGTGCATACAAGACAGGGACTGTAGGTTTGTTCTTATGTAGAATCTGTTTGTAATTTTGAACAGGTACATTATTTAAGTGTAGCTCCAGCCAAAAAATCTATTTTTAAGCTTTTTGGAAAACATAGGGAAGGGTTATCACCCCTGTAACATTTGTTTTGCTGTCTTTGCAGTGTGCACCTGTTCAGAACAGTTCACCTCACTTTCCGTCCTAATGACAAATGTTTTTTGAAAATTTGTTTTTTTTATTGAAACAAGAATTGGTGATAAAGCATCAGTGGAGAGGAGCGACTTTTTTCCCCATATTAACTCTTACAGGAGAGAATTTGCCTTCCTAGGGGTAGATTTCCTCTCACTTCCTGTTGTATCCTTCCGTTTGCAAGGAGGAGTCGTTTGTAAGATGGATGTTTGAAAGTAGGGGCCTGCCGTATATACTCAGCTGAAATTTGCCCCTTACATGTTGGTGTTGCCACAACACTGTGAGCCCTCACAGTTACTCTTGGTGGGCGCATGAATGGGCCCTGCTGTGAATTATTAGATCAAGAATTGTAATTACATGCCCCTGTTAAACAGGGGCAGAAAAATTGGGCCTTAGGCACTGGTGCCACAACACTGCAATCCCTCACAGATACTGTACTTGGAGCACAGCAATGAGCCCTGTTGCAAAGTATTGCATCAAAAATTGTAATTACACGCCCCTGTTAAACAGGGGCTGAAAAATTGGGCCTTAGGCACTACTGCTGGTGCCACGACACTGCAACCTCTCCCAGATTATCTAGTTGGAGTGCAGGAATGAGCCCTGCTGCAAAGCATTGCATAAAAAATTGTAATTACATGCCCCTGTTAAACAGGGGCTGAAAAATTGGGCCTTAGCCACTGGTGGCGGCACCCAGAAACAAAAATGTTCTTCCAAGCTATCATCATCAATCGGATCATTGAGGAGGAGGAGGATAGTCAGTCAACATAACAGGACAGTCTCTCAGCATCAGCATCAGTCTTGAAGGGATGTGACATTTGAAAATAAATTAGTCTGTTATATCAGCTTCAGGTGTTTGGTAGCTGGTGGTGATCCAAGACTGGTTCATCTTTATGAAAGTCAGTCGATCAACCGAGTCGGTGGACAGGCGCACCCTGTGATCCGTGACAAATCCTCCAGCAGCACTGAATGTGCGTTCTGAAAGAACGCTGGATGCAGGACAGGCCAGTAGCTCAATTTCATACTGTGCAAGCTCTGGACAGTGATCCATCCTCAAGACCCAGTAAGCCAGAGGATTTTCGGTGGGGAAATTGTCCAAGTCTGACCTTGCCCCTAGGTATTCCTGCACCATGTATATCAGACGCTGGCGATGGTTGCTGAAACCGATCATACCTTGGGGCTGCGGACTAAAGAATTGTCTGAACGCATCGGTCAGACGGCCACCTTCCCCACCGCTCTTTCTTTGACTGACCGAAGCCTCAGCAACTCGTTATCCAGGACCAGGAGTTTGTAACCTCCCAGTCTCTGGGAACGCGTTGCACAGACCTTTCTGCAAGGCCTCCCGGAGTTGTCTCATCCTCTGCTCCCTCTGCGACGGTAAGATAAGGTCCGCAACCTTACCCTTGTACCGTGGATCAAGGAGAGTGGCCAGCCAGTAATGGTCCCTCTCCTTGATCCGAAGAATACGAGGATCCTTCCGCAGACTTTGCAGGATCAGGGAGGCCATGCAGCGTAGGTTAGCTGAGGCATTCAGTCCGGAGTCCTCTGGGTCACTAAGGACGACATGATTCGCAGCCACCTCCTCCCAGCCACGTACAAGTCCACGGGTTTCTTGGGACTGTAAATCATCCCTAAAAGACTACTGCTGATGATGCTGAGTGCCAGGCTCCATCTCCATGCTGACACAATCCTCCTCCTCCTCCTACTCTTCCTGTGCGATGGGTGGGACAGAAGGAACACTGTCTGGGTAAAGGGGGCCTTGAGAGGCAAGGAAGTCCTCCTCTTCCTGCCTCTGTTCTGCCTCAAGTGCCCTGTCCATTATTCCATGCAGCGTATGTTCCAACAGGTGGACAAGAGGTACAGTGTCACTGATGCATGCACTGTCACTGCTCACCATCCTCGTGGCCTCCTCAAATGGTGCCAGGACAGTGCATGCATCCCTGATCATGCCCCACTGGCGTGGTGAAAAAAACCCGAGCTCCCCTGACCCTGTCCTGGTGCCGTAGTCGCACAGGTACTCATTGATGGCCCTCTGCTGCGTGTGCAGCCGCTGCAGCATGGCCAACATTGAGTTCCACCTGGTGGGCATGTCACATATAAGGCGGTTCTTGGGCAGGTTCAAATCCTTTTGCAGCTCAGCCAGGCGAACACTGGCATTATAAGATCTGCGGAAATGCACACAGACTTTCCTGGCCTGCCTCAGGACATCCTGTAAGCCCGGGTACCTGCCCAAGAACCGCTGCACCACCAGGTTAAGGACGTGAGCCACACAGGGCACATGGGTCAGTTGTCCCTGTCGGAGGGCGGAGAGGAGGTTGGTGCCATTGTCGCAAACCACCATTCCTGGCTTAAGCTGGCTTAAGCTGGCGTGGCGTCAACCACCTCTCGGCCTGCCCCTGCAGAGCAGACAGAACCTCTGCCCCAGTGTGGCTCCTGTCCCCCAAACACACCAGCGCAAGCACGGCATGGCATCTTTTTGCCTGCATACTTGCGTAGCCCCTTGAACGCCTACGGAGCATCGCTGGTTCCGAGGACAAAGCACAGGAAGAGGCCATGGAGGAAGAAGAAGAGGAGGGGGTGGAGGAGAGAGGTGTGTCACAACCAGTAGTAGCATTTTGGAGGCGTGGCGGCGGAACAACCTCCAACACTACTGCACCTTGTCCTGCATCCTTCCCAGCTGCCAAAAGAGTGACCCAATGGGCCGTGAAAGAAAGGTAAAGTCCCTGTCCATGCCTGCTGGACCATGAGTCAGCGGTAATATGCACCTTACCGCTAACCGCCCTGTCCAGCGAGGCCAAGACATTGCCTTCCACATGCCGATAGAGAGCCGGAATCGCCTTCCGTGAGAAAAAGTGGTGTTTGGGAACCTGCCACTGAGGAACCGCACATTGCACAAACTCACGGAAGGGGGCCGAGTCTACCAACTGAAAAGGCAGCAGTTGAAGCGCTAGCAATTTAGCCAAGCTAGCATTCAACCGCTGGGCATGTGGATGGCTGGGAGTGAACTTCTTTTGACGGTCCAGCAGCTGGGGCAGGGAAATTTGCCTGCTAGAATCGGACGTCGGTGTACTGCTAGCAGAGTGCCCGCAAGTACTTGGCTGTGACACACCTAATTCTACACCTTCATTCCTCTCAGAGCTGGTTTCAGAGAGGACTGAAGGTATAGTGGGGTTGGAGATCCCAGCTGATGCGGTGCAAGGAGAGGTCCGCTTTGTTCTTTGGTGTGGGTCTTTAAGGTAGGCTTGCCAACGAGCTGCATGGCAGGTCAACATATGTCTGGTCAAGCATGTGGTGCCCAAGCGGGTGATGTTTTGGCCACGCGATATACGCTTGAGACATATGTTGCAAACAGCAGCTGTGCGATCTGATGCACTCGACTCAAAAAAGGCCCATACCAAAGAACTTTTTGAATAACGGGCAGAGGCAGCGCCCTGCACAGGTGGAGCTCTGCGGTGTGATTCTGTCGGTGTGCTGCCCTTACGCTGGCCCCCGAGGGCATCCTGCCTCTTTGGAGATGTGCCTCCTCCTCATCCTCCTCCTCCTCTCTCCTATTAGGCACCCACGTGGAGTCAGTGACCTCATCATCCCCTCCCTCCTCATCACTGGAGCCAATCTGGCAGTATGCTGCAGCTGCTGGAACATGACTGCCAGATTGGTGTCCTTCTTGAGCATCCCCTCTCTCTGCTCTCACACTACTGCCTTCCTCTTGTTGGGTATCATCATCAGACCCTTCGAAACGCTGGGCATCCTCCTGGAGCATGTACCCAACACTGTGCTCAAACAGTTCGGGGGACTGCTCAGGAGGACATGGTTGGTCTAGGGAAGGAGTGACTGATGATGACATTGATACCAGGGAAGAGGACGCTTTGGCAGCTGCTTTGCCAGTACCCTGAGCCTGGGTGAGAGAGGATGAGGAGGATGAGGAGGGCTTGGTCATCCACTCTACCAAGTCTTCGGCATGATGCGGCTCAACACGTCCAGCTGCCGAAAAGAAGGACAAGCGTGTCCCATGGCCACGTGCTGATGGCGATGCACCGCGTCCACGACCAGCACTGTTGTCTCTAGACACAGAGCCTGCTTGCCCTCTTTTATTGGCTCCTGACTGTCTGCCTCTCCTTGTTTGCCTTCCAGACAGTCTAATGGCCTGCAGGGAGATGGGAAAACCAGCAATAAGGCCTAGCTTCAGGAGTATATTTTGCAGGAATCACACTACGCCTGCTGTAAGTGCTGCAAATGCCTGTTGGTGTAACACACCAGGAAAACACAGCAATACGGGCTAACTTCAGGTGTATAATGTGCAGGAGGCACACTCCGCCCGCTGTAAGTGCTGCAAATGCCTGTTGGTGTAACGCACTAGGAAAACACAGCAATACGGGCTAACTTCAGGTGTATAATGTGCAGGAGGCACACTCCGTCCGCTGTAAGTGCTCCAAATGCCTGTTGGTGTAACACACCAGGAAAACACAGCAATACGGGCTAACTTCAGGTGTATAATGTGCAGGAGGCACACTCCGCCTGCTGTAAGTGC
Organism: Rana muscosa; assembly: GCA_029206835.1. NCBI lineage: Eukaryota > Metazoa > Chordata > Amphibia > Anura > Ranidae > Rana > Rana muscosa. The sequence goes on from CM055126.1 coordinate 240,085,638, forward strand.
TGCAAATGCCTGTTGGTGTAACACACCAGGAAAACACAGCAAAAGGGGCTAACTTCAGGTGTATAATGTGCAGGAGGCACACTCCGCCCGCTGTAAGTGCTGCAAATGCCTGTTGGTGTAACACACCAGGAAAACACAGCAATACGGGCTAACTTCAGGTGTATAATGTGCAGGAGGCACACTCCGCCCGCTGTAAGTGCTGCAAATGCCTGTTAGTGTAACACACCAGGAAAACACAGCAATACGGGCTAACTTCAGATGTATAATGTGCAGGAGGCTTAGCAACAATGACACTGACACTGTCCCCTGCCTATCCTTCTCTCTCCCTGCACACAAGGTTTATCAAAGAATATGACACTGACACTCTCCCTGCCTATCCTTCTCTCTCCCTGCACACAAGGTTTAGTAAAGAATATGACACTGACACTGTCCCCTGCCTATCCTTCTCTCTCCCTGCACACAAGGTTTAGCAAAGAATATGACACTGACACTGTCCCCTGCCTATCCTTCTCTCTTCCTGCACACAAGGTTTAGAAAAGAATATGACACTGACACTGTCCCCTGCCTATCCTTCTCTCTCCCTGCACACAAGGTTTAGCAAAGAATATGACACTGACACTGTCCCCTGCCTATCCTTCTCTCTCCCTGCACACAAGGTTTAGCAAAGAATATGACACTGACACTCTCCCTGCCTATCCTTCTCTCTCCCTGCACACAAGAATAGCACAACGAATATCAACACTGTCCCTGCCTATCCTTCTCTTTCCCTGCTCCGGAACACACTACACAAGGCCGCCACGCTGGCGGCCTTTTATAGTGTGGGGCGTGTGCTAAACCCCCTGAGCTATAATTGTCCACAGGCAACCTGCCTGTGGCCAATTATGGCTCTCCTAGCTGCCGGCGCTGTGATTGGCCAAGCATGCGGGGTCACAGTGCATGCTTGGCCAATCACAGCGCCGGGATTGCACTGCGATGGCGCAGTGTATTGTGGGCCGTTCGCGTCACTCGAATTTGGCGCGAACGGCCCAAATCGTTCGATGTTCGCCGAACGGTCGAACAGCCGATGTTCGAGTCGAACGTATGTTCGACTCGAACACCGAGCTCATCCCTACTCACCGGACACTTTATTAGGTACACCTGTTCAATCGCTCGGTAACTCAAATGGCTAATCAGCCAATCACATGGTAGCAACTCAATGCATTTAGGCATCTAGATGTAGTGAAGACGACTTGCTGAAGTTCAAACTGAGCATCAGAATGGGGAAGAAAGGGGATTTAACCACTTCCCGTGGGGGCGCGCATCACGGCGATCGGTGGTGCGGTGTGTCAGTCTGACACACCGCTACACCAATCTCGGTAAAGAGCCTCCGACGGAGGCTCTTTACCACGTGATCAGCTGTGTCCAATCACGGCTGATCACAATGTAAACAGGAAAAGCCACTGATTGGCTTTTCCTCACTCGCGTCTGATAGAGGCGAGTAGAGGAGAGCCGATCGGCTGCTCTCCTGACAGGGGGGTCTGTGCTGATAGTTTATCAGCGCAGCCCCTCCTCAGATCCCGCCCAGGACCATCAGAAACAGAACATCCAGTATGATGAATAAATTGATATGATATTAATTGAAAAGTCTTCTTATGCAAAGAAAGTGCAGTTCAAGCTTCACTGTGAAGAAACGTGCTTCATTAAATCAAACGACACTCCGTGATAAGTGCTCCCTTCACCAGGTGCAATGGACGTTCACATCAGCAGATAGCTCCACATTGGTCTCCAATGGCTTCTATGAAGACCCTGCAGGGGTCAAAACACACTCTGCACTCCGTATACTCTGCGTACTTCTCCTTTAAAAATGCCTCCGTGCAGTTCACCAGCAACTCCAAACCAACATGAAAATATAAAGGGCTTCCAATAGTGCAGTACAGGGTGTTAAGTGGAATGCCCTCCAGATGAAGCCACAAGGATGGTGGCGTAACGCGTAGAGGTAGAGCCTGGCAGTGATACACGTGAGACTTGAGCCTTTTTGGAATCCTAAATGCGAGTTTAAAGGGGTGTTCCAGGCAAAAAATAAAAATAAAAGCCAGCAGCTACACATACTGCAGCTGCTGGCTTTTAATAAATGGAGACTTACCTGTCCTGGTGTCCCTCGATGTCGGCACCGCAGCTGATGTTTCACATCAGCTGTCGGGTGCTGCCGTCGCCATTGCGGGTATGGGAACCCAGCAGTGAAGCCTTTCGGCTTCAAGCCGGGAACCCTGCTGTGCATACGCGAGGCCCCGCTTCTCTCCCCTATTAGCCGGGAGGCCAGGGGAGGAGGAGGAGAGAGCCCCGCGGTGCCGTCATGGCCGCGGCCAGACTCCAGGAAGTGGGAAAGGATGCCTGTCTTTGTACCCCTCCCACAGCTCTGCTCTCTCTCTTCGTGCAACGTGACTGGTCTTGTCTCCGCCCCCTCCTGTAGTTTTCTGCAGACAGCCTGTACCAGATGGATGGAGATTGGCTGGGTCCATGCCACATCTCTCCTCTCTCTCCTTGTGCAGGGTGACTGCTCTTGTCTCCGCCCCTCCTGTAGTTTTTCTGCAGGCATCCTGTAGTAGGTGGAGCCTACTGGGCCCCTCCCACAGCTCTGCTCCCTGCACAGCCTATGCACAGCACAGTGATGATCTCGCCATTATTTTTTAAAAGGTAATATCTGTGTTTGTAAATGTGCAGAAAGTGGATTTATATCTTTTGTGGCTTTGGAGAAATATATTTGAATGAAATGTTTTTAGCTGGAATTCAGCTTTAATGGGGGGCACTCAAGAGATGTTCCAAACCACCTTCATACAATCCCCCCAAAAATGTTTTGCTTTAAATATAAATGCGAATCCCGGAGAGGAATATTATCAGAACGAGGAAGGAGGTTTTTTTTCTCCTCTAAGTGCCATTCATGTTCCCAACACAGCAATTCAGACCAGCAATGCGCACATAAAAATAAAATATTTTATGAATCTTTGGAGCTCCCGCCGCGTCTTCTGCACGGATTCACTGACACATTAACACTCGTAACAATCTCCGTGGCGGTTTTTTGGCAGCTTTTTTTTTTTTCGAACAATGCTCAAGGAGATATCAAGTCAGAACTTGGAACTTGAATTGAACCCTGGTGATAGCACCGTGTGTGAGATGTTTCCCTGATTCGAAAGAAAAAAATGGAAACGCCCATCAGCCGACATAGTGGTTTATATCATGCTTTTGACCTTTCCAAGATGAGTTTTGTTTGCTTTGGAATATATTCCAATTAGCGAAAGAGGTGGAGATTGCCACAAAAGTCTGTTGCAACGAGAGGCTAAGTGGATTTTTTCACTTAATGCCACCATTTATCCAGGACTCAACGAGTCCATCAGCTACAAGCCCTTTCTCTAGAAATTGACCTTATATATATTTCTCTGTATGTCCCTGGGCTTTAAACAGTCAAATCTGTTTATTTTTGTACTCTGTGTTTATATGTATGCTTGTGATTCTTCAGAGGAGCGACTTGATGGCTTTCCCGGGCCACATCTTCTTGCCGTCAGTATTTGCCTAATATTAACATTTATTAATAAAATTTTCTATATAATGACTGAGCTGTCCACAAATAAGAGGAATTTCTTTTTGGAGTTTTAGGTGACCTTATGGGCGCCCTGGGGCTTCCAGTTTTATGTCTATTGGCATTTAAATTGGGGCCATCCTTCCACCAAAGGGTTTATTTCCTTGTCAATCACACCAGACACCTTTTCCTGTTTTTTCCATCATTTTTTATCTTGGGTTTTCTGTCTCTTACTTGATTCTTTCTCACTGTGGCCATCTTGTGGCCGTTGTGTAGATTGCATCCAGTCTGTGATGTTTACCATCACTCTTTTGACACGCAATCGTCATTTCCGGTGCGCGGCGATATGTCACTTCCGGTCGCCCCACATCCACATCATGTCTTCCATTAACAGTCGGGATTGGTCCCCGGTCAGGTGGAACTGATCTGCCCGCCCCGCCTACTTTTTTTGGCGCCAAACTGGCGTCATTTAGCCGAGGGAGAGGCTGTCTATAAAAGCTGTGGCATTTTGCTTGTGTGACATAGCTGCCGCTTTTGGAGGAACCTCATGTGCATTCAGATTGAATTCAGGTATCTGCAGAGAAACTTTTCATTCCTTAAAACCTTCCAATCTTTCTTAAAGAATCCTGTGTTTAACCTTTTCATTGATATTATCCTTTTCTCTTTAAATTTGACAGACGGATTTTCGATTTTAATCCTCTCTTAAACCGGCATCCCATTTTTGGATTTATATCCGGAATTGGTAAAAATAGGTACTAATTGTAATTCCTAAACCCTATCTATTTTTCAAAAATAGTTTATTCATATATGTTTCTGATTCTAATTTATCTCTAACAGATACCTTTCATCTGAATGACACATCAAATTTATGTTCCTTTTTGGAATAATACTATAATCTTGAGACCAGGTATATTTATTCATTGTTCATACATACCTAAATTGGTCTCAAAACTATCTATTTGATACGATATTAATATAATTCCTTTTTTCCTCCAGGTGACTATTCACCTTCCATTGCTTCACACAGCACATTATGCATATATGTGCGTGTTTATGAGCTAGCATCCTCTCTAAGGTCTACCATATGACTCCATTATAAGAATACTCCTTGGACTCAGTTTCAGCTATATCATCATGAAATTTTCAACAATGTACAGGTAATGAAGGCTTTTTGTGGCAATGGTGAAGCCATCTCTATGTCGCTCCTCTGCTGAATATTTAATATGTTATGTTGTATAATAATTTTTGGTGTAAAAATTGATGTATATTTATTGTATATGTTTTGTGTTTCAGTAATACATGACAATAATAACACTCCTGAAGAAGCAATTTCCGGCCAAAACGTCGAGATTGTATGTCTGTATTTCATCGTTTCATACTGAAATTGATTCATTGTTTTTATAATTATGTTAATGAACAAATTTTTCTACTAAATAAAATATATTTTTATAAAATATTGTGTTGTGAATGCACCTTAAAAGACCCATTTCTCCTTATTCAATTTTCAAAATTTAAAGGGACGCGGTGCTCACGGATTTATAGATGTCAGACAGTTCTTTTATCTTCCAATAAATAAGAAGACCATAACAAACATACAGACAGACAGGTGTTTTCCTAAAACCCTTTACATTTATCATAGCAGCTGTAATTATTCCATAATACAGGGGATATGGACTTCAGGAGAGGTGTGGTCTCCCCAAATCTGAGTGTAAATAATTGAACCAATTTTCAACAAGAAAATCTAGTGGTTACCACCAGGTCTTTACACCTACAGTATACCTCGCCTCTCTCATCCTCACCCCCTTCCCCCTTTTTCATCTCCCGCCCGTCCCAACTTTATGTGTTATAACGTGGAATTTTTTTTTTCTAATAATAATAAATTGAGCTCATGTGATTAGCCAAACAAATACAAATACAAATTAAAGACATTTAAAATAATAATAATAATAATAATAATAATAATAATAATAATAATAAATTTTTTTATTATAAAAATATAATTTTCAATAATAACAATAATAATAATAATAATATCAATAATAATAATAATACTTTTTAAATAATAATATTAATAATAAATTGAGCATATGTTATGAGCCAAACATATACAAATAAAGATGTTATTATTTAAAAATATATATTTAAATAATAAAAAATGTTCATTATAATATATTTTTCAATAATAATAATAATAATAATAAACTGAGCCCATTTGGTCAGCCAAACAGATGCAAATAGAAATTACATTTTTTTTCAATAATAATAATAACATTTTGTAATTATAACAATAATAATAATAATTTTCTAATAATAATTGAGCTCATGTGATTAGCCAAACATACCGTATAAGCCGAGATTTTCAGCCCTTTTTTTTGGGCTGAAAGTCCCCCCCCTCGGCTTATACTCGAGTCAGCGAAATTTTACATTGTAAATAGTACCTGAAAAAAAGTTGAGAGGCTGCGGCGTCCATCGTTTAAATCCCGCGGTCTCTTCCTGGTCCCTTCCGTGATAGGCTATTCTCAGCAGACACTCTCCGCCTATCACGAACGTTCTCTAATCCTTAGTTTCCCAGCAGACGTCTGTGATTGGCGGAACACCGAACACAGTGTCTGCTGGGATGGGTGAGGATGAGAGAACGTTCGTGATAGGCGGAGAGTGTCTGCTGAGAATCGCCTATCACGGAAGGGACCAGGAAGAGACCGCGGGATTTAAACGATGGATGCCGCAGCCTCTCAACTTTTTTTCAGGTACTATTTACAATGTTAAATTTAAACAGTGAGGATGGGAACAGTGAGGATGGGAACAGTGAGGATGGGAACAGTGAGGATGGGAACAGTGAGGATGGGAACAGTGAGGATGGGAACAGTAAGGATGGGAACAGTGAGGATGGGAACAGTGAGGATGGGAACAGTGAGGATGGGAACAGTGAGGATGGGAACAGTGAGGATGGGAACAGTGAGGATGGGAACAGTGAGGATGGGAACAGTGAGGATGGGAACAGTAAGGATGGGAACAGTGAGGCATTGTTGACCCTCTGCTTATACTCGCGTCAGTAAGTTTTCCCAGGTTTTTGTGGTAAAATTAGGTACCTCGGCTTATACTAGGGTCGGCTTATACTCGAGTATATACGGTATACAAATAAAAATTAAAGCCATTTAAAATAATAATATTTTTTTATTATAATAATATATTTTTCAATAATAATATTATTATTATTATTATTATTATTATATTATTATTATTATTTTTCTTAAAAATATATATTATTATAATGAACTTTTTTTATTATTTAAATATTTTTTGTAAATAATAATATCTTTATTTGTATATGTTTGGCTCATAACATGAGCTCAATTTATTATTATTATTATTATTATTATTATTTGAAAAGTATTATTATTGTTGATATTATTATTATTATTATTATTATCATCAACAATAATAATAATACTTTTCAAATAATAATAATAAATTGAGCTCATGTTATGAAGATATTATTATTAAAAAAAATATTTAAATAATAAAAAAAAGTTCATTATAATAATATATATTTTTAATAATAATAATAAACTGAGCTCATTTGGTCAGCCAAATAGATACAAATAGAGATTAAGCATTTTTTTTTTCAATAATAATAATAATAATAACATTTTGTAATAATAACAATAATAATATTTTTTTCTAATAATAATAATAATAATAATAAATTGAGCTCACGTGGTCAGCCAAATAGGATACAAATAAAGATTCTAGAGATATATATTCATTGGCTGAAGTGAAGTGATCACAGAGAGGGAAGGGAGAGGTGGTGCTGGGAGAAGAGGAACGGGTTCCCTCTGGTGGTGGGAGGGTGGCAGTGCAGGTTGTACTGGCTCATCATCTTGGCATCATGACCCCTGCCAGACCAACTGGCACTAGACCCCCAGAAGTATCCAGAACCCCTGCACATGCAACCCACAGCGGAGACCCGGCCGCCGGCCCAACAAGAGACGAGGAGCCCAGGCAGCAACGTGTGTGGCTGCCAATACAGACCATACCTCGCTCCCCCGCTGTCCACCCCTTGCCTCAGGGCCAGGCCCCCAGCAGGCCACGGACTAGCACTGGTCCCTGGCCCGGGGGTTGGGGGGCCTCTTCGCTAAAGTTAGGTACTGGATGGATACAATTGGAGGGACCACTCAACCACCATGTGGAGCGATCATACTAATTTACCAGTCCAGTCCAGTACACACTTCATTCTACAGGACTCAAGCCCTGATGAAGAGGGAAAAAGAAGAAATGGCCGCACATCCAAACTTTCCAAAATTGCCTTTTATTGCAGATGGTCAAAATACACCGGGGACAAGAGGTGTAAGTCACGTAGACGCGTTTCACACATCTGATCTGTGCTTAATCATTAACTTGATGAAGAGGGACCCTTGGAAACCCCTGAAACACATTGCATTTTTATGATACACTATATTAGCAAAAGTATTGAGACGCCCGTCTTTACACCCACAAGAACTTTAATGGCATCCCAGTCTTAGTCCATAGGGTTCAATATTGAGTTGGCCCCGCCCATTGCAGCTATAACAGCTTCAACTCTTCTGGGAAGGCTGTCCACAAGGTTTAGGAGGGTGTCTATGGGAATGTTTGACCATTCTTCCAGAAGCACATTTGTGAGGTCAGGCACTGATGTTGGATGAGAAGTCCTGGCTCGCAGTCTACGCTCTAATTCATCCCAAAGGTGTTCTATCGGGTTGAGGTCAGGACTCTCCAAACTCGCTCATCCATGTGTTTTTCAGGGGTTGGGCTTGGCCCCTTAGTTCCAGTGAAGGGAACTCTTAAGGCGTCAGCATACCAAGACATTTTGGTCAATTTAATGCTCCCAACTTTGTGGGAACAGTTTGGGGATGACCCCTTCCAGTGCACAAAGCAAGGTCAATAAAGACATGGATGAGCGAGTTTGGAGAGTCCTGACCTCGACCCGATAGAACACCTTTGGGATGAATTAGAGCGGAGAAAGCGAGCCAGGCCTTCCTGTTCCAACATGACTGCACACCAGTGCACAAAGCAAGGTCCATAAAGACATGGATGAGCGAGTTTGGGGTGGAGGTACGTGACTGGCCCGCACAGAGTCCTGACCTCAATCGGATAGAACACCTTTGGGATGAATTAGAGCGGAGACTGTGAGCCAGACCTTCTCGTCCAACATCAGTGCCTGACCCCACAAATGCGCTTCTGGAAGAATGGTTAAATATTCCCATAGACACCCTCCTAAACCTTGTGGACGGCCTTCCCAGAAGAGTTGAAGCTGTTATAGCTGCAAAGGGCGGGGGCCAACTCGATATGGAACCCTACGGACTAAGACTGGGGTGGCAATAAAGATCATGTGCGTGTAAAGGCAGGTGTTCCAATACTTTTGGTAATATAGTGTATGTGTCTAAATAAAATTGAATCTGGATTTTATATGATTTGCTTTTGGTGCTTTTTCTCTTTTGACGCCCAAGTCTATGTAAAGCTATAGCGGTAGATTCAGGGCCGTTTGAAGGAATTTGGGGGCCCCAAGCAAAATGGACATGGAGGCCCCCCCCCCGCGCACTCACGCAAAGCCTACAGGAACCACAGCATAGCGATACAGTTTAAGCTCACCCACACTTTATATAAATAAAAAAGGTTTACAGTGCAAATACTGCTGTTGCATATAATCCAACATACTTAAAACACATACACAATCACATTAATATTGGATGGACAGGGGGACCGTGGGATGGACAGGGGGGCCGTGGGATGGACAGGGGCGCCGTGGGATGGACAGGGGGACCGTGGGATGGACAGGGGGACCGTGGGATGGACAGGGGCACCGTGGGATGGACAGGGGGACCGTGGGATGGGCAGGGGCACCGTGGGATGGACAGGGGGACCGTGGGATGGACAGGGGGACCGTGAGATGGACAGGGGCACAGTGGGATGGACAGGGGCACCGTGGGATGGACAGGGGCACCATGGGATGGACAGGGGGACCGTGGGATGGACAGGGGCACAGTGGGATGGACAGGGGGACCGTGGGATGGACAGGGGCACCGTGGGATGGACAGGGGCACCGTGGGATGGACAGGGGGACCGTGGGATGGACAGGGGCACCGTGGGATGGACAGGGGGACCGTGGGATAGACAGGGGCACCGTGGGATGGACAGGGGGACCGTGGGATGGACAGGGGCACCGTGGGATGGACAGGGGCACCGTGGGATGGACAGGGGCAACGTGGGATGGACAGGGGCACCGTGGGATGGACAGGGGGACCGTGAGATGGACAGGGGCACAGTGGGATGGACAGGGGCACCGTGGGATGGACAGGGGGACCGTGGGATGGACAGGGGCACAGTGGGATGGACAGGGGGACCGTGGGATGGACAGGGGCACCGTGGGATGGACAGGGGCACCGTGGGATGGACAGGGGCAACGTGGGATGGACAGGGGCACCGTGGGATGGACAGGGGGACCGTGGGATGGACAGGGGCATCGTGGGATGGACAGGGGCACCGTGGGATGGACAGGGGGACCGTGGGATGGACAGGGGCACCGTGGGATGGACAGGGGGACTCCGCACTGTAATATCCACATCATCTCCCCCACTGTAATGTCCACATCTCCCCCCTGTACTGTCCACATCTCCAGTCCCCACATCTCACCTCGGCCGCTGCCGCTGGGTGTACCAAGATGGCCGCCGCTTCGGAGCAAGGCCGAAGCCGCGGCCTTTCCTATGGCCGCAACTGCGGATCGGCTCAGGGCAGAAATCTAGGACAGTGACAGGCAGCAGGCAGGCACTCTAGGCTGGGGCCCCAGGCCAGCTCGGGGGGCCCCAAGCAATTGCTTGTTGTGCCTGTCCTGTTCTGACAGCCCTGGGTAGATTGAGGCTTAAAAAAAAAAAAAAAAAGTTAAATTCCGTTGAAGCAAAATGTTCTACGCTTTTTTTTTTTTTTTTTTGCAATCTTAATATGCAACCTATCATGTTTTTTACACTTTGTACTTAACGCAAAGTTGAAATAAATTCCAAGAAAAGCGACCCATTAAAGTGGATTCCATTTAATGTGTTCTTCAATTGTAATTCATTGTTCCTCCAACGGAACCATTACTCATAAAACGCCTGAGAGATGGTGATGGCTCGTATGTGTTTAATCCTCAGGAAAAAAAAAAAAAAAAAATGGATTCAATCGCATAAACCAAAGACATGTTCAACTTCAATCTTCAAAATAGTGCTATTTCACTTTGTCATATTTGCTGTTTGACATTGTGCGGGTCACGCTCGGGAAAATGTATCAAATCGAGCTTTATTTTACAAAAAAAAAATGCTATTTAATGTCAAATATACCTGAAGTAAGTAATCCTTTCCTGTTGTAGCTGGAAAAGAATAAAATATTTCAGCATAATGTGAAAGTTTCAGGATATTGGAGCTTCTGTAAAAAAAAAAAAAAAAACATATACGAAAGAATTGAGTTGCGGATATAAAGTATATTTTGAAAGAGGGGCTTATTGAAGGTGAACTCGGGGCAGATATAAAAGCTCTGTAAACGTACGTAAAATACATTGTTACATTTATTTTTTAAAGTGGTTGTAAACCCACTTTTTTAACTTGCACCTACAGGTAAGCCTAGATTAAGGCTTACCTGTAGGTGCAAGAAATATCTCCTAAACTTACACGGTTTAGGAGATATTTACTAAAAATGACAGGCGCCGCTGTCTACATTCATGGGGTTAATCCCATTCACAAAATCGGCTAATTCCCAGCAATCGCTGGGCGTATCCGAATGTGACATCTCTCGCGCGCATGCGCAGAGTGACGTCTCCGCCGCTCCGGCCAATCACAGCGCCGGAGCGGCGCTGTGATTGGCTGGTGCGGCGATACCCGGAAGTAACTTTCCGGCTATCGCCGCAGCGATGGATGCGGCTCAAGAGGGAGACGAGGAAGGCTTCGGGGGCCCCGATCTAAGGTAAGTGATGCATAATGAGCTATTATGCTAGTCATATTAGCTCATTATGCCTTTCTCTTCCAGGTTGTTATAAAAAAAAAAAAAAATTACCGGCTTTACAACCACTTTAATCACTTACCTAAATTGCTCCCCCCCCCCCCCCCAAAAGAAAAAAATAAATAAAACACTATCACTGAATAAGACCCCTTTCACACTGGGGCGGTTTGCAGGCGCTATTGTACTAAAAACAGCGCCTGCAAACCGACCCTAAACAGCGGCTGCTGTTTCTCCAGTGTGAAAGCTCCGAGGGCTTTCACACTGGAGCGGTGCGCTACCAGGACGGAAAAAAAAGTCCTGCTAGCCGCATCTTTGGAGCGGTGAGAGGAGCGGTGTGTTTACCGCTCCTCCACCGCTCCTTCCCATTGAAAGCAATGGGAAACCGCGGCTATACCGCCAGCAATGCACCGGTATTAACCCTTTTTCGTCCGCTAGCGGGGGGGGTTAAAACCGCACCGCTAGGGGCCGAATACCGCCGCAATTCCGACAGCGCACCTCCCGCCCCAGTGCGGAAGGGGCCTTAGGGCCGGTGTTGTAAAAAAAAGTCTCGACCCATGCAGGATCTCGACCGCGTCACTTCCTGTGCGGCTACGTCACAAAACAGCTGATCACGGGGGTTCCACTGCGCATGCCCTGCTTCACCGCACCTATACCGCGCTTGTGCAGATGCTCATTTCAGTCTAGGAAAATAATAGACTCGAGCGGGCGGGGGCGGAGGCGGTGCAAGTTGCTTAATTACATCATCGGCAGCACCGCCTCCAGCCCGCTCGAGTTTATTATTTTCCTTGACTGAGTTCACACTGCTGCGATGTCAGAGTTCGGATGTGATTCGCGCCGCACTGCAGTGCAAATCACATGCGATCTCTGTGCGATGCGATTTCAGCCATACAAATCGTGTGGCTGAATTTGCAACAAATTCACACAGGACCCCTTTTCTTTTGTCCGCATCAGAATCGGATGGCATGGGTGTTCAATTCCTGTCCGAGTTAGCCGATCGCACTGCGATATGCAAACTGATTTGGGGGTGTCATTAACTTTTAATTGACACTCCCAGCAGTTTGCATAGAGCAGTGTGAACTGCCGCCGGGAAACCTGCGATGCCGGAACCCGCAGTGGATTCGCAGGGTTCCCGCATCGCAGCCGTGTGAACTGGCCCTTAACCACTTGCCAACCGCCGCATGCTGATGTACGTCGGCAGAATGGCACAGGCAGGCAGATTGGCGTACAGGTACGTCCCCTTTAAATCAGCCGCCAAGCGGGCCTCGCGAGTGCGGCCGCGGGTTCCTGGAACCCGATGTTCTCGGGCGGCCTGCGATTGCGGTCGGCAAGAGCAGAACAGGGGGATGCCTTTGTAAGCAAGACATTCCCCTATTCTGCCTAGTGAGACTGTCACTGATGACTGTTCCCCGCGATCGGGAACGGTCATCAGTGACGTGTCATGTGTAGCCACGCCCCCTCACAGTAAGAATCACTCCCTAGGGCACACTTAACCCCTACAGCGCCACCTAGTGGTTAACCCCTTCACTGCCAGTGTCATTTTCACAGTAATCAGTGCATTTTTATAGCCCTGATCGCTGTAAAAATGACAATGGTCCCAAAATAGTGTCAAAGGTGTCCGATGTGTCCGCCATAATGTCGCAGTCATGAAAAAAATCGCAGATTGCCGCCATAACTAGTAAAAAAAATACATTAATAAAAATGACATAAAACTATCCCCTATTTTGTAGACACTATAACTTTTGCGCAAACCAATCAATATACACTTATTACAATTTTTTTTTACCAAAAATATGTATAAGAATACGTATCGGCCTAAACTGAGGGAAAAAAAAAAAAATTTTATATATTTTTTGGGGATATTTATTATAGCAAAAAGTAAAAAATATTGCTTTTTTTTCAAAATTGTCGCTTTATTTTTGTTTATAGCGCAAAAAATAAAAAACCGCAGAGGTGATCAAATACCACCAAAAGAAAGCTCTATTTGTGGGGAAAAAAAGGACGTCAATTTTGTTTGGGAGCCACGTCGCACGACCGCGCAATTGTCAGTTAAAGCGGCGCAGTGCTGAATCGCAAAAAGTGGCCCGGTCTTTAGCCAGCCAAATCCTCCGGGGCTGAAGTGGTTAAAGGTGAACTCGGGGCAGATATAAAAGCTCTGTAAATGTAAATACATTGTGACATTCATTTTTTAACCACTGAAGGACCGAGCCTCTTTTTGAGATTTGGTGTTTACAAGTTAAAAACGTTTTTTTTTTTTTTTTGCTAGAAAATTACTTAGAACCCCCAAACATTATTTTTTTTTATAACACCCTAGAGAATAAAATGTCGGATGTTTCCAAATCAACAAATTTGTCAAAAATTTGTTAAAAAATGTATTTGGAACTAAACGAATTGCACATGTCTAGTGTGTGTGTTTGTGTATATATATATATATATATATATATTTTTTTTTTATTAACAAATTTGGGTTAAACAAAATAAAAGTTGAATTTAGAGGATAATCAGTGAAGAAGATATTGGTAATTTTCCCAATAGATGAAATTACACATTCCTATTTTTAAAAATCAACATAATTCAGAAATCCTCTGCATGTTTTTTTAACCTTCTTTTTCATAACTAATCGACGCTCTTTCCGAAATCCACTTTCCCTTCATCCATTTTTTACGCCTGTCATTCGTACCTGTAAATAGACTCGCCACATTCACGGACTAAATACAAAACAGGCAGTTGATTCTGTCTGTAGATGGTTGGCGCGACACAATGTACTGAATATTTCATTTGATAACAAAACATTCCCAACGCCTCCTTACACAACAATCTTTCTGTGTTTTTATTTATTTATTTATTTCGAAGACACATGCCATTCAAAGAGGCCAGTAAATTGGGATATCAGCTGGTAGAAAATCCATTAACCTTCCTTCTAGACAGTTTGGCAAAGTCGTCCTCACCTCGAAAAATGTAATTTACCTCTCGTGATCCCAGCCGGGATATTTACGAAAAACTGAGGTGGAGAAGACAGTGAAGTTCCCAGTAGATGCCATTTTTCTCATTCACTTTAAGTTGCTGTAAAAGCATAAAGTCTGTCTTTAAATAGCAAATTCAGGCAAGTAAAGATGGTCAGTAAACTGCCGATCAAGAAATGTGCTGACTGTGCTGAGAGCTGACCCCTGGGCGTTTGTAGAGATCTGCAGAGTCACACAATACCCTTGTATTTCGCCCCGGACATTGCATGAAATCAGAGCCCAATTTAGGATGTCATAGGTAGTTTAACCACTTTAAGCCCCCGGACCAATACGCAGCATAAGGACCGGGCCCCTTTTTGCGATTCGGCACTGCGTCGCTTTAACTGACAATTGCGCGGTCGTGCGACGTGGCTCCCAAACAAAATTGGCGTCCTTTTTTCCCCACAAATAGAGCTTTCTTTTGGTGGTATTTGATCACCTCTGCGGTTTTTATTTTTTGTGCTATAAACAAAAATAGAGCGACAATTTTGAAAAAAATGACATATTTTTTACTTTTTGCTATAATAAATATCCCCCAAAAATATATAAAAAAATTTTTTTTCTCGGTTTAGGCCAATACGTATTTTTCTAGATATTTTTGGTAAAAAAAACCCGCAATCGCCGTTTATTGATTGGTTTGCGCAAAAGTTATAGCGTCTACAAAATAGGGGGTAGTTTTAAGGCATTTTTATAAAAAAAAATTTTTTTTTACTAGTAATGGCGGCGATCAGTGATTTTTTTCGTGACTGCGACATTATGGCGGACACATCGGAAACTTTTGACACATTTTTGGGACCATTGTCATTTTTACAGCGACCAGTGCAATAAAAATGCACTGGTTACTGTGAAAATGACACTGGCAGTGAAGGGGTTAACCACTAGGGGCGCTGGAGGGGTTAAGTGTGCCTAGGGGCGTGTTTCTAACTGAGGGGGGTGTGGCTACTAGTGACATGTCACCGATCTCCGCTCTGATTACACAGAGCGGAGATCGGTGACATTGTCAGTAGCGGAGCAGGGAGATGTTGTGTTTACACTAACATCTCCCCGCTCCATGCCTCCATGAGACGATCGCGGGGATCCCCATGTCGATCGAGTCCTCTGGACCCGCGGTCCGACTCACGGGGAAGGCAGGGGGGTCGTGAGCGCGGCGGCGCACGCGCGACCCCGACGTCGGCAGTTAAAGGGCCACGTACAGGTAGGTGATTGTGCCTGTACGAGCCATTTTGCTGACGTATATATACAGTGAGGGGTCTTTAACCACTTCCCAACCCATCAATAGCAGATTGACGTCCGGGAAGTGGTTGTGTTATCCACACTGGACGTCATATGACGTCCTGCGGGATAACAGCCGCCGCGCACCTGGGGGGGGCGCGCATTGCGGCGGGTCAGTCTGACCCTCCGCTACACTGATCTCGGTAAAAAGCCTCCAGCGGAGGCTTTTTACCACGTGATCAGCTGTGCCCAATCATGGCTGATCACAATGTAAACAGGAAGAGCCGTTGATCGGCTCTTCCTCACTCGCGTCTGACAGACGCGAGTAGAGGAGAGCCGATCGGCGGCTCTCCTGACAGGGGGGGTTCGCGCTGATTGTTTATCAGCGCAGCCCCCCCTCGGATACCCACACTGGACCACCAGGGAAGCCCCCCAGGACCACCAGGGAACCCCAAGCATGTGGATGGCCAGGTAAGTCCCCCATGGCCATCCACATGCACAAAGAGATAAAAAATATATGCCAATCAGTGCCCACAAATGGGCACTGATTGGCACCATCATGGCACAAAAAAAAATGCATGATGCCCAGCAATGCCAGCCACCAGTCATCAGTGCCCCCTACCAGTGTCCATTAGTGCCACCTATCAGTGCCCATCTGTGCCCATCTGTGCCCATAAGTGCCCGCCTATAAGTGCCTGTCTGTGCCATCTATCAGTGCCACCCATAAGTATCCATCAGTGCTGTCTATAAGTGCCCATCAGTTCCGCCCATGAGTGCCCATCAGTGCCGCCTATGAGTGCCCATCAGTGCCGCCTATGAGTGTCCATCAGTGCCGCATACCAGTGCCACATATCAGCGCCCATCAGTGCCGCCTATCAGTGCCCATCAGTGCCGCCTATCAGTGCCCATCATCAGTGCCACCTCATCGGTGCCACCTCATTGGTGCCACCTCATCGGTGCCCATCAGTGTCGCCTTATCAGTGCCCGTTAGTGCCGCCTTATCAGTGCCCGTCATTGAAGTAGAAAAGGTACTTATTTACAAAAAAAAATAAACAGAAACAAAGAAAAACTTAGTTTTTTTCAAAATTTTCACTCTTTTTTATTTGTTATGTAAAAAATAAAAATCGCAGAGGCAATCAAATACCACCGAAAGAGAGCTCTATTTGTGGGAACAAAATGATAAAAAAATTGTTTGGGTACAGTGTTGCATGAGTGTTGAATTGTCATTCAAATTGCGACAGCGCTGAAAGCTCAAAATTGGCTTGGGCAGGAAGCTGTATAAGTGCATGGTATTGAAGTGGTTAAGCGGTTAAAGGGGTTGTAAAAATTCTTTTTTTTTTTTTTCTAAATAGGTTCCTTTAAGCTAGTGCATTGTTGGTTCACTTACTTTTTCCTTCAATTTCCCTTCTAAATGTTTTTTTTCTTTGTCTGAATATCTCACTTCCTGTTCCTCCTCAGTAAGCTTGCCCCCATCATCCGAGCAACCTGTGAAGCTCCGGTGACCTCCATGCCCAAGAGGGTTAAGGCAGTGCTGGAAAATAATGGTGGCCACACAAAATATTGACACTTTGGGCCCAATTTGGACATTTTCACTTAGGGTTGTACTCACTTTTGTTGAGAGCGGTTTAGACATTAATGGCTGTGTGTTGAGTTATTTTGAGGGGACAGCAAATTTACACTGTTATGCAAGCTGTACACTCACTACTTTACATGGTAGCAAAGTGTAATCATGAAAAGATAGAATAAAATATTTACAAAAATGTGAGGAGTGTACTCACTTTTGTGAGATACTGTATTAAAAACATAGAAAATACTCTCTACTAGACAACAAGTCAACCAATACCCAATTACAGGCAGGGAGGCATGAATCCGTTCATATAGAGTAGTAGAAAGTCAATCAATGTGTAGAAAAGAATGTAGATTGATATCAACAAGTTAGGTTCATGAACTCCTCCATGCTTGTTTGTCAACGCGTTTACACAAGAAGTAGTGAAGGATTGTCAGGTGGATGTAGCGCAAAGACCCATTATGGTCTTCGTCCAAAGTTCTGTTCTATAGTGAGTGCATACAGCCAGGCACACTGTAGTTTCCCATTCTCTCTACACAAGAACTAGGCAGAAAGTTGAGATTTATTGCTTGAAGAACTTGATTAGTGTGCGAGTAAGCCTTGGGATACTCCAAATTGAGTGCAGATGTAATGGAGGACACTCTCCGACTATGGCTGTCTCCTCTCGAGGCTAGTGGTGAGTAAACTACGGCTCAGGGGACGCCAACGCAAGAGCAAACCTGAGCCAGCAAGTCTGGGGCAGTCTCTTCAAGAGATAACAAAGACAGTCCCTAGGATATACTTCAGGCTTATACTCACTGTGCCCTGGGTACTTAAATGCTCTCCTGCCGTACCAGACAGCTTCTGTACTGTGTGCCTCTAGATCAGACCCTTTGTGGACTTCCTGCAAAATGCTCCCAGCAACTTTGGGCATTGGTTTGACAGATCTCCCTGAGCTGGAACCCCGATGGTCTCCTCTAACTTCAGTTAAGTGACCAAGAGGGCCACAGCCCCCAGGCTGCGTCTTGGGACAAGGACCCTGCTGTTCTAGGCCCCAGCCTATTTATACACACCTCAGCCCCCTACTGGTGATTCTTTCTGCCAGGGATTGGCTGAGGCTGTATGAATATGTAAGTTGAGGGTCTACCTCTTCCAACCCACTAAATCCTGGAACTTACCAGAAACCAGGGGAAAGCAGTTGAACCTGCAACCAGCATAACCCAGAACAGCCAAAAGCAATCAAACTTCGCTCCACTGGCTACAGAGAAGCCAAAAACTAAAGGTGCCTCAATACTACTAGCAACCTAACTAGGAGGGTGCTACATGGGCAGTGGACCCAAAGCAGGCCAGCCAGTGAGAAGACACATGGTTTAACTCTGTTATGCAAAAAGAACTATTGAGAGAAGGTGCAATAAATCTACTCTTATACCTGTGGATAGATATGGTAAGGAGATACCTGGGGTACAGAGGCTTTGATACCAGCTTTGACTAGGTAACACGTGATTGGCCTAATGAATGGGGTCCCATTCGTATGGCTGTGGTAAAAGGGTCTCCTTGGTAAACTATGTGCCCTGTAACCTGGGACCCCAAAGTCTTATGGGTTTAGAGTGCTCATCGGGATCCTTACGGACCATGTATGGATCCACTGGAACTTGAGGGGCCTGTCAGGTTTAGATGAGACTGATTCCTAGTGTAGCCCAGAGGCTGAGGTGAGCCAAAGCGGTGGCTGTGGGGTCTTGGGCCCTCCATCACCTAGAATTGCAATGTAAGCGTAGCACCCTGATGTTTAGGCAGGGTTATTCTTCAATTAACCTGCCAGGTATAGTTGCCTTGGCTAATTGCTAGGGGTCAATTGAGTCTGGAATTGCTGCACTTCTCTCTTCTGTCGCTAGGTGGCCAGGTACCTCGTAACATTAGATAAGACAAGGGTGATGCAAGGACAAATTAGGAGTACATGGGGTATCTCAGCCAATGGGCAGGGGTTTTCTTAAATCCCTTGGCCTTCTGGAAGAGATTATACATTTGGGTGGAGTCAGGTGATCTGTGTTCTGTGCCACCTGGACGGCTGTCTGGGTGGACGTGTGTTGTGCTACCCGGGCTGCTAGGCCAGAGCCCGAGGCCTATCCCGGGGAAATCTGGCTGCTAGGCTGTCTGAGGGCCTATCCAGAAGCAAGAAAGCAACGTAAAGGTTGGGATTGCGGCTTCCAGTCCAACCAGAAGTGACAGTTCTGCCAGCCGGAGAAGCTGTTGTGGTCAGAGGTAGAGGGGAAGCTGTTGCCACTAAGGGACCAAGCACCTTATTACCAGGGACCACAGTGAGTAGCTGAAGCAAGTACTGGAGCAGTATTCTCACCAACCGGGGATGGTGAAGAATCGGGAAACTTCAGCAGGTGTCAAACCAGGGACCCAGCCAGCGGAGGTTACGCTTGCAGAGCAGCCTTGTGTGCCAAGTCAGGGACCAAGCAGGCCAGTGGGGTGACGCTTGAGAAGTATCTGGAGTGCCAAGCTAGGGACCCAGCAGGGAAGCCGGGGTGAGTCTTGAAGAAGATTCTGAGTGTGAAGATTGGAGGAGCTCAGGAAATCCAGTGGCAGTGGATCAGCAAGTCTAGTGAGAGAGACTGGGAGCTCAGTTGAGTGAAGATCTACAAAAAGTGATTGTAGAAGAAGTAAAGGAGTTTGTTACAACTAGTGTTAGAAACTGTTATAAGACTGTTGCCATAGGAGACAGTAACTCTACACATGCAGATGTGGTGTCCTGCTGGGTGCCTTTCCCTGCATAGATGTCTACCTGTAGAAGTCTCAGAGTCTGTTAATTAACATTGGAAATACTAAAGGGTGTCCTGGTCCTAACCCTCTCTCCCACAGTTCTGTTCAAGAGAAAATAAATCCCTTTGCTTCCAAGAAGTGTCTGGTGCCCATTAATCTACTCTTATCGTGCACTCACCATACCTCGTAGCCCACTCTATATAGAAGGATGTCAGCTGGTCCTAACTTTGGAGGTCACCCCTAGGCCTCTGGAGACCCGGGACCTCGCTACATACCCTTCTTTAAGGGAACAGACCGGAATTTGTTTATCCCAGTTGATAGCTGCCATCACAACTTCTGGCTCAGGGCAGTTCCAAAGAGCCAATACTTTAGGCTTCAGAGGAATTGCTCGGATTCTCACGAGTTTTTGATGCAGGCAGAAGTATTAACTGGTCGGTTCCTTGAGAAGGGTTATCGGATGGAGTCCCTGAGAGAAACCCTGGATGTGGTTATGGCCACCAATAGGGAGGATCTTTAGGTGGAAAGGGTACCCCGGGATGGTGATCAGTTTCAGTTGGGTGTCCCCTTTATAACTTCATATTTGTTGCAACACAGGGGCATCAAACAGCTTATTAATAAACACTGGCATTTTGCCACTAATGATACCATCCTGAAAAATATCTTACCTGAGAAGCCTAGGGTGATCTATAGAGGTGTACAATCCCTCCGTAATCAGGTAGCTACAAATGTCCTGAATCCCCCGGTCATCAGTCAGTGGCAACTATCAGTGTAGGCGATGTAGAGTTTGCTCCCTGAACTCTTGTTCCCAGAGACGTACAACCACTTTTATATCTACAGCCACATGGAAGCAGTACAATATCAAACCTTGTATTACATGTGCTACAGTTGGGGTGGTCTACTTGTTGCAGTGCCCTTGTGGCCTGCAATATGTGGGACAGACCAAACACCCCTTGCAGGTCCGCTTTAAAGAGCACATTACAAACATCAAAGTGGGTTTCAAAAATCACTCTGTTTCTAAGCCTTACCTTTTAAAACACAATAGGGACCCGTCTAACACCCTCTTCTTGGGGATTGACAAGTTCAAACCCAATTGGAGGGGGAGCCTATTAGCGAGGGAGATTTCCAAGTTAGAGATGGCTTGGATACACTGTTTAAAAACGTATGCCCCTCATGGGTTGAACATAGAAACAGATGTGAATGCATTTATAAATAATGCTTGAGGTGGCCAGTATGTAAACCCGGTGTGATATGCAAGAATGGGCATATACGGTTATTTTTAACTCCATATTTTCATTTTATTTGAATTTTTAATATTTTTTTGTCATTTTCGAATATATATATATATATATATATTTTTGTAATTTTTTTGTGATTATGAATGTGATTGGTGCAACTAAATAGGTTGCATCTTTGATATTCTGTGCTATTATAGATGTGTAGGGTGTTCTCACAGGGACAATTTATTCATTTAAATATATTTGTTCCTATAATAGTTCATCACTAAGGTTTTTTCTTCTTTCACAATTCTAATTGATATTTTAATATCGACCATATTTATAATTGGAATATGGATTTAAATACATTAATCACATATATTTTTCATATAGTGTTAATTATATTCACATTTCACTTAACTTTGGAATTACAAGTATAATATATATTGTCACTGAACTTAATATTACACTTATTGGTTACACTTAGTAATATTCAATGGTTAATTCCCATTTATTCACTCTCCCTTTGTGACCATTCAGAATTGAAATTTGGAGTGTCTCCACTAGGGGTCATGAGTTCCGTGTCTGGCCGCTGCACTGAGCTGCAAGCCATGCAGGATTAGTTTCTTAATATCTTAATTTATCACACTTATTTTTGCTCATGGGTTGCTCAGGTAGAGACTTGTTTCTTTGCCCCAATTTATTTATAATTTTTTATTAGCTAAATTTTGAGTATGCCATATGCCGCAATGATTCATTCTGCGGTATTGCCATTTTTGCTCATAGTAAATATGGCGCTTATCGGCTGTTTCCTTGCATCTCACAACAAGGTCTGGCTGTATTTATAGTGGTCAGTCATTGTGTCGCCCTACCCCCATTGAGAACGTCTGTGTTTGACGAAACGCATCTGGAGGGCGCACAGTGACGTCACCACGTCTACTTGAGGAGGAAGGGCTCCTATTGCATCTTTTTAAATGCGATTTTTGTAAGTACAACCAACTATTTTAAATAAATGCTACTTGTTGCAGAGTTACGCTATGGTCCCCTCTCTTCTTGTATATTGTTGATTCTACAGACCGCATGAACGCGGAAGGAGCCTAGCACCCGGAACATCCACCCTGGTTGAGTTCACTTCAGTGTCACCATCCCTCTGATGTTCAAGGCTGCGTCTCTGTTATAGCCGAATGCTCATTCGTGCTTGCCCTCTGGTAAGCGGCTTTTATATATACGGTGGTGGGCTTCTCACTTATCTGTGGATTCACTGCGGTGTTGTTCAACCAATGCATATGGAACCATGTTTTATACCTAGACTGTTGTGAGGAGACTTACCTTGATTGGTATATGCCTGGAGGACATCTAGTACATTTTTAATCCTCTTGTCATCCGAGGACCTTTTGTGGACATATTATTTGGCACAGCTTCATTCTTTCTTACTCGCTACATAAGCTTGTGCTGGTACTGAGGCTTAGATGATCTTACAGATAGGAGGTGCTACAAGCAAGTGGGGAATGTGGGATTTTAAAGGGAAGTATGGGAATTTTTATTTTTTTATCATACTTACCTAGGTGGATGGATGCTGCATCTGTCCCCATGCCGGCTCTAAGACTGAGAACCAAGCGATTAGTGCTTTCTGAGCAGAGAGATGATGACTGTCACTGGAGCGCTGGGCTGTAGGGGCGGGAGCAGCCGACTCAGGATTTCAGCGACTTGCTGAGAGGATGAGCCGGGTACCGGTCCAGGCATGTTGGTGGATCCCGACCATATGGTCGCAATCTTTCCCGAACCTGGAACAGCTCTGTGACTTTAGCCAACAGCGGGCTTCAGCCTGCTATCTGCTGAGAATGTGTCACATACCTGGTTGGAGGCCGAAATGCCGAGAGGGCTCCCCTTGCGGCTGAGTGCAGTACACCCCTGAGGTTGGGTACAGAGGGTGTAGTGCCCAGAGAAGCACAGGTTGCCAGATGGGTTCAGGAGAGCAGGGCTGGTGGAATCCTGAAGAACACTGGTGGATGCAGGGCACCGCTCAAGGAGTAGTAGTGGCAGCCAGGCTGAGGGTCAAACCCAGTAGATCCAGCAATAGGAGGAGGCAGGTTGCAGGAACGGAGACAAGCCAATGGTCTGGTAATAGGAAGCAGGCAGGAACAGATGACTGAGGCAAGTCCGTGGAACAAGCCGGGATCAGGTGGAGGAGAAGGCAACAAATCGGTAAAGCAAGCCAGAGGGTCAAACCAGGAGAGCAGATCAGACAGGTCAGGAACAAGCCGGGTCACAACAGGAATCCAAACAGCAGTTTAACAGAGTCTCAGGAACACAGGAAGGCTGAAGACTATCAAGCAATGAGAGGGGATCAGTGGCCGTCTTATATAGGCCAGCAAGTGGCTGCATCTGTTGCGTGCGCCGATTGACGCTCCCGCGCATGCGCACGCGCCCGTTGGTTCCATTGCGCATGTGCGTGCGCATTTGTTCATTGCGTATGTGCGTGTGCATGTGTTCATTGCGCATGTGCGTGCGCCTATTCGCGCCGCTTGCGTCAGTGCGCACAGGGATGTGCTGGAAGCGCCCATTACTAGTACTGGTACGATTGCCAGTTCTCCTACGGCCGTTTCCCTGACAGAATGGGTCACTGGAGTGCAAAAGGAACTGCACTCCTGTGATCTACAGGAGAAGTACAGACAAACAAGCTTTGGCTGCACTTCTCCTTTAAAGAGACCCTGTCACTTTGCCCACTTTAAAAATACTATAAAATGAAACTAACTAAAACCCACAATAGTTTAGCTTTTAGTTGATGCACATAACCTTGTATTTCTTAAATACATTCTTAACTGTTTATCACAACGATCTTGATTTGGCCCCTTCTTTCCCCAGATACATTTGCTTGTGGTGCAGCTTCAGGCGTATAGTGAAGGGTTACACAATAGAAAAATCGGAGAAGGCTAGAAGGAGTAAGAGTTCAAATTTTAAAAGGTTTTACGAACAGTCACCCATGGACCCCTTGACTGCCATCCTTGCCCTGCGGTTTTGTGTGGTACTCGAATAGCCACAGAGATGCCTTTTCTTTCATTTCAGGAAGATGGCCATTGTCATCTGCTGTACTTGTTCAATGACCTTGAGGTGAGTTTTACAATTGAGATATGGAAAATAATGCACCACGTTCCTGGAGGGAAACAATACAAGAATATCACATAACAAAAAAAAAACGTTTTAATAGTTATGTATTGCAATGTGAACCCTTCAAGGGATAAATTCTCATTTTTCATGAACTAAAAATGTTTTCGAAATAAAGCGTCTATAGCGAGCAAATAAGAATATTCTATTAAAAAAGCAACGTGTAAAAACTGAAGTACATTGTATCCTAATTTATTATTATTATTATTATTTTATTAGAAATCTCGCACACCTGGTTAATGCAAAAAGCTTTTTAATTTCTTATTGTTTTTATTTCCTTTATTTCTTATTATTATAATTAGGCAGGCTTTTTTTATGAAAGATTTGTATTTACCGTTTATACTCGAGTATAAGCCGAGTTTTTCAGCCCTTTTTTTAGGGCTGAAAGTACACCCCATTGGCTTATACTCGAGTCAGTACCGGAAAATCTTCTTACACTGCGGCCGGCGTCCGTTGTTTAAATATCGCGGCTTTCTCCTGGTCCCTTCCGTGATAGGCGTTTCCAGCAAACACTGTGTTGAGTGTTCCGCCTATCATGGAGGTCCTCTCATTCTCGGACTCCGTTTTCCAGCAGACACTGTGTTCAGTGTTCTGCCAATCACGGACGTCTTTTCATCCTCGGACAAGAGGACGTCCATGATAGGCGGAACACTGAACACAGTGTCTGCTGGGAAACGGGGTCCGAGAATGAGAGGATCTCCGTGATAGGCGGAACACTCAACACAGTGTTTGCTGGAAACGCCTATCACGGAAGGGACCAGGAGAAAGCCGCGATATTTAAACAATGGACGCCGGCCGCAGTATAAGAAGATTTTAAGGTACACTGACTCGGGCACAGGGAGGCTGCAATGGACACAGTGAGGTTGGGCACAGTAAGCTGGAAATGGGCACAGTAAGGTGGCACAGTGAGGTGGCAATGGGCACAGTGAGGTGGCACAGTGAGGTGGCAATGGGTGCAGTAAGGTTGGGCAATTGGCACAGTGAGGTGGCAATGGGCACATTTCCCCCCCTAGGCTTATACTCAAGTCAATAAGTTTTCCCAGTTTATTGGGGTAATATTATTAGGTACCTCGGCTTATACTCGGGTCAGCTTATACTCGAGTATATACGGTACCCTTTACTTTGTCAAAGTCCTCCAGGCATACGATTTCACAAAAGCAGCAACTGTCAGACTTCTGGTGTACTCTGACTGTTGAAACTTTCAAAACAAAGAGTCAGCTTTAGGCCCAACTGGTACCCTGGTGTAGGGCCCTATGCATTCAGAGATGAAGGTCCAGAAAGCAGAAGACCAGGCCCCATGTTCAAGGGGCCTAAGACAGTGGACCTGAGCTTCTAGGGTAGGTTGTCAGGCACTATGGCTGGCTCTGTGTACTTCACCTATAGCAGCCCCCTTTCCCTTAAGGCAAGCAGGCCTAGTGATACTCAGTTGCCCCCAGGTGTCAGGGAAGTACCAGCTATAATGCAAGTGAAGTCTCTAGTGTAGTGATCTCAAAGTATAGTGTAGTTATTAGTAATGATGATATAAGTTATGTTTACGCAGCATCACCCAAGTTCTCCAGAGAGTGCACTTTATTGACTTCCAATACAGAACAAAGTCCAATACTTGCACAGATGACAACGAATCCAATCAGAGTATATATATATTTCAAAGTCCCATGTCTCCTAGATCATATTCTAGACCTGTGCTTTCCTATCCATGCAGAGTGACAAGACTGACTGAAGGCCAGCTTGGATGTCTGAAATACTGGTCTGACCCTGGAGGGGGGGTTTCCCATGAATACCCCCTCAAGTCTAATTACCATCAATAAATACTTTTTCTTTGGTCCTAAACAATATAACCTTTGAAATGTTCAATTAGGTTAACAGGCCACCTCACACACCTAGGTAGGCTTGCAAAAGATTAACACATCAAAGCTGTTATCTGCCCTCTCTGATATGTGTGATCAACAAACACCCTTTGATATGTGTAATCTTGAATGCCTGTATGTAACACATATATACCGTGCCATACATATAACACAATATATATAACATACATACATATATATAAAATACAGTATTAAAAAACTTTGCTTAAAAAGTTTAGACTAAAACTGTAGCAGCGCTACGGACAAAAGTTCATATGTACGTCTTCTATATTAATTGCTCATATAGGTGATGAAGTAGTGGATGGTGAGTCTAGTTGTACTTAAATCCAAAGCCTAGTTCCAGTGCTCCTTTCACCAAAGTGTATGTCACCACGTGGGGGGATTTTGAAAGTCCCCTTCAGGGGGCGCACTCACCAGATATTAGAAAAATGCAAGCATAGAAAAACCATCCTCCTCCAACAATGTTACAATATCCTCATCTTCTTCTCCACAATAATGTCACCAAGGTATCACAGGTATTTAGTAAGGACACAGGTACCTGTTATTATAGCAGGTGGTCGTCTTGATCACTGGATGCAGCTAAATAATCTGCAATGACACAAACACATGTCCTTCAGACTGATAGACTGGGTAGCAACTGCTATTGTGTTCCCACCAGAAACAAAGGCAGGGAGTGTCAACAAGACTCATAGGAAGTGGGCTGATTGACTCTGGGTGTCATTCAGTCTGAAAAAAGCCCTAGAGTTGTCAGAAGGTAATGTTTGCTCAGGACAGCAACAGGGAGGAGGTGAGTTTTGCATTTTCTGATTTATTAGGCCAATACCTGGTTCCAGCTTGCTGCAAGTTCATTTCCACCACGGGGGGACCTGATGAAGAAGCAGGCTGGGGCTTAGACTCCATGCCCTGGGGAACCCTCATTTGGCGTTCTAGAAGGGCTCACCTATCACAGAAACCTGACATTATCACCAGGAGGCAGGTGGTTCACAAGGCAGTAACTGTCAAACACCCAAGGACCTACCAGTTGTTCAAAGGGTAGATATACTGTAAATATTTTAGAAGTAAGCAAGCACAATCATAATTTTTCACTAAATATTTAAACGTGAACTTTAGGCTATGCAAATATTGTTCTAATGCATTCTTTGAGTCAGAGGCATAACTAGAACCTTCTGGGCCCCCGGTGTCCATCAGTGCCACCTATCAGTGTCACCTATCAGTGCCTATCAATGCTGCCTATTAGTGTCCATCAGTGGCACCTATAAGTGCTGCTTATCAGTGATCATCAATGCTGCCTATCAGTGCCCATCAGTGCCGCCTATCAGTGCCCATCAGTGCCGCCTATCAGTGCTGCCTATCAGTGCCTCCTCAGCAGGACTCTGAGCTGAGAGCATCTCTCTCATACAGCCTAGAGCCTGCACTGACAGTTCCCCCTCTTTCCTCCCTCCCACGGTTGGGAAAGGAGAGAGACGATCTGCTCCTTCTCCTCCCGCCCCTCTCCTCCTGTGTGCACCATGGGAAGTGTGAAACCCAGCAGTTGAATGATCAAATTCAGCTGCTTAGCTTCACACTTCCCGTGGTGCACACAAAGGAGGTGATCCCTACGAGGGAGGAGGAACAGTCAGTGCAGGATCTGGGCTGTATGAGAGAGACACTCTCAACTCAGACCCTGCTGCCCCCCCCCCCCCGACAGTGGGGAAATGCCAGGGCACGGTCGCATGTGCGACCTCTGCAACCCTGGTAGTTTTGCCACTCTATTGAGTGTATTCCTCTGGAATCTTGAAATCTTCTTCCAGATCTGTGCAGTAATTCAGTGTTACTTCCTGTAATAGAGACCGCTCACTGTTGCTCTCTCTCCTTGTGCAGGGGGACTGGTTGTGTCTCCGCCCCCTCCTGTAGGTCTCTAGAGTAGGTGAAGCCTGCTGGCTCCTCCCATACCTCTTTTTTGCACAGGATATGTACAGCACATGATATACATCATATTTGGGTTTGGATATGCCTCTTGTACACACAAAGAGAATTTATTTCCTTTGTGTCTACAGAGGAACATATTTAAATGTGATGGGTTCCTTTCAAGCCACCTTGTGTCGACACAATCCACATGGAAAGCTTTGCACCGCGGCGTTGCACTGAGCACTCGTCATCTTCTAAGTCAACTGGATTAACACAAAAAAAATAATTCCTGAATGTTTCTTTATAATGTGCATTGTATCAAGCAACACATTCATTCTTGACGAGGATATAATTTTGGGACTATAATAGCTCACACTGCTGCTGACCTAAAAGTGTCATGTCTGGGCCTGAGGCATTTTTCACTTCCCGGCACGCATTGCAGTCTCTTTTATTACCTTCTGTAAAGTTCTCGCTATATTACCTGACCTCTCTATGATTAAAGGTCTTTAGGCTGTATAAAAATCCATACTACCTGATACTTCTCCTCCCCGCCACTGCAATATGGGAGACGACAAGCACGGTGTCTGCTCATGTGCTGTCCAAACCCAAGACGGCAATCTGCTCCCGTTTTATTCAGAGGAGAGATTATTTCATGAAGGAGATTTAAAAAACAAAAAAAGGAGACTGCGGCACAAATTGCTTCCCAGGCATGAGGAGGAGTGCCCGTGTTGAAGGCAATTTTCCTGCAAATGTGCAGTGTTGCTTTGATAAAAAAAAATTGAAGTGACACTGTTATCCTTTCTTGCTGACTAATGTTGCCTGAATATGTTAGATTTGGTTGAATGAGCCATAAATCAGCAAAGATCCCAAGCTTGAATCCAGACACCGCTGAAGTCAATCATGATGTCAGGACCTGGATCACCTGCTGGTGGCACTGTGCTTCCCAGAGTGGGAGGTTGTAGTTCCGGTGTCCCCCAGCGGGAGTCTCCCAGCACCTCCTGATGCTGGATGCTGGGAGGGTATTTAGTCCCTCCTCTACTATCAGTGTTTTGCTTTGTTGCCAGAAACGACTTGCATTTATCCAGAGTCTAGATCCTGATTTTACCCCTGCCCTGCATCCTGAACCCTACTGCTTTTTTTTCTTGCTCCCCTTGTACCTGATCCCAGCCCTGATCCCCCCTTCCCATTTGTTCCTTGCAT
Source organism: Rana muscosa (assembly GCA_029206835.1). Classification (NCBI taxonomy): domain Eukaryota; kingdom Metazoa; phylum Chordata; class Amphibia; order Anura; family Ranidae; genus Rana; species Rana muscosa. The sequence goes on from CM055126.1 coordinate 240,115,052, forward strand.
CTCAAGTCTTCCCTGTTTATCTGTGTTCCCCATTTTTTCCTACATATTGTTTATAGTTAGTTTTTTGCAACTCAGTTAGGCATTTTGGTTATATAGTTATGGTTCACTTGTATCTTCATGTTTGCTGGTGTTTGGATGTCTTTTGTTTTACTACTAATAAATTTACTTTACTATATACACTCACAGGCTACTTTATTAGGTACACCTGGTCAATTGCTTGGTAACACAAATTGCTAATCAGCCAATCACATGGTAACAACTCAATGCATTTAGGCATCTAGACATGGTGAAGACGACTTGCTAAAGTTTAAACCGAGAATAAGAATGGGGAAGAAAGGGGATTTAAGTGACTTTGATCGTGGCATGGTTGTTGGTGCCAGACGGGCTGGTCTCAGTATTTAAAAAACTGCTTATATACTGGGATTTTCACACACAACCATCTCTCGGATTTACAGAGAATGGTCTAAAAAGGAGAAAATATCCAGTAAAACGGCAGTTGTGTGGAGGAAAATGCCTTGTTGATGTCAGAGGTCAGAGGAGAATGGGGAGACTGGTTTCAGATGATAGAAAGGCAACAGTAACTCAAATAACCCCTCAATACATCCAAGGTATGCAGAATACCATCTCTGAACACACAACACATTCAACCGTAAAGCAGATGAACTACAGCAGCAGAAGACCACACCAGGTGCCACCCCTGCCAGCTAAGAACAGGAAACTGAGGCTACAATTGGCACAGGATCACCAAAATTGGACAATAGAAGATTGGAAAACGTTACCTGGTCTGATGAGTCTGGATTTCAGCTCCGACATTCAGATGGTGGGGTCAGAATTTGGAGCATGGATCCATCCATGTATCACCGGTTTAGGGTGATGGGGTAATGGTGTAGGGGGGATATTTTCTTGGCACACTTTGGCCCCCTTAGTGCCAATTGAGTATCGTTTAAACATCACGTCCTACCTGAGTATTGTTGCTGACCATGTCCACCCCTTTATGACTACAGTGTCCCCATCTTCTGATGGCTCCTTCCAGCAGGATAACTCACCATGTCACAAAGCTCCAATCATCTCACCACTGGACAATGAGGTCACTGTCCTCCAATGGCCTCCACACTCACCACATCTCATCCAATAGAGCCCCTTTGGGATGTGGTGGAACTGGAGATTGGCATCATGGATGTGCAGCCGACAAATCTGCAGCAACTGCGTGATGCTATCATGTCACTATGGAGCAAAATCTCTGAGGAACGTTTCCAACACCTTGTTGAATCTATGCCACCAAAATGAAGGCCAAAGGGGGTCCAACCCGGTACTAGCAAGGTGTACTTAATAAATTGGCCTGTTATGCGGCGTACACACGATCATTTTTCATGCCATTTTTTTAACCAACGTTTTTCTCGTTGTTTTTTTTCATGTTTCCTCTCAAGCCTGTCTTGCATCCACACGATCATTAAAAAAAACGCTCGAGCAAAGCGCGGTGACGTACAACACGTACGACGGCACTATAAAGGGGAAGTTCCGTTCGGATGGCGCCACCCTTCATGTTAGTAAACTTTGTTGAGTGGCGATTCACGCAGCCTCGTGCTTTTCAGTCCGTTACAGTGTGACGAATGTGCTATCTCCATTACAAACGCTAGTTTTACCAGAACGAGCGCTCCCGTCTCATACTTGATTCTGAGCATGCGCATTTTTTTTCACGTCATTAAAGCATACACACTATCGTTTTTCACGTCGTTAAAAAAAACGACATGAAAAACGACGTTAAAAAATAGAGCATGTTCGAAATTTTTAATGGCCGTTTTTCACACCGTTAAAAATGCTCTGGAGCGTACACACGATCGGTTTTAATGGCCATTTTAAAAAAATGGCATTTTTAACGGCATGAAAAACGATCGTGTGTATGCGGCATTAGTGTGTATATGTGCACAAAGCAAGGCTTATGAAGACATAGATGAGTGAGTTTAGGGGTGGAGGAACCTGACTGGCCTGCACAGAGTCCTGACCTCAACCCCCATAGAACACCTTTGGGGGGGAAACAGAGCAGAGACTGCGAGCCAGGCCTTTTCGTCCAACATCAGCACCTGACCTCACAAATGCGCTTCTGGAAGAATGGTCAAACATTCCCATAGACCCTCCTAAACCTTGTGGACGGCCTTCCCAGAAGAGTTGAAGCTGTTATAGCTGCAAAGGGCGGGGCCAACTCAATATTAAACCCTACAGACTAAGATTGGGATGCCATTAAAGGCAGGTGTCCCAATACTTTTGGTAATATAGTGTCTATACAGTATAGACACACACACACACGTATGTGGGTTTGAGCTTTGGTGGTGCACACCTAGGATCTGGATAAAGATTTCTCCCCGGTGGCTGACCCTCCCCCCATCTTCCTCGGCAATGCCAATTCTTACTAAATGAAAGAAAAACTTGAGATGTGCGTTTCCCTCTCTCTCACTTCTTTTCTAAGTGGAGTCGTTCCTCCTCCTCCTCCTCCTCCTCTTCCTCCTCCTCTGCAGCATATTTGGGAGAGTCTGTCGGTTTCTTATCCATGTTGACATGTTTGTCACTTTCATTAGCGCTGCTCGGCGAACGTCTCTCACGATTTATTCTCGTGTTATTGGATGAGATCCGAGCTCGGCAGCGCAGACACTTTTCTGGTTATGTAACCTTTCACACCGCGCTCGGCGGACTGACAGGCAGAACTGCTCGGCTTTGCCGCTAATGTGTCAGGTGAGATCTACATAAAGGTTTCCCATCAAGACACCGCCGGCCTTCCATCCCGCCAGCCAGGCGCTCCGCTGCGCGCTCCCAGGATCTCGGATGCGTTGCAGCGAGGAAGAAGCTGCAGCTTGTTGATGGTGTCAGAACCGTCTCGGATTGTGCCAAGGGGAGGATCTGGCAGTCCCAGAGATGAATATCTCCAGATATAGACTATGGAAGTACCGTATATACTCAAGTATAAGCCGACCAGAATATAATCCCTTCCACCCCCCCTACAAAAGAGAAGTCTGGGGTACGGGAGGGGACTTGCTCTGGTACTGAAGCAGCACAGCAGGTATGGGCTCACTGGGGCTGCTGCGGCCACCTTTCTTTGTGTTACACAGTGCTAAAGAAACTTCCGCAGCCGCAGCAGGCCTAGTGAGCTCATACCTGCTGTGCTCAGTGCCAGAGCCATTCTCTTCCACTGCCCCGCCCAGCCGACTCTCTCCTTAGCTGCTCCGCCCACAGTTCTCTCCTTCCTGATCCACCTCCCGGATTCTCTCCTTCCCTGATCCACCTGCCGGATTCTCTCCTTCCTGATCCACCTGCCGGATTCTCTCCTTCCCTGAGCCACCTGCCGGATTCTCTCCTTCCCTGATCCACCTGCCCGGTTCTCACCTTCCCTGATCCACCTGCCGGATTCTCTCCTTCCCTGATCCACCTGCCCGGTTCTCACCTTCCCTGATCCACCTGCCGGATTCTCTCCTTCCCTGATCCACCTGCCGGATTCTCTCCTTCCCTGATCCACCTGCCGAATTCTCTCCTTCCCTGATCCACCTGCCCGGTTCTCACCTTTCCTGATCCACCTGCCAGATTCTCTCCTTCCCTGATCCACCTGCCCGGTTCTCACCTTTCCTGATCCACCTGCCAGGTTCTCACCTTCCCTGATCCACCTGCCCGGTTCTCACCTTCCCTGATCCACCTGCCGGATTCTCTCCTTCCCTGATCCACCTGCCGAATTCTCTCCTTCCTGATCCACCTGCCGGATTCTCTCATTCCCTGATCCACCTGCCAAATTCTCTCCTTCCTGATCCACCTGCCGGATTCTCTCCTTCCTGATCCACCTGCCAGATTCTCTCCTTCCCTGATCCACCTGCCCGGTTCTCACCTTCCCTGATCCACCTGCCGGATTCTCTCCTTCCCTGATCCACCTGCCCGGTTCTCACCTTTCCTGATCCACCTGCCCGGTTCTCACCTTCCCTGATCCACCTGCCCGATTCTCACCTTCCCTGATCCACCTGCCGGATTCTCTCCTTCCTGATCCACCTGCCGGATTCTCTGCTTCCTGATCCACCTACCGGATTCTCTCATTCCCTGATCCACCTGCCGAATTCTCTCCTTCCTGATCCACCTGCCGGATTCTCTCCTTCCTGATCCACCTGCCGGATTCTCTCCTTCCCTGATCCACCTGCCGAATTCTCTCCTTCCTGATCCACCTGCCGGATTCTCTCATTCCCTGATCCACCTGCCGAATTCTCTCCTTCCTGATCCACCTGCCGGATTCTCTCCTTCCTGATCCACCTGCCGGATTCTCTCCTTCCCTGATCCACCTGCCAGATTCTCTCCTTCCCTGATCCACCTGCCCGGTTCTCACCTTCCCTGATCCACCTGCCGGATTCTCTCCTTCCCTGATCCACCTGCCGGATTCTCTCCTTCCCTGATCCACCTGCCGGATTCTCTCCTTCCCTGATCCACCTGCCGGATTCTCTCCTTCCTGATCCACCTGCCGGATTCTCTCCTTCCCTGATCCACCTGCCGGATTCTCCCCTTCCCTGATCCACCTGCCCGGTTCTCACCTTCCTGATCCACCTGCCGGATTCTCTCCTTCCCTGATCCACCTGCCCGGTTCTCACCTTCCCTGATCCACCTGCCGGATTCTCACCTTCCCTGATCCACCTGCCGGATTCTCTCCTTCCCTGATCCACCTGTCGGATTCTCTCCTTCCCTGATCCACCTGCCCGGTTCTCACCTTCCCTGATCCACCTGCCGGATTCTCTCCTTCCTGATCCACCTGCCGGATTCTCTCCTTCTTGATCCACCTGCCAGATTCTCTCCTTCCCTTATCCACCTGCCGGATTCTCTCCTTCCCTGATCCACCTGCCCGGTTCTCACCTTCCTGATCTACCTGCAGGGTTCTCTCCTTCCTGATCCACCTGCCGGATTCTCTCCTTCCCTGATCCACCTGCCGGATTCTCTCCTTCCCTGATCCACCTGCCGGATTCTCTCCTTCCCTGATCCACCTGCCGGATTCTCTCCTTCCCTGATCCACCTGCCCGGTTCTCACCTTCCTGATCCACCTGCCGGATTCTCTCCTTCCCTGATCCACCTGCCGGATTCTCTCCTTCCTGATCCACCTGCCGGATTCTCTCCTTCCTGATCCACCTGCCGGATTCTCTCCTTCCCTGATCCACCTGCCGGCTTTTCTCCTTCCCTGATCCACCTGCCCGGTTCTCACCTTCCCTGATCCACCTGCCAGATTCTCTCCTTCCCTGATCCACCTGCTGGCTTCTCTCCTTCCCTGATCCACCTGCCGGATTCTCTCCTTCCCTGATCCACCTGCCGGATTCTCTCCTTCCCTGATCCACCTGCCGGATTCTCTCCTTCCCTGATCCACCTGCCGGATTCTCACCTTCCCTGATCCACCTGCCGGATTCTCTCCTTCCCTGATCCACCTGCCGGATTCTCTCCTTCCCTGATCCACCTGCCGGATTCTCTCCTTCCCTGATCCACCTGCCGGATTCTCTCCTTCCCTGATCCACCTGCCAGGTTCTCTCCTTCCCTGATCCACCTGCCGGATTCTCTCCTTCCCTGACCCACCTGCCAGATTCTCTCCTTCCCTGATCCACCTGCCGGATTCTCTCCTTCCCTGATCCACCTGCCGGATTCTCTCCTTCCCTGATCCACCTGCCGGATTCTCTCCTTCCCTGACCCACCTGCCGGATTCTCTCCTTCCTCATCCACCTGCCGGATTCTCTCCTTCCCTGATCCACCTGCCGGATTTTCTCCTTCCTGATCCACCTGCCGGATTCTCTCCTTCCTGATCCACCTGGCGGCATCTCTCCTTCCCTGATCCACCTCGTGGCATCTCTCCTCCCCTGATCCACCTGCCGGGATCTCTCCTTCCCTGATCCACCTGCCAGATTCTCTCCTTCCTGATCCACCTGCCGGGTTCTCTCCTTCCCTGATCCACCTGCCAGGTTCTCTCCTTCCCTGATCCACCTGCCGGGATCTCTCCTTCCCTGATCCACCTGCCAGATTCTCTTCTTCCTGATCCACCTGCCAGGTTCTTTCCTTCCCTCATCCACCTGCCGGATTCTCTCCTTCCTGATTCACCTGCCGGATTCTCTCCTTCCTGATCCACCTGGCAGCATCTCTCCTTCCCTGATCCACCTGGCGGCATCTCTCCTTCCCTGATCCACCTGCCAGGTTCTTTCCTTCCCTGTTCCACTTGTCAGATTCTCTCCTTCCCTGATCCACCTGGCGGCATCTCTCCTTCCCTGATCCACCTGTCAGGTTCTCTCCTTCCCTGATCCACCTGCCGGATTCTCTCCTTCCCTGATCCACCTGCCGGATTCTCTCCTTCCTGATCTACCTGCCGGATTCTCTCCTTCCCTGATCCACTTGGTGGTTCTCTCCTTCCCTAATCCACCTGTCAGGTTCTCTCCTTCCCTGATCCACCTGCCGGATTCTCTCCTTCCCTGATCCACCTGCCGGATTCTCTCCTTCCCTGATCCACCTGCCGGATTCTCTCCTTCCTGATCTACCTGACGGATTCTCTCCTTCCCTGATCCACCTGCCGGATTCTCTCCTTCCCTGATCCACCTGCCGGATTCTCTCCTTCCCTGATCCACCTGCCGGATTCTCTCCTGCCCTGATCCACCTGCCGGATTCTCTCCTTCCTGATCTACCTGCTGGATTCTCTCCTTCCCTGATCCACTTGGTGGGTTCTCTCCTTCCCTGATCCGACAGCAGCCCGAGTGAGCCCACACCTGCTGCTTCAGTAGCTGAGTGCCTGAGCAAGTCTCCTCCCCTGCCCCGCCCGCTCTCTCCATCGCCGCTCTGCCCACCTGGCTCTCTCCTTCTATACCCCGAACTTCTCACCCTGGTCTGCCCAGTACACCACTTTAGCCAGGGGTCGGCAATGTGATGCAATCTACCTGTCACCTGGTCATGATCGATGGGTAAATCGCGATCGACGGGTTGCCAACACCGGTGTTAGACTGATGTGTTTTTTAAATTGGTTTTGTATATTCGAATTATTTTCGTATATTCATTATTTTCAAAATCGATTCAAAAGTCTAATGTGGAAATTAAATTTTTTGGAAGACGGCTATATCTTTCTAATTTATTCTATTCTCTTCTTTTTTAATCTATAATTTTTTTTTTTTACTTTTCTATTATTTTATTTTCTATTCTATTCTGTTTTATTCTATTCCTTCTGTTCTATTCTTTTTATTCTATTCACTTCCTTTATTTTCTTTTTTAATTCTGTTCTGTTTTATTCTATTCAATTTAGATGGCCATCACAGTGGCTAAGTGGTTAGCACTTCTGCCTAGCAGCACTAGGGTTTGAGTGTGATTTGCCGCATGGGAGGGGGGGGGGGGTTAGGTTGTTTGCCACCCGCCTTCAAACAAAAAAAACACCAGCCACCACTGAGTTAAAGAGCCCCTGCCACCTGCAAAAAATTAAAGCGAAGATACTCCTCACAAAGTTTATTATTATCTCCATGAAATTTACAAAGTACGTCATTAATGGCTTCGGAACGTCTCCAGGGAGATTGTGTATGTCACCCGGCCAAGTGTTCAGGGTGTCTGAACGCAGTTTGGTAAACAAAGTGCTGTCAGCCACGTAACTGTAACGCAGAGTGATGGAAGGCGCCAGGCAACGGAGAGCTGGAAGGGAGAGGAGCTCCGAGGAAGCGAATCGTTTAGAGGGAGCGCACGATTCCCTCTGACATTACCCTCCTGTAGGCTATGAAAAAACTACAATTAAATCATTTTTGATTTGCTCTGCTGGGTTTCACTTCTTACTAGGAGGTCAATGTCAACTTTTATAATTAACTTGTTTGCAGCGTCCGTCATTCCCTTCATCTCAAAATGACTGAGACATGTGAAACCTGGAGACACGACGACCTTATAAAAATAAAGAGGCTCAGGAAAAAGTATATTATAAGACCAAAAGATGGTGGACACCTGGCCGTCTTGCCTACGTGAGCTTGATGGACATCCTACTCCTAATCCCAGGACATAAAAGATGAAGCTTATGTAGCGGACCCCCACATTTGGGGTCGCTATGCCTGAAATTTACAGGGTAGCCTGACCTATAGTTAGGCTCAGGCTATTTAATTTCCTTAAATTGGACTCTGCTCTGCTGTGGGGTTGCCTGGGTGTATAGTTCCCCTTTGATCTGTTGGTGGCATTGTTGCCCAGGTCTCGGGTCGAACCACAGGTGGCATTGCGGCGTGATTGGGTGTCCTCTCCCGGCGGCTGTGCAGTGGGCGTGGTCAACCTGCTGTGCATGCCGGGAGGGGGTACATAAGGGGCAGATGCCATGATCTGAGGAGTCGGGTTCTCGCCATTTGGCCCTCCAGGCCGGGGGTGCGTGTGTGTGTTCGGTCCCGGGCACCTTTGGCCCGAGGCCGCATCGTTCCAGGTAGGCCCAGTACCTTTTAACTGAGGCCTACAACCAAACCAAACCACAGAAGTCCCAGGGTGCCCATGGGAGGGTGAAGCCTCGTACACACGGCCGGTTTTCTCGTCAAGAAAATTGCTGGCAGAGCTTTCTTGCCGAGAAAACCGGCCGTGTGTACGAGGCTTTCAGGTTTCTCGTCAGGAAAACTGGCCAGAATCTCGACGAGAAAAAAGAGAACCTGCTCTCTATTTTCTCGTCGGGATTCTCGTCGGCCTGTTTCCCGTCGAGAAACCCGAGAGTGTGTACGATTACCTGTCGCCGTGGAAACCCGCGCATGCTCGAAATGACTTTGACGCATGCGCGGTAGCTTCCTAGGCATAGGTAGGGTGTAGCAAGATGGCGACGACGGCATCGAATGTGACGATCGCACGCTCGTCGTAGTCAATGACGTCACCGCGTTCGTGCCATTCAAAAGAACGGCGGTTCTTTTGAATCGTACGTGTGTACACACGAGGCTTTACTCGCTCTGAAGGAAAGGAAACCAGGGGAGGACCTGTCCGGAGGATCAGTGAAGGAAGTCACTGTCTCGGGAGAGGCCTGGTTACCTGTCAGAGGGAAGGATTCTGTGATCTGTGAAACAGCCCTGTGAAGTGCCCCATTGGCATCTACGGTCTCTAAAATTACAGGTGCTAAGGAGTTCTGGATTTAAGAACCGAAAGATTCTGTGGCAGAGGATCTTCTGGAAAGTAATTGTCCTTGTTTCACTCCGGCTGCTAGAACCGTGAGAGGGATCTATCCGGGTGAGCAAAACCCACTCAGGCTTGAATGGCGACGAGGGTAAATAAGTGCCGCGTGCCTGAACCTGCCTCCCTATTCAATTCCTTCTCTCTTCAACTTTCCTGTCAAGTTACGAACATAAGAAAATAAACTCTTTTCATTGAGTTTACATTGTCTGGACATTGGTTTTCCTCTGAGAGAAAGTAGACTTTTCCCTACACTCCAGGGACAAGAACCAACGGAAGGAGGTAACTCGCTGCAGGACCCAAAATTACATTAACACCGCTCAACCTCTTCAACATGGAGGATGCTGGGCATGTGGCATGGTGTGTCCTGTCCTGCAAGTGAAGGTAAGCAGGACGGGGATCGGTGTGCTACACTTAGGTATGGCTTTTTTTTGCATAGATACATTGGTCCAACCTGAACTTGAAGTGCGCATGTGCCATACCTGTCCTATAAGGTGACCACGTGTCCCAAATTGCCCGGGACAGTCACGCATTTTGCAGGTCTGTCCCGGGCACCTTCATTCCAGGACAATACAGTGTCCCGGAATGAAACTGACACAGCCACCCCCCCCCGGGCCAATCTGATGCCCCCAAAAAAGGCCGCCACATCACCGCTTTACTCACTGACAGTACTTGTCCTGGCCGGGAATGCCTGGAGGAGCACAATCCCCGCCCCCTGCTTGTGATTGGAGAAATCATAAATCCCGCCTCTTGTGTCCAATCACTGTGCTGTGATTCGTTACAGCACAAGCTGATTTTTGGGAAGGGAGGGTGTCCCTGAATGGTTGTTTGGAAAGGTGGTCACCCTACTGTCCTACAGTGATCACCGCAAGAATACAGGTCTCACGCCGGCTGCCTTGCTGCTCAGTGAACACAGGAAAATGCTCACTTGGACATAGGGTGACCACATTTCCAAACTACCATTCAGGGACACCCTCCCTTCCCAAAAATAAGCTTGTGCTGTAACGAATCACAGCACAGTATTTGGACACAAGCGGTGGGGATTTATGATTTCTCCAATCACAAGCAGGGGGCGGGGATTGTGCTCCTCCAGGCATTCCTGGCCAGGACAAGTTCTGTCGGTGAGTAAAGCGGTGATGTGGCGGCCTTTTTTGGGGGCTTCAGATTGGCCCAGGGGGGGGGGGGGGGGTGGCTGTGTCAGTTTCATTCCGGGACACTGTATTGTCCTGGAATTAATCTGCCCGGGACAGACCTGCAAAATGCGGGACTGTCCCGGGAAATCCGGGACACGTGGTCACCCTACTTGGACACCGTTCAGAGAATACTTTGCATTTTCTCAATGAATGCTAAGTGTTCACTGATTAGACGAGGTGGAGAAGTCAGCCGACAGCGGGCTTCAGCCCACTGTCTGCTGAAAACGGGTCACAGGAGTGCAGAACAAACAGCTTTTCCTGTACCTCTCCTTTAACCACTTACAGACCAGAAGATTTCCCCCCTTAAAGGGGAGTTCCAGCCTTTTTTTATGTTTATTACAAGTCAGCAGCTACAAAAAGTGTAGCTGCTTTCTTTTAATAAACAGACACTTACCTGCTCCACTGTCCAGCGCCGCGCCACCCGGAGCTTCGCTCCTCTCCCCCCCTTCTCTCACGGCGCCTCCATTCATAGTGTGGGCACCCGGCCGTGACAGATATCGGCTTCACGGCTGGGCACTCACTGCGCATGCGCGAACGGCGCAGCGCTCTCTGAGTGGACAGGCGATCGTCTGGGATCTGTCACGTCCCAGGTGATCGCCTACAGCTAGGGGCCGCCACAAGGCGATATGACATGTCGCCTAGGCGGCCCCAGGGCGGAAGGAGGAAGTGGGACAGGAAGTCCCACTCCTACTGAAGCCCCCACTCCCCCCCCAAAAAAAATGACATGCCAAATGTGGCATGTAAGGGGGCGAGGAGGGGATTAAGCGGAAGTTCCAAATTTGCCGCAGGAATACATCGGCTGTTTGAAGAGGAATACTGTTGTTATGGCAGCAGCTAGCTACCATAACCCCCGGTATCCTCTTCTTCAGCGGGCGGTCCTCTTTCAGATAAAAGTAGTCTCTCCGGCGGATATGCCGCAAGATCACTTTTATCGGCGGCGGGAGAGGGCCCCCCTCCCGCCGCTCTCTGGTTTCCGTCGGCAGCGTCGGAGGCGATCACGTCCTGTCCCTGCCTGGGTATGGAGACGAGTGAGGAGAAGATGGCCCCCACCCGTCTCCATACCACTGCAGGGTGGAAGCGACGTCAAAACGTTACTTCCGCCCATAGCTCTTAAAGGGACATTTTAGTTTTTTTAGAATGACATTAAAAAAAAATAAAAAATTATAGCATTTTAGTGTAAATATGAGATGTGAGGTCTTTTTGACCCCCAGATCTCATATTTAAGAGGACCTGTCATGCTTTTTTCTATTACAAGGGATGTTTACATTCCTTGTAATAGGAATAAATGTGACCCAAATATTTTTTTTTAAAAACAGTGTCAAAATAAAAAAATTAAGTAAAATAAATAATATATATAATATACGCACACGTGAGCAGCGCCCGCATATGAAAACGATGTTCAAACCACACATGTGAGGTATCACCGCGATCGTTCGAGCGAGAGCAATACTTCTAGCCCTAGAACCCCTCTGTAACTCAAAACATGCAACCAGTAGAATTTTTTAAATGTCGCCTATTGAGATTTTTAAGGGTAAAAGTTTGTCGCAATACCACGAGCGGGCGCAATTTTGAAGCGTAACATGTTGGGTATCAATTAACTCGGCGTAACATCTTTCACAATATAGAAAAAAATTGGGCTAACTTTACTGTTGTCTTATTTTTTTATTTAAAAAAGTGATTTTTATCCCAAAAAAAGTGTGCTTGTAAGACCGCTGCGCAAATACGGTGTGAAAAAAAGTATTGCAACAATCGCCATTTTATTCTCTATGGTGTTAAAAAAAAAAAAGTATAATGTTTGGATGTTCCAAGTTATTTTCTAGCAAAATCTGTTTTTAACTTGTAAACACCAAATCTCAGAAAGAGGCTCGGTCCTTAAGTGGATAATGACCAGGCCATTTTTTTGCGATACGGCACTGCGTCGCTTTAACTGACAATTGCGCGGTCGTGCGACGTTGTACCCAAACAAAATTGACTTCCTTTTTACCCCAGAAATTGAGCTTTCTTTTGGTGATATTTGATAACCTCTTTGATCCTTATTTTTTGCTTTATAAACAAAAAAAAAAAAAAAAACAAACAATATTTTTTACTTTTTTCTATAATAAATATAGCAAATTTAAAAAACAAATTTCTTCATCAGTTCAGGCCAATATGTATTCTTCTACATATTTTTGATAAAATAAATCCCAATAAGCGTATATTGATTGGTTTGCACAAAAATTATAGCGTCTACAAAACAGGGGATTTTTTTATTTTTTACTAGTAATGGTGGCGATCTGCGATTTTTAGCGGGACTGCGACATTGCGGCGGACAGATCGGACACTTTTGACACTTTTTTGGGACCAGTGACATTTATCCAGCGATCAGTGCTATAAAAATGCACTGGTTACTGTGTAAATGACACTGGCAGGGAAGGGGTTAACACTAGGGGGCGATCAAGGGGTTAAATGTGTTCCCTGGGAGGTGTTTCTAACTGTGGGGGGAGGGGACTGACTGGAGGAGGAGAGAGAGATCGCTGTTCCTAATCACTAGGAACAGCAGATCTCTCTCTCCTCCCCTGTCAGATCGGGATCTGTCTGTTTATATTGACAGATTCCCGTTCTGGCTCTCTTTCCCGCGATCGTGGGTGGCCGGCGGACATTGCAGCCGCCGGCCACGCGCATCAGGTCCGCCGCTGTGCAGCGGGCACGTGCGTTCCTGCTATGGCTCTTAAAGGAGCCGACGTACACCTTCGGCGATTTGCGGAAAAGAGCCGACCTGGTTGGCAAGTGGTTAATAGGGTTGACCTCAGGGATCTGTGCGAGTAACTCAAGGGTCTCTGCATCAAGCTGGTCATACCATGTCTTTAACCACTTAAGCCCCGGACCAATACGGGCCATTATGACCAGGCCCCTTTTGCGATTCGGCACTGCGTCGCTTTAACTGACAATTGCGCGGTCATGCGACGTGGCTCCCAAATAAAATTGGCGTCCTTTTTTTCCCACAAATAGAGCTTTCTTTTGGTGGTATTTGATCACCTCTGCATTTTTTTTTTTTTGCGCTATAAACAAAAATAGAGCGACAATTTTAAAAAAATTCTATATTTTTTACTTTTTGCTATAATAAATATCCCCCAAAAATATATAAAAAAAAACATATTTTTTCCTCAGTTTAGGCCGATACGTATTCTTCTACATTTTTTGGGTAAAAAAAAAAATCGCAATCAGCGTTTATTGAAAAGTTATAGCGTCTACAAAATAGGGTATAGTTTTAAGGCATTTTTATCAATTTTTTTTTTTTTTTTACTAGTAATGGTGGCGATCAGTGATTTTTTTCATGAATGCAACATTATGGCGGACACATCGGACACTTTTGACACATTTTTGGGACCATTGTCATTTTTACAGCGATCAGTACTATAAAAATGCACTGGTTACTGTGAAAATGACACTGGCAGTGAAGGGGTTAACCACTAGGGGCGCTGAAGGGGTTAAGTGTGCCTAGGGGAGTGATTACTACTGTGTGGGGGCGTGGCTACGAGTGACACGTGACCGATCTCCATTACACAGAGCGGAGATCGGTGACATTGTCAGTAGGGGAGCGGGGAGATGTTGTGTTTACACTAACATCTCCCCGCTCCATCCCTCCGTGAGACGATCGCGGGGATCCCCGAGGGGATAGAGTCCGCGGGACCCACAGGGCCGACTCACGGGGAAGGCAGGGGGGTTGCGAGCGCGCAGCCATCGGGGCGCGCGCACGCGCGTGACCCCGACGTCAGGCAGTTAAAGGGGACGTACAGGTACGTGATTGTGCCTGTACGAGCCATTCTGCCGACGTATATATACAGTGGCTGGTCCTTAAGTGGTTAAGGAGCTGGCTTTGTGGAGTCATGTTGGAATAGAAACTGTTACAAGGCTGGAAGAACATCACTGTTTAACCGCTTGCCGTCCACTCTATAGCAGTTTTACTGCTACAGGGCAGCAGCTCTGCTCCGTATTATGTATATATATATATATATTTATATATATATTTATATATATAATATGTGACCGTGGACTTCCGGGTAGGGGTTGCACAGCTTAATCCGATTGACGGGTGTCCTCTGGCACCCGCCAATCGTCAGGCAGAGACACAGAACTGCGATCGGCCTATGTAAACAAGGCAGATCACCATTCTGACAGGGGGAAGGGATGGATAAATTCCATCACTTCCTCTAGTGAAAGCACCTCACACAGTACACATTGGTTGGGTACACAGTTAACCCTTTGATCACCCTAGGCGTTTAACCCCTTCCCAGTCAGTGTCATTATTACAGTGACAGTGCATAATTGTTTTTAGCACTGATCACTGCATTAGTGTCACTGGTTCCCAAAAAGTGTCAGTTAGTGTCAGAATGTTTGCCACAATATCGCAGTCCCGCTATACACTAACAACACTGTTGCCTGCATGCCGTTAGCGATCCGCTGATCGCTGGTGCAATGCTTTACAAGCTCCTGCAACAAAAAATTATAAATGCACATTTTTTTACCTGCAAAAAAAAATGTGCATTTATTATTATTTTTTTTAAAGTGAACTTATCCTTTAATACTTTGGAAATAACAGTATGAGGGAGCTGCAATTTTAGACAACAACAATAAAAGAAATGGTAACAAAAACGTATTTCAATACATTCTGACATGATTTCTCTCTAGAAAACATTTATCTGATGCTTTTTTTTTTTTCTTTCATTCCTTTAGAAAACCAGTTTCTGGCATCCATTTATTTTATTTTTTTCGAATTTCTGAAAGTTTTCTAGATTAAAGACGAGGGCCGACCATCTGATCTACTTTCTGAACTGTCAAACAGAATGTTTTAACTGAGAAGGAACTTCAAACAGCGGCGCGCGGTGTGTCCCTCCCTCTCGCTGGTCACCTTGAAAGAACGTCTCGCTTCCAACGTGTCATTCTTCCTGTTGTGAAGAGGAGAATGTTTCCAGCTTTCTATAGCCGGCACCGACATGTTGCCGCAGACGCGTCGTGCAGTGTAATGCTCTGAGTTGGATCATTTCTCGCAAACGCTCCCAAGGAACCCCCCAGACATGAGATTATTGTCATCCAATCTGAACAAGAACAATCAGATTGGGAAATGACCAAACATCTAAGGATACAGTGCTATCTCTGTAGACACCTCCAGGCAGAACCATCTGGGGAGAGGGGAGGCATTCTCGGAATTTTACTTAATCAAAGCCATGCTATCCCAACAGGAAAGGGGTGCAAGGGGTGCAATCTCATAGCAGGTCCAAATGAAATGATTTTACATAACATATATTAAGTAAAGATCCTTGTCTCTTTGATCTTTAATACTTTTAGGGAGCAGCATACACTTTGTTTCATGGAAACTGTAAGATATTCTTTTGATCCTTTTTACACCTAACAACTTCTCTTTTCCCTCTCCTCTCCCCCTCCACTGCTCTCCTTTCCCTCTCCTCTCCCCCTCCACTGCTCTCCTTTCCCTCTCCTCTCCCCCTCCACTGCTCTCCTTTCCCTCTCCTCTCCCCCTCCACTGCTCTCCTTTCCCTCTCCTCCCCCCCTCCACTGCTCTCCTTTCCCTCTCCTCCCCCTCCACTGCTCTCCTTTCCCTCTCCTCTCCCCCTCCACTGCTCTCCTTTCCCTCTCCTCTCCCCCTCCACTGCTCTCCTTTCCCTCTCCTCCCCCCCTCCACTGCTCTCCTTTCCCTCTCCTCCCCCCCTCCACTGCTCTCTTTTCCCTCTCCTCTCCCCCTCCACTGCTCTCCTTTCCCTCTCCTCTCCCCCTCCACTGCTGTCATAGAAATCCTGTCAGCTACAGGATTCCTGGACTTCCTGATTCTGAATCTCGGGCACGTCCACGCGCGCGGGCACGCGTGCGCGCGATGATGTGCGCGCGCACGCGCTTAGCGGGGGCGCGCGCACGCTCCACAAAGCGCGCCAGAAGAGCTATTTAAACATGCCTGTGACAGACAGTCCCTGCTGTCTGCTCTACAGCGTGTAGTACCAAAAGAGACCTGATTCGTGAATTTACCTGTATCCGACCCGGCTTACCTTGACCCTTCCAGTTTCCTGCCTGCCTCTGACCTCCGGCTTTGTTTGACCAATCTTCTGCCTGATCCTCCAGTACCTTGCCGCCAGCCAATTCTACCGACCCGGCTTGTCCGACCAATCTCTCCAGTTGCTGTGTCCTGGTTCCAGTCCGGTCTGCCTCTTCAGTTCCAGTCCAGTTGCTGTATCCTGGTTCCAGTCCAGTCAGTCTCATCAGTTCCAGTCCAGTTGCTGTGTTCCTGGTTCCGGTTCAGCCTGCCATACTTCCTGGGTGCCTGGATCCGTCCCAGTCTTCAGACTCTACTCTACCTTGATCCATCCTGCCAGGCACTCGTACCCCTTCTACCTCCGTGCCCCCTGTCTTCAGTACCAGGGGCCGCCAGTGGAAGCCGTAAGAGAGGCCACCCTCTGCAGATCCGGGCTCGTCACCGTCAGGTACGTGACAGTAGCAGACAGCCATGTCTGAGCCCGGGCAGGGAGCCTCACCTATGGAGGAACTCTGTCGGCACCTGGCAGGTTTGTCTGAAGCAGTCAAGAGTCTTCAACAAGGATACACCCGCTTGGAAGAACAAGTGCGGGCCCTCTCCAATCCTTCTGCCATCCAAGAGGGGCCCCACGCCTCTGCTTCCACAGCCGGAACAAGTTCCTCACCCACAGTGGTCAAGCTTCCTCCTGAACCTAAGGTTCCTACGCCCGAAAGATTTTCCGGGGATCGGAGCAAGTTTAGGGCCTTCCGGAATTCGTGTGAACTGTATTTTGCCCTACAGCCCCGTACCTTTTCTCTAGAGGCCACCAAGGTGGGCTTTGTGGTCTCTTTGCTCGCTGGAGACCCTCAGAGCTGGGCCCACCGTCTCTTTGAACAGAAGGATGTATCACTAAACAACCTCGCTGCTTTTTTCGATGCCATGGCCCAGCTATACGAAGATCCCCAACTCTCAGTAACCGCAGAAGCCGCCTTGCGTTCCCTTCAACAAGGACGCAGACCAGCGGAGGACTATGTGGCAGAATTCAGGCGGTGGAGTGCGGATACCAATTGGAATGATGCCGCCCTCCGCCATCAGTTTCGCTTAGGACTTTCCGATTCCTTGAAGGACGAGCTAGCTAGAGTCGGTGTACCACAGACACTCAACCTGTTGATTGACCTAACCATCCAGATTGACCGACGTCTGAGGGAACGGAGGGCTGAGAGGACCACTGGCTTCTCCCGCCCAACCTGGATGCTTCCTCGGGCTCCTAGTCACCTGTACTCGGCTCCTGCTACACCTCCAACTCCCACATCTGACACGCCTGAACCAATGCAGCTCGGGCTCCTTCGTCCATCCCTCGCTCCTGAGGAACGTCAGCGCCGCCGAATAAATAATCTGTGCCTGTACTGCGGGGACCCCGGACATTTCGTTAGGACCTGTCCCCTGAAGCTTCGTAAGTTTCTTTCAGTTTCTTCTAACATGACTAACCTACAAGCCAAAACCACATCTCACCTTGCCCTCTCTGTTTCATTACAGCTCCCAGGAAGGACTTTGCAAGTACCCGCCATTATTGATTCCGGAGCATGCAGCTGCTTTATGGACTCAACCTTTGCCATTAAAAACCAAATTCCCCTTCGTACCAAGACCCACGGACTTCGTGTCCATCTGGCTGATGGTTCCGTCATTAAGTCCGGACCTGTGACCCAGGAGACCACTCCTATACCCGCTACCATCTTTACCACCTCTGGAACCCACCAAGAATGCTTATGTCTGGACATCATCTCTTCTCCGTTGTTTCCCTTGATCCTAGGTATGCCTTGGTTACAAGCCCACAATCCCACTATCAACTGGACTACGGGAATAGTTGCCTTTCCTTCTTCCTATTGCCAGCAGTCCTGTGGCTCATATAAACCTCCTGGGCCGGCCTCGTTACTATGCATTGACACAGAAGATGGCACCCGTCAATCCATCCCAGAAGTTTACCACGACTTTCTTGACGTATTTAGTAAACAAAAGGCAGAGACTCTACCGCCTCATCGGGCCTACGATTGCCCCATCGACCTACTTCCTGGAGCAAAGATTCCGTTCGGTAGAGTCTTCCCTTTGACGGAGGTAGAACAAGGGGCTTTAAAAAATTATGTTGATGAGAACTTGCAAAAGGGGTTCATCCGCCCTTCCACATCCCCAGCAGGCGCAGGCATCTTTTTTGTAGAGAAAAAGGACCACACCCTTCGACCTTGTGTGGATTACCGGGAATTGAATAAAATTACAGTAAAAAATTGCTACCCTCTCCCCCTGGTACCAGAGTTATTTCAGAGACTAGGAACTGCCACCATCTTTACCAAACTTGACCTCCGCGGAGCCTACAACTTGATCCGTATCAAAGAAGGGGACGAATGGAAGACTGCCTTCCGTACCCGGTATGGACATTTTGAGTACTTGGTAATGCCATTCGGGTTGTGTAACGCCCCTGCCACTTTCCAGTATTTTATCAACGATGTTCTACGGGACTTCCTAGACCTCTTTGTTATTGTTTATCTTGATGATATCTTAATTTTTTCTTCCTCCCTTGATTCTCATCGCAGACATGTCAAAGATGTGTTGGGTCGACTCCGCCAGCATGGCCTGTATGCGAAGGCCGAAAAATGCGAGTTCGAGCAAGAGAGTATATCATTTCTGGGGTTAATCATTTCCAGCGAGGGCATCAAGATGGATCCTCAAAAGATTACCGCAATCCTGGACTGGCCAGAACCGGTGGACAAGAAGGGAATCCAACGTTTCGTTGGATTCGCCAACCTCTACCGCAAGTTCATCAGGGGGTTTTCAGCTATTATCGCACCCATTACTCAACTCACCAAGCAAGGAACACGTTTTCACTGGTCTCCTGAAGCCCAAGAAGCTTTTGAACGCCTGAAGGCCCTATTTACCTCAGCCTCTATCTTAAAACACCCAGACTCCTCACTACCATTCGTACTTGAGGTAGACGCCTCCGAAATAGCGGTAGGAGCAATACTGTCCCAAAGACAGGGAGTCAAAGCCTTGCTCCACCCAGTAGCCTTCTTCTCCCGCAAGCTTTCTGCAGCAGAGAGGAACTACGACGTGGGGGATCGGGAGCTACTAGCGATCAAGTCTGCACTAGAGGAATGGCGGTACCTGCTGGAGGGTGCGGCTCATCCGATTCTGATATTCACTGACCACAAGAACCTGGAGTACCTGAAAGCCGCGAGAAGATTGAATCCACGGCAAGCCAGGTGGGCGCTCTTCTTCTCCCGGTTCTCTTTTCACGTTACTTATCGTCCTGGGGCCAAGAATATTAAGCCTGACGCCCTGTCTCGGATGTTCCATAAGTCCAAGGAGACTTCTCCGCCTGATACCATCCTTGCCCCCGGAAATTTCCTTCTTCTACAGGAGAACCTATTCACTCAAATCAAACAAGCTTCCACCGGGCAGAGACAGTTCTCCGAGCCGGAATTGCAAGTTAAGGATGGACTATTGTGGTACCAAGACAGAATCTACGTACCTGAGGAACTAAGAGTAACCGCATTAGAACTCTGCCACGACCACGCCCTGGCTGGGCATTTTGGCGTTGCCAAGACCACTGACCTGGTACAGCGCACCTTCTGGTGGCCTCGAGTACGTGAAGACTGTAGGAGGTTTGTAGATTCTTGTACAAATTGCACCCGAAACAAGGGTTCCAGATCCAAAGCCTGGGGACTACTAAAACCCTTACCCGTTCCAGATAGGCCCTGGAGAATGTTGTCCATCGACTTCATTGTCGAGTTGCCCCCGGCTGAGAACCATTCCACCATCTTCGTTATTGTGGACCGTCTGTCCAAGATGGCACACTTCATCCCTATGAAAGGGACTCCCTCCGCTCCTGAAACCGCACAGGTATTCATCAGAGAAATAGTCAGACTCCACGGGGTACCAGCCAATATTGTTTCCGATCGCGGGGTTCAATTTACCTCTCGATTCTGGAGATCCCTTTGCAAAACCTTGAAAATCGAATTATCATTTTCCTCTGCTTACCATCCACAGACCAACGGACAGACGGAGAGAACGAATCAGACGCTCGAGCAATACCTGCGGTGCTTCTCCTCTTTTGCTCAGGACAACTGGGTTTCCCTACTTCCGTTGGCCGAGTTTGCGTATAACAACTCCATCCACTCCGCTACCTGCCAGACTCCTTTCTTTGCAAACTATGGTTTTCATCCTACTTTTCTGCCTAATTCCCTTCCTGAGTGTCCTGTACCTGCAGTCCAGGAAAAGTTAAATTTTTTCTCGGTCAATAACCAGCTTCTACAAGAGACCATGACCAAGACTCAAGAACGCAACAAGACAATCTATGACAAGAAGAGGCGGGGTGAATTAGTGTTGGTACCCGGCGACCAAGTATGGCTATCTACCACAAACCTAAGAATGGCATGCCCTTCTAAAAAACTGGGCCCCAAATTTTTAGGTCCATTCCCTATTAAGAGGAAAATTAATGAAGTAGCTTATGAATTGGAACTTCCTGACTCTCTTAGAATCCATCCAGTTTTTCATGTCTCTCTCCTAAAACCCACAGTCTCTAATCCGTTTCCAGATCGGAAGCCGGATCACCCTGATCCGATCATTATTGATGGTGAGCAGGAATTCGAAGTAGAAGCTATCATGGACTTCAGGAGAAGAAATAACCAGAACCAATTCCTATTTAAATGGAAGGGCTACGGACCCGAGGAAAACTCATGGGAACCTGAGGAGAATATCCATGCCAGGAGTTTGATACAGGCTTTCAAAAGGTCTCACCCTGGAAGGTTCACCCGGCTGGGCATCCGGAGGCTGCCCCTTGGGGGGGGGCAATGTCATAGAAATCCTGTCAGCTACAGGATTCCTAGACTTCCTGATTCTGAATCTCGGGCACGTCCACGCGCGCGGGCACGCGCGTGTGCGATGACGTGCGCACGCACGCGCTTAGCGGGGGCACGCGCACGCTCCACAAAGCGCGCCAGAAGAGCTATTTAAACATGCCTGTGACAGACAGTCCCTGCTGTCTGCTCTACAGCGTGTAGTACCCAAAGAGACCTGATTCGTGAATTTACCTGTATCCGACCTGGCTTACCTTGACCCTTCCAGTTTCCTGCCTGCCTCTGACCTCCGGCTTTGTTTGACCAATCTTCTGCCTGATCCTCCAGTACCTTGCCGCCAGCCAATTCTACCGACCCGGCTTGTCCGACCAATCTCTCCAGTTGCTGTGTTCTGGTTCCAGTCCGGTCTGCCTCTTCAGTTCCAGTCCAGTTGCTGTATCCTGGTTCCAGTCCAGTCAGTCTCATCAGTTCCAGTCCAGTTGCTGTGTTCCTGGTTCCGGTTCAGCCTGCCATACTTCCTGGGTGCCTGGATCCGTCCCAGTCTTCAGACTCTACTCTACCTTGATCCATCCTGCCAGGCACTCGTACCCCTTCTACCTCCGTGCCCCCTGTCTTCAGTACCAGGGGCCGCCGGTGGAAGCCGTAAGAGAGGCCACCCTCTGCAGATCCGGGCTCGTCACCGTCAGGTACGTGACAACTGCTCTCCTTTCCCTCTCCTCTCCCCCTCCACTGCTCTCCTTTCCCTCTCCTCCCCCCCTCCACTGCTCTCCTTTCCCTCTCCTCCCCCCTCCAATGCTTTCCTTTCCCTCTCCTCTCCCCCTCCACTGCTCTCCTTTCCCTCTCCTCCCCCCCTCCAATGCTTTCCTTTCCCTCTCCTCTCCCCCTCCACTGCTCTCCTTTCCCTCTCCTCCCCCCCTCCACTGCTCTCCTTTCCCTCTCCTCTCCCCCTCCACTGCTCTCCTTTCCCTCTCCTCCCCCCCTCCACTGCTTTCCTGTCCCTCTCCTTTCCCCCTCCACTGCTCTCCTTTCCCTCTCCTTTCCCCCTCCACTGCTCTCCTTTCCCTCTCCTCTCCCCCTCCACTGCTCTCCTTTCCCTCTCCTCACCTTTTCCTCCCCTCTCCTCTCCTTTCCCTCTCCTCTCCCCCTCCACTGCTCTCCTTTCCCTCTCCTCTCCCCCTTCACTGCTCTCATTTCCCTCTCCTCTCCCCCTCCCCCTCCACTGCTCTCCTTTCCCTCTCCTCTCCCCCTCCATTGCTCTCCTTTCCCTCTCCTCTCCCCCTCCACTGCTCTCCTTTCCCTCTCCTCACCTTTTCCTCCCCTCTCCTCTCCTTTCCCTTTTATTTTTTCTCTCTCCTTTCCTATCCTTTGTCTCTCCTTTCCTTCTCCCTCTCCTCACCCTTATCTCTCCTTTCCTTTTGCTCTTCTCTTCCTTTCCCCTCCTTTTTTCTCCTTTTCCTATCATTTTCCTCTCCTCTTCCTCTCCTTCTCCTCTCCCTCTTCTTTCATTTCCTTCTCCATTTCCTCTTTCCTCTTTCTTTCTTTTCCACTCCTCTTCTTTTCCTCTAATTTTTTCTCCTTTTCCATCTTCTATCCTCTACTCTCCTCTCTTTCTCCCTCTCCTCTTCTTTCCTGCCCTTTTTTCAGTTTTTCCTCTCCTCTCCACTCCTCTTCATCTCCTTTCTCTTTCCTATCCTTTTCCTCCCTCATTTTTCTCTCCTCTCCTCTCTTTTCCCTCTCCATTCCACTCCTCTGTTTTCTCTCCTCGTCCTTACCTCTTCCTCTCATTTTCTCTCCCCTCATTTCCTTCTCCATTTCCGCTCCTCTCCTTTCCCTCTCTTCTTTCTCCCCTCTCCCTCTCATTCCTTTCCTATTTCCTTTCCCTCTCTTTTTCCTCTCCTTTTCCCCTCTCCTTTTCCCCTCTCCTCTTTTCAGTTTTTTCTCTCCTTTCCCCTCTCCTTTTTTCATTTTTTTCTCTCCTCTCTTTCTTCCTCTCCTCTGTTCTTCCTCTTCTTTCCTCTATTTTTTTTAGATTTTCCTATCTTTCTCTCTCCTTCCTTCTAGCTCTCCCTCTCGTTTCCTCCTTCTCTCCCTCTCCATTCCCTCTCCTTTCCTTCTCCATTCCCTCTCCTTTCCTTCTCCTCGCTCTTCCTTTCCTTTCCTCTCCTCTCCTCTCCTCTCATCTTCCTCTTTCCTCTCCTTTTCCTATCCTTTCCCTTCCCTCTCCTCTCCTCTTCTTTTCTGTTTCTCTCCTTTTTGTCCTTTCTCTCCTTCTCACTCTCCTCTCCTTTTTCCTCTCCTCTCCTCTCTTTCTCCATCTCCCCTGTTTCCTCTCTCTCTTCCTTTCCTTCTCCATTCCCTCTCCTCTTCTTTCGTTCTTCTTTCCCTCTCCTTTCCTTCTCTCCTCCTCCATTTCTTTTTTTTCTCCTCTTCTCCTTCTCACCCTCTCCTCTCCTCTCCTTTTTCACTATATAACTTCTTCCTTTTTTTCTCTTTATTTTCCCTTCCCTCTTTTCTTTCCTTTCTTTATAAAATTGATAGAGATTGCCCGGTGCCAAACAACATCTCATGCGGTACCATATCTCCCTGTCCCGACCAATCAGGGAAGTCATGCCAAGTAAAACCCATCTAGAATTAAAAGATAAGACTTTCAGTCTGCTGGAAATAAATGAGTGTCTATCATTTTATACAATTTTACTCCCTTCAGTGCGATGATCATTTGGAAATCAGCCCGGTACCCTCAAAATGGCAACTGACAGCAGCAACTGAGTAGAATATTTTTTTCAGGCCCCAGCCTGTTCAGCCCAGGTATGCTCAACCACTATTGTGTAACTACTTAGGTTAGGGTGACCAGACATCCCCGGTTTCCGGGGACAGTCCCCGGATTGAAGACACTGTCCCCGGACCAGGTCTGTCCCCAGTTTTGTCCCCGGATTGGATTTGAACAGGGGGTGGAGCAATTTACAAGACAGTGCAGAATAAAAAAAAAAAATCTGAATTACACACCGCCGCTCCTACTAGCTTAGGGGGGTCTATTTTTTTCCATTATCTGTGCCCCTTTCTGATGATCATGTGCTGGTCGGAGCGGAGGGAATATTTCTTCAGTTTCCGGTGCATGTCCATTCACCTTCGCTCACATGTTCTTCTGCCAGCCGCCTGCTTATCTCCTTGTCTTCCCGGGTGGAGTGATCTTTCTCCGCCCCCCACCCAGTAGTAGCCGGGGCCTGGAGAGTAAGACTTGACAGGCTGTGAGGCGGGCGGCGACGGGCAGAGAGTCGCTGATTGCCGCCATTACTAGTAAAAAAACATATATGTCCCCAGATTTCATTTTAAAAATCTGGTCACCTTAACTTAGGTCCAACATCTTCTGGATGTATGGGGCCAGGGGATCCAACTATAAATGCCCCCCCTCCCCCTGTTTATTTGTGTAATTAGGGCTCACATTACTCCCCCGATATAAAAAAAATCCATGGACGTTTTGCCTTTTACTGGTGGTCCCTTCGATCTAAGGCTCCTTAATGAAAAATACTTCAGGACCTCATTGGGCAGTATTGCTGTTCTTCTGAAGTGATCTGGGTGGATCCCACTTGAGAAAGAGGTCTTTACCCTGAAACGTTGTGACCTTCCCCTCCACTTCATCCTGGGATCCATGTCAGCTGAGGGTTTATTCTGGTATCTATCCATGTGTAGCACTACCCCCTTAGGAGCTGCTGGTTTAAGTTTTGGGCCTGTACTCTGCCTATCAACCCCTGTAATTTGGCTCGATTCCCCCCTTGGCACAACTGGACAATAATAACAATGAGGTGATTGTGGGCCCCTAAAGGCTATAGAGGGCCACAATGATATCACACAACAATAAATGTAATTAAATATTGTTACCTTGTTGTGGTTTGCCTGCCACACAGCTGCAAAAGACAGAGTCCCACACAAGAAGTAGTTCAACCAAGAGATAATATGTTTACTTGGTAAAGAAATAGAGATTACACATTTGACATTTGACTCAAACAGATCCCTGTGAGAGTTCACTGACATACATACACACAACAATTCCAGGGTCTCATGCGCGTCGGGACCCTTCGGGGTAAGACCGCGCTATATTAAGATACCTATCAACTCAACTCAACTCAACCTATAAACTAAGAGACCCAAATTTACTCAACTTAGGGTCAGACCTGAAGAAGTGCCGGGTGGAGGAATCTCCCCATGGTAATGATATCCGCAGTGGGGCACTTCTCCACCAAGTCCAACCCAGCTCACTAAAACAGCACAATGACAGTAAAATAAATGCAAACAGTTGACCTACACGTGCAAGTTCAACAAGCTATCTGACTCCCCCTGGTGGGCAGCTTTACTGGTGCATGTCCCGCTGTATCGACCTAGTCAGTGAGCTGAACTGATGATTGTTCCTAAAAAGGTTCCAGTAATCGTCGCTAGCCTTTGTTGGTGCACTTGAGTATTTGTAATCAAACAAAAGGGGGCGAAGAAAGATTAAACAATTAACATGTGTGGTAAAAGGGCAAGTGGAATGCCGATCCTTCCCAAGGCGCTAACTCACTCCTGAATGTAGCGTGTCTCCACTTACGGCACTGCAGTTGCCAGCAAGTATAAATAAAACTATGGAAGTCACCTTCCTGCGACACAGTTATGTTGGTGGGCAGGTGCCCTCTCACCACACGAGGCCTCTTCTCGCTGGTATTCTCCGTTTGGGCCCTCTTGGTTCTCGGCCTCTGGACGGGTCGTGGTCCCTGGTCCTCCGCTTAGCCGCTCACAAGGCGTCGGAGGATAGGTGAGTCTGGATGCTCGGGGGTGTAGAGCGGTCCTTCTCCCTGGTCCGATCAGCAGGGCTGTGACAGGAATCCCTCCGTTAGGCGATCCGGCCTCTGTCACTTTAGGCCCAGGCTTCTCCGGCCTACGCACCCTCGCTGCAGGCCTCTTGCCTCTTGCAAGATGGCGTCCCACGAGACGGAACCCAAGCCCAGCTTTGTCTTAAATAAGTTCTCCCAGCAGGCTGTGCGCTGCGCCACGCACCCTGGCAGCACAGTGGTGTTGTGGGCCTTGTAATCTAATTCTGACCCATAGCAATAGAGTCTCTGTCTCTCCGCACCACAAGGTCCGTCATGCATTGTTCTTATCATAAGGGAACCAAACAAATTGCAGCAGTATGATAAAAACAGACAACAAAAGGAGTTTAGTTCTTATTAGGCACAAACTGTAGTCCATAAGCTACGTGCAAAAGTGACACCTTGCTACACATGCATATTGATGTTTTTAATTGCTGTACATTTTGCCTGGATCTCCTCCCTGTTCTAATGAAAATGTATGTGGGGTTTGTAGTCAAGTTCCTGCTTCTGTCTAGATTCCTGATGCCCAACAGGTGACCCATGGGCTACTGGGCACCATGCAGTAAGCAGAGTGGCAGCGGGTTGCTGGGAGCGGGAACGCTGTTTTGGAATTTGGCACTACGTAGGAGAGACTTACAGAGTTATCTCTGCCCACAGTACAAGCAAAACCCTGCCCTGGGGAGAGAGAGTGGGATGGGTGCCTTTGATGGGTAAGTGAAGAAAAAATGGAAATTCCCCCTATGACCCCTTTCACACTGAGGAGTTTTTCAGGTGTTTTAGCGCTAAAACTAGCGCCCAAATACCACCTGAAAAACGGCTTCTCTGCAGTCTCAGTGTGAAAGCCTGAGTGCAAAACAAAAAAAAGTCCTGCTAGCCGCATCTTTGGAGCGGTGAAGGAGCGGTGTGTATACTGCTCCTTCACCGCTCCTGCCCATTGAAATTAATGGGACACCGCGGCTATACCGCCCGCAAACCGCTGCTGCAGCAGTGGTTTGTGGACGGTTTGACCCTTTTCCGAGGGTTAAAATCACCCCGCTAGCGGCCGCAAAAACAACGGTATAGCACCGCTTAAAAATAGCGGCGCTATACCGCCAGCGCACCTCCCGCCCCAGTGTGAAAGGGGCCTAAATGGGATTTTAAATGGAAACAACAACATCTACAAAGTTATGTAAAACCATAGGCACACCCTAATCACCCCATGCGCTTTAGTGTTATCGCTCTGTGTAGCAACAGGAAAATGGGAAAAATCTCCCTCTTACCAGCTCTGCCATAAGAGAAGTGTTTTTGCTCTTCTCTTTCACTGCATAGGGGGGTCAATGTGCCGGGGTCATATATATGTAGATACATACACATGCACCTGTGTTTGAGCTTAAGGGTGCACACCCTAATGCATTAGGCTGCGCACACCTATGTGTAAAACCAATGTAGCGGGTGGTTACATTTAGGGGAAGCATCTGAGTGGTAACTAGGCTCAGATGCACTAATTGTTAGGTTTCATGGACCATTTCTATCCCTGGGAGATGGTACTGGTGTGTAGTTCCCTGGGGCCTATAGGTGGCGCTGTTGCCATGGGCCCTGGTTGAACCGCAGTACAATGTTGTGCCTTTTTTTTGTCCCCTCTTGGCAGCAGTACGGCGGGGCGGGGAACCTGCTGTGCCTGTCGGGAGAGAATATAAAAGGGGGTGGCCATCTTCCAGTGGGGTTGGTTCCGCGCTCAGGCACTTTAGGCCTGGGTGCGTGTGTGTCGCCTCCGGGTGCCCTAGGCCCAGAGGCCTGGTCGGGTGGTCTCCGGGTGCCCTAGGAGCTGCTGTTCCATCCCAGACACCTTCAGTCTGGGGTGAGGTACTTTGGAGAAAGGCCTGGAGCCCAGCAGCCTTTGGCTGGGATCCGCCGGGGGACGAGACTCCCAGGGATCTGCCTTGCGAGGGGACTCGTATCCAGGATTGAGGAGGCCAGGGAGGTGACCCTTTCTGAAGACCCAGCGCAGAGTCGTGGTGACAGATGGGGCCTCTGGTAACTCTCCGGAGGGATGTTCTTGTCCTAAAAAGGGGCCAGGTTACTAAAGGAAGGAAGTGCGGGTTCTGTATGTCACAGTGGCAGTGACATAACGCACCCAAGGTCAGTGGCAGTGGCTTTCATCTTTTCCACCCGGTCAGTGGCAGTGACCAACCTCATGGTCTGTGGCAGGGACCGTGCGCCAAGCCTGTTTGTGCGGATCAGAACAGGAGAAAACCCAATTCAAGTTTGTGCCTGGACCTCCTCCCACCTTATCTGACCTGTGTCTTGTCCCAACCTGTCTGCTCTCAAAGAGACTGTTTATTGTGCTGAGAAAAATAAATAAGAGTTGGACCTTTCAGTTGGTGTGGACAGTTGCTTACTGGGGAGAACTAAAGACTTGTTTCTGACTACCGCAGAAACGAGGTCAGCACTGGAGGTTTTTAAACACTGGCTGCAAGCCGGCCCGAGAAACTAACACCGATCAACCTTCCCATCCGGGAGGGTACGGGCTTGTGGTGCGGTGTGCCTCAGTCTTTCCTGCGGAGGAGCCAAGCCCAAGAAAAGCAGGTAAAGTCTGGGGTTGGTGCGCTACACCAATATTTATTGAAACACTTAGGTCAAGTGAGATGGCATGAGATGGAGGAACCAGGAGCTGTGAAAGAAGATTGCTTCAAATTTGAGAAGTCTGACTTAATGAATAATTATTCATAGAGCCATTCAGTTGACTGTTAATTCCACAATTATTTCTGACTTTTAAATGATCAATTGCATGGAAAGAGAAATTATATAGTTACATTGTTTGGTTTGAAAAAAAGACACAAATCCATCTAGTTCAACCCATAGAAGGAAAAAAATTGTATACAATCCTATACCCACAGTTGATCCAGAGGAAGGCAAAAACCCCAATAAAGCATGATCCAATTTGCTCCAGCTGGGGAAAAAAAAATTCCTTCCTGATCTCCCGAGAGGCAATCGGATTATCCCCGGATCCACTTTACCTATAAATATTAGTATCCAGTTATATTATGTACATTTAGGAAAGAATCCAGGCCCTTCTTAAAACAATGTACAGAGCTGGCCAGAACCACCTCTGGAGGGAGTCTATTCCACATCTCTTACCGTAAAGAAGCCTTTCCGTATTTGGAGATTAAATCTCTTTTCCTCCAGAAGTAAAGACTAAAGAGTGCCCCCTTTTTCCTGTGCGACGGCTTTAAAGTGAATAACTCAACACCAAGTTCACTATATGGACCCCTTATATATTTATACATGTTGATCATATTCCCCCTTAATCTCCTTTTCTCAAGAGTGAATAAATTCTGTTCCTCTAATCTTTCCTCATAGCTGAGCTCCTCCATGCCTCTTATCAGTTTGGTTGCCCTTCTCTGGACTTTCTCCAGTTTCCCGATATCCTTTTTGAGGACTGGTGCCCAAAACTGAACTGCATATTCCAGATGAGGTCTTACTAATGATTTGTACAGATGACGTCTCTCTCTCTGGAGTCCATACCTCTCTTATACAAGAAAGGACTTTGCTCGCTTTGGAAACCGCAGCTTGGCATTGCATGTTATTATTGAGCTTATGATCTACCAAAACCCCCAGATCCTTCTCCACTACGGATCCCCCCAGTTGTACTCCCCCTAGTATGTATGGTGCATTCATATTCTTAGCCCCCAAGTGCAGAACTTTACATTTATCAACATTAAACCTCATCTGCCACATAGTCGCCCAATTAGACAGAGCAACACTGATTAAACTAAAAGATGGACTTTAAACGGCACATAGGTAGGAAGGGTAAAAAATCTAGGGGTTTTTAATAGAAAAAAATTTAAAAAGTACATTTATACAACACATGTCATTATGGTAATCATAAATACATGACCCGGGATAATGCTCAATTCTCACTTCCAAAAACGACAATATTAAAGATAAACTCAAATTGTAAGAGATGTGTGTCCAGCAATCAAAAAATCGTTTGGTTAAACAGTGTAACTGTATATGGGAAGTGGATGGCTTTAATCCTGGGTCCAGTATGCAGAAATGTAGTCTTGCTCTGCTCTACATGTTTCGCGTGGTGTCACGCTTCTTCAGGAGCATAGTAATCTGAAAACCAGTACACTGGCAATCTGTCTAAAAAAAGACCGTAGGGTCAGTAGAAATTGTAATAGGCAACAGCGGGGTAATTAAACGGAGCACAGTCTGCTGGTAAGCAAAAAGAGAAGGTTCCCACAGGGTATGTAGGGCTAGAGGCACCGTGGGGGTGTGCATCGGTAAGGACCAGGTGCATAGACTGGGCAGAGATGATCTGTCCACAATATAGCCCCCAAACAGGTAACGTGACCAAGCTTGAGCTTAGAGAACGTGCGCGTACTTAGCAGACCTGAAGGAGCCTCTCCTGTGCGCTGTTGTGAAATTAGACAGAGCATTGAGGTCGGCTTGTAAATTGGAGACATCCTAGAAGGACGTTATTCCACTGCATAGCTTGGTGTCATCTGCAAACACTGAATGTTACTTTTAATCCCAGACCCGATATCATTTATAAAGATATTATAAAGTAAGGGTCCCAACACTGAACCTGATGAATGCAGAGCATCTGCTTCACATTAGGACAAGCCGAGCCATGCATAGATTTTTTCCTATTGCCTCGGAACATCGTTTCTTTCATACCAATCAGACTCCCGTGAAATGTTTTTTGAGTAAGTCCCAGTGATCTGGCCGGTTGTTTTACTTGGTGTCCACGAGCTGCTTTTGATTGATAATTTGGTGTTTGAATTGTGCAGCACATGAACAGCAGACTGAATAGCGTTACTTATCGCTGGATGAAATCTTCCCCACAGACACTCTAAATGTTCCTTTGGACCTTTAACAAAAACCCTGCAGCATAAATGTTCCAAAAAAAAAAAAGGTTCAAGTGTTCAGCTTCTTTTTTTTTTTTCACCTGGTTTAATACACACAGCATGCAGTCACTTGTCAGGACATCAAACGCAGATCCGGCTTTCATATATTCACTCTCTTCCACATCAACCCGCGCCTTTTGTGGCCCGGCATTTGAATGGCTCGGTACAAAGACCTGGCTGCAGAAGGCAAATTGTAAAAATATAATTTCAGCCCACAGAGAGAAAGAAACTTAAACTCTGGAAAAAGTTCTCCTGAGATGGACAAAGTTCATCACTGAAAACTTCCTGGTGTTACGTAGTTCCCATAATGAAGTGTAAAACATTCCGAAAACTTGTACTTACTGAACATACTGTGCAGTGTGCACCCCTCGCCCTTCCTATAGAGCACACAGTGCACCCCTCGCTCTTCCTACAGAGCACGCTATGCACCCCTCGCCCTTCCTACAGAGCACGCTGTGCACCCCTCGCCCTTCCTACAGAGCACGCTGTGCACCTCTCGCCCTTCCTACAGAGCACGCTGTGCACCCCTCGCCCTCCCTATAGAGCACGCTGTGCACCTCTCGCCCTCCCTATAGAGCACACTGTGCACCCCTCGCCCTTCCTACAGAGCACGCTGTGCACTCCTCGCCCTTCCTACAGAGCACGCTGTGCACCCCTCGCCCTTCCTACAGAGCACGCTGTGCACCCCTCGCCCTTCCTACAGAGCACGCTGTGCACCCCTCGCCCTCCCTATAGAGCACGCTGTGCACCCCTCGCCCTCCCTATAGAGCATGCTGTGCACCCCTCGCCCTCCCTATAGAGCACGCTGTGCACCCCTCGCCCTCCCTATAGAGCACGCTGTGCACCCCTCGCCCTCCCTATAGAGCAGGCTGTGCACCCCTCGCCCTCCCTATAGAGCACGCTGTGCACCCCTCGCCCTCCCTATAGAGCACGCTGTGCACCCCTCGCCCTCCCTATAGAGCATGCTTTGCTCCCCTCGCCCTTCCTATAGAGCACGCTGTGCACCCCTTGCCCTTCCTATAGAGCACACTGTGCACCCCTCGCCCTTCCTATAGAGCACGCTGTGCACCCCTCGTCCTTCCTATAGAGCACGCTGTGCACCCCTCGTCCTTCCTACAGAGCACGCTGTGCACCCCTCGTCCTTCCTACAGAGCACACTGTGCACCCCTCGCCCTTCCTATAGAAAATACACTGTGCACCCCTCACCTTTCCTCCAGAATACACTGTGCACCCCTCACCCTTCCTACAGAGCACGCTGTGCACCCCTCGCCCTCCCTATAGAGCACGCTGTGCACCCCTCGCCCTCCCTATAGAGCACGCTGTGCACCCCTCGCCCTTCCTATAGAGCACACTGTGCACCCCTCGCCCTTCCTATAGAGCACACTGTGCACCCCTCGTCCTTCCTATAGAGCACGCTGTGCACCCCTCGTCCTTCCTACAGAGCACGCTGTGCACCCCTCGTCCTTCCTACAGAGCACACTGTGCACTCCTCGCCCTTCCTATAGAAAATACACTGTGCACCCCTCACCTTTCCTACAGAATACACTGTGCACCCCTCACCCTTCCTACAGAGCACAATGTGCACCCCTCATTCTTCCTAAAAAGCACACTGTGCACCCCTTGCCTTTCTTACAGAGCACATTGTGCAACCCTCACCCTTCCTACAGAATACACTGTGCACCCCTCACCCTTTGCAAAGTGCACAGTCTATTTGCCTTTAGTAAATCAACTACATAATGTTCATACATCTCGGGCAGGGGGTGCAGTTTGGCATGTTCACCTGGGTTCTAGGTGTCCCAGTCCTAGCTCTACAACACTGATGCCTCGTACACACGACCGGGATTCCCGAGAACCTGCTCGGCAACTTTCCCCCTGGTACACACAAGAGGTTTTCCTGTCGGGAAAACTGCGGTGAGAGCTTTGGCCGGGAATCCCGGCTGTGTTTATGCTCCATCGCAGTGTTTCCGCCGGGAAAAAAGAACACAAAATAAAAAAATAAAAACCGCAGTGGTGATTAAATACCACGAAAAGAAAGCTCTATTTGTGGGAAA
This sequence comes from Rana muscosa, assembly GCA_029206835.1. Taxonomy (NCBI): domain Eukaryota; kingdom Metazoa; phylum Chordata; class Amphibia; order Anura; family Ranidae; genus Rana; species Rana muscosa. Next base: position 240,148,003 of record CM055126.1, read on the forward strand.
ATAAGGACATCAATTTTGTTTCTGTACAGTGTCGCATGACTGTGCAATTGCCAGTTAAAGCAACGCAGTGCTTCCTGGTCAGGAAGAGGGGTAAAACGTTCCGGAGGTGAATTGGTTAAAGGTGGTTTGCTTTTTCATTTTACAGGTAGCCATTTCCACTTCGTAGCACAACCTGCACTTGCCTGTCGTCCCTACAATCCCTATTACAGTGCATTGTCCTCTTGTTGGATTAGAACCTCAGGATTCTTGTATACTGCGGCAGTTTTTCAGAGAGTTTAATAAAACGCTATCAATGTGAAAAGGAACCCATAAATATCATGATCACAATATGTCTGCTTTTAATCATTTAACACTTCTACTAAAAAACTGCTTTAATATTTTAGTAGGAGCAGCGGACAGTCAACCTAGTTTATGATCCGTTGTCCTTTTTGTGTTGCAGAACAGCACAGGATATTCTACTTGTAGCGCCATCCCCGTTGGAGCCGCCGATTAGGGTGGGTTCTCTGTTCTTTGCTCTGACCTTTTTCAAAAGACCTCAGCCCCTTTGACATACCAGGCTGAGTGTACGAACATACAATATCACTGGAGATAATACTTAGCACCCAGTAATCACGCATTGTAAAAAAAAAAAAAAGCCACCAATCCAGGTAGTAAAGTCAAGCTTAACCACTTAGCCCCGGACCATTTTGGCTGGTTAAAGACCAGGCCACTTTTTGCGATTCGGCACTACGTCGCTTTAACTGACAATTGCGCGGTCGTGCGACGTGGCTCCCAAACAAAATTGACGTCCTTTTTTTCCCACAAATAGAGATTTCTTTTGGTGGTATTTGATCACCTCTGCGGTTTTTATTTTTTGCGCTATAAACAAAAATAGAGCGACAATTTGGAAAAACAATGCAACATTTTTTACTTTTTGCTATAAATATCGCCAAAAAATATATAAACATTTTTTTTTCCTCAGTTTAGGCCGATACGTATTCTTCTACATATTTTTGGTAAAAAAAAAAAAATCGCAATCAGCGTTTGATTGGTTTGCGCAAAAGCTATAGCGTTTACAAAATAGGGGATAGTTTTATGGCATTTTAATTTAATTTTTTTTTTTTTTTACTAGTAATGGCGGCCATCAGTGATGTTTTTCATGACTACGACATTATAGCGGACACATCGGACACTTTTGACACATTTTTGGGACCATTGTCATTTTCACAGCGGTCGGTGCTATAAAAATGCGCTGGTTACTGTGAAAATGACACTGGCAGTGAAGGGGTTAACCACTAGATGGCGCTGTAGGGGTTAAGTGTTCCCTGCATTGTGTTTCTAACTGAGGGGGGGTGGTTGGGCTCTTTGTCACATGACACCGATCTCCGCTCCGAGTACACGGAGCCGAGACCCGTGTCATTGTCACTAGGCAGAGCAGGGAGATGCTTGTTTATACCTCCGTGAGACGATCGCGGGGATCCCCGCAGCGATCGAGTCCGCGGGACCCGCGGTCCGACTCACGGGGTTGGCAGCAGGGTCGCGAGTGCGCCGCCGGCGGCACGCATTTAAAGGGCCACGTACAGGTACGTGATTATGCCTGTCCGTGTCATTCTGCCGACGTTTATCTACAGTGCGCGGTCCTTAAGTGGTTAAAGTGACAATTTGACCCCAGCCACGATCAGACAACTGGACACTGTGTAATCCACAAACACGATCGCTCCCCCATGTTTTTTTATGTACAACGACACATAGCACAGTTCTCACTGAATGAAGCAGGTCTTGGTAGTAGCACAAGTAGCCACCCCAGCTGCCGTTGGGGTGACTGAGCATGCAGTATAACACTGTTTGACAGCAACTCCCGCTGGTTGCCATGGACAATGGCAATTGAATTACACAGCACCAGTCACAGTTTTGGCAATTTGCATAATTCTGCCATACAGTCCTCTGGCTTAATGGTCTCCGGTTTCTAGGGGCAACAGCCGTGCAGGGTACCATGGGGAAATCCCGGACGAGCCCCCAAATGTAGCACACCCCTTTGTAGGAGCTGCAGATCACAAAACAATTCTCTTGCGCTTGGGTGCTGGGTCTAGAGATGTGTGATGCAATCAACTCTTATAGTAGGGAATGTCAATGGCCTTGCTGCCCTCCTTAGAACAATGGGTGTCCTTGGAACTGTAACATATAAAGAAAAAAAAAAAAAAGGATGTGCAATACCAAAAATATTTTAATAAAAAAGGTAACAGCAATGGTTATATTCACATACAGTACAAACATGGTATACAGGCATTCAAGGCAACAGCTATAACAAACGGTTCCTCAAAGTTTAATAGTGGGAACCAAAGATTCTGGAGGACCAGACAGTATTACAAGGTGGCTTTTCGAGGGAGGACCAGAAACACTGATTTGGCAGCAACTCCCGCTGGTTGCCATGGACAATGGCACTTGAATTACACAGCATCTGTCACAGTTTTGGCAATTTGCATAATTCTGCCGTACAGTCCTCTGGCTTAATGGTCTCCGGTTTCCATTGACAATGGCCATGCAGGGTACCATGGGGAAATCCCGGACGAGCCCCCAAATGTAGCACACCCCTTTGTAGGAGCTTCAGATGACAGGGTTCCCCACTGCTGCACAGCCAAGTACACAGCATCTTCCACTTGCATCCAGCCACAAAAAACAGTCCTTGAGCTTTGTTTTGATGTTTTATTAGGGGGTTGATAACTTGGATGGGGACAGGAATTTATGGGACAGAAGATGGGGACACTGTAGTCATAAAGGGATGGACGAGATCAGCAACAGTACTCAGGTAGGTCGTGGCATTTAAACGATGCTCAATTAGTACTAAGGGGCCCAAAGTGTGCCAAGAAGATATCCCCCCCCCACACCATTACACCCCCACCACCAGCCTAAACAGTTGATACAAGGCAGGAGGAATCTATGCTTGGCTAGGGTACCCCAGATGTATAATCATCCCCATACCAAACCTAACATTCCAAAACTTTGTTATACACAAATGACACTTGACACTGAACTGGAGAAATAAATATTAACATCTCTTTACCAGCAACAATCCAAAACCAGTACCCGTAGTGTATCTCTAAAACTAGGTTGCAGGTCTTAGGAGGAGGCATCCATAATCCATTCAGCTTGAGTATCCCCTTTTATACTTCAATTATCCCCAGCCACACAACACCGGCTCAGGGACAAACATTACAGCTCCAAATTGGTAATGCCTCCACAGACCCCAACCGCCACAAATTCTAAAAATGAAACACAATCCACAATTGCAGGGCGGGAAATTCTTCTTCTTTGGCTCCAACACGAGTCTGCTGCTGTGTGCTCCTCTGCACGTCTCCTCTCACAGCAGCCCCCACCTTCCTGGAACTCCCAGCCAATCCTAATAGACCTCCCCTGCTCTCTTCCTGTAGTTAACCCCGTGTTGGCAGTTATGCCCTGATTTCCCTATCATGAAGACCTGCGCCTACTTTTTTTTATTGCTTCGGTCTTGTTTAAACAATACTCAATTGGTACTAGGGGGCCCAAAGTGTGCCAAGAAAATACTCCCCACACCATTACACCACCACCAGCAGCCTGAACCGGTGATACAAGGCAGGATGGATCCATGCGCCAAATTCTGACCCCACCATCTGAATGTCGCAGCTGAAATCGAGACTCATCAGAACAGGCAATGTTTTTCCAATCTTCTGTTGTCCAATTTTGGTGATCCTGTGCCAATTGTAGCCTCACTTTCCTGTTCTTAGCTCACAGGAGTGGCACCGGGTGTGGTCTTCTGCTGCTGTAGCCCATCTGCTTCAAGGTTTGATGCTTTGTGCGTTCAGAGATGGTATTCTGCATACCTTGGTTGTAACGAGGGGTTATTTGAGTTACTGTTGCCTTTCTATCATCTGGAACCAGTCTGCCCATTCTCCTCTGACATCAACAAGCCATTTTCCTCCACACAACTGCCGCTCACTGGATAATTTCTCTTTTTCGGACCATTTTCTGTAACCCCGAGAGATGGTTGTGCGTGAAAATCCCAGAAATACTCAGACAAGCCCATCTGCCACCAACAACCATGCCACGTTCAATATCACTTAAGTCCCCTTTCTTCCCCATTCTGATGTTCGGTTTGAACTTCAGCAAGCCATCTTCACCACATCTAGATGCCTAAATGCATTGAGTTGATGCCAAGTGATTGGCTGAATAGCAATTTGTGTTATCAAGCAATTGAACAGGTGTACCTAATAAAGTAGCCTGTGAGTGTATATAGTAAAGTAAATTTATTAGTAGTAAAACAAAAGACATCCAAACACCAGCAAACATGAAGATACAAGTGAACCATAACTATATAACCAAAATGCCTAAGTAAGTTGCAAAAAACTAACTATAAACAATATGTAGAAAAATGGGGAACACAAATAAACAGGGAAGACTTGAGATGCAGGGAACAAATGGGAAGGGGGGATCAGGGCTGGGATCAGGTACAAGGGGAGCAAGAAAAAAAGCAGTAGCGTTCGGGATGCAGGGCAGGGGTAAAATCAGGATCTAGACTCTGGATAAATGCAAGTCGTTTCTGGCAGCAAAGCAAAACACTGATAGTAGAGGAGGGACTAACTACCCTCCCAGCATCCAGCATCAGGAGGTGCTGAGAGACACCTGCTGGTGGACACCGGAACTACAACCTCCCACTCTGGGAAACACAGTGCCACCAGCAGGTGATCCAGGTCCTGACATCATGATTGACTTCAGCGGTGTCCGGATTCAAGCTTGGGATCTTTGCTGATTTATGGCTCATTCAACCAAATCTAACATTTTCAGGCAACACTAGTCAGCAAGAAAGGATAACAGTGTCACTTAATTTTTTTTTATCAAAGCAACACTGCACGGGCACTTCTCCTCATGCCTGGGAAGCAACTTGTGCTGCAGTCTCCTTTTTTTGTTTTTTAAATCTCCTTCATGAAATAATCTCTCCTCTGAATAAAACGGGAGCAGATTGCCGTCTTGGGTTTGGACAGCACATGTTTGTTTGTACAGCATCACATTCAGCGCAGCAATTTATATAATACCAGGTCTGGCTTGGCAGCACCCATACTTTCCCACAAAAGGTTTCCCTTTAGACCAGGGGTGCCCAACCTTTTGAAGAGCGAGGGCCACTTAAGCAACTTGGTAATCAGTCATGGGCCACAATGAGCGGAGCAGGTGGATGACAGGTCATGGCTACTCTATAGGCCCTCCAATCTGATCCACCCAGATGGAAGGGGGCGAATTCCCTTCTATTTTTTTTTTTTTAGAGGATTGGATTAGAGGTAGGCAGGCGTAAACAGACAAAAGTCTGTTTACATCTGCCACTCTGTAGAGGTGAATTTAGGGTCTGATTGGGTAGGGTCGATCGTGTGAAAAGGGCCTAAGACTGCTTTCACACTGATGTTCTGCAGTTTACCCACACCGCGGGTGCAGCGTAGTGCACCTATGTCTATCCTGCGGGTTAGCTGAACCTGTGGCAAAAGCCGGCGCTGGACAGTAAGCATCGGCTTATGGTGCTCTGCTCCGCAGCCATTTTCTTCCTCTACCACCAGCTTCATGCACAACTCTGATGCTGTGTTATGACGGTCGGCAACCTGCGATCTGGGCTTGCCAACCCGTCATTCCAGGGCAGGAGGTTGCGGGCCACATCAGAGGGCTCCGCGGGCCACATGTGACCCCCGGGCCACTGGTTGGCTAAGTCCATGAAAAAAATGGGAGAAGGGAGTTACCGCTCCAGGTGGATAAGCTCTACTAATCAATGGTTCCTCAGGAAGCCGTAGGTGCTGGCTATTAGACTTGTGCACAACGGAAAAATTCGTTCCGTTTTGGTTCGTTTCTTTCCGGTCCTGTTGATTCGTAATCATTCGTAATTTTGCTAGACGGGATTTTTCGTGTTCGGACTCATTCGTATTTTTGCAAGCGACATTTTTCGTTGAATTTTTTGTTGCTTTATAATTCGTACTTTCGGTAGAGTACGTTGTTTTTCGTTGATTCTGGACACAACTCCTACTTTCGTAACTTTTTTTGGGTTCGTTGATTCGTAATTTTCCGTGTCTCTCTCACAACGACGCTGCCTATTATGCCTAACGTGCTTCGAATGGATTTGTACTTTTCTAAATACATAGCGGTTATTTGTAACGATTCGAAATCTCGTATTTTACTTTCGTTTTTTACATGCGGCTATAGGCTCCGCCCCTGTACACCATTTTGAGAGGGTTCAGCACGGTGAGGGAGAAGCAGAGAGCAGAGCAGAGTGAGTGTTATTGTGCTTCGAATGGATTTGAAATCTCGTATTTTACTTTCGTTTTTTCATGCGGCTATAGCCTCCGCCCCTGTACACCATTTTGAGAGGGAGTTCAGCACGGTGAGGGAGAAGCAGAGAGCAGAGTGAGTGTTATTGTGCTTCGAATGGATTCGTACATTCGTAACTTTTTTCATAACGAATTATGCCGAAGACCTTCGGGCATTCGCTATTTTGCGGTATAATTTATTTCGGATTCGGTTTTATTCGTAATTGCTCTGTTCGGAAATTCGAATGCTTCCGAATGTCCGAAAGTTGCTAAATTCGGACAAATTTTGATTCGTTACGAAACGAATTGCACAAGCCTACTGGCTATGCACAAGATAGGCAAAAATAGATAATGGATGAAAGATGGACAGCCAACCGAAAGGTTTTTTTTGGAGTGCGGCTGTCCATCTTTCATCCATTATCCATTTTTGCCACTGGTTGGCTACCCCTGCTTTAAACCATTTACACATGGCATCAAGTCCCGATATGCCCACCACTACACATCCTACAATATCATGGTTGCCAGGTCCCTGAACAGACATCGTATGCTGTTTTATGTTGGTAACATTTTCTTTCCTTCGGAGTAGTTAGGCTTCATGACAGCACATCAAAACCCCTCTGTGAAGGAAGCTCAGCAATATCAGCTTGTTGACTATTAATCACCACTTTATAATTCATGAGGAACCTCAACAGAGGTTGAGACTTCATGTCATATGTAAATATCATCCACCTCCGCGCCACCAGACTCCGAACATGTCAAAACACCTTTGTTGTCGCTCAACCAAAATTTAAATATAAGCTGCTTTCCTTTATGTTTCCCTTCTCTTCTCTTTATGTCGTGGAATTGTCTGCCTGGTTGAATCATTACCGCATTATTTCAAAAGTGTATTATCAAATGACACTGTAACAGTGTGCCTTTGATTCCCGGGAGTATCATCCCACTGTGAATTTACTGTTGTTCAATAGCGTCTACGGCAAATGAGAAGAGAGTATCTACCTTGAATGGCTCAGTAATTCACTTGTCTTTTATTACGTTTGCTCCCATCCAGATATTTGGCTTTATTGATGTGATGATAAATTGTCGAGTGCTGCCTGTCGGGTTCAGGCCAGCTCAGGTGACAGGGTGTGTAATAGCTGGTCTCTTTTGAACACAGGCTCTTCTACACCGGAGCCAAAATGCAACCACCCCAACCCCCTGTCCTTTATGTGCATGGGGATGGTAGGTGTTCCTTCAGTAATAACATGCAGTCTTTTAGTGATGTAGGTGTAGCAGAGGGGTTTTCTAGCAAAGTTATCATGTTAAGTAATGCATTGTTCTTAAGTAAGGGTTTGGCTCCCTCTAGTGACCGCTGAAACTTTATCAGGTTCTTTCCTTCATTTAAGAAGTAAACAGTTATGCATTGTGGGATATATAGTATAATGAGGAAGTGACTCATGTTGTTAAATCAGCCCGGGAACTACTGGACCCACAATGCCAAGTCACAGAACAGCCTGCTGGGTAAACAGATAAAAGGACAGGCGTGGCCTGCTTTCGGCCTCTCTGGACGCAGGAGGTCTGTGTGTGTGCCCAGGCCTGGGAGAGCCTGTGGCCTACAGTGGAGAGCGGATCACCCACCCCAGAGGGATCCTTGTGAACAGCCCTGCTGATCGAGCAGGAGGACCGGCCTGCGCTTCAGAGCATTTGAAGCCATCTGTCTTCCAGCATACCGGGAGGGGCAGCACAGCGTGGCCGCACCATCTACACTGAAGGAGACACCAGCAGGAGGTTCCGGACGGAGTCTGCAGCCAGCTGGGATCCATAGTGGTGAGAAGGCATCTGCCTATCCAAGTAGTGACTGTAATATTGCTAAGTGAGTTTCTTCTATACAGACTGCTGCTGAGACCTGTAGTTCCACGGCTGTGGATGTGCTGCACCTGAGCCTTTTACAACTAGACTTTGGGGCCTTGCTTTCCTTTCCCCCATGCTGTAAGGTCAGTACTGTTTTGCTCACACATAGAAGGAATTGCAAGTTGGGATAGTTCTTCAGCTAAGGAATCCATAGCATCCTACTCCACAGTTATTGTTTTTCTCTGTTCTTGTGGATTACAATTAATCACCCAACTCAACACTGCAGTATAATATAAGCTAGCTGAAGACAGAACTGGAACTTGAGAGACATTTATCACTTTATCTCTTCACTAAGCTCTACATTGAAAAATTGTTCTGAACTGACCCCTAGAGGGAGCCATTTAGTGGAATATCGTTAGGATTTGCATTGAATTACTGTATTCGCTGTCTGTGCAATTTCTGTGTGCATTGGTCTGTGTGCTGAGGCCTCAGTGGGAAGGTATTCAATACCTGTGTTAAAAGTGTAGCGGGGGTCCTAAATTTAGGGATTGCTATACTAAATTTAGGAGTGATTCGAGTGGTAGTTGGCTTGAATCTTTCAATTTACTGGACTTTGCCTTGCTACTGTTTCACCTGGTGTGCAGTTCCCCTAAGAAGTATGGGTGGCGCTGTCACTTGTACTCGGGGTTGAACCACAGGTGATGGAGTGGCGATTGGGTGTCCTCCCTCTGCGGCCGTGCAGTGGGCGTGGTCTACCCACTGTGCATGCCGGGAGAGGGTAAAAAAGGGGCGGACGCCATTAGAGAGGGAGCAATTCCCGGGGCCCATGCCCTACGGTCCAAGTTCAAGTGCATTGCCCTCCAGGCTATGGGGCCACATGCGCTTCATTCCCAGGCACCTTTAGTCCTGGGACTGCAACTTCAGCCCTGGGCCCGGCACCTTTAGCTGGAGCCCACTTTGGTAGAAGGAATCCCAGGGTGCCGCCTTGTGTGGGGACCCGTTTCTAGAAGAGGATGATGGGGGAGGACCATTCCGAAGGACTGGTGAGAGATCACAGTGAAGGAAGGGGCCCAGTAACTCTCCGGAGGGATGTCATCAATCCGAAAAGGGATCTAAACAACGGGACCATTAGGAGGTTCGGGACACTATAGATTCTGTGGCAGAGGATCTCCTGAACGCATCCATTAGGGAATCTGATTGACTGTTCAAGCTACATGCCAGCTGCTAGTGCCCTTGGGTGACTATCCGGGTGAGCTATACCCACTCGGGATCGAGTGGCGAAGAAGCCAGTAGTGCTTGAATTGACCTGTCTTCCTAACACCTTTCTCTCTCCTCAATTTTTTGGATGTTCAGTTCATGCATAAGGAAAAATAAACTCTACGTTGGAGTGGCTACTGGTGTGGACCTTGGAGTTACTTGGGGTATAGAGACTTTGTCTTTACATTCTAGGGACAGAAACCAGCTTTGAGGGGAACCTTGCTGCAAGACGCGTAAGTTAAAACAAGTGTGCTTAACCTCTGCAAACCAGAGGGTACGGGCATGGTGGGCATGGTGTGCCTTTTTCTCCTGTGAGCGAGCCAAGGACAGTGGAGAAAGAGGGCCGTGTGCTACAAAAGTATTGAAGATCTATCTCCCTGTGTACCTGTTCACATATACCCCCATTGATTTATTACTGTGTACAAGTGTATGATGTTACTGCATTGAACAAATTCCTTCTACTAATCATAACCTGTGTTTATTCATCTGTTACTCACACCATTTCTTTGTGTTATTCTTCACCATAGTAAACTTTTACAAGTGATTCATTGATATTTTGTGTGAGTCTCTATTTACTACCACTGCTGGTGAAGTGACATAACCCAGGGCCTCGGTAATTATACTTCAAGGTTTATCATTATTGTGTTTTCTCTCTGTTGCTGGGTTCAACACTAACATTACTAAGCAGGTGTGCCAGAGGGGTTGAGACAGTTTTTTGGGGTTGAGAGGCAGAGTATAGAACCAAATATACTGTACATTAAGCGGCTCCTACGGGGGTAGCGCTACATAGGAGAGCTGAACCTTCTGCTAGTTTGTTATAACTTTATATGTGGTATGCGGTCCTGGGCGCTTCTCATTAACAACCGTGGTGTCCTGTCAAATCCTTAAAGGAGTTTGGTTATTGTTCCCAAACCTACACCTCTTGGGTTACAACTTACAATCCAGGAGGTATCTGTCAGGGTCACCTGTGGCCAGGTGACAGATGCACACCGTAGGGGGACAGGAGTGCACCGCGAGGTAGTGAACCCTATGGCTGGCTTCTGTGGATAGGAAACTGGGTGGTTGTGGAAAGCGGGACCAGAGGAGCACAACCGGGATCCCAACGGAAGCGAGAGCCAAGATTCCCCAGGGCGCGGAGTCTAAGACCCAGCTGGTCTTCTCCAGGGCCTCTAGTGGTGAGGATGTTACGCTGCAGGCTGGGACCAGGTCGCGGCCCCTGGAGTTTCCTAGCTCACGCCCCGTAGGATAAGGGGAAGCAGCAGCACACGATAGAGAGAACCGAATAACAAGCCGAAGGTCAGGGGCCACAAGCAGACAAGGATAACGAAGAACGAGCCGAAGGTCAAGGGTCACGAGCAGACAGGGATGGTCGGGGACAAGCCAATAACGTAACAGAGAGACAGATGTAGCACACGGCAGGCAGGAACCCAAACACACAATGCCTAACAAACACGTTGATCAGCAAAGCAGGCTTGCAGTGCACAGGTTAATATAGTGTTCAGTGATAGGGCCTGGGGTGGAGTCAGGCTGGGAGGAGATTATAAAGGAAGCCAGGTGAAGGAGGTCTGGTCTCTAGATGAACACATGAGGAGGAAGGTAAGATGGCAGACAGACATTAATGCATATCCATGACAGTACCCTCCCTCTTACGAGGCCTCCCCCTTCCCCGCCTGGGCCCAGGTTTAGAGGGAAACTTCAGATGAAACTCCTTTAACAGACGAGGTGCAAAGACCTCAGATGCAGTGATCCAAGACCTCTCCTCAGGACCAAACCCTTTCCAATGAACGAGGTACTGAAGAACGCCTTTACAGAGTCGGGAGTCCAGAATTTGACTGATCTCGTACTCCTGATTATCCTCAGAGACAGGCGCCACGGTAGGAAGAGGACGAGAGAATTTATTGAGGACTAAAGGCTTTAGAAGAGCAACATGAAAGGAGTTAGTGATTTTAAGGCTCTTAGGAATCTGGAGTTTGAAACAAACCGGATTCAGTTTAGCAGTTACCGTGTATGGACCGATGAATCGTGGAGCAAACTTCAGAGAAGGAACTCGGAGCTTGATGTTCCTGGTAGAGAGCCAGACTTTGTCCCCTGGCTGAAGAGAAGGCGGTTTACGCCTGCGGCGGTCGGCAAAGCCTTTGAATTTTTCAGCAGCTGCCCGGAGGGAATCATGAACGTGACCCCAAACGGAATTGAGAGACTCCTGAACCGAAGCCAAAGCTGGAATGTCTGGAGAACAGATCATAGGAAGAGGAAGTTGAGGGTGTTTTCCATAAACTGTGAAAAAGGGTGTCTTCTGCGAACTGGTATTCACATGATTGTTATGGGAGAATTCTGCCCACGGGAGTAGAGAGGACCAATCGTCATGGTGAGAAGACACAAAGGTGCGAAGAAAGACCTCTAACTCCTGATTAACCCTCTCAGTCTGTCCATTGGATTGGGGATGGTAAGAAGAAGAAAAATCCAAGACAATATTGAGGGATTTGCAAAAGGCTCTCCAAAAACGAGACGTGAATTGGACTCCCCTGTCGGAAACAATATGAGAAGGGACCCCATGTAGGCGGAGAATTTCTCGAATGAAAATGGGAACCAAGGCAGGGGCAGAAGGAAGACCAGGAAGAGGAACAAAATGAGCCATCTTGGAGAATCGATCGATTACCACCCAAATGACTGTATTATTCTCAGACAGTGGGAGATCGGTGATAAAATCCATGGCAATATGGGCCCAGGGTTCCTTAGGAATAGGCAAGGGCATGAGGAGACCAGCAGGAGCTTGTGTGGAGGATTTGGACTGAGCACAGACATGACAAGCTTTAACGTAGTCTTTGACGTCTGAGCGGAGATTAGGCCACCAGTAGTGACGACTGATGAGTAGGAAGGATCGGAGGAATCCAGAATGCCCTGCCACCTTGGAATCATGTCCCCAACGAAGGATCTTAGCTCTTAGCTCAGTGGGGACAAAGGTCTTACCAGGCGGAATTTTAGACTTCAGGGTGGTAGAGTGGGCAACAATGCATGAGGTGGGAATGATCGGCTCAGGTTCAGGGGCGGACTCCTCGTCCAAAGTGTCAAATGACCTAGAGAGCGCATCAGCCCGACCGTTGCAGGAACCAGGTTTGTAGGTAATCGTGAAATTAAAACGGGCAAAGAAGAGACTCCACCTGGCCTGTCTAGGATTCAGACGTTTAGCATTCTGTAGATACTGTAAATTCTTGTGATCGGTAAAGATCGTTATGGAGTGAGGGGAACCCTCCAAGAGATGACGCCACTCCTCTAACGCCAATTTAATTGCGAGAAGTTCCCGATCACCGATGGCATAATTCCTCTCTGCCTGAGAAAATTTTTTGGAGAAGAACGCACATGGTTGGCGTCTCTTCTCAAAGATTTGAAGAAGCACAGCTCCCACCCCCATTGAGGAAGCGTCCACTTCAATAAAAAATGCATTCCCAGGATTTGGTCTCCTCAAGAGGGGGCCAGAAACAAAGGCCTGTTTCAGGTTGTGAAATGCAGAGACAGCTTCGGGAGGCCAGTCTCTGGCATTCACACCCTTCTTGGTCAAAGCGATAATAGGCGCGGCAATGGAAGAGTAATTCCTTATGAACTGCCTATAATAATTAGTGAAGCCAAGAAAGCGCTGTGTGGCCTTGAGGCTAGCAGGAAGAGGCCAGTTGTTGATAGCCAAGACCTTCCCAGGGTCCATACGAAGCCCCGAACATGAGACAAAGCACCCCAAAAACAGGACCTCAGAACATTCAAAGGAACATTTCTCCAGCTTGGCATAGAGATTGTTCTCTCTAAGACGTTGAAGTACAGTGCGGACATGGTTTCTGTGGACGAGCAGATTTTCAGAAAAGATCAGAATGTCATCCAGATAGATGACAACAAACTGGTACAGCAGATCTCTGAAGATTTCATTGACAAAGTTTTGAAACACGGCTGGAGCATTACACAGACCAAAAGGCATCACCAGATATTCGTAATGCCCGTCTCTAGTGTTAAATGCAGTCTTCCATTCGTCACCCTCCCGTATTCGAATGAGATTGTACGCGCCTCTGAGATCCAACTTGGTGAAAATGGAGGCACCCTTCAACCTATCGAATAGCTCAGATATTAAGGGTAAGGGGTATCGATTTTTAATAGTAACCGCATTTAAACCCCGATAATCGATGCAGGGTCTTAAGGTACCATCCTTTTTGGCAACAAAAAAGAACCCTGCCCCTGCAGGCGATGAGGATTTCCGGATGAACCCTCTCTCCAGATTCTCTGCTACATACTCCGACATGGCCTGGGTCTCTGGGATGGACAGAGGGTAGGTACGACCCCTGGGTAGAGTTGCTCCGGGGACAAGATCAATAGCACAGTCAAAAGACCTGTGGGGAGGAAGCACCTCAGCTGATTTTTTACAGAACACATCCCGGTAATCGCTGTATGCGGCGGGAAGATCAGAAGAAACAGAAGTGGCAGCAACCGGAAGACTCTCCTTGGGGGTCACCTTGAGAAGACACGACGAGAAACATGAGGAACCCCAGGCCAGGATCTGCCCAGAGACCCAGTCCACATGTGGAGAGTGGAGCTGTAGCCAAGGGAGGCCCAATACAACTGGGGTAGAGGCCTTGGGTAGAATAAGAAAGGATATCCACTCCTGGTGGAGAATCCCTACCGACATCCTAATGGGTAGCGTCTGGAAGCGAATAGGGCCCCCTGGGAGAACAGTGCCATCAATTGCCGAGACTACCAATGGGGTAGTGAGAGGTGAAAGGGTAAGCTTCATAGAAGAAGCAGTTCTCCAATCCATGAAATTGCCGGCAGCCCCGGAATCCAGGTATGCAAGGGTTGACTGAGGAGAAGTGCCTACATGAAGGGACACCGGCAAGAGCAGGCGAGAAGGTGATGTTTCTGGGTCCAATACTCCACCTTCCAAATGTATTAGACCCGAGCGTTTCCCGGACGAAGCGAGCAGGAGTCACGAAAATGACCCTTGCCCCCACAATAGAGGCACAAGCCCAGAGTTCTGCGCCTAGCACGTTCTTCGGGGGTTAGTCTGGTCCGGCCCAGCTGCATAGGTTCTTCAGCAGGTAGAGGATGCTCCACGGAATGAAGGGAGGGGAGCTCAGACTGGCTAGGACCCAGAGAGTGCTGGCGTCTTTTTTCTAAGGACCTCTCTTGAAAACGAATGTCGATCTGGTTGCATAATGAAATTACATCGTCCAGACCGACGGGAATGGCTCTTCCCGCTAATTCGTCTTTCACTCGGTCAGAGAGGCCATGTAAAAAGGTAGCGACCAGGGCCTCATTATTCCAGCTCAATTCAGCTGTGTGGATACGGAACTGAAGAGCATATTGCCCCACTGAACTAGATTCTTGGCGAAGACGTAAGACAGCACTAGCCGCTGAAGAAGCCCGAGCCGGCTCTTCGAAGATATTACGAAAGAGCTTCAAGAATTCGGACAGACTGGAAACCACCGGATCGTTCCTCTCCCACAGGGGGGCAGCCCAGGCCAAAGCTTCACCGGAGAGGAGGGAAATGATATAGGCTACCTTAGCCCGGTCAGATAGGAAGCTTTGAGGCTGAAGCTCAAAATGAATAGTGCATTGGCTGAGAAACCCCCTGCAGGCCTTGGAGTCCCCAGAGAAACGGAACGGAGCTGGCAATCTTAGTGAGTGTGAGGCTGCGACTGGTGCGATAGGTACAGCCGCTGGTTGTACTTGGGGTTGCGGATTCGGGGTTCCCAAGGAGACCTGAAGCTGCTCGAATCGAGAAGCCAGATCCTGGAGGAATCGCATCACCTGGGTCTGATTTGATTCCTGGGTCTCAAGTCTGCGAACTATGCCCTGCAATGGATCATCCGCGGGAAGCGGGATGTCAGCCGGGTTCATGGCTGATCAAACTGTCAGGGTCACCTGTGGCCAGGTGACAGATGCACACCGTAGGGGGACAGGAGTGCACCGCGAGGTAGTGAACCCTATGGCTGGCTTCTGTGGATAGGAAACTGGGTGGTTGTGGAAAGCGGGACCAGAGGAGCACAACCGGGATCCCAACGGAAGCGAGAGCCAAGATTCCCCAGGGCGCGGAGTCTAAGACCCAGCTGGTCTTCTCCAGGGCCTCTAGTGGTGAGGATGTTACGCTGCAGGCTGGGACCAGGTCGCGGCCCCTGGAGTTTCCTAGCTCACGCCCCGTAGGATAAGGGGAAGCAGCAGCACACGATAGAGAGAACCGAATAACAAGCCGAAGGTCAGGGGCCACAAGCAGACAAGGATAACGAAGAACGAGCCGAAGGTCAAGGGTCACGAGCAGACAGGGATGGTCGGGGACAAGCCAATAACGTAACAGAGAGACAGACGTAGCACACGGCAGGCAGGAACCCAAACACACAATGCCTAACAAACACGTTGATCAGCAAAGCAGGCTTGCAGTGCACAGGTTAATATAGTGTTCAGTGATAGGGCCTGGGGTGGAGTCAGGCTGGGAGGAGATTATAAAGGAAGCCAGGTGAAGGAGGTCTGGTCTCTAGATGAACACATGAGGAGGAAGGTAAGATGGCAGACAGACATTAATGCATATCCATGACAGTATCCCTCACTCTCTGGTTATCAATCTACAAGATACGTGTAGGCAGTAGACATGTGCAATTCGTTTCGGTCTGAATGTGAATTCGGACAAATGTTCGGTTATTCGGATGTATTCGAATCTCCGAATGAAATAGTAACGAATTTCATTGAAATTCATTTTGTTTATTAGTTTTCTAATGAATTCCAAGTTTTCGGAACGATTCGAATTTGGTTTGGTCAAAAAATTATTTACTGATTCAAATTCTGATTATTCACTTTTTACAATTTTTTGGGGTTAACAGGTATGGATACTATATACCCCATACTCATTAACATGGGGGAGGGGGGCACCTTGTTAAAGGGGGCTTTAAAATCCTGATAAGCACCCTGCCTGCAGACCCACACAACCTCAGCTTAGGGTCGTGGGGAAGAGACCCTTGTCCCCATCAACATGGGGACAAGGTGCTTTGGGGTGGAGGGGGCAGAGCTCCTCCTGCCCTCCTGCCCCAGAGCACTCCCCCATGTTGATGGCATGTGGCCTGGTATGGTTCATGATGCTCAGGTAAGGGTCTGGTATTGATTTAGGCGCAGACCCCACGCTGTTTTTAATCTTACATTTTGGCATAGGGTTCCCTTTAGAATCCATAGCAGACCAGAAGGACCTGACACAGGAATAGACACACAGAGCAGAGGCTCGGGTGCCCCCTTAGCAAGCTGCTTGCTAGGGGGCACTTGGCAGGAGGAAGAGGCCAGGAGCGTTGGCGAGGGACCCGAGAAGAGGAGGATCGGGGCTGCTCTGTGCAGAACCATTACACAGAACAGGTGAGTATAACATGCTTGTTATTTTTAAACCAAAAAAAAAAAAAACAAGACTTTAGTATCACTTTAATGTAATTACCATATTCACGACTAGATCTCCTTACAATTTTGAAAGTAAGGAAGAAGGAATTTAGCAGTGAGAATGCATTTGCTGCACAGACAGAAAGTGAATAATTTATAAACTGCACTTTACAGACTTCACAGCCTCTTTTTCTGTGGCTTCCCAGCATCCCCTGGTGACCCTTTCCATTTTATTCCCCGTTAGACATGCATTATAAATATAGATACGATTCTTACCGTGACCTCACAGATGGCCCCAACCAACTGGGAAATAGTTTGCCACTTAAACTTCAAAAAATCTACCATTTATGTTCGTCCAACAGGCCTACACCACTCTCACAGGGAGGAGATGAAGGGTTCTACGGAGAGATGTTCATTCAGCAATAGCATGTAAATCATGTTGAAAACAATGCAGAGCTTGTAAAGCAAAGTCTATTTTCTTTTTAATGATAGTCCTTTATTTGCTTACCAGTAAGTGTTTTTTTTTTTGTGAAGTCTAACAACAGTGCCTCTCACACATGGCGTGATCTTTGTACCTGGGTGTGGCGCCGGTCCTCCATGTGGTATAATGCACTTATACACTACATCTTTACTGCAAGCAGTATCCTCTTACCTCCAGAGCAATCGACGCACCTGGCACGTCTCAAATCCTTCCTTTGAGCGGTATCCCTCTGCACCTGAGACTGCAAAGTCCCTCCTCTGAACAGCAAACTTTTACATAAAGATAAGTCATTGCACCTAGCTCTGTATAAGTCCCTCTTCTGAGCAGTATCCTCTTACATGCAGACCAATTATTGCACCCAACTCTGCTCAAATCCCTCCTCTGAGCAGTTTCCTCTTACATACAGAGCAATCACTGCACCTCTGACTGCAACGTCCCTCCTCTGAGCAGTATCCTTTTACATATAGAGCAATCACTGCACCTGAGACTGCAACGTCCCTCCTCTGAGCAGTATCCTTTTACATACAGAGCAATCACTGCACCTGAGACTGCAAAGTCCCTCCTCTGAGCAGTATCCTTTTACATACAGAGCAATCACTGCACCTGAGACTGCAAAGTCCCTCCTCTGAGCAGTATCCTTTTACATACAGAGCAATCACTGCACCTGAGACTGCAAAGTCCCTCCTCTGAGCAGTTTCCTCTTACATACAGAGTAGGGATGAGCCGAACACCCCCGGGTTCGGTTCGCACCAGAACCTTCGAACGGACCGAAAGTTCGCGCGAATTTTCGAACCCTATTCGTTATAATGGACGCGAACGTTCGAAATCAAAATTGCTAATTACAACGGCCAATATGCATGTTAATGTCATAAAACAGGTTTGGGGACCCGGGTCCTGCCCCAGGGGACATATATCAATGCAAAAAGAAATTTTAAAAACTAAAGTTTTTTCGGGAGCAGTCATTTTAATGATGCATAAAGTGAAAAAAAAAAAAGTGAAATTTTCCTTTAAATATGGTACCTGGGGGGTGTCTAAAGTATGCCTGTGAAGTGGCATGTGTTTCCCGTGTTTAGAACTGTCCTTGCACAAAATGACATTTGTAAAGGAAAAAAAGAAGCCATTTAAAACCACTTGCCGCTTTAATGTCATGTCTTGTCCTGGCCGCCATATGGCTGAAAATCCTTGAGAAAAATGGCATGGCTACCCCATCACCCCCCCCCCACCCCAGCCCCTTTGGGTCTTGTATGGATACTAAGGGGGACCCCGCACCCAAAATAAAACCCTATACCTACAACCCTATATACTCTGAACAGCAGTATATAGGTGGTGCAAACAAGACATGGACTGTAGGTTTGTTCTTAAGTAGAATCTGAACAGGTACATTATGAAGTGTAGCTACATCCCAAAAAAATCAATTTTTAAGCTTTTTGGAGAACATAGGGAGGGGTTATCACCCCTGTAACATTTGCTGTCTTTGCACATCTGTTCAGAACATGTCACCTCACTTTCCGTCCCAATGACAAATGTTTTTGGAAAAGTGGGGTTTTAATTGAAACAAGGATTGGTGATAAAGCATCAGTAGAGAGAGGAGATACCTTTTTCCCAAATTAAATCTAACAGGATAGAATTTTCCTTCCTAGGGGTAGATTTCCTCTCACTTCCTGTTTTCTCTTGCCGTTTGCAAGTAGGAGTCGTTTGTAAGTTGGATGTTTGAAAGTAGGGGCCTGCCGTATATACTCTGCAGAAATTTGCCCTATTAGATGTTGGTGTAGCCACAAGACTGGTGGGCACAGGAATGGGCCCTGCTGTGAGTTAATAGATCAAGATTTGTACTTGCATGCACCTGTTGAACCTGGCAGAAAAATTGGGCCTTTGGTGGTGGTGGTGGTGGTGGTGGACGGTGTTGCCACAAGACTGTAAGC
The DNA here is from genome assembly GCA_029206835.1 of Rana muscosa. Lineage (NCBI taxonomy): Eukaryota > Metazoa > Chordata > Amphibia > Anura > Ranidae > Rana > Rana muscosa. The sequence goes on from CM055126.1 coordinate 240,167,169, forward strand.
CCTCACAGTTACTCTTGGTGGGTGCAGGAATGGGCCCTGCTGTGAGTTATTAGATCAAGATTTGTAATTGCATGCACCTGTTGAACAGGGCAGAAAAATTGGGCCTTTGGTGGTGGTGGTGGTGGTGGACAGTGTTGCCACAAGACTGTAGGCCCTCATAGTTACTCTTGGTGGGCGCAGGAATGGGCCCTGCTGTGAACTATTAGATCAAGATTTGTAATTACACGCCCCTGTTAAACAGGGGCTGAAAAATTGTGCCTTAGGCATTGGTGCTGGTGCCACAACACTGCAACCCCTCACAGATACTGTACTTGGAGCACAGCAGTCACACCTGTTGCGAAGCATCTTTTTAAAAAATTGTAATTACACGCCCCTGTTATACAGGGGCTGAAAAATTGTGCCTTAGGCACTGGTGCTGGTGCCACAACACTGCAACCCCTCACAGATACTGTACTCTGAGCACAGCAATGAGACCTGTTGCAAAGCATTGCCTAAAAATTGTAATTACACGCCCCAACAGGGGCTGAAAAATTGTGCCTTAGGCACTGGTGCTGGTGCCACAACACTGCAACCCCTCACAGATACTGTACTCTGAGCACAGCAGTCACACCTGTTGCGAAGCATCTTTTTAAAAAATTGTAATTACACGCCCCTGTTATACAGGGGCTGAAAAATTGTGCCTTAGGCACTGGTGTGGTGGCATGGATCATTGAGGAGGAGGAAGAGGATAGTCAGTGAACATAACAGGACAGTCACTCAGCATCAGCATAGGCAGTCTTGAAGGGATGTGACATTATAAATTATTCCGTTATATCCGCTTCAGGTGTCTGGTAGCTGGTGGTGATCCAAGACTGATTCATTTTTATGAAGGTCAGTCGATCAACCGAGTCGGTGGACAGGCGCACCCTATGATCGGTGACAAATCCTCCAGCAGCACTGAATGTGCGTTCGGAAAGAACGCTGGATGCAGGACAGGCCAGTAGCTCAATTGCATACTGTGCAAGCTCTGGCCAGTGATCCATCCTCAGGACCCAGTAAGCCAAAGGATTTTCGGTGGGAAAGGTGTCCAAGTCTGACCTTGCCCCTAGGTATTCCTGCACCATGTATATCAGACGCTGGCGATGGTTGCTGGAACCGATCATACCTTGGGGCTGCGGACTAAAAAATTGTCTGAACGCATCGGTCAGACGTCCACCTTCCCCACCGCTCCTTCTGCTACTGACCGAAGCCTCAGCAACTCGTCGTCCAGGACCAGGAGTTTGTAACCTCCCAGTTTCTGGGAACGCGTTGCACAGACCTTTCTGCAAGGCCTCCCTGAGATGTCTCATCCTCTGCTCCCTCTGCGACGGCAAGATAAGGTCCGCAACCTTACCCTTGTACCGTGGATCAAGGAGAGTGGCCAGCCAGTAATGGTCACTCTCCTTGATCCGAAGAACACGAGGATCCTTCCGCAGGCTTTGCAGGATCAGGGAGGCCATGCAGCGTAGGTTAGCTGAGGCATTCGGTCCGGAGTCTTCTGGGTCACTGAGGATGACATGATCGCCAGCCACCTCCTCCCAGCCACGTACAAGTCCACTGGTTTGTTGGGACTGTACATCATCCCTAAAAGACTGCTGCTGCTGATGCTGAGTGCCAGGCTCCACCTCCATGCTCACACAATCCTCCTCCTCCTCCTCTTCCTGTGTGATGGGTGGGACAGAAGGAACATTGTCTGGATAAAGGGGGCCTTGAGAGACAAGGAAGTCCTCCTCTTCCTGCCTCTGTTCTGCCTCAAGCGCCCTGTCCATTATCCCACGCAGCGTATGCTCCAACAGGTGGACAAGAGGTACAGTGTCACTGATGCATGCACTGTCACTGCTCACCATCCTCGTGGCCTCTTCAAATGGTGAGAGGACAGTGCATGCATCCCTGATCATGCTCCACTGGCGTGGGGAAAAAAAGCCAAGCTCCCCTGACCCTGTCCTGGTGCCGTAGTCGCAAAGGTACTCATTGATGGCCCTCTGCTGCGTGTGCAGTCGCTGCAGCATGGCCAACGTTGAGTTCCACCTGGTGGGCATGTCACATATTAGGCGGTTCTTGGGCAGGTTCAGCTCCTTTTGCAGCTCAGTCAGCCGAGCACTGGCATTATAAGATCGGCGGAAATGCACACAGACTTTCCTGGCCTGCCTCAGGACATCCTGTAAGCCTGGGAACCTGCCCAAGAACCGCTGCACCACCAGGTTGAGGACGTGAGCCATACAGGGCACATGGGTGAGCTGCCCCTGTCGCAGGGCGGAGAGGAGGTTGGTGCCATTATCAGAAACGACCATTCCTGGCTTAAGCTGGCGTGGCGTCAACCACCTCTCGGCCTGCCCCTGCAGAGCTGCCAGAACCTCTGGCCCAGTGTGGCTCCTGTCCCCCAAACACACCAGCGCAAGCACGGCATGGCATCTTTTTGCCTGCGTACTCGCGTAGCCCCTTGTACGCCTACGGAGCACCGCTGGTTCCGAGGACAGAGCACTCGAAGAGGACATGGAGGAAGAAGAAGAGGAGGGGGTGGAGGAGAGAGGTGTGTCACAACCAGTAGTAGCATTTTGGAGGCGTGGTGGCGGAACAACCTCCAACACTACTGCACCTTGTCCTGCATCCCTCCCAGCTGCCAATAGAGTGACCCAATGGGCCGTGAAAGAAAGATAACGTCCCTGTCCATGCCTGCTGGACCATGAGTCAGCGGTAATATGCACCTTACCGCTGACCGCCCTGTCCAGCGAGGCATGGACATTGCCTTCCACATGCCAGTAGAGAGACGGAATCGCCTTCCGTGAGAAAAAGTGGCGTTTGGGAACCTGCCACTGAGGAACCGCACATTGAACAAACTCACGGAAGGGGGCCGAGTCTATCAACTGAAAAGGCAGCAGTTGAAGTGCTAGCAATTTAGCCAAGCTAGCATTCAACCGCTGGGCATGTGGATGGCTGGGAGTATACTTCTTTTGACGGTCCAGCAGCTGGGGCAGGGAAATTTGCCTGCTACAATCGGACGTCGGTGTACTGCAAGTACTTGGTTGTGACACACCTAATTCTACACCTTCAGTCCTCTCAGAGCAGCTTTCAGAGAGGACTGAAGATATAGTGGGGATGGAGATCCCAGCTGATGAGGAGCAAGGAGAGGTCCGCTTTGTTCTTTGGTGTGGGTCTTTTATGTGTGCTTGCCAACGAGCTGCATGGCAGGTCGACATATGTCTGCTCATGCTTGTGGTGCCCAAGCGGCTGATGTTTTGGCCACGCGAGATACGCTTGAGACAAATATTGCAAATAGCAGTGGTGCGATCTGATGCACTCGTCTCAAAAAAGGCCCACACCAAAGAACTTTTGTGATAACGTGCAGAGGCAGCGCCCTGCACAGGCGGAGCTCTGCGGTGTGGTACAGTTGCTGTGCTGGCCTCTAGCTGGCCTCCAGGGGGCATCCTGCCTCGTTGGACATGTGACGCTGCATCCTCCTCCTCCTCCTCCTCTCTCCCTTCAGGCACCCACGTGGAGTCAGTGACCTCATCATCCCCTCCCTCTTCACCACTAGAGCAAACCTGGCAGTAAGCTGCAGCTGGTGGAACACTACTGCCAGATTGCTGTCCTTCAGCATCCCCTCTCTCTGCGCGCACACTACTGACTTCCTCAAGCTGGGTATCATCATCCGAGCCTTCGAATCGTTGGGCATCCTCCTGGAGCATGTACCCAACACTGTGCTCAAACAGTTCGGGGGACTCCTCAGGAGGACATGGTGGGTCTAGGGAAGGGGTGGCTGATGATGCCATTGAGTACGCGTTGGCAGCTGCTCTGCCAGTACCCTGAGCCTGGGTGAGAGAGGATGAGGAGGATGAGGAGGGCTTGGTCATCCATTCTACCAAGCCTTCGGCATGATGCGGCTCCACATGTCCAGCTGCCGAAAACAAAGACAAGCGTGTCCCATGGCCACGTGCTGATGACGATGCACGACCACGTCCACGGCCAGCACTGTTGTCTCTAGAAACAGAGCCTGCCTGCCCTGTGTTCTTGCCTCGGCACGCTCTGCCTCTCCTTGGCGGTCTTCCAGCCATTGTAGTCGGTAGTGTATATAGTATAAAAAATAGAACTCCTATGTGTGCTCACAACACACTGTAGGTCCTATGGGTGCTGACACTAACACACTATAGGTACTATGTGTGCTGCTGACAAGAAAATATAGGAGCTCTGTTTGCTGCCACTAACACACTAGAAGTCCTATTGGTGCTTCTGAGATGAAAATATAGGAGCTCTGTGTGATGCCACTAACACACTAGAAGTCCTATGGGTGCTGCTGAGAAGAAAATATAGGAGCTCTGTGTGATGCCACTAACACACTAGAAGTCCTATGGGTGCTTCTGAGATGAAAATATAGGAGCTCTGTGTGATGCCACTAACACACTAGAAGTCCTATGGGTGCTGCTGAGAAGAAAATATAGGAGCTCTGTTTGCTGCCACTAACACACTAGAAGTCCTATGGGTGCTGCTGAGAAGAAAATATAGGAGCTCTGTGTGATGCCACTAACACACTAGAAGTCCTATGGGTGCTGCTGAGAAGAAAATATAGGAGCTCTGTTTGCTGCCACTAACACACTAGAAGTCCTATGGGTGCTGCTGAGAAGAAAATATAGGAGCTCTGTGTGATGCCACTAACACACTAGAAGTCCTATGGGTGCTTCTGAGATGAAAATATAGGAGCTCTGTTTGCTGCCACTAACACACTAGAAGTCCTATGGGTGCTGCTGAGAAGAAAATATAGGAGCTCTGTTTGCTGCCACTAACACACTAGAAGTCCTATGGGTGCTGCTGAGAAGAAAATATAGGAGCTCTGTGTGATGCCACTAACACACTAGAAGTCCTATGGGTGCTTCTGAGATGAAAATATAGGAACTCTGTGTGATGCCACTAACACACTAGAAGTCCTATGGGTGCTGCTGAGAAGAAAATATAGGAGCTCTGTTTGCTGCCACTAACACACTAGAAGTCCTATGGGTGCTTCTGAGATGAAAATATAGGAACTCTGTGTGATGCCACTAACACATTAGAAGTCCTATGGGTGCTGCTAAGATGAAAATATAGGAGCTCTGTTTGCTGCCACTAACACACTAGAAGTCCTATGGGTGCTTCTGAGATGAAAATATAGGAACTCTGTGTGATGCCACTAACACATTAGAAGTCCTATGGGTGCTGCTAAGAAGAAAATATAGGAGCTCTGTTTGCTGCCACTAACACACTAGAAGTCCTATGGGTGCTTCTGAGAAGAAAATATAGGAGCTCTGTGTGATGCCACTAACACACTAGAAGTCCTATGGGTGCTTCTGAGATGAAAATATAGGAGCTCTGTGTGATGCCACTAACACACTAGAAGTCCTATGGGTGCTTCTGAGAAGAAAATATAGGAGCTCTGTTTGCTGCCACTAACACACTAGAAGTCCTATGGGTGCTTCTGAGAAGAAAATATAGGAGCTCTGTGTGATGCCACTAACACACTAGAAGTCCTATGGGTGCTTCTGAGATGAAAATATAGGAGCTCTGTGTGATGCCACTAACACACTAGAAGTCCTATGGGTGCTGCTGAGAAGAAAATATAGGAGCTCTGTTTGCTGCCACTAACACACTAGAAGTCCTATGGGTGCTTCTGAGAAGAAAATATAGGAGCTCTGTTTGCTGCCACTAACACACTAGAAGTCCTATGGGTGCTTCTGAGAAGAAAATATAGGAACTCTGTGTGATGCCACTAACACACTAGAAGTCCTATGGGTGCTTCTGAGATGAAAATATAGGAGCTCTGTTTGCTGCCACTAACACACTAGAAGTCCTATGGGTGCTGCTGAGAAGAAAATATAGGAGCTCTGTGTGATGCCACTAACACACTAGAAGTCCTATGGGTGCTTCTGAGATGAAAATATAGGAGCTCTGTGTGATGCCACTAACACATTAGAAGTCCTATGGGTGCTGCTGAGAAGAAAATATAGGAGCTCTGTTTGCTGCCACTAACACACTAGAAGTCCTATGGGTGCTGCTGAGAAGAAAATATAGGAACTCTGTGTGATGCCACTAACACACTAGAAGTCCTATGGGTGCTGCTGAGAAGAAAATATAGGAGCTCTGTTTGCTGCCACTAACACACTAGAAGTCCTATGGGTGCTGCTGAGATGAAAATATAGGAGCTCTGTTTGCTGCCACTAACACACTAGAAGTCCTATGGGTGCTGCTGAGAAGAAAATATAGGAGCTCTGTGTGATGCCACTAACACACTAGAAGTCCTATGGGTGCTGCTGAGAAGAAAATATAGGAGCTCTGTTTGCTGCCACTAACACACTAGAAGTCCTATGGGTGCTGCTGAGAAGAAAATATAGGAGCTCTGTGTGATGCCACTAACACACTAGAAGTCCTATGGGTGCTTCTGAGATGAAAATATAGGAGCTCTGTTTGCTGCCACTAACACACTAGAAGTCCTATGGGTGCTGCTGAGAAGAAAATATAGGAGCTCTGTTTGCTGCCACTAACACACTAGAAGTCCTATGGGTGCTGCTGAGAAGAAAATATAGGAGCTCTGTTTGCTGCCACTAACACACTAGAAGTCCTATGGGTGCTTCTGAGATGAAAATATAGGAACTCTGTGTGATGCCACTAACACATTAGAAGTCCTATGGGTGCTGCTAAGATGAAAATATAGGAGCTCTGTTTGCTGCCACTAACACACTAGAAGTCCTATGGGTGCTTCTGAGAAGAAAATATAGGAACTCTGTGTGATGCCACTAACACACTAGAAGTCCTATGGGTGCTTCTGAGATGAAAATATAGGAGCTCTGTTTGCTGCCACTAACACACTAGAAGTCCTATGGGTGCTGCTGAGAAGAAAATATAGGAGCTCTGTTTGCTGCCACTAACACACTAGAAGTCCTATGGGTGCTGCTGAGAAGAAAATATAGGAGCTCTGTTTGCTGCCACTAACACACTAGAAGTCCTATGGGTGCTGCTGAGAAGAAAATATAGGAGCTCTGTGTGATGCCACTAACACACTAGAAGTCCTATGGGTGCTTCTGAGATGAAAATATAGGAGCTCTGTGTGATGCCACTAACACATTAGAAGTCCTATGGGTGCTGCTGAGAAGAAAATATAGGAGCTCTGTTTGCTGCCACTAACACACTAGAAGTCCTATGGGTGCTGCTGAGAAGAAAATATAGGAACTCTGTGTGATGCCACTAACACACTAGAAGTCCTATGGGTGCTGCTGAGAAGAAAATATAGGAGCTCTGTTTGCTGCCACTAACACACTAGAAGTCCTATGGGTGCTGCTGAGATGAAAATATAGGAGCTCTGTTTGCTGCCACTAACACACTAGAAGTCCTATGGGTGCTGCTGAGAAGAAAATATAGGAGCTCTGTGTGATGCCACTAACACATTAGAAGTCCTATGGGTGCTGCTGAGAAGAAAATATAGGAGCTCTGTGTGATGCCACTAACACACTAGAAGTCCTATGGGTGCTTCTGAGATGAAAATATAGGAGCTCTGTGTGATGCCACTAACACATTAGAAGTCCTATGGGTGCTGCTGAGAAGAAAATATAGGAGCTCTGTGTGATGCCACTAACACACTAGAAGTCCTATGGGTGCTGCTGAGAAGAAAATATAGGAGCTCTGTGTGATGCCACTAACACACTAGAAGTCCTATGGGTGCTGCTGAGAAGAAAATATAGGAGCTCTGTTTGCTGCCACTAACACACTAGAAGTCCTATGGGTGCTGCTGAGAAGAAAATATAGGAGCTCTGTTTGCTGCCACTAACACACTAGAAGTCCTATGGGTGCTGTTGGGGTGCAATGCTGTGCTAACAGCACTGCGGTTGGTACTACTGCAATACTGTACTAACAGTAAGCACGCACCAGACTAATCCCCAGCAGCAGCTAATAACACACTAACTGTGCAATCAGCAGCAATGAACGATCAATGACTTAGGTAGCAATGGTTTAGCAAAGAAATAGCCAATGGTTTAGCAAAGAAGAGCAAATCTTTCAGTATCAAGCAAAGACAGAATCAGCAGACTGATCTCTCCTAAAGCCGGAACTCATGTGACCGGGGCCGATGGCGTGGCGGCCTTTTAAATGGTGGGGCATGTACTAAAGCCCCTGAGCTGTAATTGGCTACAGGCGTCCTGCCTGTAGCCAATTATTGCTCTCCGAGTTTCGGGCGCTGTGATTGGCCAAGCATGCGGGGTCACAGTGCATGCTTGGCCAATCATCAGCCAGCAATGCACTGCGCCGGCCGCGCCGGCCGCAATGCATTGCGGGGCCGCTCGCATCACACGAATGTGATGCGAACGGCCCAAATAGTTCTGGGCTCGACGAGCGAGCGAACGCCCGGTGCTCGATTCGAACATGGGTTCGAATCGAGCACCGGGCCCATCCCTAATACAGAGCAATCACTGCACCTGAGACTGCAAAGTCCCTCCTCTGAGCAGTATCCATTTACATACAGAGCAACCACTGCACCTGAGACTGCAAAGTCCCTCCTCTGAGCAGTATCCATTTACATACAGAGAAATCACTGCACCTGAGACTGCAAAGTCCCTCCTCTGAGCAGTACCCATTTACATACAGAGAAATCACTGCACCTGAGACTGCAAAGTCCCTCCTCTGAGCAGTATACTTTTACATATAGAGCAATCACTGCACCTGAGACTGCAAAGTCCCTCCTCTGAGCAGTACCCATTTACATACAGAGAAATCACTGCACCTGAGACTGCAAAGTCCCTCCTCTGAGCAGTATACTTTTACATATAAAGCAATCACTGCACCTGAGACTGCAAAGTTTCTCCTCTGAGCAGTATCCATTTACTTACAGAGCAATCACTGCACCTGAGACTGCAAAGTCCCTACTCTGAGCAGTATCCTTTTACATACAAAGCAATCACTGCACCTGAGACTGCAAAGTCCCTTATCTGAACAGTATCCTTTTACATACAGAAAAGTCATCGCACCTAGCTCTGTATAAGTCCCTCCTCTGAGCAGTATCCTCACATGAAGATCAATCAGTGCACGCGACTTTGCCCAAATACCTCCTCTGAGCAGTATACTCAGTATACAAAGCAATTGCTGCACCTGACATTGCAAAGTCCCTACCCCGATCAAGACCCTTTTAGATACAGAGAAGTTATTGCACCTAGCTCTGTATAAGTCCCTCCCTCCTCTTAACAGTATCCTCTTACATATAGATCAGTCAGTGCACCTGACTCTGCCCATATCCCTCCCCTGAGCAGTATGTGCTTAAATACAATGCAATAACTGCACTTGACACTGCAAAGTCCCGCCCGTGAGTTGTACCCTTTTACAATGCAACTAGCTCTATATAAATCCCTCCTCTGAGCAGTATCCTCTTGCATGCAGGCCAATTACTGCACCCAGCTCTGTCCAAACCCCTCCTCTGAGCAGTTTTCTCTTACATACAAAGCAATCGGAATAAACCAATATCTGGATGATTAAAAATTTTTGTGGCACTTCTCAGACTTCCTCTGGTAGTGATGACGTCACTGCTGAATAGACATGTGCACTGCCGAAAAATGTGTTTGTTTTAGTTTTATTTGTTTGTTTGTTTTTTGTAAAATTATCCGAAATAACGAATGCCGCATCTAATCAAATGGAACGGATCTAATTAATAATAAATAATAATAATAAAAAGTTTTTATTATTATTGTTATTTATTATTATTGTTATTTATCATTACGTTCCATTCATTAAATGCGGCATTCGCTATTTCGGATAATTCGTAAATTCGGATAAATTCATATTCGTTACGTTCACTAACATCCACATTTGAAAGGAAATTGCAATACCTATAATTGAATTATTTATTATTATTAGTTAGTTATTATTTCGGATTTTCAAATTTTCGGGTTTTTGAATTTTCAGATTTTCGTTTTTATTTTCAGATTTTCATTCTTATTTTCGAATTTACGAATTTAAGAATATTCGATATTACAAATATTCAGAAAAATTCATCAAATGGGTTTTTGTTCATTTGGATACTGTATTTCCAAATTTCCAAATTAACAAATTTGTCGAAATTTGCAAAAAAAAAACGAATTCGGAACTAAACGAATTGCACATGTCTACTGCTGAACGGGATTAGTAGAGGCAGATTAGAGGGCTAACAACGCTGCTGCAAATTCAGCAGCATTGTCGGCCCTCCACAGGAAAAAAAGGCTACACAGCGGCACTTGCAGGACCAACAACTACCAAGAACAGCAGAGAAAGGAAGCCGCTCAGGTGTGAATGTCTTCCAAGTAATTACTTCTTCCCAAAATCCACGGGTGCATCATGATTAAACACTAGTACAGTGTGAAACGCGTCAGCTTGACCAGTGTGCTATGATCTGCAGTGTGGTTTTTGGATTTTGGATTTTACAAACAAAGGCATTTTATTCGGAGTACTGCTGTCCAGAAGATTTTGTTCTTTTGCTTTAACTACCAAGAACACGAGAGAAAAGATGTTTACTAGATTGGCTATTTAAAGCATGTAGTAGCACTAAGTGGAAAAATTCAATTTTTTTTTGTTTAGTCTGTCGCAAAATGATTCAGCACAAAGAAGAATCACCTTGCCAATACTTTAACAAGGTAGTCTAATTCAACCCGATCTGGGGAAAATAGCTCATAATCTCTTTTTTCTTTTTCAGGCTTGGTTCAAATATATGTGGTGCAGGCTGGGCAGCCATCACAAATTTTGGGGCCCCTTACACAGCTTTAGGCAGGGCCCCCCTGGAGCAGAGAACCGGCAGGGGGGTGCTGATGAAAAAAAGACAAGTGTAATCTCTTCTCTTCTCTCTCCTGACGCGAGATGAGATTATAAGCGGGGGGGGGGGGGCTGGGGACCATCGGGCCCGTTACAGGTGTAATGCAAAACATTTTATAAAAAATAAAGGGCCCCTTACAGGTGTAATGCAAAAAATAATTAAATAAAAGAAAAATGGAAAAAAAATTGAAAAAAAAAGAAAAACGGGAGGGGGGCCAGCCGGGCCTGTAAGGGGCCCTGGGGACCATCGGGCCCCTTACAGGTGAAATGCAAAAAAAAAAAAAAAAAAAAAAAAAAATAATAAAAAAAAAAATGGGAGGGGGGCCAGCCGGGCCCCTGGGTACCATCGGCCCCTTACAGGTGTAATGCCTGTACCCCCCTGATGGCGGCCCTGGGTGCAGCACATCAAAATGTGATTCGCACAGGAATCGCACAGCGCAGTGCAAAAATAGCAGATTACTAATAGTTCTACATTCTAAGAATGACAGTACCCTGCCTGAACTTGCGCCATACCGATTGATTTGCACCCAACAGATCTGAAATAGTGCCTGCACGAGGAAAGACATCAATAGAAGAGGTATTAATGTGTACTGTGTGGGATCATCAGTCTTTATCTGTGGGCACACCTGGTACCTGTCCTAAGGTAAGTTAAGTACCATCATTCACAGCAATAATTGGATGGACCATTTTGCCCGAGGGCCATGAAGGACTATTATTTCTTGAGATTCATTGTCCTACAGACACCAATGATTTGGTGAGCTATTCTTTCCTTGTTGCCACTTTACCCTTGTTCCGGGTGATTTGAAGGGGTTACAATCTCCTTGCGGCTACTATCTCATTGATACCAATGAACTGGGGGGCTATTCTTCACTGGTAGCCACATCGCCACTCACACCAATGATGTGGGTGCTATTCTTCCCTGAGGGTCACAATCCCAAAGACACCAATGAATTAGGGAGCTATTCTTCCCTTAAGGCAACTCTACCATTGACCCCAGTGATTTGAGGGGCTATACTCTCCTAAAGGCAGCTATTCTGCAGACATTAATGGATTGAGGGGGCTATCCTTCACTGGTAGCCACATCCCCACTCACACCAATGATTTGGGTGCTATTCACCCATGATAGCCACAATCCTGGAGGCACAAATAAATTAGGGAAATATTATTCCCTGATTACCACGCTACTATTGACCCCAGTGATTTGAGGGGCTATGCTCTCCTAACGGCAACTATTCTACAGACACCAATGAAGTGAGGGGCTATCCATTGGTGGCCACATTCCCACTCATACCAATGATTTGTGGGCTATTCTCCCCTGAGGGTCACAATTCCATAGACCCCAATTATTTGGTAAACTATTCTTCCCTGATGGCCCCTTTACCATTGACTCCTGTGATTTGAGGGGCTAAACTCCCATAGGGGCAACTATCCCACAGGCATCAATTAATTGAGAAGAAAGGAAGGTGCGCCAAACTAAGTGCAGTATAACAGGCTTTAATGGCAAATTAGATAAAAGACAGCCAAATGGCTACTCACAGGGTGCAGGACAATATAAGGCATGAAAGGGGTTAATGGTAGTCCGGTGTCATCTGAGGCGGTCCTCAGGGGAGATGTAGGTCCCAGATGAGAGGATGGCTGAAGGCAGGATGAGAGGAAGGCTGGAGACAGGTTTGCGGTGTCAGCAGAGGAAGTCTGAGCATCTGAGCCGGGGGTGATGTGATTATCCCTGTACCGCGGAAACAGCCAGGAGACAACCAGGAAGCTGCGCATCAGCGTGCGCTTCAGCGTGGAGCGCAACGTGCCGTCAGACCGGAAGTGACGTAGAGTAAAGAACGGACCAATGGGATGACGTGTTTCACAGCATCCGCTGTTTCATCAGATCCATCCATCCATCAGATGGATCTGATGAAACAGCGGATGCTGTGAAACGCGTCAACTCATTGGTCCGTTCTCTTCTCCATGTCACTTCCGGTCTGACGGCACGTTGCGCTCCACGCTGAAGCGCATGCTGATGCGCAGCTTCCTGGTTGTCTCCTGGCTGTTTCCGCGGTACAGGGATAATCAGATCACCCCCGGCTCAGATGCTCAGACTTCCTCTGCTGACACCGGATTGGATTTTGTGCTCTGCCAGAACCCTATTTGCGCCATTTTTTCTTTTTTACTATCAATTAATTGAGGGTTATCCTCCACTGGAGGCCACATTTCCACTCACATCAGTGATTTAGTGGCTATTCTGTCCTGAAGGGGAAAAGTTCCAAAGACACCAATGATTTGGAGAGCTATTCTTCCCTGATGGCCCCTCTACCACTGACCCAGTGATTTTAGGGGCTATACTCTCCTTGGGGCAACTATCCCACAGACACCAATAAGTTGCAGGACTATCCTCCACTGATGTCCACATTCCCACTCTCACCAATGATTTTGGGGCTATTTTCCCCTGACGGCCATAATTCCGAAGACGTCAATAATTTGTGGAGCCATTCTTCTCTGATGGCCACTCCACCATTGACCCAGTGATTTTAGGGGCTATGCTCTCCTAAGGGCAACTATTCTACTATCATCAATGCATTGGGGACTATCCTCCACTGGTGGCCACATTCCCACTCACACCAATGATTTTGGGGCTATTCTCCCCTGAGGGCCATAATTCTGAAGACGCCAATGATTTAGGGAGCTATTTTTTCCTGGTGGCCACTCTACCATTGACCCAGTGATTTGAGCAATGCTGTATCCTGGCCTAGGCCAACAAGGCCCAGGCCTAGGGCAGCACTTTGCAGGGGGGCAGCACGGAAAGAGTCCCGCCGGCTTGCGCTACACTTGGCCACACTGCTTCCGGTATGCGGGCGGTCAGCATTCTGCAACTGTGGGGGGGGGGGGGGGTGAGGGTGCCGTTTCTAATTTTGACTGTCCTATCATCCTGGACCACAAACCTTCCTCACTGTGCTATATGTTTTCTGCTGCACCATTGGCATGGTTATATCTTCTTAGTCCTCTCCATAAAATTATCAGAACTAGTGTCCCCACTCAAAAATTTCAGGGAAGGTCTTAAACGGAAAGGGGTGTGGCCTTGACAGGAAGGGGTGGGTCATATTTAAATTAGGGGGTGTACGAGTTTAGTCAGGCCTAGGGCAGCACAAAACCTAAATACACTACTGGATTTGAGGGACTATACTCTCCTAAGGGCAACAATTCTACAATCACCAATGCATTGAGAGGCTATTCTCCACTAGTGGCCACATTCCCACTCACAGCAATGATTTGGGCACTATTATCCCATGAGGGCCATAATTCCTTAAGACGCCAATGACTTGGGGAAATATTCTTCCCTGATGGCCACTCTACCATTGGCCCAGTGATTTGAGGGGCTATACTGTCCTAAGTGATTTGGGGGGCTATTCACCCCCTAAGGGCAACTATTCTACAACTGCCACTGAATGGAGGGGCTATACTTCACTGAGGGCCACAATTCTAGTTCTAGGTAGGTAGGTGCTAGAGATAGGATTTTGTAAGATAGGTAAATTTAGGCAAGCCTGGCTGGCAGCCAGGCCTGTTTGTTTTGATCTGATCTGGGCTGGGAGGGGCTAAGGGTAGCAGCTGGTGACTCACAGCCAGCATCACTGAGACCTCCCTCTTCTTTCTAGAGTTTGCTGGAAAGCTCTGGAAAGAGAGAAGTAGAGGAGAGGTGGAGCTGCCTAGGGTGTTTTAGGGAGCCCTGACCAATCCCCAACCTGGATTGGCAGGGGGCAGGCCTCCTGAAATACCCAAGCTCAGCCCAGCTGGGGAGGAGTTGTCGGGTGGAAGAGCTGGAGAGAGAGAGTGCTGAGGCTGTCGGGGGCCTTTGAGGGAGCTACCCAGTCTGGGGGGGGGGGGGGGGTTTGACCTTGGGCCTGGGCTTGGGTGCAGTCAGGACCAACTTCAAGAACACGTGAGGTGGTCCTGGACGGGGGGCACAAGAGAGAGCAAAGAGAGTGGAGAGTGCACTACTGAGAGACTCCAGGGAGGACAACTGGTCGCAGCCAGGAGGGCTGGTGAGTGAGGCACAGTCAGGAGAACTGCGGAGGCACGCCTGACAGGACTAGGACCTTGCAGTCTGTGATGGGTGCAGAAGTGTGGACTGTGGTGGAAGGGGCAGAGGAGAGAGGGAGAGGCAGCTGCAGCCAGGAGGGCTGGCAGGGCCTGGAGATGGGTTACTGGGCTCAGTAGCCACATGTAGGACAGCTAGCACCAGAGACTTTCTATTTTGCTACACTATAGTGGCCTGCGGTCCCTGCCTGCAAAGGTCAGTGTCTGGCCTAACCACTTTGTGCTAGCTGTGCCTGAAGACTAGAGAGGAAGCGATGTGCAGGAGGAGAAATGGAGTGTATATATTGGACTGTATATAGTTGTCTCAAGCAAGTTCTACCAATTCTACCAGGCATCCCATACTTCCCTTACCCCATCCAAGTTCAATCCCCTCAGTAAAACAAAAAAGAACAAAGCGCTTGGACTGTTCTATGTCTCTGAGTGTCTGAGAGGTGAATTCCGGGCTGGGCAGGGTGACAGACATGACTAGGGCAGTCCGATACCTTACTGCACCCAACCAACCATGCCTATATACTACATTAATATAAATGAAACACTGACACCTGCTGGATTTAAATGGCCTGTTCGGCCTTTTATTTAACAACAACAAATAAAGTATATATAAAAATATATATATAACCATTAATCAAATATTTTAATAACTTAACATTTTAATATACCAGTTTTAACACTACTTGGTTGGTCGGCCCCTGACGACACCATTCTCACTTTTTGAGCCTGTGGTACCTTGTAGTTGGCATCTGTCCCCAGCCGCCAAACTCGCCTCAAGGACACTAACCGACCACAGACCCACCAACGTATCACCCGGTGGTCCAGACTAACACCACACCAACCGAGGAGGACTCCATCCCTGAGATGTGTCCCACCATTTTCCACATACTTCCCGTTTTCCACCAAAACGCCAGGGACCCAACCGCAACCCCTCCTCTTTACAATCCATCAATAGGAACCTAACCTAAAGGGCGGGAGGGCGGGACTTTCCACCACGATTCCTCTCAGACTGCTGCCCAAAACTCCTCCTCTCTCTTGGAGTATCTATGACACTCCTCCTCATCTAATCCTGCCCACCAACCAGGTAAGCACAGTTCTTTTACTTAAACACCCCCCTTTTCCTTAACCTCTTCCCCCTCCTGTAAGCTACTTACACCCTGTCATGTCTGTCCTACGCCTTCGCTTCCCTACGGCTGCGTACATGTCTGACCACAGTTCTTAGTAGCCCCTACGGGGGTCCTGCTACATATGAGTACAAAAACTTTTTACTGTTGGTAAATTGAAGGTTTAGGAAGAATTTATCAGCCCTGGTCATGCTAAGGTTGAAAACCACTGTTAGAGTCAGTGAGTTGTGTTCTTTAAAATAGACCTTGTAAGTAAGCCGTGCCGTCCTCCAGCCACACATTTCTCTCCCCATCAGATGTTGACTTTGCCGAGATATTTCATTATTTTGTCATATCTTTCATGGGGCACTTTGGGAAATAAACTGGTGGTACGGGAGTCTCCTGAGAGCTGATGGAAATGAAACCATTTGCTGCAGTTTTCCAGCGTTGACAGAGGACAGATAACGGCCAGCTTATCGGTCAGGTGATGTGTTGCTTATTACATTATTAGGAACACTTCTATGAAGTCCTTACTGATGGTTTATACCACTTTCCTGGAACAGACATTAGTTCTCCATATGCATTTCCAAGTGGGAATAGGGCCAGGTTCACACGTCAGGGCTACTCTGCAATTTAACACATTTTACAGCACATCAAAAGCTTTAGGTACCAGCATAACAGAGTTTTTTTTTGCAAATTTGTGCATATCTAGAGTTTTAGTGCAAGAGAATTTAGGTATTCAAAGTGTCTATGTTGTCACCTGAATGGAACTACAGCTCTGGGCTGAATTTGTATTTTTTATTTTTTTTTAAATAGCCCTTCACCTAAATGTTGTAGAAAAAGAAAAAGAAAGCTCTGGCTGCAATGCTCACTGTCAATCTACCATGGGCATTCAAGTCAAATCGGGACCTTTAATTTTGCAGGTATAAAAATGATGCTAGCGTCGCAGTACTACATGCAGTAATAAGTGGCAAGTGTGTCCTAATACTGATAGGCGGGCCAGTCCAGAGACCGGTAATCAAGATGGCAGATAACAGTGATAACAGTGGCGGCTGGTGGTTTTTTCTAGGGGGGTGGCAAACACCCCCCCGAGCTGCACCCACCCCCCGCTGTTTGCTGGTCGGTCCGCCCCTTACCCCATCGTGGAGGGTGGTGGGTGGCCGGGAGTGTGGTGCAGCGGCTTGGCTCAGAGTCCTCTGTTCCATGGTGACTTCCAGCTCCTCCCCTGCTCCTCCTAGGCGCCCAATAGGATCACCTGTCCATTCAGCCAATCAGGTGACCGGTGTCAAAACTCTGCTTCCTGACTGGCCGGCAGGAGGATCAGTGTTGCAACAGCGAATATTCATTCGCTGTTATAACACACCTGGGTGGGTTGAGAGCGCACTCTGTGCGACCCGAGCCCACCCTATATGGGCTCTAATCGGTGCTTCAAAAACACAGCCTCCCCGCAATGGAATCCATGTGCCGGTGTCCTGAAAGGGGCCGGATGCATGGATAGGGGAGGCGGCGATGGACAGGGGGGGTCAGCGCCCATGCGCACTTAATGGACGGGCTGCCCCTGATTGTTAGTGCGTGCATGGAACAGCAGTGCAAACTGTTGGCGCTATATAAATCCTGTATAATAATAATATTAATGTGGTGATGAAGTTTCTTGTGAATGTAGCACCCTCCTAGGTAGGTACTAGAGGAGAGTATTGTTTTTGATCTTTCTGCTTACCAGGAAGATTGTCAGGTAAAACTTAGAGTGCTCTCTGCCTACCAGAGATCAGGATCTATTGGTTAGGTCTGCTCATTGTGCTTAGGTGCAGCTCAGCTTTTTCTGACTGTCCCCCACTGGTCCAATAGGGAGGCATATTGGACAGTGGGAGGGGACCTGACAAGTGGGTGCACTGGTTTTGTTACAGCCCTGGCAATTGGCAGAGAAAGTGCTGCATTGCATGTTGGGATACTGTATAAAAGCCCAGGGTACATGTGCTCGGAGTTTGTTGAGTCGGGAAACAGAGTCCAGGAGGAAGGGGGCGGCTGCCCACTCCTCCGTGAAGATGGTCGTGTGGCCTTGGGTGGTTGACCCAAGGGCCTAGAGAGCGAAGCGGAATCCAGAGGTCCTGCAGAGCTGACTGGAAGGGAGACACCAGGAAGGATCTGATTCTGCCTACTGTGAGTACAGATCTATGTCTTTTGGGCATGTCGAATGAGGGCCAACCCCTTCAGCTAGAAGAGTCAGTGGACGGGTGTCAGTAAAGGGGATGCTAGAGAGTATCCTGAAGATAACGTAGTGCATCAAGTCTGCTGCTAGTGAGAGCAAGAAGACTTAATTCCCCCATACATGTGGCAGTATGGTTAAAGCAGTGTGTCTGCTTCCACAAATAATCCGGTGAGGCCAAGTGAGAGTTGTCCTTAGCCATTGTGAATAGTTCCAGTTGGAGTATCCCACTAATCCCTTCTCCTATCCAAGTTCCAAAATAAAATGCAAAAATACAAATACCCTGGACTGGTCATTGAGTAACGAGCAAGCGGAAGTAAGGGTGGGACAAGTGGAAACCCCTAGCAATCAAGTGGAAACTATGAGCAACCAGCTGCAGGTAACCAATAAGAGGCCTATGAAGTCAACACTCAGCAAGCCCTATTGGGACAGTGCTACATAAAAAAGGGAGGCCCGGAGTAAAAGAGAAGAAGGCAATGGATGTAGGGTGGGCATGACAGGGGTTAAAGGGGCTTGGCATGGTTAAAAAGTTGGGCCAAGTTAAAAGTACAGGAGAAAGAGTGGTGCTCATTGGTCTAGGTCAGGGAGGGGCGGAACTGCAGGGGGTGGTTTGGTGGCCAAGTGGGGTGGGCTTCAGTTGGAGGTCAGCAAGATAGAGAAAGCTTCCCACCCTCCTGCCCTAATTTTATGGGTGCCTCAGTTTGGGTGCTGGGGTTGTGATGGGTAACTTGGTAGGGTGTGGCGGGGTGCAAGGTCCCTTTTAGGTGATATGGGCACAAAAACGGTAAGGTGTAGGGACCCATCTGAGGTATGGCTCCCAGTGTTGGGATGTGTATCTGCGTGTTGTCTCCGAGTCAATGGTTTTGCGGGTGAAGGCCGAGTAAGTGACACGCAGGTACTGTCTTTGTTTTTTTGATACCCTATAGGACCTTGTGGCTCCATTCTTTTATACACTGGGGGTTGATGTTATTTATGTTAATTATGGTATTTATCAGTTACTTGTTTGGTAATAAAAAGCTGCTGTGGCCATTAACTCCAACATGTGTTGCGTGATTATTATGCAGTGTCCGGCGGGCCGCAGCTTTATTCCTTCCTCCTCCTGTGGATCACAGTGGCTTCTGCCATGCATCTCCCCCCTCCTCCTCCTAGGCATCCAATAGGATCGCCTGTCCTTTGAGCCAATCCGGAAACGGTTATCAGACCCGTGCTTCCTGATTTGCATAGAAGCGATTCAGTGTTAGAATAGCGAATATTCATTTGCTATTCTAACACACCTGGGTGGGCTCAGAGCACAATGCACTGCGTCTGGAGCCCACCCTATTTTGAAGCCTACTATAGCCTCTGGCTCTAATCAGGTGCTTAAAAAACCCTGCTGCTGTAATTCATGCGCCCAGCATCCTGAAAGGGGCCGGACGCATGAATCGGGGGTGGCGGCGGTGATGGAAAAGGGAGGCGGCGCCCATGCGCTCTTAATGGACGGGGCACCCCTGCGCAGAAATGTCCTCTGCAGTACCTCTTTTTACCAAAAAATGTTCTCAGTCTTCCATTTTGAATGTCGCTTAGTCAGGAAGATTGAGCACATACTGTGAGTGCATAACTCTGCCCTGTGTCATCACAACACCCTTGTAGGCAGATGCAGTCTGTACTCCCCACTGTAGGTGGCGCTCAACCGAAGCGGCAATGCAGAAGGGGAAGGAAGTTGTGAGGAAATTGGTTCCTCTATGACTTCCTGTGATCACCAGAGAGATAGCTGTCCGAATGGGCGCTGGCACTCCACGTGACCTCCACGAGCATCACTTGAGTCTATTTAAGACTCTGGCTACCAGCCTGGTGCTCTTTGTGCGAGTGGCTAGTGTAAGGACAGTTTCTCTGTCTGGTAGGGACAGCACATAACAGCAGGGCAGGTTCCTGAGGAGTAAGGAAAGTGCAGGGACTACGTTATCTCCACTTAGAAAGCCTTCCATTGGGGTGTGAACCGGCCAGGCTGCTAACCTGTTCCTCACTGCATAGTTTTAAGTTCACAATGCTCTGCTATTGTCTTTAAGTGGCTCTGGTTGGCTGTGCCTGCCCACCGGCCTGATTGTACGTTGTTGGCACTTTCTAATATACTGTTCTCATCCACCTAAGCCTCTGAATGTATTCTTTGCCACCGACGCACCACGTTGTACCCTGCCCTCTTCCTGTCTCGTTATGGTTGGTGGAGACTAAGAGTGGGTTGCAAAAGGCCCTTTAGACCAGACCAAGTGTTCTCTGCCGTAAGCGCTATTCCCCTGGGGATCCTGGGAAAAGTGTACAGATTCTAGAGGTGTAGCTGCAGTGATCCTGTTTTTGGAATGACAAGCAAGGAGTCTTGAGCTGGAGACACAGAGCCTAATGGGCATGTCAGACCCCCTGAATGAGTACCCTGGGATAAAGAGACACTTTGCAAAAGGGAAAATGGCTTAAAGTGGTTGTAAACCCCTATACATTTTTATTTTATTTTTTTAAACCACCTGTAAGAGAAAGGCATAATGAGCTAATATGACGAGCATAATAGCTCATTATGCATCACTTACCTTAGATCGGGGCCCCCAAAGCCATCCTCGTCTCCCTCTTCAGCCCCAGCCATCGCTGTGGCGATAGCCGGAATGTTACTTCCGGGTATCGCCGCTCCAGCCAAGCGCTGTGATTGGCCGGAGCGGCGAAGACGTCACTCCGCGCATGCGCACGGGAGCCGTCAAATTCGGCTAAGCCCAAGCATTGCTGGGACTTAGCCAAATTTGTGAATGGGATTAACCCCATGAATGCGCCGTTGTCTATGGCGCGCATGCGCCGTAGACACGGAGCAATGTCATTTTTAGCAAATATCTCCTAAACCGTGTAGGTTTAGGAGATATTTCTTGCACCTACAGGTAAGCCTTAATCTAGGCTTACCTGTAGGTGCAAGTTGCAAAAGTGGGTTTACAACCACTTTAAGAGTGAAGTATAATGTGTTGCTTTCATATATTGACTGCTATGTTATATCCACTTTCTTGTTCATACATCACGGGACACAGAGCAGCATAGTCATTACTATGTGGTTATATAGAATTACCTTCAGGTGCTGGCACTGGCAACTTCCAAAACAGGAAGTACCCTCCCCTATATAAGCCCCTCCCATCCGGGAGCACCTCAGTTTTTTGCCAGTGTCTAAGGTGTTGGCCAAGGTTAACATGTATTCATCTGGGCTTGTGTACAGGTTCTCTGGGCCTTAGCAAGCTATTCCGGATCCGACCAAAAAAGCTTCATAGCTAAACGGTCGGTACCCGGGCCTTGCAGAGAAGAGCAGGGTTTTGCCTGTAATGCCTCTCTTAGGAGGGCTGGACCCTGGGATCCAGAGCTCTGGTCATACCCAAAACCAAGAGGCTATCTGTGCAGGGTGCTATACAGGTCCAGGGGAGTGGAATCCTTGGGAACCCGGTCCCTGAAGGTCTAGTACAATGCCTGCCGTGAGAGGTGAAGTTTGGGCTTCTGTGGACCAAACAAAGTCCTGCGGCGGGGAAAAGGTAAGTGGGGGCCCTCAGGAACTTGGTTCTATTGAGGGGACCCCCAAGCCTAATATGTCTTTCTGCCTGTTACCTAAAGGTATTCCCGCTAATAGCTGTATATGCCTAAGGAATCCTAGAAATGTCTTTTCATAAAGGAAGTTTTAAAAACTGTAAACCTAGAAATGTTTTTCATAAAGGAGGTTTTAAAAAAAAAAAAAAAAAAGACAAAAGTGCGGTACCTGTGTTTGTCCACTAGAGGCCGCGGTGGAACATCTTTTTTTCTTGGGACTATTCCTTCCATGGTGAAAGTCCAGGCAGATGAGTGAGCTCTCTATCAGGGAAGCTGCATTCCTCTGTCATGCTGCCAAGTAGTTTCCTTCCATCCCCGAGTCCTGGTGAAACAGGGACCCTGGCTCCTCTCCCTACATGGCGCCAAGAGCGCACACGTGCACGCGCGCACACACGCTTTCTTTTTATAGATTTAGCTTCAAAAAAGGGGGCGGAGCTTCTGCGCATGTGCGGGCGTCCCAGCAAGATAAAAGGACTCAGTCCACGCTGCTTGCTATGGACACAGAGCATGAAAAGGAGCTGGTTAGCATGGTATAGGGGCTTACAGCGGGCGGTTGATACAGGCATCCCCAGAAAGACGCATTAGTAGACACCCACTGATGTACATAGCAGCAAATTGCATTAGACTATTTCAGTAAAGGGGTGTATTGCGGCTGGAATACCTCAGCTTTGAACTAAGGAATATGCCGCCTAAAAAACTCTGAGATATACCTCTCAGGAAGTGTAGGGGGTCTCCATCGGGCTCTGAGGATCTGGAGAAGTCATCTGCACCTTCCTCCCCTGAGAAATCAGAGGTTAATACCCATAAGGAACCCCCGGGAGTGCCAGGTACTGCGGCTGTCCTCAGTCCACCTGCTCCTGCATATATAACAGAGGAGGTTTTTGCCTCAACTCTGGAGGGATTGGAGCAGAGATTGGCAGCATTGATCGCTTCTTCTCTACAGGAAAGAAAGCGCGCCAGATCTCCATCCCCTCCATTAGAGTGCCTGTTGGCAGAGCAACAGTCCCAGGAAGGGACTGACCTACCTGAAGGGGATCAGGAGGAGGTTAACTCTGTTTTTGAGGAATCGACAGTGGATGAACCATTTTCAGCATCACAGACTGAAAGATTGTGGGTCCAGACCCTAACTGACATGGTTCGATCTGCATTTAAAATGCCTCTTGTTGAACCATCAACTACTGCTGTCTCCTCATTGGGGTCGCTAAAAGCTCCCCAGATTAATTGCTCCTTTCCAATACATCCATTATTGGAAGGACTTATATACCAGGACTGGGAACATCCTGATAAACTATTTGTTCCACCTAAGAAATTTCAGGTGATCTATCCCATGGAGGAAAAATTCACCCAGAGATGGAATGTTCCTACGGTGGACGCAGCCATTTCTTCTGTGAACAAATCACTGACATGTCCAGTAGATAATGTTCAAATGTTCAAAGATCCAGTAGATAAAAATTGGAATCTTTATTAAAATCTGCTTTTTCCACAGCAGGGGCTGTTACACAGCCAGCAGTGGCAGCTATTGGGGTCTGCCAAGCTTTAAAGGATCAAATGAAAATGGTCCTGAGGGATTTGCCAGACCAGCAGGCCCAGGCTCTGGATGATCTGCCTAGAGCATTATGCTTTGCGGTTGACGCCATCAAGGATTCTATCCATCAGGCCTCCCGCCTCACGCTGTCTTTGGTACATATGCGTAGGCTTCTGTGGCTCAAGAACTGGTCTGCTGAGGCTCCCTGTAAGAAGCTCTTAGTTAGCTTCCCATTTCATGGAGAACGCCTTTTTGGCGAAGACCTGGATAAATATATCCAGAAGATTTCCAGTGGTAAAAGTACTCTCTTACCAATTAAAAAAAGGTCTAGGGGTCCATCTTTTAAGAGGGCTACCTCTCCTATCCCTGGGACGTCTGCTACTAGGCAGTTCCGACGGCCTCCTCGGTCAAACTCAGGAGGTAAAAATCAGGGACAGTCACAGGGTAATAAAAAACCCTGGATCCGAAGAGGTACTAAACCAGCCTCCAAGTCAAGCCCATGAAGGGCTGCCCCCACTCAAACGGGTGGGGGGAAGACTTCAGTTGTTCACAGAGACCTGGCGGGAGACGATCAGAGACAGATGGGTGCTCTCCGCAGTAACTCGGGGATACAAGTTGGAGTTAAAAGAGTCTCCTCCTTCCCATTTTATGTGGTCAGGCATGCCAAAAGACCCTCTGAAAAGAAGGTGTCTCCTAGTGGCGTCAGAACAACTATTGCTCCAAGGAGTAATTATGGAGGTTCCTATGGAAGAGTGGGGGTTGAGTTTCTACTCAAACCTTTTCACAGTCCCGAAACCAAACGGGGACATAAGACCCATATTGGACCTAAAGAGTCTAAACAAATTTCTAAACGTCCGGTCTTTCCGGATGGAGTCGATCCGATTGGTCACCGCTGCCCTACAGGGGGAGGAATGGTTAGCCTCGATCGACATCAAAGATGCTTACTTGCATGTTCCCATCTTTCCAGGTCATCAAAATTTCTACGCTTTGCAGTAGAAGGGCGCCATTTTCAGTTCAGAGCCTTACCATTCGGTCTGGCCACAGCACCACGAGTGTTCACAAAAATTCTGGCCCCACTGTTGGCCGATCTAAGAACACGAGGTGTAACGATAATGGCATACCTAGACGACCTGTTGTTGATGGACCACTCAGTTGCCAAGCTAGAAGTGGTAATTGTCGATACAATCAAGTATCTAGAATCTCACGGTTGGGTCATCAACCTGGACAAGTCAGCCCTACAGCCAGTGGAAAACCTGGTATATCTAGGGCTACGGCTGGATTCAGACCAGAGGAGGATTTTCCTACCTCAAGACAAAGTATCCTCTTTGAGGGACTTGGTCCGCCTACTTTGTGCAAAAAGACAGCCGTCCATACGCCTGTGCATGAGGCTGCTAGGAAAGATGGTAGCATCATTCGAAGCTATGCCATACGCCCAATTCCACTCAAGGAATTTACAGAGGGCCATATTGTCAGCCTGGAACGAAAAAGTCAGGCTCTAGACTTCCCGATGGCTTTGTCCCCTTCCGTTCGGAAGAGTCTCTGCTGGTGGTTGATCCCCCAGAATCCCCAGAAGGGAAAACCCTTCAGTCCGATATCCTGGAAGGTGGTCACTACAGATGCCAGCCTTATAGGCTGGGGGGCAGTACTGGAGCAATGGTCTCTCCAGGGCAGATGGTCAAATGTAGTAAAAACCCTGCCCATCAATCTCTTAGAGATACGAGCAGCCCGGTATGCCCTAGTAGCCTGGGCATCCAGACTCCAAGGGTCCCCTGTCAGAATTCGATCAGACAAATGCCACAGCAGTGGCCTATATCAATCATCAGGGAGGCACCAGGAGTCGTGCAGCCCAGAGGGAAGTAAGTCACATCCTGGAATGGGCAGAAAAGCATGTCCCATGTATGTCAGCTGTCTTCATTCCAGGGGTGGAGAATTGGAAGGCGGACTTTCTAAGTCACCAACAGTTATGCCCAGGGGAATGGTCCCTTCATCCCGAGGTCTTCCGAGCGATATGTCAGCGGTGGGGAACACCGGATGTAGATCTGCTAGCATCCAGATTCAACGCAAAGGTGGACAGATTTGTCTCCCGGACAAGGGATCCCCTCGCTTGCGGCTCGGATGCTCTGGTGTTCCCTTGGGATCAGTTCAGACTGATATATGCATTCCCTCCGCTACAATTGTTGCCTCGACTCCTTCGCAGAGTCAGGTTGGAAAAGAAGCCGGTGATCTTGGTGGCTCCAGCGTGGCCCCGAAGGGCCTGGTACGCGGAGATCATCAAAATGTCTGTGGGGAGTCCTTGGACCCTTCCACGTCGTCCGGACCTGCTTTCGCAAGGGACGATATACCACCCTTCCTTACTAACTCTAAGTTTAACGGCCTGGCTATTGAATCCCACATCCTAAAAGAAGAGAGGTCTCTCTAACTCTGTGGTATCAACTATAATCAATGCCAGGAAGCCTGTATCCAGGCAAATCTACTATAGAGTTTGGAAGGCGTACATCGCTTGGTGCGAGGCCAGAAAATGGCATCCACGTAAGTACGTTATAGGCAGAATTCTGGACTTCCTACAGTGGGCTGTAGACAGGAAGTTTGCCTTAAGTACTATCAGGGGTCAGGTCTCGGCCTTATCAATACTATTTCAAAGGCCCCTGGCTATGCATTCACTTGTCAGATCCTTTATGCAAGGGGTGACTCGTATTATTCCACCGATTAAAGCTCCCATATGCCCATGGGATCTAAATTTGGTTCTGTCGGTTCTGCAGAAGCAGCCATTTGAACGTTTGCGGCACATTTCCTTGGTTCTACTCACCAGAAAATTGATATTTTTAGTAGCCATATGCTCGGCTAGAAGAGTGTCGGAATTAGCCGCCATGTCCTGTAAAGAGCCATATCTGGTTATTCATGAGGACAGAGTAGTATTACGTCCTCAACCAGCCTTTCTTCCTAAGGTGGTATCGAGGTTTCACTTGAACCAGGATGTGGTTCTTCCTTCTTTTTTCCCCAAACCAAGCTCGGTAGAGGAAAAGTTATTGCATTCTTTGGATGTAGTAAGAGCAGTTAAAGCTTATCTAAAAGCCACTGCTCAGATTCGTAGAACGGATACTTTGTTTATTCTGCCGGAAGGCCCCAGAAAGGGTCAGGCAGCGTCAAAATCTACTTTAGCCAATTGGATTCGACAGGTCATAATACAAGCCTATGGCTTGAGAAGTAGACCGCCTCCATTCAAAGTTAGGGCGCACTCCACGAGAGCAGTTGGAACTTCATGGGCAGTGCATCACCAGGCCTCCCTGGCTCAAGTATGTAAGGCCGCAACATGGTCTTCGGTACACACGTTTACTAGGTTCTACCAGGTGGACGTTAGAAGTCAGGAGGATGTCGCCTTTGGGCGCAGTGTGTTGCAGGCCGCAAAAGATCCTCATGCCTGATGGCGCCCAGCTTATGTATGGTGTACCCCCCCCCCTCATTTGGCATTGCTTTGGGACGTCCCACATAGTAATGACTATGCTGCTCTGTGTCCCGTGATGTATGAACAAGAAAGTAGGATTTTTAAAACAGCTTACCTGTAAAATCCTTTTCTTGGAGTACATCACGGGACACAGAGCTCCCACCCCTCTTTTGGGGACACGTATTGCTTTGCTACAAAACTGAGGTGCTCCCGGATGGGAGGGGCTTATATAGGGGAGGGTACTTCCTGTTTTGGAAGTTGCCAGTGCCAGCACCTGAAGGTAATTCTATATAACCACATAGTAATGACTATGCTGCTCTGTGTCCCGTGATGTACTCCAAGAAAAGGATTTTACAGGTAAGCTGTTTTAAAAATCCTACTCTATGTGACTGTCAAAGTAATGCCAAGCGACCCCCAGATAATATGTCTATGTGATAAAATTTGTCACTGCCATCTTCTGAAGAACCTCTGTAAAGTGCGGAAACTGTACTATTTGTGTGGACATTCCTGTCTCTTGAATATGTAGCACCCTGTTAGTTAGGTAAGTGTTTGTTTTTGATAGCTAAATTTAGTTGCTGCACTGTTGTCAGTGCGGCTGTAATGTTGGTCTAGGTAAAAGCATAGTTTGGCTCACTGAGCTGCAATTGATTAGTTAGGCCTGAGTGTGCTCTGCTGCTGCTTGTCTATTGGATAGCTCCCTCTGTATCCAGGAAACTTGAGAAGTTTCTGAAAGATAGGTGTGGAGCTATGCAGATGGCAGCATAAATATTGACACACACCCGGTCTATCCCACTTTGACTGGGCCATTCTAATACATGAATATGCTTTGATCTAAACCATTCCATTGTAGCTCCGGCTGTATGTTTAGGGTCGTTGTCCTGCTGAAAGATGAACCTCCACCCCAGTCTCAAGTCTTTTGCAGACTCTAAAGCCGTATACACACGATAGGTTTTACCGATGAAAACAGTCCGATGGACTGTTTTCATCGGACAAACCGATCGTGTATGGGCCCCATCGGTCTTTTTTCCATCGGTGTTAAAAAATAGAACATGTTTTAAATGTATCCGATGAAAAAAAAAACAATAGCAAATTGCTATCGTCTGTGGGGAACTCCATCGGTTAAAAAACGCACACATCCTCAGAATCAAAAGTACGAAGACCAAAAATTGCCGCTCCAGGCAGATTAAGTTTTGGAAAGATGTTTCTCTCTCAGAGACCAAGGGTGCCGGCAATGCACATAGCAATGAAAACAAAAATGGTGAGGACAGCCACACTCCAATCCAACGTATGTTTATTGAAGAAAGACAGGCACTACAAAAACCAGCATGAACCAGGACAGCTGACGCGTTTCACACTTGTTCAGTGTTTACTCATAGCTATGAGTAAACACTGAACAAGTGTGAAACGCGTCAGCTGTCCTGGTTCATGCTGGTTTTTGTAGTGCCTGTCTATGAGTAAACACTGAACAAGTGTGGAACGCGTCAACTGTCCTGGTTCATGCTGGTTTTTGTAGTGCCTGTCTTTCTTCAATAAACATACGTTGGATTGGAGTGCGGCTGTTCTCACCATTTTTGTTTTCAATGCTCAGAATCAAGTCGACGCATGCTCAGAAGCATAGAACTTAATTTTTCTTGGCTCGTCGGAGTGTTTTTCGTCACGGCGTTTGGGACAATAGGTTTTTTAAATGATGGTGTGAAGGCAAGACTGATGGAAGTCAGCTTCATCGGATTTCCGATGGAAAAATCCATTGGTTTAAAATCCATAGGAAATCCGATCGTGTGTACAGGGCTTAACAGGTTTTCTTCTAGGATTGTCCTGTATTTGGCTCCATCCATCTTCCCATTTAACTCTGACCAGCTTCCCTGTCCCTGCTGAAGAAAAGCATCCCCACAACATGATGCTGCCACCACCATGTTTCACGGTGGGGATGGTGTGTTCAGGGTGATGGGCAGTGTTAGTTTTCCATCACACATAGAGGTTTGCTTTTAGGCCAAAAGTTTAATTTTGGTCTCATCTGACCAGAGCACCTTCTTCCACATGTTTGCTGTGTCCCCCACATGGCTTCTCGCAAACTGCAAACAGGACTTCTTATGACTTTCTTTCACCAATGTCTTTCTTCTTGTCACTCTTCCATAAAGGGCAGATTTGTGGAGAAGCACGACTTATAGTTGTCCTGTGGACAGATTCTCCCCCCTGAGCTGTGGATCTCTGCAGCTCCTCCAGAGTTACCATGGGCCTCTTGTCTGCTTCTCTGATGAATGCTCTCCTGTCAGTTTAGGTGAACGGCCATGTCTTGGTAGGTTGGCAGTTGTCAACTCTAGCCATACTCTTTCCATTTTCGGATGATGGATTGGTGCTCCGTGAGATGTTCAAAGCTTGGGATATTTCTTTATGACCCAACCCTGCTTTATACTTCTCCACAACATCATCCCAGACCTGTCTGGTGTGTTCCTTGGCCTTCATGATGCTGTTTGTTCACTAAGATTCTCTAACAAACCTCTGAGGGCTTCACAGAACAGCTGTATTTATACTGAGATTACATTACACACAGGTGGAGTCTATTTACTGATTAGGTGACTTCTGAAGGCCATTGGTTCCACTAGATTTTAGTTAGAGGTATCAGAGTAAAGGGGGCTGAATAGAAATGCCCCCCCCACACTTTTCAGATATTTATTTGTAAAAACATTTGAATACCATTTAGAATTTTCCTTCCACTTCACAATTACCGTATATTCTTGAGTATAAGTCGACCCGAATATAAGCCGAGGCACCTAATTTTACCACAAAAGACTGGGAAAACGTATTGACTCGAGTATAAGAATAGGGTATCCATCTGCATGCCTCACTGTGTTCATGCCTCACTGTGCCCATGCCTCACTGTGTCCATGACTAGACTGACATTTAACATGGGAGTCTATGGAACGGGTTCCCAGCTTTGAAAAATCGGTGCTCCCCGGCCGTAGGTCCCCCAGACAAAAAACTTTGCACACTTGTAGATGAAGAGTGGGGCTACATGTGAGCCAAGCTTGGGGTCCAGGGGACCTACGACCGGCCAGTACCGGGTCCCCAAAATCACCAGGGAAATGACCATTTAACATAGGAGTCTATGGAAGGGGTGCCCGGTTTGAAAAATCTGTGCTCCCCGGCCGTAGGTCCCCGGACAACAAACTTTGCACACTTGTAGAGAAAGAGTGGGGCTACATGTGCGCCAAGCTTGGGGTCCAGGAGACCTATGGCCGGCCAGTACCGGGTCCCCAAATTCTGGGAGATCAGGCGCAAAAAAAGTGAGTATAAGCCGAGGGGGGCATTTTCAGCACAAAAAAATGTGCTAAAAAACTCGGCTTATACTCGAGTATATACGGTATGTGCCACTTTGTGTTGGTCTATCACATAAAATCCCAATAAAATATGTTTACGTTTTTGGTTGTAACATGACAAAATGTGGAAAATTCAAGGGGTGTCAATACTTTTTCAAGGCACGGTATACATGATTCTGCCTACAGCTGCCACCCTGAAGTACTAAAAGTGCTATAGGGCGCTCAGCAAGTGGTTAATCACCCACCATATTATGCCTGTATTTTTCCTTACCCATCTCAGACAAAGGCCCCTCTTTCCGTATCCTCAGAATATGTGTATGAAAGCGGATTCGGCGTTCTTGCTCATGATAAATGTGATTTGTCTTATCTATGTAGGCCCAGCCATCATGGCCATATGAAGGGAGAGATAGTGTCTCTTCTATAGCAATCCACTTATTATGTCATGCTTTCCTGGTTTTGCGATTTTATATATTCTTTCCTGCGATCCATTTCTCTGCATCCCGTCTGTGTGCGTGTGAATGAAATATCAGATGGATTGCCTTTCATTCCCCGCTGGTTCCAACACAACGGATCAGGCGGTGTATGTATGCCGCGCTCTACAGAAATGTTATTCAGGGCATCATTCATTTTTAATCTTAAAAATGCACTTAACCCATATGTCTGGAGATGTCATAAGAGTTTATGACGTACGTTATATTTGTAGCGGCCTCACCCTCTCTCTCTTCTTTAGCGGTTACTCTGGCTCCGGTCTAGGGGTACCTTGAAGGGGAGAGCGAGGTGCGCCACTGCCCATGTCCTCTAGATTTCAGCATGTAGAGGTGAAGGCCAGCACCAGATTACATTCGGACTGTGTATACGCTCAGAGCCGAGTCTGTTCTGCTGATAACCCCCCTTTGCTCCCAGTAATTGGAGTACCACACACTAAAAAAGGTCCAACACTTATTTATTCCATAACGGCAAACAAATAGTCCTTTGCGAGCAGACAGTTTGAGACCCATAGAACAGTTCAGTATTGGTGGGGAGTAGGTCAAGGCACAATCCTCAAAGAAACTAAACCGTTGAGGTTTCACCAACGGTTGCTAAGCACAGTGGCTGTTAAATGGACTTTTTAGTTGCAGAGTCTCTTCCAGCGACTCTAGTGAACAGGAACTGGAGTTACCTTAGCTACGTTGCAGCCCCTGTCAGGGCGAAGACATCCCTCCAAGGGAGTTACCAGAGGCCCCGCCGTCACCGGATTAATGCTGTACCAGACTATTCGGAAGGGTTACACTCCCCAGCCTCCTCGCCTCAGATACGAGTCCCAACACCTTAGGGCCCCTCGGACTCCTCCACCCTCACGGAACCCAGTCGAAGTCCTGGGCTCCAGGCCTCGGCCGTAGTACCTCACCCCAGGCTTAAGGTGCCTAGAATGAACTCCATCCCTCGCTCCGGCCAGGTCAAGGGCACCTGGGCCCGGAACTCCGGAACGCCAGCACCCAGGCCAAAGGTGCCTGGGTGCGGCCGCGTCCTCCAACTCTGAACCCCGAGGTGAGGACGTCCGCCCCTTTTATCTCCTTTCCCTTTGCGTCACAGCGGGTTCTCCGCCCCGCTGTACCGACGCCAGGAAAAGACAAAAAGGAACAGTCTTGCGGTGCAGGTTCAACTCCGACCCAGGGCGACAACGCCACCTGCAGGCCACAGGGAACCTTGCACCACCAGATTCCTCCAAGAACCAGAAAAGGGATTCTCAGATTCCCTAACAATTAGTACATCTGGGTTAAATAACCCAGATGCTCCCCCCCAAATTTAAATACCTGCTACATAATGATAAACTTTTCCAGGGCTTCCAACGGGGGGCCGGGACATGGCTTCGGTTAAAGGTGCTTTGGAATGGGAACCAGCCAGGTGACCCTTTAGTTTAAAGCTGAATGTATTGATTTATTTTTTCCTAAACCAGAACAAGGGACGGTATTTAGATGAATGATAAGAATCCCGTGTGCTGATGGCTTCTCTGTTCCTTGAAATCCTAACTTCTCTGCCCCCCCCAGATAAACCCGTATGTAAGGGGGCTTGTGATTGGCTGATGATTTGTGCCAAATAGTAGAAGTCCCTGCCCTGCTTCCTCTATGACAGGACAACAATCCATCTGCTGGTAGCCATCTACCTCCGTCATGTTGTACCCAACTCCTTGCTGCTTACCAGAGGCCTTCCCATGACATCCCCAGCCATTAGGCTTGATAAAGGGGATTAAATGTCCTGAAACGCGTAGCCATGCCCATAAGCATGATGTCAGAAAAAGGGCGAATGGCAATTATATGCTAGTATAACAAAAACAAATCTCCTGCGCTCCGGTGTTTCACTGCGTGCGGATAGTGTGGACCATTCTTTTTTGTGTAAAAGGCACAAACTAGGGTCTTGCAGCCCTCCTCAGAACAATGGGAGTTCATAAAACTGAAAGATAAGAAAAAAGAAAGGAGGGCGCACCAACCTAGTGCATTACCAGATAAAAACGCTATTAAAACGTATAAAAGACAAAAAAGGTCCTACTCACAAACAAGCTTTTCATATAGGCATTTCTGGCAATCACACTGAGTCCCATGGCAACTGCAACCAGGATTGGGTGACCAGAGGGTCAGACAGTACCCAAATGTAGCTGAATGGCTGACGCGTTTCTGGGGCTCACCCCTTTCCTCAGAGCCTAAGCAGTCCGTGATATCTCACTCCCATGGACATCACCATATATATATATACACATGTGCACCAAGGAGGCTCCAATCACATGAGGCCGCCCACAAAAATCCCCGCCCCTCTAACCTGTTTGGACCACTCCCAGGGGTGACCAAACCTGACCCCGGGGGAGGGGGGGGGGGTTGGGCAAATCAAGTGATTTTTTATTTTTTATTAGTTATATGCTAGTACCACATCCAATATTTGAGAGAAAGAAAATAAAGTTTTCCCCTGGGTGGACTTTTTAGGCACTAATAATATTGGTATCAAATGTACAGAGTATTGAAGTAGAAAAAGGTTTTATTAATAATTATACATGATTAGAATTACAATTACAAGAAATGAAATGAAATATTGAGTTGCAATAAGCAATTTCAACAAGGAACAAGAAGATGCAAGAAGAACCTCCTAACAGCTGACGCGTTTCGAAATAAACTTCTTCAGGGGTGTGTAATAAGGGAGGAATAGGTCATGTAATGTAAAAATAGCGGGGTGATTTTCAATATTTCATTAGGTATGATTAAAAAGTTGTAAATGCACAGCACACTGGGTTGTATCGAGGGGGGTTGCCAGTCAAGAGCACAGGGGCATCAAAAACAGAAACAAAAAATAGAGAGTGAAGATCTATATATGGCACTCTATAAAATAGTTGAGGGTCCCACAAAGGGAGATTTTATCCTGAGATTCAAAAAGTATGCAGATCGACCGGAGGGATATACTGGGACTAGGGGGTGAGAATCCCTGAGTAGATTACATCCGTATAGGACCCAGTGTTGGTCACTGCGGATAAAGGATACACTGCAATAACTACGGATCAAGAGTGTTGATGAGAGCCAGCCGCATGTCCCGACATCCAGCAAGGAGTGCATGATGCATGATGTCGCCCCCTGTTAGGAGTGACCTCCCAACGCCACGTCCGGCTGGCGGTGCATTCCACACTGGCTCCCACAGTGTTCAATAGACCCAGCGGCTTCCTGCAATAACCTTTGCATTGCCCGACACCGCTTTCCTGCTGAACTCTGCATTAGTCTCAGCAAGTTTTCAGTTTCATCCATCTATGCCAGTAAGCTCCCCCGATGACTTCTGCAGATATCCCCACGACTGCTGATGTGCCAAAACAATATTAGTGAACAAGTGAGTGCATATTTTTTTTTTATCTAATTGTTTTAATAAAATACTACACTTAAATGGTGGCGACCCCTGTCCTGTTACTCTCTTTCAGTTTCTACATACAGAGAATTATCCAATAGGATATTGTTCAAAATTCCGTATATACTCGAGTATAAGCCGAGTTTTTCAGCCCTTTTTTTAGGGCTGAAAGTACACCCCTCGGCTTATACTCGAGTCAGTACCTGAAAATCTTCTTATACTGCGGGCGGCGTCCATTGTTTAAATATCGCGGCTTTCTCCTGGTCCCTTCTGGGATAGACGTTTCCAGCAAACACTGTGTTCAGTGTTCCGCCTATCATGGACGTTCTCTTGTCCGAGGATGAAAAGACGTCCGTGATTGGCGGAACACTGAACACAGTGCCTGCTGGGAAACGGAGTCCGAGAATGAGAGGACCTCCGCGATAGGCGGAACACTCAACACAGTGTTTGCTGGAAACGCCTATCACGGAACAAGACCAGGAGAAAGGCGCGAGATTTAAACAATGGACGCCGCCCGCAGTCTAAGAAGATTTTCAGGTACACTCGGGCACAGGGAGGCTGCAATGGACACAGTGAGGTTGGGCACAGTAAGCTGGCAATGGGCACAGTAAGGTGGCACAGTGAGGTGGCAATGGGCACAGTGAGGTGGCACAGTGAGGTGGCAATGGGCACAGTGAGGTGGCACAGTGAGGTGGCAATGGGCACAGTAAGGTTGGGCAATTGGCACAGTGAGGTGGCAATGGGCACATTTCCCCCCCATGGCTTATACTCGAGTCAATACGTTTTCCCAGTTTATTGGGGTAATATTAGGTACCTCGGCTTATACTCGGGTCGGCTTATACTCGAGTATATACGGTAGGTATTATCCAATAGATATTATCCAAAATATTATCCAATAGGTATTATCCAAAATATTATCCAATAGGTATTATCCAAAAGGATCAGCAGCCATCTACAAGAGTGACTTTCTAACAGACTGTTATATTCTGAATTCTCTGGATTTTATGTTCTTAAACCATTCAAGTTTTACTTACTAAGCTCTGAGCCATATTTGTATTTGTAGCACTACTCCCATAGGAGCCACAGGAATTACTTAATAGACCAAGACCCAAGGAATTGGGATTTTTAGGGCGCCACAACACAATGAAACAATCTTACATACAAAAATATATCAACATTTTATTAAAGAAATAATAAAATCGACATATTAATGTCAAGGATAACCATACAATACATGAACATATGTAAACTGATTGGGTCTCTACATGTTTCACCACAACGATGGCTTCTTCAGGAGAACTTAATATCAGGCACTGTACATAGATCAAAAATGAAACATAAATTTAGACAAAAGAAAGAATACATTGGTAAAATATTTAGCATACACATACACATTTAAAGCGGAGGTCCACCCTATTTTACAACTTTTGCTGAATCGCATTACAGCAATGTATTCAGTTATAAACTGAACTTTTTTTTCTTCTAATGTACGTGTGGTTTTCTGATGTTGATCCCTGCTTCCTGTATGTGTCCACTGCGGATATGGGCGGGTATTTTGCGGGTATTTCGTCATTTCCTTTGTGCCGCACTGTCTCCTGGGAGCTTGTGTCATTGTTCCCAGCTCTCCCTGTCAGCGCGAACCAAGGAATGCCGTTTACTGGCCTTTCCTGGTTCACGCGATGATCAGCTGTGATTGGTCACAGCTGATCACGTGGTAAGAAGCCTCTGACAGAGGCTCCTTATCATGATCGGAGATGCGGCGTGTCAGACTGACACGCCACACTCGTGATCGCCGCGCTGCGTGCCCCCACGGGCGCACGCCGGCATGTTATCCTGCTGGACGTCATATGACGTCCAGTCAGGATAACAGAACCACTTCCTGGCCGTCATTCTGCATATGGCGGGCGGGAAGTGGTTAAAGGAGAAGTCCAGCTGAAGCTCGTTTGGCTGAGCTTCTCCTATGGGTCCCAGGAGTGCAATTTTGTTTGCACTCCTGTGTCCCGTTTTCAGCTCTCTGCTGACGTCACTGGAATCAGTCAATTTGTTGAAATTCGCTACTATTGTGACACCACTGCACATGACCCTGAACACACCATCCCCACTGGGAAACATGGTGGTGGCAGTCTCAAAAGATGGGGTGAAGGTTCACCTTCCAGAAAGACAACGACCCTAAACGTACAGCCAGAGCTACAATGGAATGGTTTACATCAAAGCCTATTCATGTGTTAGAATGGCCCAGTCACAGTCCAGACCTAAATCACATTGAGAATCTGTGGCAAGACTTGAAAATTATCCAAATTGTCGGCCTAAGCCAAGATCCAGTGTTGATGTTCTGAGGGTTTAAGTAATTTCATTGCAAAAAAATTAAGATTTTTACAGGTATGCGGAAAAAAAAAAAAAAATGCTTACCGTATATACTCGAATATAAGCCGAGTTTTTCAGCATATTTTTTTGTGCTGAAAATACCCCCCTCGGCGTATACTCAAGTCACCTTTGGCGCACATGTAGACCCACTTTTTCTCTACAAGTGTGCAAAGTTTGTTGTCCGGGGGACCTACGGCCGGGGAGAACCGATTTTTCAAAGCCGGGAACCCCTTCCATAGACTCCCATGTTAAATGGTAATTTCTCTGGTAAATTTGGGGACCCGATACTGGCCAGTAGTAGGTCCCCTGGACCCGAAACTTAGTACACATGTAGCTCCATTTCTTCTCCATAAGTGTGCAAAGTCTTTTGTCTAGAGGACCTACGGCCGGGGAGCAACGATTTTTCAAAGCCGGGCACCCCTTCCATAGACTCCTATGTTAAATGGTCATTTCTCTGGTAAATTTGGGGACCCGATACCGGCCAGTAGTAGGTCCCCTGGACCCGAAACTTGGTACACATGTAGCCCCATTTCTCATCTATAAGTGTGCAAAGTCTTTTGTCTAGAGGACCTACGGCCGGGGAGCAACGATTTTTCAAAGCCAGGCACCCCTTCTATAGACTCCCATGTTAAACGTCGGTCTAGTCATGGACATAGTGAGGCATGAGCACAGTAAGGCATAATGAGGCATGCACATGGACACAGTGAGGCAAAGTGAGGCACAGTGAGGCATGCAGATGGACACCCTAGGCTTATACTCGAGTCAATAAGTTTTCCCAGTTTTTTGTGGTAAAATTAGGTGCCTCGGCTTATATTCGGGTCGGCTTATACTCGAGTATATACGGTAACTGGTTAACAAAAGGCCCAAAGTATCGCATTGTGTCATCCGAATGAAATGAATACGAATGAATTTGTTGTTTTTATTATAATTTATATCAGATTTGTTGAAATTCGTTACTATTGTGATACATCCAAATCTCTGAATCACGCAAATTTCATCCGAATTTCGGTTCGTAATGAAACGCATCGCACATGTCTCCCTTCACCGCAGAGTTGCGGCGGAGTTCAGAAGCTGTATTTTTCCTTTCTGTACATTTCCTATACTGCGGGGTACATGGCAGATGAGACACATTGCCTCCCTCTCCAGCAGAAGATTAATATTGATCTGCAGCAGCAGCTCGCTCTTCTCGCCGTGTGACGCTCCTGTGACTGATAAATGAAAATCATACATGGGGGGGGGGGGGGGGGAGTCGTATTTAATGTGCTCCATTTTTCACCTAATCCAAAGGGAATCTTCAATAACGTGTCGTGCTTCATACCGCAAGTCAAATGGGGGAACGGCTAATGAGCAATAATGTCCTCTGCACCTCATTGAGTCTCTTATATTTATACATACTTTGCATTTAAAATAGATGTGCGAGGCTGGCGCAGCGTAGACTCCGGAGGGGAGGACTGCAGAGGGCTGAATTAATTGGATATTCCACCTCGGGGATTACAGTTTGGTAAAAAGTTCACGCTGCAAATTGGAGCTTTGAGCATCAAATGGTATAACAAACGGTATGAGGGCTTGTAGGACGAGAAAACGCAGAGTTCAGCGAAACTAACACAAAGTGCAATAACGCCCGGCCAATCAGAGGTTACCTTTCACCAGCTTAGCCATGGCTGGTATGGGGCTCGGATGTGTAGGAAGGAGCGCCTGGTACATCTCACTTAACCCTTTTGTTGCCAGAGCTGGTTTTGCTTTTTTTTTTTATATATACGCTATATTGTCAAAAGTATTGGGACACCTGCCTTTACACGCACATGAAATTTAATGGCACCCCAGTCTTAGTCCATAGGGTTCAATATTGAGTTGGCCCACCCTTTGCAGCTATAACGGCTTCACCTCTTCTGGGAAGGCCGTCCACAAGGTTTAGGAGGGTGTCTATGGGAATGTTTGACTATTCTTCCAGAAGCGCATTTGTGAGGTCAGGCACTGATGTTGGATGAGAAGGCCTGGCTCACAGTCTCCGCTCTAATTCATCACAAAGGTGTTCTATAGGGACTCTGTAACTAGTGAGTGAGTCAAGTCACGTT
Organism: Rana muscosa; assembly: GCA_029206835.1. NCBI lineage: Eukaryota > Metazoa > Chordata > Amphibia > Anura > Ranidae > Rana > Rana muscosa. Next base: position 240,205,506 of record CM055126.1, read on the forward strand.
GAAGTGGCGAGGGGAGGGATGGGAAGGTGGGTGGAGTGTAAGGAGTAGGGAGATCACAGGAGAGGAGGGACTTAGAGTAGGATTAGGATAGAGACTGGGTCATCACGAGGATATCACAAACTTTTTTTTTCTCTTTCTTCTTTTTTCATTTCCTTTATGGATTTATTGGTTTGTCCCTTAAAGTTGGGGGAGGATTAGGCCAGAAGGGCCACTTACCGTATATACTCAAGTATAATGCCGCGTACACACGATCATTATTCACGGCGGTTAAAAAAAAACGCCGTGAATAATGTCATTAAAAACGTGGGAACGGCTTGTTCCCCACACACGGTCGTTTAACACGTTGTTTTTTTCTCTTGTCGAGAAAAACGACCATCTGTGGGCTCCGCGGCAGTGTTTCCCTATGGGAAACACTGCCGCGGAAAACACGTCGAAAAAAACGACGAGAAAAATTAGAACATGTTCTAATTTTTCTCGTCGTTTTTAATGCCGTTTTTCTCGTCGCAAAAAACGTCAGAGAGCCCACAGACTATCGTTTTTCTCGTCGAATGGAAAAAATGTTGTTTTTCTTGACGAGAAAAACGGCCGTGTGTACGCGGCATAAGCCGAGTTTTTCAGCACATTTTTTTGTGCTGAAAATGCCCCCCTCGGCTTATACTCGAGTCACCTTTTTGTGCCTGATCTCCCGGACTTTGGGGACACGGTACCGGCCAGCACACATGTAGCCCCACTCTTCCTCTACAGGTGTGCAAAGATTGTTGTCCAGGGGACCTACGGCCGGGGAGCACCGATTTTTCAAAGCCGGGAACCCCTTCCATAGACTCCTATGTTAAATGGTCATTTCTCCGGTGAATTTGGGGACCCTGTACTAGCCGGTCGTAAGTCCCCAGGACCCAAAACTTGGCACACATATAGCCCAACTCTTCCTCTACAGGTGTACAAAGTTTGTTGTCCGGGGGACCTACGGCCGGGGAGCACCGATTTTTTAAACCCGGGCACCCCTTCCATAGACTCCCATGTTAAACGTCACTTTTATACACTATTTTATTTTAAAAATTTCACACGGAAGTGGAGTTATCTTTTAAGCAGTTATACCTTCTTGTAATTTCATACTAGGTACCCCAAGATCCTGTGTAAAGGACGCTCTCTTTGCTGATAAAGTGTTGGTCTAAAAGATTTGTCCTGGACGGTTCCTTCTGCAGCGTGATCCTTCATTTGTATGGATTGGATTGCCTGGCCTGGCGGTGGCAGGTGATTGACATTTATGGCCTGGAGCGGTTAGAGGAATATTAACTCCTGAACAATGAATGCAAAACAAAATCAATGTCATCTCTATGCAGGTGTAGCTTAATATTAGTTCATGCTTTACCTCCTGGACTCTGGAAGCCCCCTGTTAACGTTCATCAAAAACAGGCCTTCAAAAATCCATACGGTGCTTAAAATAACAACTCCTGGCAAGAAATCAATCATTAATTTAAACTTTGTGATAACATGGACTTTTGACAGGGGCGCACAGAAACATTGTGGAACAGGCATTATCCGCTAATGGTTTGGGGCCAGTTTTAGTATGATTTTTTTTTTACTTTCACACATTTTTTAAACTGTTTTATAACATATGGATAATAACCTGCCGGCTTCATTCTCGGGTGCACCCCCACTCAGGTGACACCCGGTGGTCAGTACGAGGATCCACAAGAGTACGGAGGTATTAAAACACCTGTCTCCAATTATTCTTTATTAATACACTTTTGTACTTATGATTGTTATTTGATCACAATTAATTTTGATTTCTTGCAAATATGTCAAATCGATGATGGAATTAACTTCATTGCATTATATTTTGTCTTAAATATTTCTTTTTATTTTAGACAAACCACAGTCCATATGCGTCCCTGAAGAAGCATTAATTATGCGAAACATGTAGGACGATAAATATGTGACGTATAAGGAACGAATGCACTGCGTTGTATCTTCTTTGTCCGATGGAGCGTACACACGGTCAGATTGTTCATCCAACTTGCTCAAAATGAAGCTTGTTGGCCAAAAGTCCGACCGTGTGTACGGGGCTTAAATCTAGGCTTACCTGTAGGTGAAAGTTGTCTAAGTGGGTTTACAACCACTTTAAGCCTTCACTTCTGCTGTAATCACAAAATCAGTGAGTGTTAGGCTTGGTCTGCTCAAAGCTTCATGGGCTGAGAGTTTTATTACTTCCCCCTGCCTATAGGAGAAGTTTCTAGAGCTTAGGGTGGGAGGATTTAAATGTAGGGTTGCCACCTGTGCGGGATTCACCCGGACAGTCTGGGTTTTGAATTATGTGTTCGGGTTTCAGGTAAACATTATTTGGACCAGGCTGTGGCTCCCCAAGTAACCAAGATAGTCACACATAAATCTGTTGCCACCCGAGAGCTGTGGGCGGCTGTCTGGAGGCAGGTTTGACATCACTGGGGGGGGCAGGTTGATGAGGTTAGCAAGAGCAATTTGGCCACACCCACTATTCGCTGTGGCACGCTATGCACACCGCATTACTACTCTCCTTGGGGGCAGAAGTGTTTGGGTTTGGCTTGAAGAAAAGGTGGCAACCCTATACTCAGCAGGGCATGGACAATCCATGGGGAGGTGTGCCTAGATGGAGCTAGGTTTCTGTTAAATAGTCTGGAACCCTGAGGAGATTGTCTTTTTCCTCCTGTGGGGATCAATTTGTGAGCTGAGAGAAGAGTGGTCACTTTGCCCCTGGAGCCCTTTGGACTGAATGCTGGACCACTTTGCAAGAGAGTGCATCTATGGACTGTCTGTGAACCAGAATCCAGTGAGTAAAGCCTTTACATGTGCTTATAGTACTTCATGGTCCCCAGCAATGAACCGTGGACCGTTCCAGTCTACCTTTACATGAGCTCATACTTCTTCATGGTCATCACAGAAGCAGTGATTGTTAGGTTTTGTTTGCTCAGTTTTTCAGAGTTTGATTACTTCCCCCTTCTTTCAGCAGAAAATTTTCAGGCCTGGTCAATCCCTGGGGAGGTGTGCCTAGATGGAGTGAGTTTGGGGTGGAGGAACTTGACTGGCCTGCACAGAATGTGCAGTCTGGAAGAATGGTCAAACATTCCCATAGACACACTCCTAAACCTTGTGGACGGCCTTCCCAGAAGAGTTGAAGCTGTTATAGCTGCAAAGGGTGGGTTCTAATTCATCCCAAAGGTGTTCTATCTGGTTGGGGTCAGGACGTTGTGCAGGCCAGTCAAGTTCCTCCACCCCAAACTCACTCATCTATGTCTTTATGGACCTTGCTTTGTGCACTGGTGTGCAATCATGTTGGAACAGGAAGGGGCCGTCCCCAAACTCTTCCCACAAAGTTGGGGGCATGAAATTGTCCAAAATGTCTTGGTATTCTGATGCCTTAAGAGTTCCCTTCACTGGAACTAAGGGGCCAAGGCCAACCCCTGAAAAAAAAACCCCACACCATAATCCCCCCCTCCCCAAATGATTTGGACCAGTGCAGAAAGCAAGGTCCATAAAGACATGGAGGAGCGAGTTTGGGGTGGAGGAACTTGACTGGCCTGCACAGAGTCCCAATAATCAAATGTTTATTTTATTTTAAATTTCAACATATCCATTCAATATTATACATTCTTGTATTCCATATTGAAAAAAAAAAAGAATAGACATTACAAGAGAGAACTAGGTACAAAACTATCTTGTCAAAAATTTACCAGTTATACTACCCTCCCCCCCCAAAAAAAAGGGGGTTAAAAGTTCCCCCTCCTCCACACCATCCCTGGATGTGGTGGGGTAAGTCTGCTCTTTCCCTTCCCACTCCATTCCTTCTACTTTGAATTGCGTATTCTCCTACTGTGACCTTCTGTGTCCCTGCCCCACCTACTTCCAAGGGTTATATTAATTCCCCCTCTACCAAGACCTCGTATAAGAGGCCACTAATGGCCATGGTGTCCATTAATTTTATTTATATGGCCTAATTCTCCCCAAATTCTTTGAGTGACAATCCCAAAAAAGTCCAAGCAAAAAAAAAAAAGGGGGTCCCTCCACCTACTTCCAAATGTTTATTGATTGCCCCTCTACCAAGACCTCATATAAGTGGCCACTAATGGCCATGGTGTTGAAAATAAAATAATTGTACCATGTGATTAAATCTTATCTACCGTGTTTGCATATACCGTATATACTCAAGTATAAGCCAACCCGAATATAAGCCAAGGCACCTAATTTTACCACAAAAAACTGGGAAAACGTATTGACTCGAGTATAAGCCTAGGGTGTTCATCTGCATGCCTCACTGTGCCTCACTTTGCCTCACTGTGTCCATCTGCATGCCTCACTGTGCCCATGCCTCACTGTGTCCATGCCTCACTGTGTCCATGCCTCACTGTGTCCATGCCTCACTGTGCCCATGCCTCACTGTGTTCATGCCTCACTGTGCCCATGCCTCACTGTGTCCATGCCTCACTGTGTCCATGACTAGACTGCTATACATGTCATATTGAAAATGAAAGTTGTGACTAGCCCAACCAGGACAGGGGCATTTGGAGGGGACTGCAGGGTGGCCCCTTGCCTACTGACTATGGGCCCTGGCTTTTAAGTGAACACTACTCTTTGGGAGGTGTGTGCCTGGGGGACCCATGGAGTGGTCTTGCTTCGGATTTGGGTCCATGTGTCCCCAAAACACACAGATTTTGGTTCTTTGTGCCCAAACCAGCAATGACTTCTTTAGACTGTGAGACTTAGAGCAGGTGTAAATATAGTCAGCTCAAATCAACCTATTACTGTGGTCTCCTGCCATAGTCTGTTTATTAAGGTGTTTAGTGTTTATTGTTAAGTATGGCCCTCCCATTGTGTGCCTCCTAGGTGTGCATTCCCATTGTAAGTTGAGTCACCTATTGCTTCGTTTGATGGGCACAGTGAGGCTGCAATTAATGTGTTTTTTTCCTGAATTTTTCCGTTTGTTTGCTCCCCCCAAAAAAATTTGAGCACAAGCCGCCACTGCTGACCCGGTGGTACCATACACCTGCTAAGAGTCATAAGATGTTTCCCCAATGCTCGGATATTTGCTGGAGATGTGGAGAGATGATTGGCTCCCTTCTCCACATTTTCTGGGCCTCTGCCATCTATTGCAATCCTTTTGGATGGAAGTCCACCACATAATTCAAACATTTACTGTCTGTGACCTACCCAAGGACCCTGCACTTTTCCTTCTGCATCACCACTGTTTCTCCGGAAAGACAGAAATGTCCTCCTCCATTCTGCTGTCCCCCCTCCGTGCTCCGTGAATGTCCTTCTCCATTCTGCTGTCCCCCTCCGTGCTCCGTGACTGTCCTCCTCCATTCTGCTGTCCCCCTCCGTGCTCCGTGACTGTCCTCCTCCATTCTGCTGTCCCCCTCCGTGCTCCGTGACTGTCCTCCTCCATTCTGCTGTCCCCCTCTGTGCTCCGTGACTGTCCTCCTCCATTCTGCTGTCCCCCTCCGTGCTCCGTGACTGTCCTCCTCCATTCTGCTGTCCCCCTCCGTGCTCCGTGACTGTCCTCCTCCATTCTGCTGTCCCCCTCTGTGCTCCGTGACTGTCCTCCTCCATTTTGCTGTCCCCCTCCGTGCTCCATGAATGTCCTCCTCCATTCTGCTGTCCCCCTCCGTGCTCCGTGAATGTCCTTCTCCATTCTGCTGTCCCCCTCCATGCTCCGTGACTGTCCTCCTCCATTCTGCTGTCCCCCTCCATGCTCCGTGAATGTCCTCCTCCATTCTGCTGTCCCCTCCGTGCTCCGTGACTGTCCTCCTCCATTCTGCTGTCCCCCTTCGTGCTCCGTGAATGTCCTCCTCCATTATGCTGTCTCCCTCCGTGCTCCGTGACTGCCCTCCTCCATTCTGCTGTCCCCCTCCATGCTCCGTGACTGTCCTCCTCCATTATGCTGTCCCCCTCCGTGCTCTGTGACTGTCCTCCTCCATTCTGCTGTCCCCGTCCGTGCTCCGTGACTGTCCTCCTCCATTCTGCTGTCCCCGTCCGTGCTCCGTGACTGTCCTCCTCCATTCTGCTGTCCCCCTCCGTGCTCCGTGAATGTCCTCCTCCATTCTGCTGTCCCACTCCGTGCTCCGTGACTGTCCCCCTCCGTTCTGCCACCCCCCTCCGCCCCCTCTCCTCGATCTATCAGGCTGGAGAGCGGAGGGAGGTAGGAGCCGGTAAACCCGCCCCCTTTCTTTTACGAATGAACAGAGTCAGTAATTAGTAACTGACTCTGTCCATTCACAAAACTGAAACATTGTAACTTGTGATTACGATTCTTGAGTTTATGAATGGAGAGGAGCCACTGTCTCCTCTGCATTCATTTTCAGCGCAGCTGAGGCTGCAGAGAAAAGGAACTGGAAAATCCCTATCCTCAGTCCCTTTCTCTGTTACAAAGGGGAGTTGTCAGGGGTCTATTAAGACCCCTAATTTCTCACCAAAGCCCCCCAACAAGGCTAAAAAAAAATAAAGAAAATTGCAATAAATAAAATTAATTGTAAAAAAGAAATAAAATTAAAATAAAAACACACTGGTAAGGTGTGCAAATGGGCACAGTGAGGCGTGCAAATGGGCATTGTTGACCCACTTTTCCACCTACAGTAGCTGCTGCATTCCCACCCTAGGCTTATACTCGAGTCAATACGTTTTCCCTGTTTTTTTGTGGTAAAATTAGGTGCCTCGGCTTATATTCGGGTCGGCTTATACTCGAGTATATACGGTAATTATTAAATTATAGGTATTGTAGGAATTTCCTTTTAAATTTGGCTGTTAGTGAACGAATACAAATTTATCCGAAATTACGAATGATCCGAAATAACGAATGCCGCATCTAAACAAATGGAAAGGAACAAATTAATAATAAAAAATAATGATAATAATAACAAATTATTTATTATTATTATTATTATTAATTTGTTACGTTACATTCGCTTCGATACGGCATTCGTTGATTCGGATAATTCGTAACTTCCGATAAATTCGTACTCGTTCTGTTCACTAACAGCCAAATTTGAAAGGAAATTCCAATACCTATAATTTACTAATAAATAATAATAAAAAGTTTTTATTATTACCTACAACCTCCATGCTTGGAATCTTTCATTAAATTCCTGAAAACTTTTTTGTTTTCTTTTTTTTGAATTGTTTTAGATTAGGTTATTGCTTCATTAACCTTTTTATTTTTAGACACAATAAAGAACAAAAGTCAAAACCTCCGCTTCTTCTCTGGAAAATCCCATTCGTCGGGAATGGCGTCGAGCTCTCGATGACAATTAACTCGCCGCGGAAGAAGGACAGGGGTTTAATTCTGCTTATCTCCCAGTAAAATGCCACTGAAGTGAAATGAGAACGGTCTTGCAATACAGATACATGACTAATCCCGCTAATGAATTATGACAAGTTACTCAATCAAAGAACAATTAGAAGCCATTTCCATAAGTGATGCTTTGTCTCCTTGCTAATATGGAGAATATTAAGACATTAAGAGCGGGTGAAAGTTTTATACAGGGCACTTTCCAACGTTTCATTTCCAGTCTGGTTCAGAAATTATGACCGACAATAGATGAGAAAGCAAAAAGTTGATTAGTTTATGGTTCTCATCAAGTCACATTCACAGGTAAAGTGATCATTGATTTATTGATACACGGTAATCGTTTCCTTCAATAACCACCTCTAGTCAAAGGGGAATTATTGCGGTTTATTTAACCGCTTCAGTCCACGGAAGATTTTAACCCCTTCCTGACCAGAACACTTTTTACAATTTGGCACTGCGTTGCTTTAACTATCAATTGTGCAGTTGTGCAACGTTGTACCCAAACAAAATTTACATATTCCCCCCCCCCCCCCCCCACAAATAGAGCTTTCTTTTGGTGGTATTTGATCACCTCTGCGGTTTTTATTTTTTGCGCTATAAACAAGAAAAGAACAAAAGTCAAAACCTCTGCTCTCTGGAAAATCCCATTCATCGGGAATGGCGTAGAGCTTGCGATGACAATTAACTTGCCGCGGAAAAAGGACAGGCGTTTAATTCTGCTTATCTCAAGAAAACAAGAAAAGAGCGACAATTTTGAAAACAAAAAAAAACAATATTTTATCAGTGCCCATCAGTGCAGCCTTAGTAGATCGGGCCAATCACAGCGGCCATTTACCATGTGATCAGCTGTGTTTATTCACAGCTGATCACATATAAACAAACTTGTGGATTATCTGCATTTCTTTCTTCACGTGCTGTCACAGCACGATGAAAGGAGAGCCGGTAACCGCCAATTCTGACAGGCCACATTTACACTGATAATCAGGGCACTGATGATCGGTGCCCATTTGGTGGCGAAATGCAGATAATCGACAAGTTTGTTTATATGTGATCAGCTGTGAATAAACACAGCTGATCACATGGTAAATGGCCGCTGTGATTGGCCCTTTACTGTGATCTACTAAGGCTGCACTGATGGGCACTGATAAAATATTGTTTTTTTGTTTTCAAAACTGTCGCTCTTTTCTTGTTTTCTTGAGATAAGCAGAATTAAACCCCTGTCCTTCTTCCACAGCGAGTTAATTGTCATCGAGAGCTCTACGCCATTCCCAACGAATGGGATTTTCCAGAGAAGAAGCGGGGGTTTTGACTTTTGTTCTTCATTGTGTCTAGAAATAAAAAGGTTAATGAAGCAATAACCTAATCTAAAACAATTCAAAAAAGAAAACAAAAAGTTTTCAGGAATTTAATGGAAGATTCCAAGCATGGAGTTTGCAGGTAATTTAATAAAAACATTTTATTATTATTATTTATTATTATTATTTATTATTAAATTATAGGTATTGGAATTTCCTTTCAAATTTGGCTGTTAGTGAACAGAACGAGTACGAATTTATCGGAAGTTACGAATCATCCGAATCAACGAATGCCGTATCGAAGTGAATGTAACGTAACAAATTAATAATAATAATAATAAATCATTTTTTTATTATTATCATAATTTTTATTATTAATTTGTTCCTTTCCATTTGTTTAGATGCGGCATTCGTTATTTCGGATAGTTCGTAAATTCAAATAAATTTGAATAAATTCGTATTCGTTCACTAACAGCCAAATTTCTATAATTTAATAATTACCGTATATACTCGAGTATAAGTCGATCCGAATATAAAGCCTTGTACACACGGCCAAGAATCTCGTCGCAAAAAAACTTTGTTTTTCTCGACCGGTTTCTTGTCAAGCTTGACGAGATTCTTGTAAAGCTTTACTTGCATACACACTGTCAATCCAAAATCTCGTTGTTGTAAAGCGCGGTCACATACAACACGTACGACGGCAGTATAAAGGGGAAGTTTGATTCCAATGGCGCCACCCCTTGGGCTGCTTTTGCTGATCTCGCGTTAATGCGTGTTAGTAAAAGTTTGGGGAGAGACGATTCGCGCTTTTCAGTCTTCGTGCTTTCAGTTCGTTACAGCGTGACGAATGTGCTCTCTCCATTACGAACGCTAGTTTTACAAGAAGGTGCGCTCCCGTCTTATACTTGATTCTGACCATGCGCGGTTTTTGAAGGCTTGTAAAAGCATACACACGAACGGTTTTCTCGTCCAAATACAGTCTGACGAGAATCACGACGAGAAAAATGAGACTCCCAACGAGAAAAAAGAAAGCAGTTCTTTTTTTTTTCTCGTCGAGATTCTGGGCAGTTTTCTTAACGAGAAGCCTGAAAGCCTCGTACACACGACCGGTTTTCTCCGCAAGAAAGCTCTGCCAGCAGTTTTCTTGTCGTTTCTTGCCGAGAAATCCGGTCGTGTGTACGAGGCTTAAAGGAACACTAAAGGTTCCCGTTTAAAAAAAAAAAAACAACAAACATGTTATACTTACCTCCACTGTGCAGCTCGTTTTGCACACAGTGGCCCCGATCCTGGTCTTCTGGGGTCCCTCGGCGGCTATTTCAGTTCCTCCCCGCAAGGACTCCACACCATAATGCGAGCTCGCATGGTGTGGAGTTATTGCGGGCGCGCTCCCGTGATACAGCGGCGGCCATAGCCGCCGACTGTATCACTCGGCCCCGCCCCCTGGCATGCCGCGTCATTGGATGTGATTGACAGCAGCGCCAGCCAATGACTGCGCTGCTTTCAATCCATCCAGTGTAGCCAATCAACGGCCGGGCTCAGGAACTCGGAGGATGACGGGAGCGAGCGCGGGACTTTCGAGGGGCCAGGTAAGTAAAACGGGGGCTCTGGGGGGGGGGCGGCATTGTCAAATGTTTTTTCACCTTAATGCATAGGATGCATTAAGGTGAAAAAACATGTAACTTTACAACCCCTTTAAGCCGAGGCACCTAATTTTACCACAAAAAAAACTGTATTAGTGCCCATCGGTGCCTCCTCATTAGGGATGAGCTCGGTGTTCGAGTCGAACATACGTTCGACTCGAACATCGGCTGTTAGATCGTTCGACGAAGATCGAACGATTTGGGCCGTTCGCGCCTAATTCGAGTGACGCGAACGGCCCACAATGCACTACGCCATCGCAGTGTCATCCAGGCGCTGTGATTGGCCAAGCATGCACTGTGACCCCGCATGCTTGGCCAATCACAGCGCCGGCAGCGAGGTGAGCAATGATTGGCCACAGGCAGGATGCTTGTGGCCAATTATTGCTGAGGGTGTTTAGTACACGCCCCACACTATAAAAGGCCGCCAGCACGGCGGCCTAGTGTAGTGTGTTCCGGAGCAGGGAAAGAGAAGCATAGGCAGGGACAGTGACATTTATTTTTTCTTGCTTAACCTGGATTCCTTTAGTTTAGGGAAAGAGAAGGATAGGTAGGGAGAGTGTCAGTGTGTTTTACTGTGCGAATCCTTGTTTCTAGGGACAGGGAAGGACAGTGAGGGAAATTCTCCTTGTGCTATAGTGTGCTTTAAAAAAACATTTTTTCTAGGGACAGAAAACTATAGGTAGGAAGAGTGTCAGTTTCTTTCACTGTGATAATCCTTGTTTCTAGGGACAGGGAAGGACAGTGAGGGAAATTCTCCTTGTGCTATAGTGTGCTTTAAAAAAACATTTTTTCTAGGGACAGAAAACTATAGGTAGGAAGAGTGTCAGTTTCTTTCACTGTGATAATCCTTGTTTCTAGGGACAGGGAAGGACAGTGAGGGAAATTCTCCTTGTGCTATAGTGTGCTTTAAAAAAACATTTTTTCTAGGGACAGAAAACTATAGGTAGGAAGAGTGTCAGTTTCTTTCACTGTGATAATCCTTGTTTCTAGGGACAGGGAAGGACAGTGAGGGAAATTCTCCTTGTGCTATAGTGTGCTTTAAAAAAACATTTTTTCTAGGGACAGAAAACTATAGGTAGTGTGACAGCAGGAAGGTAAAGTCACCTGGTTGCATCCAGGGGGGTAGATATATTTCGCCCAGATTCAGGCTTTACGCCGACTTATACAACTAGGTGGAGAGTTGTATAAGCCCAGCTAAGGCTAGTGGGCTCATGGATGACTCATACCTCTAGGGAGAGGGCTGGGCGTCGTGCAGGCAGGGAGTTGATGAGGCCAGCTGAAGCTTGTCAGCTCATTTAGGCCTCTATAAGAACTCCCAGCTTCATTAGATGTTAGCTCATGCCTGGAACCAGACCTGTGTGGACTGTCTAGGGAGAGTGAACCCCTGTGCGGTGAGAAAAAGCCTGTGTGGCTATTTGCTTGGACATTTAAAACCAGGGACTTAGGGACTAGGACAGCACTAGGCTGATCCCAGTTGTTAGTTAGGAAACCTGTATGTTTAGTCAGAGGTCAAGTTGACCAGGATTTATTTTGTTTATATGTTTCTTTTGGCTTTGCTGTGTTTTGTCACTGTAAATAGAAAATAAACCGCACCTTTTTTTTGATTTTGAAAACCACAACCTCCGTTTGCTGGGCCTGTTTCTGTGTGGGGAGCCCATCCCGGGGGTCACACACACCCGCTGCCGAGCTAACCCCCTCACAGTTGGTGGAGAACCAGTGGCAGTTTTTTTTAAGCCAGCATGGAGGAGATACTGAAGCAGCTGGCTCTAGCAAATGCCAATCAACAGCAGACAAATGCAGGTTTGCAAAAGAGCCTTGCAGCTCAACAACAGAACTTCGCAGCCCAGCAGCAAGCTCATCAACAGAGCCTTGCAGCCCAGCAGCAAGCTCACCAACAGAGTCTGGAAGCTCAGCAACAAGCCCAGCAGCAATCTGAGGCCCGCTTCATAGACCTGTTACAGAAGCAAGAGCAGAGACTACAACAAATGGAAGCAGTAATGCAGCAACGTCCGCAGACCAGTGAGGAAAGCCGTCCCACTAATACCGCGTCCTTTGGGGTGAGTCGTTTATTGACAAAAATGACTGGAGAGGATGATCCAGAGGTATTTTTGACCACATTTGAAAGGACTGCTGAAAGAGAAAAGTGGCCTGAGGAGCAGTGGGCTGGACTGGTGGCTCCTCTGTTAACTGGTGAATCGCAGAAGGCTTACTATGACCTAGAGCCTGACCAAGCAAAAGACTATGTGATGCTAAAAGCTGAGATATTGGCAAGGCTGGGTGTCACCCAGGCTGTCCGGGCTCAGCGTGTGCATAACTGGACTTTCCAGCTTGGAAAACCCCCCAGGTCTCAAATGTATGATCTCATTCACCTGAGCAGAAAGTGGCTACAGCCAGAGACTTTGTCCGCACCAAAGATTGTGGAACGTGTTGTAATGGATCGGTTTTTGAGAGCTCTTCCTACTGCCATCCAAAACTGGGTAAGCCATGGAGACCCAGAGACGGCCGATGGTCTTGTGGATCGTGTGGAGAAATACTTGGCTACAGAGAACCTGACGGCCTCTTCCAGAGACACTCGGACTTTCCACCCTAAGACCAGACCATCCCCAGGGGCGGATAAGAGGATTCCAAGGGGTAAGGGTGGAGAGAGTGAGAGGGTGGGAGCTCTACCCCAAGTTTGGCGAGAACAGCCTGGGAAATCAGCGGCTCAAGAGGCGGCAAGAAGGATCGTTTGCTACCGCTGCCGGCAAGCGGGACATATTGCAGCCAATTGCCCGGTTGTGGAGGAACCCATGCAGTGTGACTTTCTGACGGGCAGACGTCAGTCGCTGTGTGTGACAGTCGCATGCACTGCCATTCGAGGAATTGAGAAACATTTATGCAAAATGTGTGTTAATGGTAGAAATGTTGTGGTATTGCTGGATTCAGGTAGCCTTGTGACCCTGATAAAGGCTGAGTTAGTTAAAACAGAGGTCTCTGGGAATAGCAAGGTAGCTGTTATTTGTGTGCATGGGGACACCCGAGAGTATCCAGTGACTACAGTGTGTTTCGAGACCCCCAAAGGTACCCTCTCTCATCCAGTGGGCTTAGTATCTCAGTTACCGTATGACGCCATTGTGGGAAGGGATTTTCCGAAGTTCTGGGAACTGTGGGATGATCCTGAGCCCCCCACTGGTGCCCCTATGTACCAGGAATGTGATAGCCAGAACTCCCCTGAGAGTGGTGAGGACTCTCCGGAATTTCCCTTATCAGTATTGGCAGGGGAGACTCAAGAAACTGGAGAGGAGCCCACCTCCTCAGACGAAAACCTACCGTCTGTGGAGTTTTCTGATCTTGAGGTTCACAGGGAAAACTTTGCCACAGAACAGTTGAAAGACCCCGCCCTAATAAAGGCACGCGAAAACGTAGTGAAAATAGATGGCGAGTTAGTGAACCCAGATAATACCTGCACTTACCCATACTTCAGCGTAGAGAAGGACCTACTGTATCGGGTGGCAAAAAGGGCAGAAGAAACCGTTGAGCAGCTTGTGGTGCCCAAACCTTACAGGAAGTTGGTGTTGGAGTTGGCCCATGGGCACATTCTTGGAGGTCATCTGGGGACAGAGAAAACCCGAGAGAGGGTATTACAGAGATTCTATTGGCCGGGGGTGATGAAGGACATAGAAAATTATTGTTCCTCCTGCCCTGTGTGTCAGAGGTCGGCCCCGATGCCACATTTCCGTAGCCCGCTGGTCCCTCTACCCATCATTGAGGTCCCGTTTGAGAGGATCGCCATGGATTTGGTAGGTCCTATAATCAAGTCCGCTAGGGGGCACCAGTACATATTAGTTATAATGGACTATGCCACCCGTTATCCAGAAGCGATCCCTCTCCGAAATACCTCGGCCAAAACCATAGCCAAAGAGCTATCTCTTGTGTTTAGCCGGGTGGGTATTTGTAAAGAACTGCTTACGGACCAAGGTACACCCTTTATGTCCCGGGCTATGAAGGAGCTGTGTAAATTGTTCAAAGTGACGCAATTACGTACATCTGTGTATCACCCCCAAACCGATGGGCTGGTTGAAAGATTCAACAAAACCCTAAAACAAATGTTGAAGAAAGTGGTGGATAGAGATGGAAAGGATTGGGACTGTCTACTTCCTTATCTGATGTTTGCTATTAGGGAGGTGCCCCAATCCTCTACGGGATTCTCCCCCTTTGAGTTACTGTATGGGAGACACCCAAGAGGGCTGTTGGATATTGCCAAGGAAACTTGGGAAAGTGAGAGTTCTCCCCACAGGAGTGTGATTGAGCATGTCGCCCTGATGCAAGACCGAATTGCACAGGTAATGCCCATCGTGAAGGAACATTTGGCCCAAGCGCAGTTAGCACAGCAGAGAGTGTACAACCGTGGAGCCAAGACCCGTACCTTTTCCCCGGGGGATAGGATACTGGTACTTGTCCCTACGGTTGAAAGTAAATTCCTTGCCAAATGGCAAGGCCCCTACGAGATAATGGAAAAAGTGAGTGAAGTGAATTACAAGGTCAGACAACCAGGAAGGCGAAAGCCCGAACAGATCTATCACGTTAATCTGTTGAAAGCCTGGAGGGATAGAGAGTCCCTAGTCGCAGACACTTGGTCACCAGCTCAAACTGGTTGCGTGATTCCTGAGGTTGGAATAGCAGCCACCTTGTCACAACCCCAACAACAGGAGGTTAAGGAGTTTGTGCTTCGCAACAAGGAGGTATTCTCTGAGCTGCCGGGACAAACATTTGGGGTAGAGCATGACATCATTACCCCGCCCGGTGAAAGGGTGAAGTTAAAACCCTATCGGATCCCAGAGGCCCGACGGGAGGCAATACGGGAGGAAGTACAGAAAATGCTGAACTTAGGGGTGATAGAGGAGTCCCAAAGTGATTGGTCTAGTCCCATTGTGTTGGTGCCTAAACCGGATGGGAGCTGGCGATTTTGTAACGATTTTCGTCAGTTGAACAAAGTTACAAAATTTGACACCTACCCCATGCCACGTATAGATGAGTTGATCGACCGGCTGGGAACAGCCCGATACATGACGACTCTTGACCTCACAAAAGGGTATTGGCAAATCCCCCTGGCCAAATTGGCCAAAGAGAAAACCGCATTTGTAACCCCAGACGGGGCGTTCCAATATAAAAGAATGCCGTTCGGGTTACAGAATGCGCCGGCCACATTCCAGCGGAAAATGGACCAGATGCTGAGGCCCCATCGGAAGTATGCTGCGGCTTACCTGGATGACGTAATTGTCCATAGCACAGATTGGGCCTCACATCTGCCAAAAGTGCAAGCAGTCCTGGACTCTGTTCGGGAAGCGGGGTTTACGGCTAACCCCAAGAAGTGTACCATTGGGCAGGAGGAGGCCAAATATCTTGGGTACACCATTGGGAGGGGAGTAATAAAACCCCAACTCAACAAAGTCGAGGCCATCCAGAGTTGGCCACGTCCCAACAGCAAGAAGCAGGTACGAGCCTTTCTGGGAATCGCTGGGTATTATCGGCGATTCATTCCCCACTTTGCTTCTAAGGCTGTGCCCCTAACCAACCTAACGAAGGGGAAAGGGTCGGTCATGATTAAATGGACCCCCGAGGCTGAGGCAGCATTCCAATTCTTGAAACAAGCCTTATGTAGCCAGCCAGTGTTGTACTCACCCGACTTCTCTAAAGACTTTGTCGTACAAAGTGATGCGTCAGATGTGGGGTTAGGAGCAGTATTGTCCCAGGTCTGGAACGGGGAAGAGCACCCAGTCATTTACCTCAGCAGGAAGTTGAAGTCCCATGAGGTAAATTACGCCACCGTTGAAAAGGAGTGTTTAGCGGTGAAGTGGGCTCTAGATTCCCTTCGGTACTACCTGCTAGGTAGGCACTTTGACATGGTTACGGATCACGCTCCGTTAAAGTGGATGGCTCAAAACAAGGAAACAAATAGAAGAGTGAATAGGTGGTTCCTGGCCCTCCAGGAATTCAACTTCACAGTAAAGCATCGCCCTGGCGTTCAAATGGGGAATGTGGATGCTTTGTCTCGAGTACATGAATGCCTGATTGCTGGTGTTCCAACCCCGAGGTTAAAACAAGAGGGGGGGGTATGTGACAGCAGGAAGGTAAAGTCACCTGGTTGCATCCAGGGGGGTAGATATATTTCGCCCAGATTCAGGCTTTACGCCGACTTATACAACTAGGTGGAGAGTTGTATAAGCCCAGCTAAGGCTAGTGGGCTCATGGATGACTCATACCTCTAGGGAGAGGGCTGGGCGTCGTGCAGGCAGGGAGTTGATGAGGCCAGCTGAAGCTTGTCAGCTCATTTAGGCCTCTATAAGAACTCCCAGCTTCATTAGATGTTAGCTCATGCCTGGAACCAGACCTGTGTGGACTGTCTAGGGAGAGTGAACCCCTGTGCGGTGAGAAAAAGCCTGTGTGGCTATTTGCTTGGACATTTAAAACCAGGGACTTAGGGACTAGGACAGCACTAGGCTGATCCCAGTTGTTAGTTAGGAAACCTGTATGTTTAGTCAGAGGTCAAGTTGACCAGGATTTATTTTGTTTATATGTTTCTTTTGGCTTTGCTGTGTTTTGTCACTGTAAATAGAAAATAAACCGCACCTTTTTTTTGATTTTGAAAACCACAACCTCCGTTTGCTGGGCCTGTTTTTGTGTGGGGAGCCCATCCCGGGGGTCACACACACCCGCTGCCGAACTAACCCCCTCACAGTAGGAAGAGTGTCAGTTTCTTTCACTGTGATAATCCTTGTTTCTAGGGACAGGGAAGGACAGTGAGGGAAATTCTCCTTGTGCTATAGTGTGCTTTAAAAAAAACATTTTTTCTAGGGACAGAAAACTATAGGTAGTGTGACAGCAGGAAGGTAAAGTCACCTGGTTGCATCCAGGGGGGTAGATATATTTCTCCCAGATTCAGGCTTTATGCTGACTTATACAACTAGGGTGGAGAGTTGTATAAGCCCAGCTGAGGCTAGTAGGCTCATGGATGACTCATACCTCTAGGGAGAGTGTGGGGCGTCGTACAGACAGGGAGTTGATGAGGCCAGCTGAAGCTTGTCAGCTCATTTAGGCCTCTATAAGAACTCCCAGATTCATTAGGTGTTAGCTCATGCCTGGAACCAGACCTGTGTGGACTGTCTAGGGAGAGTGAACCCCTGTGCGGTGAGGCAAAGCCTGTGTGGCTATTTGTTTGGACTTTTACTAAACCAGGGACTTAGGGACTAGGACAGCACCAGGCTGATCCCAGTTGTTAGTTTAGGAAACCTGCATGTTTAGTCAGAGGTCAAACTGACCAGGATTTATTTTGTTTGTTTCTTTTTGGCTTTGCTGTGTTTTTGTCACTGTACATAGAGAAATAAACCGCACCTTTTGATTTTGAAAACCACAACCTCCGTCTGCTGGCCCTGTTTTTGTGTGGGGAGCCCAACCAGGGGGTCACACACACCCGCTACCGAGTTAACCCCCTCACAGTTGGTGGAGAACCAGTGGCAGTTTTTTTTAAGCCAGCATGGAGGAGATACTGAAACAGCTGGCTCTAGCAAATGCCAATCAACAGCAGACAAATGCAGGTTTGCAAAGGAGCCTTGCAGCCCAGCAGCAAGCTCATCAACAAGCCCAGCAGCAATCTGAGGCCCGCTTCATAGACCTGTTACAGAAGCAAGAGCAGAGACTACAACAAATGGAAGCAGTAATGCAGCAACGTCCGCAGACCAGTGAGGAAAGCCGTCCCACTAATACCGCGTCCTTTGGGGTGAGTCGTTTATTGACAAAAATGACTGGAGAGGATGATCCAGAGGTATTTTTGACCACATTTGAAAGGACTGCTGAAAGAGAAAAGTGGCCTGAGGAGCAGTGGGCTGGACTGGTGGCTCCTCTGTTAACTGGTGAATCGCAGAAGGCTTACTATGACCTAGAGCCTGACCAAGCAAAAGACTATGTGATGCTAAAAGCTGAAATATTGGCAAGGCTGGGTGTCACCCTGGCTGTCCGGGCTCAGCGTGTGCATAACTGGACTTTCCAGCTTGGAAAACCCCCCAGGTCTCAAATGTATGATCTCATTCACCTGAGCAGGAAGTGGCTACAGCCAGAGACTTTGTCCGCACCAGAGATTGTGGAACGTGTTGTAATGGATCGGTTTTTGAGAGCTCTTCCTACTGCCATCCAAAAGTGGGTAAGCCATGGAGACCCAGAGACGGCCGGTGGTCTTGTGGATCGTGTAGAGAAATACTTGGCTACAGAGAACCTGACGGCCTCTTCCAGAAACACTCGGACTTTCCACCCTAAGACCAGACCATCCCCAGGGGCGGATAAGAGGATTCCAAGGGGTGAGGGTGGAGAGAGTGAGAGGGTGGGAGCTCTACCCCAAGTTTGGCGAGAACAGCCTGGGAAATCAGCGGCTCAAGAGGCCGCAAGAAGGATCGTTTGCTACCGCTGCCGGCAAGCGGGACATATTGCAGCCAATTGCCCGGTTGTGGAGGAACCCATGCAGTGTGACTTTCTGACGGGCAGACGTCAGTCGCTGTGTGCGACAGTCGCATGCACTGCCATTCGAGGAACTGAGAAACATTTATGCAAAATGTGTATTAATGGTAGAAATGTTGTGGTATTACTGGATTCAGGTAGCCTTGTGACCCTGATAAAGGCTGAATTAGTTAAAACAGAGGTCTCTGGGAATAGCAAGGTAGCTGTTATTTGTGTGCATGGGGACACCCGAGAGTATCCAGTGACTACAGTGTGTTTCGAGACCCCCAAAGGTACCCTCTCTCATCCAGTGGGCTTAGTATCTCAGTTACCGCATGACGCCATTGTGGGAAGGGATTTTCCGAAGTTCTGGGAACTGTGGGATGATCCTGAGCCCCCCACTGGTGCCCCTATGTACCAGGAATGTGATAGCCAGAACTCCTCTGAGAGTGGTGAGGACTCTCCAGAATTTCCCTTGTCAGTATTTGCAGGGGAGACTCAAGAAACTAGAGAGGAGCCCACCTCCTCAGACGAAAACCTACCGTCTGTGGAGTTTTCTGATCTGGAGGTTCACAGGGAAAATTTTGCCACAGAACAGTTAAAAGACCCCGCCCTAATAAAGGCACGGGAAAACGTAGTGGAAATAGATGGCGAGTTAGTGAACCCAGATAATACCTGCACTTACCCATACTTCAGCGTAGAGAAGGACCTACTGTATCGGGTGGCAAAAAGGGCAGAAGAAACCGTTGAGCAGCTGGTGGTGCCCAAACCTTACAGGAAGTTGGTGTTGGAGTTGGCCCATGGGCACATTCTTGGAGGTCATCTGGGGACAGAGAAAACCCGAGAGAGGGTATTACAGAGATTCTATTGGCCTGGGGTGATGAAGGACATAGAAAATTATTGTTCCTCCTGCCCTGTGTGTCAGAGGTCGGCCCCGATGCCACATTTCCGTAGCCCGCTGGTCCCTCTACCCATCATTGGGGTCCCGTTTGAGAGAATCGCAATGGATTTGGTAGGTCCTATAATCAAGTCCGCTAGGGGGCACCAGTACATATTGGTTATAATGGACTATGCCACCCGTTATCCAGAAGCGATCCCTCTCAGAAATACCTCGGCCAAAACCATAGCCAAAGAGCTATCTCTTGTTTTTAGCCGGGTGGGTATTTGTAAAGAACTGCTTACGGACCAAGGTACACCCTTTATGTCCCGGGTTATGAAAGAGCTGTGTAAATTGCTCAAAGTGACGCAATTGCGTACATCTGTGTATCACCCCCAAACCGATGGGCTGGTTGAAAGATTCAACAAAACCCTAAAACAAATGTTGAAGAAAGTGGTGGATAGAGATGGAAAGGATTGGGACTGTCTACTTCCTTATTTGATGTTTGCTATTAGGGAGGTGCCCCAATCCTCTACGGGATTCTCCCCCTTTGAGTTACTGTATGGGAGACACCCAAGAGGGCTGTTGGATATTGCCAAGGAAACTTGGGAAAGTGAGAGTTCTCCCCACAGGAGTGTGATTGAGCATGTCGCCCTGATGCAAGATCGAATTGCACAGGTAATGCCCATCGTGAAGGAACATTTGGCCCAAGCGCAGTTGGCACAGCAGAGAGTGTACAACCGTGGAGTAGGGATGAGCTTCGTGTTCGAGTCGAACATACGTTCGACTCGAACATCGGCTGTTCGATCGTTCGACGAAGATCGAACGATTTGGGCCGTTCGCGCCAAATTCGAGTGACGCGAACGGCCCACAATGCACTACGCCATCGCAGTGTCATCCAGGCGCTGTGATTGGCCAAGCATGCACTGTGACCCCGCATGCTTGGCCAATCACAGCGCCGGCAGCGAGGAGAGCAATGATTGGCCACAGGCAGGATGCCTGTGGCCAATTATTGCTGAGGGTGTTTAGTACACGCCCCACACTATAAAAGGCCGCCAGCACGGCGGCCTAGTGTAGTGTGTTCCGGAGCAGGGATAGAGCAGCATAGGCAGGGACAGTGACTGTTATTTCTTTCTTGCTTAACCTGGATTCCTTTAGTTTAGGGAAAGAGAAGGATAGGTAGGGAGAGTGTCAGTGTGTTTTGTGCTTGTGCTATAGTGTGCTTAAAAAAAACATTTATTCTAGGGACAGAAAACTGTAGGTAGGGACAGTGTCAGTTTCTTTCACTCTGCAAGTCCTTGTTTCCAGGGACCTGGAAGGACAGTGAGTGAATTGTCCTTGTGCTATATTGTGCTTAAAAAAACATTTATTCTAGGGACAGAAAACTGTAGGTAGGGAGAGTGTCAGTTTCTTTCACTCTGCAAGTCCTTGTTTCCAGGGACCTGTAAGGACAGTGAGTGAATTGTCCTTGTGCTATATTGTGATTAAAAAAAACATTTTTTCTAGGGACAGAAAACTGTAGGTAGGGAGAGTGTATTTTTTCTTTCACTCTGCAAGTCCTTGTTTCCAGGGACCTGGAAGGACAGTGAGTGAATTGTCCTTGTGCTATATTGTGCTTAAAAAAAACATTTTTTCTAGGGACAGAAAACTGTAGGTAGGGAGAGTGTTTTTTTTCTTTCACTCTGCAAGTCCTTGTTTCCAGGGACCTGGAAGGACAGTGAGTGAATTGTCCTTGTGCTATTTTGTGCTTAAAAAAAAACATTTTTTCTAGGGACAGAAAACTGTAGGTAGGGAGAGTGTTTTTTTTCTTTCACTCTGCAAGTCCTTGTCTCCAGGGACCTCTAAGGACAGTGAGTGAATTGTCCTTGTGCTATATTGTGCTTAAAAAAAACATTTATTCTAGGGACAGAAAACTGTAGGTAGGGAGAGTGTCAGTTTATTTCACTCTGCAAGTCCTTGTTTCCAGGGACCTGGAAGGACAGTGAGTGAATTGTCCTTGTGCTATATTGTGATTAAAAAAAACATTTTTTCTAGGGACAGAAAACTATAGGTAGGAAGAGTGTCAGTTTCTTTCACTGTGATAATCCTTGTTTCTAGGGACAGGGAAGGACAGTGAGGGAAATTCTCCTTGTGCTATAGTGTGCTTTAAAAAAACATTTTTTCTAGGGACAGAAAACTATAGGTAGGAAGAGTGTCAGTTTCTTTCACTGTGATAATCCTTGTTTCTAGGGACAGGGAAGGACAGTGAGGGAAATTCTCCTTGTGCTATAGTGTGCTTTAAAAAAACATTTTTTCTAGGGACAGAAAACTATAGGTAGGAAGAGTGTCAGTTTCTTTCACTGTGATAATCCTTGTTTCTAGGGACAGGGAAGGACAGTGAGGGAAATTCTCCTTGTGCTATAGTGTGCTTTAAAAAAACATTTTTTCTAGGGACAGAAAACTATAGGTAGGAAGAGTGTCAGTTTCTTTCACTGTGATAATCCTTGTTTCTAGGGACAGGGAAGGACAGTGAGGGAAATTCTCCTTGTGCTATAGTGTGCTTTAAAAAAACATTTTTTCTAGGGACAGAAAACTATAGGTAGGAAGAGTGTCAGTTTCTTTCACTGTGATAATCCTTGTTTCTAGGGACAGGGAAGGACAGTGAGGGAAATTCTCCTTGTGCTATAGTGTGCTTTAAAAAAATATTTTTTCTAGGGACAGAAAACTATAGGTAGGAAGAGTGTCAGTTTCTTTCACTGTGATAATCCTTGTTTCTAGGGACAGGGAAGGACAGTGAGGGAAATTCTCCTTGTGCTATAGTGTGCTTTAAAAAAACATTTTTTCTAGGGACAGAAAACTATAGGTAGGAAGAGTGTCAGTTTCTTTCACTGTGATAATCCTTGTTTCTAGGGACAGGGAAGGACAGTGAGGGAAATTCTCCTTGTGCTATAGTGTGCTTTAAAAAAACATTTTTTCTAGGGACAGAAAATTATAGGTAGGAAGAGTGTCAGTTTCTTTCACTGTGATAATCCTTGTTTCTAGGGACAGGGAAGGACAGTGAGGGAAATTCTCCTTGTGCTATAGTGTGCTTTAAAAAAACATTTTTTCTAGGGACAGAAAACTATAGGTAGGAAGAGTGTCAGTTTCTTTCACTGTGATAATCCTTGTTTCTAGGGACAGGGAAGGACAGTGAGGGAAATTCTCCTTGTGCTATAGTGTGCTTTAAAAAAACATTTTTTCTAGGGACAGAAAACTATAGGTAGGAAGAGTGTCAGTTTCTTTCACTGTGATAATCCTTGTTTCTAGGGACAGGGAAGGACAGTGAGGGAAATTCTCCTTGTGCTATAGTGTGCTTTAAAAAAACATTTTTTCTAGGGACAGAAAACTATAGGTAGGAAGAGTGTCAGTTTCTTTCACTGTGATAATCCTTGTTTCTAGGGACAGGGAAGGACAGTGAGGGAAATTCTCCTTGTGCTATAGTGTGCTTTAAAAAAACATTTTTTCTAGGGACAGAAAACTATAGGTAGGAAGAGTGTCAGTTTCTTTCACTGTGATAATCCTTGTTTCTAGGGACAGGGAAGGACAGTGAGGGAAATTCTCCTTGTGCTATAGTGTGCTTTAAAAAAACATTTTTTCTAGGGACAGAAAACTATAGGTAGGAAGAGTGTCAGTTTCTTTCACTGTGATAATCCTTGTTTCTAGGGACAGGGAAGGACAGTGAGGGAAATTCTCCTTGTGCTATAGTGTGCTTTAAAAAAACATTTTTTCTAGGGACAGAAAACTATAGGTAGGAAGAGTGTCAGTTTCTTTCACTGTGATAATCCTTGTTTCTAGGGACAGGGAAGGACAGTGAGGGAAATTCTCCTTGTGCTATAGTGTGCTTTAAAAAAACATTTTTTCTAGGGACAGAAAACAATAGGTAGGAAGAGTGTCAGTTTCTTTCACTGTGATAATCCTTGTTTCTAGGGACAGGGAAGGACAGTGAGGGAAATTCTCCTTGTGCTATAGTGTGCTTTAAAAAAAACATTTTTTCTAGGGACAGAAAACTATAGGTAGGAAGAGTGTCAGTTTCTTTCACTGTGATAATCCTTGTTTCTAGGGACAGGGAAGGACAGTGAGGGAAATTCTCCTTGTGCTATAGTGTGCTTTAAAAAAACATTTTTTCTAGGGACAGAAAACTATAGGTAGGAAGAGTGTCAGTTTCTTTCACTGTGATAATCCTTGTTTCTAGGGACAGGGAAGGACAGTGAGGGAAATTCTCCTTGTGCTATAGTGTGCTTTAAAAAACATTTTTTCTAGGGACAGAAAACTATAGGTAGGAAGAGTGTCAGTTTCTTTCACTGTGATAATCCTTGTTTCTAGGGACAGGGAAGGACAGTGAGGGAAATTCTCCTTGTGCTATAGTGTGCTTTAAAAAAACATTTTTTCTAGGGACAGAAAACTATAGGTAGGAAGAGTGTCAGTTTCTTTCACTGTGATAATCCTTGTTTCTAGGGACAGGGAAGGACAGTGAGGGAAATTCTCCTTGTGCTATAGTGTGCTTTAAAAAAACATTTTTTCTAGGGACAGAAAACTATAGGTAGGAAGAGTGTCAGTTTCTTTCACTGTGATAATCCTTGTTTCTAGGGACAGGGAAGGACAGTGAGGGAAATTCTCCTTGTGCTATAGTGTGCTTTAAAAAAACATTTTTTCTAGGGACAGAAAACTATAGGTAGGAAGAGTGTCAGTTTCTTTCACTGTGATAATCCTTGTTTCTAGGGACAGGGAAGGACAGTGAGGGAAATTCTCCTTGTGCTATAGTGTGCTTTAAAAAAACATTTTTTCTAGGGACAGAAAACTATAGGTAGGAAGAGTGTCAGTTTCTTTCACTGTGATAATCCTTGTTTCTAGGGACAGGGAAGGACAGTGAGGGAAATTCTCCTTGTGCTATAGTGTGCTTTAAAAAAAACATTTTTTCTAGGGACAGAAAACTATAGGTAGGAAGAGTGTCAGTTTCTTTCACTGTGATAATCCTTGTTTCTAGGGACAGGGAAGGACAGTGAGGGAAATTCTCCTTGTGCTATAGTGTGCTTTAAAAAAACATTTTTTCTAGGGACAGAAAACTATAGGTAGGAAGAGTGTCAGTTTCTTTCACTGTGATAATCCTTGTTTCTAGGGACAGGGAAGGACAGTGAGGGAAATTCTCCTTGTGCTATAGTGTGCTTTAAAAAAACATTTTTTCTAGGGACAGAAAACTATAGGTAGGAAGAGTGTCAGTTTCTTTCACTGTGATAATCCTTGTTTCTAGGGACAGGGAAGGACAGTGAGGGAAATTCTCCTTGTGCTATAGTGTGCTTTAAAAAAACATTTTTTCTAGGGACAGAAAACTATAGGTAGGAAGAGTGTCAGTTTCTTTCACTGTGATAATCCTTGTTTCTAGGGACAGGGAAGGACAGTGAGGGAAATTCTCCTTGTGCTATAGTGTGCTTTAAAAAAACATTTTTTCTAGGGACAGAAAACTATAGGTAGGAAGAGTGTCAGTTTCTTTCACTGTGATAATCCTTGTTTCTAGGGACAGGGAAGGACAGTGAGGGAAATTCTCCTTGTGCTATAGTGTGCTTTAAAAAAACATTTTTTCTAGGGACAGAAAACTATAGGTAGGAAGAGTGTCAGTTTCTTTCACTGTGATAATCCTTGTTTCTAGGGACAGGGAAGGACAGTGAGGGAAATTCTCCTTGTGCTATAGTGTGCTTTAAAAAAAACATTTTTTCTAGGGACAGAAAACTATAGGTAGGAAGAGTGTCAGTTTCTTTCACTGTGATAATCCTTGTTTCTAGGGACAGGGAAGGACAGTGAGGGAAATTCTCCTTGTGCTATAGTGTGCTTTAAAAAAACATTTTTTCTAGGGACAGAAAACTATAGGTAGGAAGAGTGTCAGTTTCTTTCACTGTGATAATCCTTGTTTCTAGGGACAGGGAAGGACAGTGAGGGAAATTCTCCTTGTGCTATAGTGTGCTTTAAAAAAACATTTTTTCTAGGGACAGAAAACTATAGGTAGGAAGAGTGTCAGTTTCTTTCACTGTGATAATCCTTGTTTCTAGGGACAGGGAAGGACAGTGAGGGAAATTCTCCTTGTGCTATAGTGTGCTTTAAAAAAAAATTTTTTCTAGGGACAGAAAACTATAGGTAGGAAGAGTGTCAGTTTCTTTCACTGTGATAATCCTTGTTTCTAGGGACAGGGAAGGACAGTGAGGGAAATTCTCCTTGTGCTATAGTGTGCTTTAAAAAAACATTTTTTCTAGGGACAGAAAACTATAGGTAGGAAGAGTGTCAGTTTCTTTCACTGTGATAATCCTTGTTTCTAGGGACAGGGAAGGACAGTGAGGGAAATTCTCCTTGTGCTATAGTGTGCTTTAAAAAAACATTTTTTCTAGGGACAGAAAACTATAGGTAGGAAGAGTGTCAGTTTCTTTCACTGTGATAATCCTTGTTTCTAGGGACAGGGAAGGACAGTGAGGGAAATTCTCCTTGTGCTATAGTGTGCTTTAAAAAAACATTTTTTCTAGGGACAGAAAACTATAGGTAGGAAGAGTGTCAGTTTCTTTCACTGTGATAATCCTTGTTTCTAGGGACAGGGAAGGACAGTGAGGGAAATTCTCCTTGTGCTATAGTGTGCTTTAAAAAAACATTTTTTCTAGGGACAGAAAACTATAGGTAGGAAGAGTGTCAGTTTCTTTCACTGTGATAATCCTTGTTTCTAGGGACAGGGAAGGACAGTGAGGGAAATTCTCCTTGTGCTATAGTGTGCTTTAAAAAAAACATTTTTTCTAGGGACAGAAAACTATAGGTAGGAAGAGTGTCAGTTTCTTTCACTGTGATAATCCTTGTTTCTAGGGACAGGGAAGGACAGTGAGGGAAATTCTCCTTGTGCTATAGTGTGCTTTAAAAAAACATTTTTTCTAGGGACAGAAAACTATAGGTAGGAAGAGTGTCAGTTTCTTTCACTGTGATAATCCTTGTTTCTAGGGACAGGGAAGGACAGTGAGGGAAATTCTCCTTGTGCTATAGTGTGCTTTAAAAAAACATTTTTTCTAGAGACAGAAAACTATAGGTAGGAAGAGTGTCAGTTTCTTTCACTGTGATAATCCTTGTTTCTAGGGACAGGGAAGGACAGTGAGGGAAATTCTCCTTGTGCTATAGTGTGCTTTAAAAAAATATTTTTTCTAGGGACAGAAAACTATAGGTAGGAAGAGTGTCAGTTTCTTTCACTGTGATAATCCTTGTTTCTAGGGACAGGGAAGGACAGTGAGGGAAATTCTCCTTGTGCTATAGTGTGCTTTAAAAAAACATTTTTTCTAGGGACAGAAAACTATAGGTAGGAAGAGTGTCAGTTTCTTTCACTGTGATAATCCTTGTTTCTAGGGACAGGGAAGGACAGTGAGGGAAATTCTCCTTGTGCTATAGTGTGCTTTAAAAAAACATTTTTTCTAGGGACAGAAAACTATAGGTAGGAAGAGTGTCAGTTTCTTTCACTGTGATAATCCTTGTTTCTAGGGACAGGGAAGGACAGTGAGGGAAATTCTCCTTGTGCTATAGTGTGCTTTAAAAAAACATTTTTTCTAGGGACAGAAAACTATAGGTAGGAAGAGTGTCAGTTTCTTTCACTGTGATAATCCTTGTTTCTAGGGACAGGGAAGGACAGTGAGGGAAATTCTCCTTGTGCTATAGTGTGCTTTAAAAAAACATTTTTTCTAGGGACAGAAAACTATAGGTAGGAAGAGTGTCAGTTTCTTTCACTGTGATAATCCTTGTTTCTAGGGACAGGGAAGGACAGTGAGGGAAATTCTCCTTGTGCTATAGTGTGCTTTAAAAAAACATTTTTTCTAGGGACAGAAAACTATAGGTAGGAAGAGTGTCAGTTTCTTTCACTGTGATAATCCTTGTTTCTAGGGACAGGGAAGGACAGTGAGGGAAATTCTCCTTGTGCTATAGTGTGCTTTAAAAAAACATTTTTTCTAGGGACAGAAAACTATAGGTAGGAAGAGTGTCAGTTTCTTTCACTGTGATAATCCTTGTTTCTAGAGACAGGGAAGGACAGTGAGGGAAATTCTCCTTGTGCTATTGTGTGCTTTAAAAAAACATTTTTTCTAGGGACAGAAAACTATAGTTAGGAAGAGTGTCAGTTTCTTTCACTGTGATAATCCTTGTTTCTAGAGACAGGGAAGGACAGTGAGGGAAATTCTCCTTGTGCTATAGTGTGCTTTAAAAAAAACATTTTTTCTAGGGACAGAAAACTATAGGTAGGAAGAGTGTCAGTTTCTTTCACTGTGATAATCCTTGTTTCTAGGGACAGGGAAGGACAGTGAGGGAAATTCTCCTTGTGCTATAGTGTGCTTTAAAAAAACATTTTTTCTAGGGACAGAAAACTATAGGTAGGAAGAGTGTCAGTTTCTTTCACTGTGATAATCCTTGTTTCTAGGGACAGGGAAGGACAGTGAGGGAAATTCTCCTTGTGCTATAGTGTGCTTTAAAAAAACATTTTTTCTAGGGACAGAAAACTATAGGTAGGAAGAGTGTCAGTTTCTTTCACTGTGATAATCCTTGTTTCTAGAGACAGGGAAGGACAGTGAGGGAAATTCTCCTTGTGCTATTGTGTGCTTTAAAAAAACATTTTTTCTAGGGACAGAAAACTATAGGTAGGAAGAGTGTCAGTTTCTTTCACTGTGATAATCCTTGTTTCTAGAGACAGGGAAGGACAGTGAGGGAAATTCTCCTTGTGCTATAGTGTGCTTTAAAAAAACATTTTTTCTAGGGACAGAAAACTATAGGTAGGAAGAGTGTCAGTTTCTTTCACTGTGATAATCCTTGTTTCTAGGGACAGGGAAGGACAGTGAGGGAAATTCTCCTTGTGCTATAGTGTGCTTTAAAAAAACATTTTTTCTAGGGACAGAAAACTATAGGTAGGAAGAGTGTCAGTTTCTTTCACTGTGATAATCCTTGTTTCTAGGGACAGGGAAGGACAGTGAGGGAAATTCTCCTTGTGCTATAGTGTGCTTTAAAAAAACATTTTTTCTAGGGACAGAAAACTATAGGTAGGAAGAGTGTCAGTTTCTTTCACTGTGATAATCCTTGTTTCTAGGGACAGGGAAGGACAGTGAGGGAAATTCTCCTTGTGCTATAGTGTGCTTTAAAAAAACATTTTTTCTAGGGACAGAAAACTATAGGTAGGAAGAGTGTCAGTTTCTTTCACTGTGATAATCCTTGTTTCTAGGGACAGGGAAGGACAGTGAGGGAAATTCTCCTTGTGCTATAGTGTGCTTTAAAAAAACATTTTTTCTAGGGACAGAAAACTATAGGTAGGAAGAGTGTCAGTTTCTTTCACTGTGATAATCCTTGTTTCTAGGGACAGGGAAGGACAGTGAGGGAAATTCTCCTTGTGCTATAGTGTGCTTTAAAAAAACATTTTTTCTAGGGACAGAAAACTATAGGTAGGAAGAGTGTCAGTTTCTTTCACTGTGATAATCCTTGTTTCTAGGGACAGGGAAGGACAGTGAGGGAAATTCTCCTTGTGCTATAGTGTTCTTTAAAAAAACATTTTTTCTAGGGACAGAAAACTATAGGTAGGAAGAGTGTCAGTTTCTTTCACTGTGATAATCCTTGTTTCTAGGGACAGGGAAGGACAGTGAGGGAAATTCTCCTTGTGCTATAGTGTGCTTTAAAAAAACATTTTTTCTAGGGACAGAAAACTATAGGTAGGAAGAGTGTCAGTTTCTTTCACTGTGATAATCCTTGTTTCTAGGGACAGGGAAGGACAGTGAGGGAAATTCTCCTTGTGCTATAGTGTGCTTTAAAAAAACATTTTTTCTAGGGACAGAAAACTATAGGTAGGAAGAGTGTCAGTTTCTTTCACTGTGATAATCCTTGTTTCTAGGGACAGGGAAGGACAGTGAGGGAAATTCTCATTGTGCTATACTGTGCTAAAGCATTCCTCATCAACCATCTTTGAAATCCTTGTTTTTTGGACAGTCAGGGAAATTGTCGTTGTGCTATTCTGTGCAAAAGCAATCATCCTCAACCATATTTAGAAATCCTTAAGTAAAGGGACAGAGAAGGACACCTGAAGGTAGCCCTTATTGCTTTTTTCCCATCTCCCTGCAGGCCATCTATTAGAATGTCTGGAAGGCAAACAAGGAGAGGCAGACAGTCAGGAGGCAATAAAAGAGGGCAAGCAGGCTCTGTGTTTGGGGGCAACAGTGCTGGTCGTGGACGCGGTGCATTGTCATCAGCACATGGCCATGGGACACGCTTGTCCTTCTTTTCGGCAGATGGACATGTTGAGCCACATCATGCCGAAGACTTGGTAGAGTGGATGACCAAGCCCTCCTCCTCCTCCTCATCCTCTCTCACCCAGGCTCAGGGTACTGGCAAAGCAGCTGCCAAAGCGTCCTCTTCCCTGGTATCAATGTCAGACTCATCATCAGTCACTCCTTCCCTAGACCCACCATGTCCTCCTCCTGAGGAGTCCCCCGAACTGTTTGAGCACAGTGTTGGGTACATGCTCCAGGAGGATGCCCAGCGTTTCGAAGGGTCTGATGATGAAACCCAGCTACAGGAAGGCAGTAGCGTGAGAGCAGACAGAGGGGATGCTCAAGAAGGACACCAATCTGGCAGTCATGTTCCAGCAGCTGCAGCATACTGCCAGATTGGCTCCAGTGATGAGGAGGGAGGGGATGATGAGGTCACTGACTCCACGTGGGTGCCTAATAGGAGAGAGGAGGAGGAGGAGGATGAGGAGGAGGCACATCTCCAACGAGGCAGGATGCCCTTTGGTGGCCAGCGTAAGGGCAGTACACCGACGGAATCACACCGCAGAGCTCCGCCTGTGCAGGGCGCTGCCTCTGCCCGTCATTCAAAAAGTTCTTTGGTGTGGGCCTTTTTTGAGGCTAGTACATCAGATCGCACAGCTGCTGTTTGCAACATATGTCTCAAGCGTATATCGCGTGGCCAAAACATCAGCCGCTTGGGTACCACATGCCTGACCAGACATATGTTGACCTGCCATGCAGCTCGATGGCAAGCCTACCTCAAAGACCCACACCAAAGAACAAAGCGGACCTCTCCTTGCACCGCATCAGCTGGGATCTCCAACCCCACTATAACTTCAGTCCTCTCTGAAACATGCACTGAGAGGAATGAAGGTGTAGAATTAGGTGTGTCACAGCCAAGTACTTGCGGCCACTCTGCTAGCAGTACACCGACGTCCGATTCTAGCAGGCAAATTTCCCTGCCCCAGCTGCTGGACCGTCGAAAGAAGTTCACTCCCAGCCATCCACATGCCCAGCGGTTGAATGCTAGCTTGGCTAAATTGCTAGCGCTTCAACTGCTGCCTTTTCAGTTGGTAGACTCGGCCCCCTTCCGTGAGTTTGTGCAATGTGCGGTTCCTCAGTGGCAGGTTCCCAAACGCCACTTTTTCTCACGGAAGGCTATTCCGGCTCTCTACCGGCATGTGGAAGGCAATGTCTTGGCCTCGCTGGACAGGGCGGTCAGCGGTAAGGTGCATATTACCGCTGACTCATGGTCCAGCAGGCATGGACAGGGACGTTACCTTTCTTTCACGGCCCATTGGGTCACTCTTTTGGCAGCTGGGAAGGATGCAGGACAAGGTGCAGTAGTGTTGGAGGTTGTTCCACCGCCACGCCTCCAAAATGCTACTACTGGTTGTGACACACCTCTCTCCTCCACCCCCTCCTCTTCTTCTTCCTCCATGGCCTCTTCCTGTGGTTTGTCCTATGAACCAGCGGTGCTCCGTAGCCGTTCAAGGGGCTACGCAAGTACGCAGGCAAAAAGATGCCATGCCGTGCTTGCGCTGGTGTGTTTGGGGGACAGAAGCCACACTGGGGCAGAGGTCCTGTCTGCTCTGCAGGGCCAGGCCGAGAGGTGGTTGACGCCACGCCAGCTTAAGCCAGGAATGGTGGTTTGCGACAATGGCACCAACCTCCTCTCCGCCCTCCGACAGGGACAACTGACCCATGTGCCCTGTGTGGCTCACGTCCTTAACCTGGTGGTGCAGCGGTTCTTGGGTAGGTACCCGGGCTTACAGGATGTCCTGAGGCAGGCCAGGAAAGTCTGTGTGCATTTCCGCAGATCTTATAATGCCAGTGCTCGCCTGGCTGAGCTGCAAAAGGAGTTGAACCTGCCCAAGAACCGCCTTATATGTGACATGCCCACCAGGTGGAACTCAACGTTGGCCATGCTGCAGCGGCTGCACACGCAGCAGAGGGCCATCAATGAGTACCTGTGTGACTACGGCACCAGGACAGGGTCAGGGGAGCTTGGTTTTTTTTCTCCACGCCAGTGGGGCATGATCAGGGATGCATGCACTGTCCTGGCACCATTTGAGGAGGCCACGAGGATGGTGAGCAGTGACAGTGCATGCATCAGTGACACTGTACCTCTTGTCCACCTGTTGGAGCACACGCTGCGTGGAATAATGGACAGGGCACTTGAGGCAGAACAGAGGCAGGAAGAGGAGGACTTCCTTGCCTCTCAAGGCCCCCTTTACCCAGACAGTGTTCCTTCTATCCCACCCATCGCACAGGAAGAGGACGAGGAGGAGGAGGAGGAGGAGGATTGTGTCAGCATGGAGGTGGAGGCTGGCACTCAGCATCATCAGCAGCAGTCTTTTAGGGATGATTTACAGTCCCAAGAAACCAGTGGACTTGTACGTGGCTGGGAGGAGGTGGCTGCGGATCATGTCGTCCTTAGTGACCCAGAGGACTCCGGAGCGAATGCCTCAGCAAACCTACGCTGCATGGCCTCCCTGATCCTGCAAAGTCTGCGGAAGGATCCTCGTATTCTTCGGATCAAGGAGAGGGACCATTACTGGCTGGCCACTCTCCTTGATCCACGGTACAAGGGTAAGGTTGCGGACCTTATGTTACCGTCGCAGAGGGAGCAGAGGATGAGACAACTCCGGGAGGCCTTGCAGAAAGGTCTGTGCAACGCGTTCCCAGAGACTGGGAGGTTACAAACTCCTGGTCCTGGACAACGAGTTGCTGAGGCTTCGGCCAGTCAAAGAAGGAGCGGTGGGGAAGGTGGCCGTCTGACCGATGCGTTCAGACAATTCTTTAGTCCGCAGCCCCAAAGTATGATCGGTTCCAGCAACCATCGCCAGCGTCTGATAAACATGGTGCAGGAATATCTAGGGGCAAGGTCAGACTTGGACACCTTCCCCACCGAAAATCCTC
The DNA here is from genome assembly GCA_029206835.1 of Rana muscosa. NCBI lineage: Eukaryota > Metazoa > Chordata > Amphibia > Anura > Ranidae > Rana > Rana muscosa. The sequence continues at coordinate 240,238,304 of CM055126.1, forward strand.
TGGCTTACTGGGTCTTGAGGATGGATCACTGGCCAGAGCTTGCACAGTATGCAATTGAGCTACTGGCCTGTCCTGCATCCAGCGTTCTTTCGGAACGCACATTCAGTGCTGCTGGAGGATTTGTCACGGATCACAGGGTGCGCCTGTCCACCGACTCGGTTGATCGACTGACTTTCATCAAGATGAACCAGTCTTGGATCACCACCAGCTACCACACACCTGATGCTGATATAACAGACTAATTGATTTTAACATGTCACATCCCTTCAAGACTGATGCTGATGCTGAGTGCCTGTGCTGTTATGTTGACTGGCTATCCTCCTCCTCCGAGTCCTCAATGATACGATTGATGATGTTAGCTTGGAAGATCATTTTTGTTTATGGGTGCCGCCACCAGTGGCTAAGGCCCAATTTTTCAGCCCCTGTTTTACAGGGGCGTGTAATTACAATTTTTTTAGCAATAATTTGCCATAGGGCTCATTGCTGTGCTCCAAGTACAGTATCTGTGAGGGGTTGGAGTGTTGTGGCACCAGTGCCTAAGGCCCAATTTTTCAAGCCCCTGTTTAACAGGGGCGTGTCATTACAATTTTTGAAGCAATACTTTGCAACAGGGCTCATTGCTGTGCTCCAAGTACAGTATCTGTGAGGGGTTGTAGTGTTGTGCCACCAGTGCCTAAGGCCCAATTTTTCAGCCCCTGTTCAACAGGGGCATGTAATTACAATTCTTGATCTAATAATTCACAGCAGGGCCCATTGCTGCACCCACCAAGAGTAACTCTGAGGGCTTACAGTGTTGTGGCAACGCCACCACCACCACCACCACGAAAGGCCCAATTTTTCAGCCCCTGTTCAAAAGGGGCATGTAATTACAATTCTTGATCTAATAATTCACAGCAGGGCCCATTCCTGCACCCACCAAGAGTAACTCTGAGGGCTTACAGTGTTGTGGCAACGCCACCACCACCACCACCACGAAAGGCCCAATTTTTCAGCCCCTGTTCAAAAGGGGCATGTAATTACAATTCTTGATCTAATAATTCACAGCAGGGCCCATTCCTGCACCCACCAAGAGTAACTCTGAGGGCTTACAGTGTTGTGGCAATACCACCACCACCACCACCACCACGAAAGGCCCAATTTTTCAGCCCCTGTTCAACAGGGGCATGCAATTACAATTCTTGATCTAATAATTCACAGCAGGGCCCATTGCTGCACCCACCAAGAGTAACTGTCAGGGCTTACAGTGTTGTGGCACCAGCACCACCATCAAAGCCCAATTTTTACTACCACTGTTCAACAATTATATGTAATTAAAATTCCTGATATAATAGTTGACAGCAGGGCGTTCCAGCACCAACCAACAGTAACTGTGAGTGCTTACAGTGTTGTGCCAACACCAACAACTAAGGGGCCTATTTCTGCAGAGTATATACGGCAGGTCCCTACTTTCAAACATCCAACTTACAAACGACTCCTACTTGCAAACGCAAGAAGACAACAGGAAGTGAGAGGAAATCTACCCCTTGGAAGGAAAATTCTCTCCTGTAAGAATTAATATGGGAGAAAGGTGTCTCCTCTGTACTGATGCTTTATCAGCAATCCTTGTTTCAAGAAAAACACCACATTTCAAAAACAGTTGTCATTGGGACGGAAAGTGAGGTGAAATGTTCTGAACAGGGGCACAGACAGCAAAACAAATGTTACAGGGGTGATAACCCTTACCTATGTTTTCCAAAAAGTTTAAAAATAGATTTTTGGGCTGGAGCTACACTTAAACAATGTACCTGTTCAAAATTACAAACAGATTCTACATAAGAACAAACCTACAGTCCCTGTCTTGTATGCACCGCCTGTATACGGCTGTTCAGAGTATATAGGGCCTTTTTTATTTTATGTGCGGGGTTCCCCTTAATATCCATACAAGACCCAAAGGGGCTGGTAATGGGCTGGGGTAGGGGGGGGTCATGGGGTAGCTATGCCATTTTTCTTAAAGATTTTCATCCATATTACCGGGACCAGACATTACATTAAAGCCGCAAGCAGTTTTAAATGGCTTTTTTTTCCTTTCGAAGTGTCATTTTGTGCAGGGACAGTTCTAAACACGGGAAACACGTGGCACTTCACAGGCATACTTTAGACACCCCCCAGGTACGATATTTAAAGGAATATTTGACTTTTCTTTTTTTTCACTTTATGCATCATTAAAATGACTTCTCCCGAAAAACGACCGTTTTTAAAACTTCTTTTTGCATTGATACATGTCCCCTGGTGCACAACCCGGGTTCCCAAACCCTTTTTAGGACAATAACATGCATAATAGTTGTTATAATTAGCACTTTAGAATTCGAACGTTCGCATCCATTGTATTTAATAGGGTTCTAATGTTCGTACGAACTTTCGGTCCGTTCGCGGGTTCTGGTGCGAACCGAACCCGGGGGTGTTCGGCTCATCACTACTCCTCATCAGTGCTGCCTATCAGTGCTGCTTATCACGGCTGCCTCATAAGTGCTGCCCCATTGGTGCCTATCAGTGTTGCCTCATCAGTTCCCTTCAATGCAGCCTGTCAGTGCCAATCAGTGCAGTCTCATCAGCGCACATCAGTAAAGGAGAAAAAATTACTTCTTTTCATTTTTAGCAAAAAATTAAAAACCCAGTGGTGATTAAATACCATCAAAAGAAAGTTCTAAAAAAAGCGATAACATTATTATTTGGTTACAGTATTGCATGACCGCGCAATTGTCATTAAAACTGCAACAGCGCTGAAATCTGGTAATCAGCCTGGGCCGGCAGTAGCTAAAATTGCCCGGTACTGAAGTGGTTAATCACCAATGGGTTTTTTTTTTTTTCATATATGAATGAAAAAATACCAAAAATCAATCTCGAACCCCCCCCCCTCCCTAATATTTTCTACTTTCTGTTATAAAACATATCCAATCAAATCTTCATCAACTTAGGCCAAAATGTATTCTGCTACATGTGTTTGATAAACACCAAACTGCGTTTTTGGGGACACTAGTGTAGTTCTGACACACCTCCCAACTTTTTGAGATGGGAATGAGGGACACCTATTAGCAAAAGTACGTAGGGATAGGACACACCCCCTTAACCACTTCAACCCAGGGCTTTTTTTACCACCTCAATACCGGGCCTATTCTGGCACTTCTCTCCTACATGTACAAATCATTATTCTTTTGTTAGAAAATTCCTCAGAACCCCCAAACATTATATATGTTTTTTTTTAGCAGACACTCTAGGGAATAAAATGACGGTCAATGCAACTTTTTTTCTTGCACGGTATTTGCGCAATAATTTTTCAAACGCCTTTTTTTGGGAAGAAAAATGGTTTCATGAATTAAAAAATAACAAAACAGTAAAGTTAGCCCAATTTTTTGGGAAAATATGAAAGATGATGTTACGCCGAGTAAATAGATACCTAACATGTCACGCTTTAAAATTGCGCACACTCATGGAATGGCTCCAAACTTAGGTACTTAAAAATCTCCATAGGCGACGCTTTAATTTTTTTTTTCAGGTTACCAGGTTAGAGTTACAGAGGAGGTCTAGTGCTAGAATTGTTGCACGCGCTCTAACGCACGCGACGATACCTCACATATGTGGTTTGAACGGCGTTTACATATGTGGACGGGACTTACGTGTGCGTTCACTTCTGATCGTGAGCTACCGGGGACAGGGGCTTTTTAATTAATTTATTCTTATTATTTTTTTTATTTTACTTATTTTTTTTTATTTTTACACTTATTTGAATTTTTATTTATTTTTGATCACTTTTATTCCTATTACAAGGAATGTAAACATCCCTTGTAATAGGAATGTGTGTGACAGGTCCTCTTTATGGAGAGATGCGGGGTCAATAAGACCCCACATCTCTCCTCCGGGCTGGAAAGCATGAGATCGTGAAAAAAATGTCACTGATCTCATGTTTACTAGCCGCAATGGCGGCTTTGTTTACATCTGAGGACCCGGGCGTGACGTCATCACATCGCGCCCGGGCCTCCGACGGTCATAGAGATGACTGGTGATCATCTAGTCACCAGTCATCTCTATGCTTCCTATTGTGCGCTGGACGATACATTCTCTGGGCCCCCGATGGCACGGGAGAGCCCGGAGAAGCACTGGATGGTGGCGGGAGGGGGGGATGTCCCCTCCCGCCGCCTATAAGAACGATCAAGCGGCTGAACCGTCACTATGATTGTTCTTATGGTGCACAGAATCGCCGGCAAAACAGAAGGATATCTGAATGATGCCTCTAGCTGCACCCATCATTCAGCTATCCCCCCCACAAAGCCCAGAACGTCATATGACGCCCACCCAGGATGGAAGATCCCATCTGTGGACGTCATTTGACTATGGGCGGGTAGGGAAGTGGTTAAAGAATACAAAAAAAAATATTAGTTAAAACCACAAGTTCTTTTTTTTTTTACCACTACTATTCCTTTATATTGGCTTTTAAAATTTACAAATGCAGCAATTTAGAATTTGGATGAAAGGTTTAGCACTGGGGAAATACTTTTTGAAAGATAAAAAGTGCATTTTATATACAACTCTATAGATCAGACCAAATCAGGGACAAATGAGGAGAAAAAAGAGACATTGTTCCAAATCAGGGACAGTTGAGAGCTTTGGTTTTGATTGTAATCAAGATCAGTGGCAGCCCGTCCATTAGGGGCACCCAGGCGCCTCCCCCTCTCTCCAGGCCACCCCCTATATGGTAATGGATAGATTCATGCATAGCATGAATCTATCCATGGCTGCCGTGGCCCCCTATACATGCGTCCGGCCCCTTTCGGTTCACCGGGCGCATGAATTACAGCGGCAGAGGATTTTTTTGAAGCACCTGATTAGAGCCAGAGGCTCTAATAGGCTTCAAAATAAGGTGGGCTCGGGTCGCAGAGCATTGCGCTACGAGCCCACCCAGGTGTGTTACAACAGCGAATGAATATTCGCTGTTGAAACACTGATCCTCAATTCGGCCAATCAGAAGCGGGTGTGAGACCCGTTTTTCCGATTGCCCGAAATAAGAAGACTCCCGATTGGCCACAGAGGAGGAGGGAAGAAACATAAGCCGCCGCCGTGGAGAGCAGGAGAACGGGAAGCCGCCGGTGATGGAAAGCAGGAGAACGGAAGGCCGCCACCACCGAGCAGGGGGAAAGTCGCCAGTGATGGAGCAAGTGACCAACCGACCAACTGACCGACCGGGGGGGCCACCAGCCGCCACTGATCAAGATACTGATCCAAACAGACACTATACCAGTAAAGGCAGTGCTCAGCTCACTAGTGTGTCTCTGATAGGGTGGCAGGAAATCTGGCATTAACAGACACTGGCAGGGAGGGTCATTAACTGACACTGATGCCGCTAGTCAGTGGTCACCAAAAAGAAAACTGGCCCTTTAAGAGTTTTTAATTTTTTTTATGTCTTTTTTTCACACATGGCGGCGCGACCATAGTGGGCGCAGAAGCGCCGCTACCGCTTGCTTCTGCGCCCGGCCGTCACTCACCACAACAATACATAGGTTCATGCATTGCATGAACCTATGTATTGCTGCCGCCCACTATTCAGATGGCCGGCCCCTTGAGCGCCGGTCATCTGAATAACAGCGTCTGATTGGCCTTTAGAAGTGCCTATCAGAGCCAGCGGCTCTGATAGGCTTCCCGACTACAGCCTGAGGGCTGTAATCGGCTTCTAAATATCTAGTGAGAGGACGCACAAGGGTGCGTTCCCTGGCCAATCAGGTTCACCGGGTCTGGTTACCGGTAACCTGATTGGCTGAAGTGACATCAAGGGCGGGAGAAGACATCGAGGGCGGGAGAAGACATCGAGGACGGAAGAAGGACGGCGCTGACTCGAGGAAGGTAAGTGCAGGGCTGGGGGGGACAAACTGGCTGTATTATGAGGACAAACTGGCTGCATATGGGGGAGAAAGTGGCTGTATTATGGGGGAGAAACTGGCTGTATTATGGGGGAGAAACTGGCTTTATTATGGGGGAGAAACTGGCTGTATTATGGGGGACAAACTGGCTGCATATGGGGGACAAACTGGCTGCATATGGGGGACAAACTGGCTGCATATGGGGGAGAAACTGGCTGTATATGGGGGACAAACTGGCTGCATATGGGGGAGAAACTGGCTGCATTATGGGGAGAAACTGGCTGCATTATGGGGGACAAACTGGCTGCATATGGGGGAGAAACTGGCTGCATATGGGGAAGAAACTGGTTGCATATGGGGGAGAAACTGGCTGCATATGGGGGAGAAACTGGCTGCATATGGGGGAGAAACTGGCTGTATATGGGGGACAAACTGGCTGCATATGGGGGAGAAACTGGCTGTATTATGGGGGACAAACTGGCTGCATATGGGGAAGAAACTGGCTGCATATGGGGTAGAAACTGGCTGCATATGGGGAAGAAACTGGCTGTATAATGGGGGAGAAACTGGCTGCATATGGGGAAGAAACTGGCTGCATATGGGGGAGAAACTGGCTGCATATGGGGGAGAAACTGGCTGCATATGTGGGAGAAACTGGCTGCTTATGGGGGAGAAACTGGCTGCATATGGGGGAGAAACTGGATGTATTATGGGGGAGAAACTGGCTGTATTATGGGGGAGAAACTGGCTGTATATGGGGACAAACTGGCTGCATATGGGGACAAACTGGCTGCATATGGGGGACAAACTGGCTGCATATGGGGGACAAACTGGCTGCATATGGGGGAGAAACTGGCTGTATTATGGGGGAGAAACTGGCTGTATTATGGGGGAGAAACTGGCTGTATATGGGGGAGAAACTGGCTGTATATGGGGGAGAAACTGGCTTTATTATGGGGGAGAAACTGGCTGTATTATGGGGGAGAAACTGGCTGTATTATGGGGGAGAAACTGGCTGTATTATGGGGGAGAAACTGGCTGCATATGGGGGAGAAACTGGCTGCATATGGGGGAGAAACTGGCTGCATATGGGGGAGAAACTGGCTGTATTATGGGGGAGAAACTGGCTGCATATGGGGGACAAACTGGCTGTATTATGGGGGACAAACTGGCTGTATTATGGGGGACAAACTGGCTGTATTATGGGGGAGAAACTGGCTGTATTATTGGGGGAGAAACTGGCTGTATTATGGGGGGCAAACTGGCTGTATTATTGGGGGAGAAACTGGCTGTATTATGGGGGAGAAACTGGCTGTATTATGGGGGAGAAACTGGCTGTATTATTGGGGGAGAAACTGGCTGTATTATTGGGGGAGAAACTGGCTGTATTATGGGGGGAGAAACTGGCTGTATTATGGGGGGAAACTGGCTGCATTTGGGGACAAACTAGTGGCGTTTGGGCACAGTGGCTGCGTTTAATGGGCACAGTGGCGGCAATTGATGATTTTTTTTTTTTCAGTTTGTTTGCGCCCCCCCAAAAAATTTGAGCACCAGCCGCCACTGCCACTAGTGATACTAATACAGTGATCAGGGAAAATACTGTACACTGTACTAATGACACTGGCTGGGAAGGAGTTAACATCAAGGAGTGATCAAAGGGTTAACTGCGTGCCTAACAAAAGTAATGTCTTTTTATCCCGGAATTCAGAGTTGATTTCAGGGAGAAGAAACAGATCGCCTCAGTGTGAAAGGGGCCTAAGAGCCGTCTTAGTTAGAGCTACCACTGGCACTTTCACTCAAAGGAAAGCAGCATACAGTCAGTAGGATTTTGGAGCTCAGGTCAGTACTCACAAGGATAGCTGAACACTTCCCAGTATCCACCAGACACTCTTCTGTGAGGGAGGGGTTAATGCCCACAATGCCACAGGACAGCTATGCACCCTTCAGCTTCCATCGGGCACTCTTCAGTGAGCTTTTCAGATCAGATCCTTAGCTTCAAAAGGTTTTAGAAATAGGCCTCCCAGCTATGCCTCAGCTGGGACCTTGATGAATACGACGCAAACTTGAGTAGTCTGTTTCAAAGGGAATAAGCCCCTGAGGCTGAGTGATCCTCCAGCAGGACTAGACCAGGGCTGGTCCAGGCCTTATGCCGCGTACACACGATCGTGATTCAAACGAGGGAACGGCATTTTCTCCCACACACGACCGTTTTTCCCGTCATTTTTTTCTTTGTCGAGAAAAACGACCGTCTGTGGGAAAACTGCCGCGGAAAAAAATGATGGAAAAAACGATGAGAAAATTTAGAACATGTTCTAATTTCTCTCGTCGTTTTTCCTGCCGTTTTTCTCAACGAGAAAAACGGCATAAAGCCCACAGACGATCGTTTTTCTCGGCGAAAAAAAAAAATGTCATTTTTCCCGACGGGAAAAATGATCGTGTGTACGCGGCATTAGACTATTTGTGCCCCTCTCCAGCCACCTACTGGGCACACCTCCCCAGGGATTGGCTGAAGCACCCTAAATATTCAGGCTGCTCATTTGACTTTCCAGCCCACTATGTTCTAGAAACCTCTAAAAGGCAGGGGGAAGCAAACAAACCTGCAACCTGTGAACTCTAGAACAGCCCAAAGCAATCAGTAGCTGCTCTATTGATTACAGAGGAGCCAAAAACAACTAAATTTCCCCAACATCCTAGAAATCTATCCAGTAGGGTACTACATTTTTTTTTTTTTAACCAAAAGCAAGGCCCACCTCTGAGCACCGTCCCTTGGTTCCAGCCCTTACCCACCTCCCAGTACCACCTCTTTTATAGAATACAGAAACAAGCATCAATTTGTGGTGCTAAATATGGAATTAGTTAATGATAACAGGAAAGGTAGTAAAATAGATCAAGCAGCAATGGACACCCCAGCGAGAATAGATCCACCCCAGCAACAATGGACTCCCAACAGCCAGCACCGATAGACCCTCCAGCAGCCAACAACAATATACCCCTCCCTCAACAGTAGATCTCTCCAAGCAACGATTGACCCCTTGCAACATAAGACCCACCCCCAGAAACAATAAATTCCCCACCAGCAACTGTAGACTTGCCCAGCAACAATAGACCTCCCGGCAGAAATAGATACCCTCAAGCAACAAAAGATTCCCAAGCAGCCAGCATCAAATGACCCCCCAGTAGCCAACAACAAAGACCCCTCCCTGAACAGTAGATTCCTGCTAGCAACGATTGACCCCTCAACAACATAAGACCCACCCCAGCAACAATAGACCCCCCCCAGCAACAGAAGACTTCCCCAGCAACAATAGACCCCCTTCCTCTGCAAAAATGTTACCCCTCCAGCAACAATGGATGTCACCAATTTACAAGCCGAGCTCAATGCTCTGTCTAATTGGGCGACTATGTGGCAGATGAGGTTTAATGTTGATAAATATAAAGTTATGCACTTAGGGGCTAAGAATATGAATGCATCATACATACTAGGGGGAGTACAACTGGGGGGATCCGTAGTGGAGAAGGATCTGGGGGGGTCCGTAGTGGAGAAGGATCTGGGGGGATCCGTAGTGGAGAAGGATCTGGGGGTTTTGGTAGATCATAAGCTCAATAATAACATGCAATGCCAAGCTGCGGTTTCCAAAGCGAGCAAAGTCCTTTCTTGTATAAGAGAGTTATGGACTCCAGAGAGAGAGATATCATTTTGCCCCCCCTGTACAAAACATTAGTAAGACCTCATCTGAAATATGCAGATCAGTTTTGGGCCCCAGTTCTCAAAATGGATATTGGGGAACTGGAGAAAGTCCAGAGAAGGGCAAATAAACTGATAAGAGGCATGGAGGAGCTCAGCTATGAGGAAAGATTAGAGGAACTGAATTTATTCACTCTTGAGAAGAGGAGAATAAGGGGGGATATGATTAACATGTACAAATATATTAGGGGTCCATATAGTGAACTTGGCGTTGAGTTATTCACTTTACAGTCAACACAGAGGACAAGGGGGCACTCTTTACGTCTAGAGGAAAAGCGATTTCACCTCCAAATAAGGAAAGGTTTCTTCACAGTAGGAGCTGTGAAAATGTGGAATAGACTCCCTGCAGAGGTGGTTCTGGCCAGCTCAGTAGATTGCTTTAAGAAAGGCCTGGACTCTTTCTTAAATGTACATAATGTAGCGGGTGGTCATATTTAGGGGAGGCATCTGAGTGGTATCAGGCTCAGATGCAACAATTGTTAGGATTCCTGGACCAATTTATGTCAGTGGAGGATATCAATGGTGTCTAGTTCCCTGCGGCCTATGGGTGGCACTGTTGCCATGGGCTGGGGTGGAACCACCATTGGAGGGCTGTGCCCTTTGTGTCCTCTAGTGGCAGTAGTACAGTGGGGCGGGGAACCCGCTGTGCATGCTGGGAGAGGGTATAAAGGGGGCAGACATCTTCTGCACGAGGTCCGTGCCCAGGCACCTTCGGCCTGGGTGCATGTGCGTGGAGTCTCCGGGTGCCCTAGGCCCGGGGACGGAGTTGCGGTTCCACCCCAGACACCTTTAGTCTGGGGTGAGGTACTCTCTGGAGGCCTGGGGCCCAGTACCTTCGACTGGGTCCCACAAGGGATCGAGGGCTCCTAGGTTGTCCTCCGGTGTTGGACACCCGAATCTGGGACAAGGAGGCCAGGGAGGTGATCCTTCCGAAGACCCAGTGCAGCATTTGCTGGTGACGGCGGGGCCTCTGGTAACTGTCCGGATGGATGTCCTCTCTCTGACCGGGGCCATTTCCTATAGAAGGTAGTCCACGTTCTCATGGTCTGTGGCAGGGACCCATCGTGAATCAGGTCGGTGGCAGAGTCCCAACAACCAGGTCTGTGGCAGAGGCCTTATTCATCTGGTCTGTGGCAGAGACCCCCTCACGGTCCGTGGCAGCGACTGTGCGCCAAGCCTGTTCGCACTATAACGGAACAGGAGAAAACCCAAGTTCAAGTTTGTGCCTGGACCTCCTCCCCACTGTGTTCTGAACTGTTCTATGTCTAACCAGTCGCTCTTAAAGGACTATTTATTGCTCTGAAGAATAAATAAGTGTTGGACTTTCAGTGGTGTGGAACTTGACTTTCTGGGAGTTAAAGGGTAATTTTCAAGGGAAGTTTTGGCTCTGGACAGGGGCACAGGCCCGAAGGTAAAAGGTTATAGCTCACACCTCTGCACATAAGAGGATACGAGCTGGTGGTGCGTCACACTCTCCTCCCTGGTCCACCAAGACGAGAGCCATTGATCGAGAAGAGAAGGAGGGAGTGAGAGGTGAGGTCGCTACAATAATATAACTGCATACCTCCCAACTTTCAAAGTCCCACCGCGGGACATTCACAGATCTCCCCTCTCCCCTGCTAATCAAAGTTGTTGAGCGGGGGGGGGGGGGGCGCAGATCGCGGGGGGGGGCTGGTCCGAGCACTGTTGTGAACACCAATCTGGGGGGGGGGGCTTACCTGCTGGTTGATGTTTCCTTCTCTTCATGCTTCCTGCTGTGCGGGAAAGATGACACTCTCGCGGGACTGCGGGAAGGAGGAGCCTATGCGGGTAAAACCAGCAGAATCTGTGCCAGTTGGGAGGTATGTAACTGGGTACTAACATTTATAGGTAAAATTGATCCGGGGAATATCTGATTGCCTCTCGGGGGATCAGGAAGGAATTTTTTCCCCTGCTGGAGCAAATTGGATCATGCTCTGCTGGGGTTTTTCGCTTTCCTCTGAATCAACTGTGGGTATAGAATTAGGTATATGGGATTGTACGATATTTTTTTAATTTTTTTTTTATGGTTGAACTGGATGGACTTGTGTCTTTTTTCAACCTGACTAACTACTGTATGTAACTATGTAACAATAGATTCCCCAGTGCCAGCATCAATTGACTCTCCAGCACACCCCAGCACACCTTGCCATTGCATACATTCAGTTCTGGAGGTGCCGGAACTGCCTTCCCCTGCGTTCCCCCGCCTTCCTGCTGAAAAAAAGCCCTGGCCAAAAGCATAGTTTTTCTCATAACAGCTTCTTATTCTAGCTTAAGCTGTAATAGTTTTGGCTTATTATTGCACAGTAGGTTTGCGTTACGCTGTCAGGATAAGTTTATGCCAGGACAGCAGAAAGAACAGAAGTTATTTTAACAGGGATACATACATTCTGCTTTGAGCACTTTAAGCCACATGGAAAAGCTCTCTGCTATTTTTATCCGGGATGGTGAGCTCAAGACATTGACAGCAGGCTTTGAAGACGAGCACCTCCATTACCAGGCAAACATCGATCTCAAACTGCCGCTTTTCTTTCAACTAACGTTACTTTGCAATTTCTTGCAACTCTTCTTCAAATGTCTCGCTGAATCCACGGCAAACTTTTAATGAAATGGATTTGCCACAAAAGGAGCCAAACCTCGTCCTTTATTGTTGTGAACTCATCGCCAAAGTTACCTTAATTTCCACAAATGTTTTTAATTTTACTATTTATATTGTTGGCGTTCCGGTGCCATTAAAAAAATAAATGGTTTAATAGATCGACCATTGTGCTTAAATCGTGCCCGGTTCAACCACAAGCTTTATTTAAAAGTTCATAGTTATTATTTTATTTTTTTGGAAGCAGAACTGAGAATATGCTGATCCTAAGCAGAAAAACTTGGCAGAATTAAGTTGGGAGGCTTTCTAAGAACATAAAATAAAATACTGTACCTTGTTGAGATAACTGTTACTGATTGGAAGCTGCCCTTCTGCACTCTCCGGAACCCTTTGTCTGCCTTTGCTATAGTTACATTATCAGTCAGGTTATGGGAATATAAAAAAAAAAAAACATTCTTATACCCCTTAGGTCTAGTTCACATGTGTGGCTGGGGGTCAAGACCAGGATCTGAACCCATGACCTCTGCTGCATCTGGCAGTAGCTCTTCTTGATGAGCTGCCTGGGATGCTATATAGCACCCTGTCTGATTTCTTAGGACAATCTTGCCTCGTCTCTTGTTAGAGAACCTTGAACCCTTTGCTCCTTCCATGATCTCCACGATTTAAGCCATGACTCAGCACTTCATGTTTGACAGATTATTGTGCTCTCCCCAGCTGATATCTTGCTCCTTTACATGCCTGAAGCTGTATCCACTACCACTCATTACCAACCTTCGGCTTGTTCCTTGACTACGCTTCCACTTGATCCCAACCTGTAACCATTCCTTACCAACCTTTGGCTTGTTCCTTGACTACGCTTCCACTTGATCCCAACCTGTAACCATTCCTTGCCAACCTTTGGCTTGTTCCTTGACTACGCTTCCGCTTGATCCCAACCTGCAACCATTTGTTACAAACCTTTGGCTTATTTCTCGACAATGCTTTCCGCTTGATCCCTACCTGCAACTACTTGTTATCAACCTTTGGCTTGTTCCTTGACTACTATTTCACTTGATCCCAACCTGTAACCATTCCTCACCAACCTTTGGCTTGTTCCTTGACTACGTTTCCGCTTGATCCCAACCTGTAACCATTCCTTACCAACCTTTGGCTTGTTCCTTGACTATGCTTCCGCTTGATCCCAACCTGTAACCATTCCTTACCAACCTTTGACTTGTTCCTTCACTACTCTTCCGCTTGATCCCAATCTGCAACCATTTGTTACAAACCTTTGGCTTATTTCTCGACAATACTTTCCGCTTGATCCATACCTGCAACTACTTGTTATCAACCTTTGGCTTGTTCCTTGACTTCTCTTCCACTTGATCCCAACCTGTAACCATTCCTTACCAACCTTTGGCTTGTTCCTTGACTACATTTCCGCTTGATCCCAACCTGTAACCATTCCTTACTAGGGATGAGCTCGGTGTTCGAGTCGAACATACGTTCGACTCGAACATCGGCTGTTCGATCGTTCGACGAAGATCGAACGATTTGGGCCGTTCGCGCCTAATTCGAGTGACGCGAACGGCCCACAATGCACTACGCCATCGCAGTGTCATCCAGGCGCTGTGATTGGCCAAGCATGCACTGTGACCCCGCATGCTTGGCCAATCACAGCGCCGGCAGCGAGGAGAGCAATGATTGGCCACAGGCAGGATGCCTGTGGCCAATTATTGCTGAGGGTGTTTAGTACACGCCCCACACTATAAAAGGCCGCCAGCACGGCGGCCTAGTGTAGTGTGTTCCGGAGCAGGGAAAGAGAAGCATAGGCAGGGACAGTGACATTTATTTTTTCTTGCTTAACCTGGATTCCTTTAGTTTAGGGAAAGAGAAGGATAGGTAGGGAGAGTGTCAGTGTGTTTTACTGTGCGAATCCTTGTTTCTAGGGACAGGGAAGGACAGTGAGGGAAATTCTCCTTGTGCTATAGTGTGCTTTAAAAAAACATTTTTTCTAGGGACAGAAAACTATAGGTAGGGAGAGTGTCAGTGTGTTTTACTGTGCGAATCCTTGTTTCTAGGGACAGGGAAGGACAGTGAGGGAAATTCTCCTTGTGCTATAGTGTGCTTTAAAAAAACATTTTTTCTAGGGACAGAAAACTATAGGTAGGGAGAGTGTCAGTGTGTTTTACTGTGCGAATCCTTGTTTCTAGGGACAGGGAAGGACAGTGAGGGAAATTCTCCTTGTGCTATAGTGTGCTTTAAAAAAACATTTTTTCTAGGGACAGAAAACTATAGGTAGGAAGAGTGTCAGTTTCTTTCACTGTGATAATCCTTGTTTCTAGGGACAGGGAAGGACAGTGAGGGAAATTCTCCTTGTGCTATAGTGTGCTTTAAAAAAACATTTTTTCTAGGGACAGAAAACTATAGGTAGGAAGAGTGTCAGTTTCTTTCACTGTGATAATCCTTGTTTCTAGGGACAGGGAAGGACAGTGAGGGAAATTCTCCTTGTGCTATAGTGTGCTTTAAAAAAACATTTTTTCTAGGGACAGAAAACTATAGGTAGGAAGAGTGTCAGTTTCTTTCACTGTGATAATCCTTGTTTCTAGGGACAGGGAACGACAGTGAGGGAAATTCTCCTTGTGCTATAGTGTGCTTTAAAAAAACATTTTTTCTAGGGACAGAAAACTATAGGTAGGAAGAGTGTCAGTTTCTTTCACTGTGATAATCCTTGTTTCTAGGGACAGGGAAGGACAGTGAGGGAAATTCTCCTTGTGCTATAGTGTGCTTTAAAAAAACATTTTTTCTAGGGACAGAAAACTATAGGTAGGAAGAGTGTCAGTTTCTTTCACTGTGATAATCCTTGATTCTAGGGACAGGGAAGGACAGTGAGGGAAATTCTCCTTGTGTTATAGTGTGCTTTAAAAAAACATTTTTTCTAGGGACAGAAAACTATAGGTAGGGAGAGTGTCAGTGTGTTTTACTGTGCGAATCCTTGTTTCTAGGGACAGGGAAGGACAGTGAGGGAAATTCTCCTTGTGCTATAGTGTGCTTTAAAAAAACATTTTTTCTAGGGAAAGAAAACTATAGGTAGGGAGAGTGTCAGTGTGTTTTACTGTGCGAATCCTTGTTTCTAGGGACAGGGAAGGACAGTGAGGGAAATTCTCCTTGTGCTATAGTGTGCTTTAAAAAAACATTTTTTCTAGGGACAGAAAACTATAGGTAGGGAGAGTGTCAGTGTGTTTTACTGTGCGAATCCTTGTTTCTAGGGACAGGGAAGGACAGTGAGGGAAATTCTCCTTGTGCTATAGTGTGCTTTAAAAAAACATTTTTTCTAGGGACAGAAAACTATAGGTAGGAAGAGTGTCAGTTTCTTTCACTGTGATAATCCTTGTTTCTAGGGACAGGGAAGGACAGTGAGGGAAATTCTCCTTGTGCTATAGTGTGCTTTAAAAAAACATTTTTTCTAGGGACAGAAAACTATAGGTAGGAAGAGTGTCAGTTTCTTTCACTGTGATAATCCTTGTTTCTAGGGACAGGGAAGGACAGTGAGGGAAATTCTCCTTGTGCTATAGTGTGCTTTAAAAAAACATTTTTTCTAGGGACAGAAAACTATAGGTAGGAAGAGTGTCAGTTTCTTTCACTGTGATAATCCTTGTTTCTAGGGACAGGGAAGGACAGTGAGGGAAATTCTCCTTGTGCTATAGTGTGCTTTAAAAAAACATTTTTTCTAGGGACAGAAAACTATAGGTAGTCAGAGTGTCAGTTTCTTTCACTGTGATAATCCTTGTTTCTAGGGACAGGGAAGGACAGTGAGGGAAATTCTCCTTGTGCTATAGTGTGCTTTAAAAAAACATTTTTTCTAGGGACAGAAAACTATAGGTAGGAAGAGTGTCAGTTTCTTTCACTGTGATAATCCTTGTTTCTAGGGACAGGGAAGGACAGTGAGGGAAATTCTCCTTGTGCTATAGTGTGCTTTAAAAAAATTTTTTTTCTAGGGACAGAAAACTATAGGTAGGAAGAGTGTCAGTTTCTTTCACTGTGATAATCCTTGTTTCTAGGGACAGGGAAGGACAGTGAGGGAAATTCTCCTTGTGCTATAGTGTGCTTTAAAAAAACATTTTTTCTAGGGACAGAAAACTATAAGTAGGAAGAGTGTCAGTTTCTTTCACTGTGATAATCCTTGTTTCTAGGGACAGGGAAGGACAGTGAGGGAAATTCTCATTGTGCTATAGTGTGCTTTGAAAAAACATTTTTTCTAGGGACAGAAAACTATAGGTAGGAAGAGTGTCAGTTTCTTTCACTGTGATAATCCTTGTTTCTAGGGACAGGGAAGGACAGTGAGGGAAATTCTCCTTGTGCTATAGTGTGCTTTAAAAAAACATTTTTTCTAGGGACAGAAAACTATAGGTAGGAAGAGTGTCAGTTTCTTTCACTGTGATAATCCTTGTTTCTAGGGACAGGGAAGGACAGTGAGGGAAATTCTCCTTGTGCTATAGTGTGCTTTAAAAAAACATTTTTTCTAGGGACAGAAAACTATAGGTAGGAAGAGTGTCAGTTTCTTTCACTGTGATAATCCTTGTTTCTAGGGACAGGGAAGGACAGTGAGGGAAATTCTCCTTGTGCTATAGTGTGCTTTAAAAAAACATTTTTTCTAGGGACAGAAAACTATAGGTAGGAAGAGTGTCAGTTTCTTTCACTGTGATAATCCTTGTTTCTAGGGACAGGGAAGGACAGTGAGGGAAATTCTCCTTGTGCTATAGTGTGCTTTAAAAAAACATTTTTTCTAGGGACAGAAAACTATAGGTAGGAAGAGTGTCAGTTTCTTTCACTGTGATAATCCTTGTTTCTAGGGACAGGGAAGGACAGTGAGGGAAATTCTCCTTGTGCTATAGTGTGCTTTAAAAAAACATTTTTTCTAGGGACAGAAAACTATAGGTAGGAAGAGTGTCAGTTTCTTTCACTGTGATAATCCTTGTTTCTAGGGACAGGGAAGGACAGTGAGGGAAATTCTACTTGTGCTATAGTGTGCTAAAGCATTCCTCATCAACCATCTTTGAAATCCTTGTTTTTTGGACAGTCAGGGAAATTGTCGTTGTGCTATTCTGTGCAAAAGCAATCATCCTCAACCATATTTAGAAATCCTTAAGTAAAGGGACAGAGAAGGACACCTGAAGGTAGCCCTTATTGCTTTTTTCCCATCTCCCTGCAGGCCATCTATTAGAATGTCTGGAAGGCAAACAAGGAGAGGCAGACAGTCAGGAGGCAATAAAAGAGGGCAAGCAGGCTCTGTGTCTGGGGGCAACAGTGCTGGTCGTGGACGCGGTGCATTGTCATCAGCACATGGCCATGGGACACGCTTGTCCTTCTTTTCGGCAGCTGGACATGTTGAGCCACATCATGCCGAAGACTTGGTAGAGTGGATGACCAAGCCCTCCTCCTCCTCCTCATCCTCTCTCACCCAGGCTCAGGGTACTGGCAAAGCAGCTGCCAAAGCGTCCTCTTCCCTGGTATCAATGTCAGACTCATCATCAGTCACTCCTTCCCTAGACCCACCATGTCCTCCTCCTGAGGAGTCCCCCGAACTGTTTGAGCACAGTGTTGGGTACATGCTCCAGGAGGATGCCCAGCGTTTCGAAGGGTCTGATGATGAAACCCAGCTACAGGAAGGCAGTAGCGTGAGAGCAGACAGAGGGGATGCTCAAGAAGGACACCAATCTGGCAGTCATGTTCCAGCAGCTGCAGCATACTGCCAGATTGGCTCCAGTGATGAGGAGGGAGGGGATGATGAGGTCACTGACTCCACGTGGGTGCCTAATAGGAGAGAGGAGGAGGAGGAGGATGAGGAGGAGGCACATCTCCAACGAGGCAGGATGCCCTTTGGTGGCCAGCGTAAGGGCAGTACACCGACGGAATCACACCGCAGAGCTCCGCCTGTGCAGGGCGCTGCCTCTGCCCGTCATTCAAAAAGTTCTTTGGTGTGGGCCTTTTTTGAGGCTAGTGCATCAGATCGCACAGCTGCTGTTTGCAACATATGTCTCAAGCGTATATCACGTGGCCAAAACATCAGCCGCTTGGGTACCACATGCCTGACCAGACATATGTTGACCTGCCATGCAGCTCGTTGGCAAGCCTACCTCAAAGACCCACACCAAAGAACAAAGCGGACCTCTCCTTGCACCGCATCAGCTGGGATCTCCAACCCCACTATAACTTCAGTCCTCTCTGAAACATGCACTGAGAGGAATGAAGGTGTAGAATTAGGTGTGTCACAGCCAAGTACTTGCGGCCACTCTGCTAGCAGTACACCGACGTCCGATTCTAGCAGGCAAATTTCCCTGCCCCAGCTGCTGGACCGTCGAAAGAAGTTCACTCCCAGCCATCCACATGCCCAGCGGTTGAATGCTAGCTTGGCTAAATTGCTAGCGCTTCAACTGCTGCCTTTTCAGTTGGTAGACTCGGCCCCCTTCCGTGAGTTTGTGCAATGTGCGGTTCCTCAGTGGCAGGTTCCCAAACGCCACTTTTTCTCACGGAAGGCTATTCCGGCTCTCTACCGGCATGTGGAAGGCAATGTCTTGGCCTCGCTGGACAGGGCGGTCAGCGGTAAGGTGCATATTACCGCTGACTCATGGTCCAGCAGGCATGGACAGGGACGTTACCTTTCTTTCATGGCCCATTGGGTCACTCTTTTGGCAGCTGGGAAGGATGCAGGACAAGGTGCAGTAGTGTTGGAGGTTGTTCCACCGCCACGCCTCCAAAATGCTACTACTGGTTGTGACACACCTCTCTCCTCCACCCCCTCCTCTTCTTCTTCCTCCATGGCCTCTTCCTGTGGTTTGTCCTCGGAACCAGCGGTGCTCCGTAGGCGTTCAAGGGGCTACGCAAGTACGCAGGCAAAAAGATGCCATGCCGTGCTTGCGCTGGTGTGTTTGGGGGACAGAAGCCACACTGGGGCAGAGGTCCTGTCTGCTCTGCAGGGCCAGGCCGAGAGGTGGTTGACGCCACGCCAGCTTAAGCCAGGAATAGTGGTTTGCGACAATGGCACCAACCTCCTCTCCGCCCTCTGACAGGGACAACTGACCCATGTGCCCTGTGTGGCTCACGTCCTTAACCTGGTGGTGCAGCGGTTCTTGGGCAGGTACCCGGGCTTACAGGATGTCCTGAGGCAGGCCAGGAAAGTCTGTGTGCATTTCCGCAGATCTTATAATGCCAGTGCTCGCCTGGCTGAGCTGCAAAAGGAGTTGAACCTGCCCAAGAACCGCCTTATATGTGACATGCCCACCAGGTGGAACTCAACGTTGGCCATGCTGCAGCGGCTGCACACGCAGCAGAGGGCCATCAATGAGTACCTGTGCGACTACGGCACCAGGACAGGGTCAGGGGAGCTTGGTTTTTTTTCTCCACGCCAGTGGGGCATGATCAGGGATGCATGCACTGTCCTGGCACCATTTGAGGAGGCCACGAGGATGGTGAGCAGTGACAGTGCATGCATCAGTGACACTGTACCTCTTGTCCACCTGTTGGAGCACACGCTGCGTGGAATAATGGACAGGGCACTTGAGGCAGAACAGAGGCAGGAAGAGGAGGACTTCCTTGCCTCTCAAGGCCCCCTTTACCCAGACAGTGTTCCTTCTGTCCCACCCATCGCACAGGAAGAGGAGGAGGAGGAGGAGGAGGAGGAGGAGGATTGTGTCAGCATGGAGGTGGAGGCTGGCACTCAGCATCATCAGCAGCAGTCTTTTAGGGATGATTTACAGTCCCAAGAAACCAGTGGACTTGTACGTGGCTGGGAGGAGGTGGCTGCGGATCATGTCGTCCTTAGTGACCCAGAGGACTCCGGAGCGAATGCCTCAGCAAACCTACGCTGCATGGCCTCCCTGATCCTGCAAAGTCTGCGGAAGGATCCTCGTATTCTTCGGATCAAGGAGAGGGACCATTACTGGCTGGCCACTCTCCTTGATCCACGGTACAAGGGTAAGGTTGCGGACCTTATGTTACCGTCGCAGAGGGAGCAGAGGATGAGACAACTCCGGGAGGCCTTGCAGAAAGGTCTGTGCAACGCGTTCCCAGAGACTGGGAGGTTACAAACTCCTGGTCCTGGACAACGAGTTGCTGAGGCTTCGGCCAGTCAAAGAAGGAGCGGTGGGGAAGGTGGCCGTCTGACCGATGCGTTCAGACAATTCTTTAGTCCGCAGCCCCAAAGTATGATCGGTTCCAGCAACCATCGCCAGCGTCTGATAAACATGGTGCAGGAATATCTAGGGGCAAGGTCAGACTTGGACACCTTCCCCACCGAAAATCCTCTGGCTTACTGGGTCTTGAGGATGGATCACTGGCCAGAGCTTGCACAGTATGCAATTGAGCTACTGGCCTGTCCTGCATCCAGCGTTCTTTCGGAACGCACATTCAGTGCTGCTGGAGGATTTGTCACGGATCACAGGGTGCGCCTGTCCACCGACTCGGTTGATCGACTGACTTTTATCAAGATGAACCAGTCTTGGATCACCACCAGCTACCACACACCTGATGCTGATATAACAGACTAATTGATTTTAACATGTCACATCCCTTCAAGACTGATGCTGATGCTGAGTGCCTGTGCTGTTATGTTGACTGGCTATCCTCCTCCTCCGAGTCCTCAATGATACGATTGATGATGATAGCTTGGAAGATCATTTTTGTTTATGGGTGCCGCCACCAGTGGCTAAGGCCCAATTTTTCAGCCCCTGTTTTACAGGGGCGTGTAATTACAATTTTTTTAGCAATAATTTGCCATAGGGCTCATTGCTGTGCTCCAAGTACAGTATCTGTGAGGGGTTGGAGTGTTGTGGCACCAGTGCCTAAGGCCCAATTTTTCAGCCCCTGTTTAACAGGGGCGTGTCATTACAATTTTTGAAGCAATACTTTGCAACAGGGCTCATTGCTGTGCTCCAAGTACAGTATCTGTGAGGGGTTGTAGTGTTGTGCCACCAGTGCCTAAGGCCCAATTTTTCAGCCCCTGTTCAACAGGGGCATGTAATTACAATTCTTGATCTAATAATTCACAGCAGGGCCCATTGCTGCACCCACCAAGAGTAACTCTGAGGGCTTACAGTGTTGTGGCAACGCCACCACCACCACCACCACGAAAGGCCCAATTTTTCAGCCCCTGTTCAAAAGGGGCATGTAATTACAATTCTTGATCTAATAATTCACAGCAGGGCCCATTCCTGCACCCACCAAGAGTAACTCTGAGGGCTTACAGTGTTGTGGCACCAGCACCACCATCAAAGGCCCAATTTTTACTACCACTGTTCAACAATTATATGTAATTAAAATTCCTGATATAATAGTTGACAGCAGGGCGTTCCAGCACCAACCAAGAGTAACTGTGAGTGCTTACAGTGTTGTGCCAACACCAACAACTAAGGGGCCTATTTCTGCAGAGTATATACGGCAGGTCCCTACTTTCAAACATCCAACTTACAAACGACTCCTACTTGCAAACGCAAGAAGACAACAGGAAGTGAGAGGAAATCTACCCCTAGGAAGGAAAATTCTCTCCTGTAAGAATAAATATGGGAGAAAGGTGTCTCCTCTGTACTGATGCTTTATCAGCAATCCTTGTTTCAAGAAAAACACCACATTTCAAAAACAGTTGTCATTGGGACGGAAAGTGAGGTGAAATGTTCTGAACAGGGGCACAGACAGCAAAACAAATGTTACAGGGGTGATAACCCTTACCTATGTTTTCCAAAAAGTTTAAAAATAGATTTTTGGGCTGGAGCTACACTTAAACAATGTACCTGTTCAAAATTACAAACAGATTCTACATAAGAACAAACCTACAGTCCCTGTCTTGTATGCACCGCCTGTATACGGCTGTTCAGAGTATATAGGGCCTTTTTTATTTTATGTGCGGGGTTCCCCTTAATATCCATACAAGACCCAAAGGGGCTGGTAATGGGCTGGGGTAGGGGGGGGGGGGGTCATGGGGTAGCTATGCCATTTTTCTTAAAGATTTTCATCCATATTACCGGGACCAGACATTACATTAAAGCCGCAAGCAGTTTTAAATGGCTTTTTTTTCCTTTAGAAGTGTCATTTTGTGCAGGGACAGTTCTAAACACGGGAAACACGTGGCACTTCACAGGCATACTTTAGACACCCCCCAGGTACGATATTTAAAGGAATATTTGACTTTTTTTTTTTCACTTTATGCATCATTAACCACTTCCTACCGGGTCATAGACATATGACGCCGGCAGGAACCCTCCCTCCCTCCGGGCGGACGTCATATGACGTCCTTTTTTCCCGGCCGTCTATGGGGCGCGCGCGCCGCCGGCGGCGCGCGCGCGCACCCGCGGCAACGCTCGTGACCCGGTGAGTGTGCCCGGCGGTCGCGATGTCCGCTGGGCACCCGCGATTGCCCACGATCACGGCAGAAGTGTGGATCTGTGTGTGTAAACACACAGATCCACCTCCTGTCAGAGGTGAGGAGACCGATGTGTGTTCCCAGTACAGAGGAACACAGATCGGTCTCCTCCCCTTGTGAGTCCCCTCCCCCTACAGTTACAATCACTCAATAGGGAACATATTAACCCCTTGATCGCCCCCTAGTGTTAACCCTTTCCCTGCCAGTCACATTTACACAGTAATTAGTGCAGTTTTATAGCACTAATCGCTGTATAAATGTAAATGGTCCCAAAAACGCGCCAATAGTGTCCGATGTGTCTGCCGCAATGTCACGGTCACAATAAAAATCGCAGATCGCCGCTATTACTAGTAAAAAAAATAAAAAAAATAAAAATGCCATAAATCTATCCCCTATTATGTAGACGCTATAACTTTTGCGCAAACCAATCAATATACGCTTATTGCAAAAAAAAATTACCAAAAATATGTAGAATACGTATCGGTCTAAACTTAGAAAAAAAATTGTTTTAAAAAAAAAAAAATTGTGATATTTATTAAATCAAAAAGTAAAAAATATTGCATTTTTTTCAAATATGTCGCTCTTCTTTTGTTTATAGCACAAAAAATAAAAACCGCAGAGGTGATCAAATACCACCAAAAGAAAGCTCTATTTGTGGGGGAAAAAGGACGTCAATTTTGGTTAGGTTCAACGTCGCACGACCGCGCAATTGTCAGTTAAAGCGACGCAGTGCTGCATCGCAAAAAGTGCTCTGGTCAGGAAGGGGGTAAATTCTTCCAGGGCTGAAGTGGTTAAAATGACTGCTCCTGAAAAACGACCGTTTTTAAAACTTCTTTTTGCATTGATACATGTCCCCTGGTGCACAACCCGGGTTCCCAAACCCTTTTTAGGACAATAACATGCATAATAGTTGTTATAATTAGCACTTTAGAATTTGAACGTTCGCATCCATTGTATTTAATAGGGTTCTAATGTTCGTACGAACTTTCGGTCCGTTCGCGGGTTCTGGTGCGAACCGAACCCGGGGGTGTTCGGCTCATCACTATTCCTTACCAACCTTTGGCTTGTTCCTTGACTACTCTTCCGCTTGATCCCAATCTGCAACCATTTGTTACAAACCTTTGGCTTATTTCTCGACAATACTTTCCGCTTGAGCCCTACCTGCAACTACTTGTTATCAACCTTTGGCTTGTTCCACGACTACATATCCACTTGATCCCAACCTGCTGTCACTTGTTACTGACCTTTGGCTTGTTCCTCGAAGACCAGAAATTGCCGCTCCAGGCAGATTACGTTTTGGAAAGATGTTTCTCTCTCAGAGACCAAGGGTGCCGGCAATGCACATAGCAATGAAAACAAAAATGGTGAGGACAGCCGCACTCCAATCCAATGTATGTTTATTGAAAAAAGACAGGCACTACAAAAACCAGCATAAACCAGGACAGCTGACGCGTTTCACACTTGTTCAGTGTTTACTCATGCTTCCGCTTGATCCTTAATCCACTTAATACAACTGGCGGCCGCCAATACTAGTAAGTGTGGCACTGGCAGCATGTCTTAGCAGCCTAATTCTCCGCCTACCCTCCTCTGCGGCATCCTTGGGAGGAAGTTACGATATGTAATGTAACTTCCTCCCAGGGCTCTCTGTGTCAATAGCGTGGAGAAGAAAGGAGGGAAGCCCCCAGCTATGGCAGCAGAGGTTTTTTTTTTTTTCTTTGCATTCTCACTGGCAACTCAGAAGAGGGAAATTTAGGTGGTTTCCTTCCTGCTTGATAAATTTGAAGAGATATATAAAGTGATTACGGAATTATTTCCTTGTGAATCATACTTTGAGTGCTAATAGATCTTACAGTACCTGTTGTCCTGGAATTGATAGGGTTAAATCTTCAAGGGGTGTGGTTTACAGATGACAGGGTGGGTCTTAAAAAGGAAGGGGTGTGGCATTGACAGGAAGGGGTGGACCATATTTAAATTAAGGAGTGCATGAGTTTAGTCAGGCCTAGGGCAGCACAAAACCTAAATACACCACTGAGTCTACCTGTTACTTGTGCTGTTGTTACTGAGCGAGCAGTGCCCTCTTCCAATAATACCTAAGATTGTGGAGTATCCCATACCTACCCAAACACTTTCCCTTTACCAGTTATACAAGCAAATAACATTTAAAAATACATCCTCTAGTCTAGACTGTTCAATGAGCCGGCATAAATAGAGGTAGTCAGCGATCTGCATTGGATCACTTTTCAGAGGGAAGTTGACCAGCATTGAGTAGACGATATATTGCCTCTTCACCACCTGATTTAACCCTGTGAATGCTGCACCACAGTCTCATTGATTACACACAATGGCAACAGTGGCGGCTGGTGCTCCATTTTTTGGGGGGGGCGGTAAACAAACCCCCCACCTGTCCCCCCTGCCCCGCCCACTCACGCGCCAGCCCTGCTCGCCCTCTAGCCTGTTCGCAAGCCCGTCAGCCCCACGCTTACCCCATCCAGGTCGCCGGGCAGCTTCGGCAGCTTCACCGGTTTCTTATCCTGGCCAATCCGCTTGCTTCTCCTCCTGGCCAATCGGGTCTCAAGGCCCGCTTCCTGATTGGCCGGGAGGAGAAGCAGGAAGACATTAGCGAAAATTTATTTCGCTAAGGTCACACAAGTGGGTGGGCTCAGGGCGCAGTGCTCTGCGCTCCCAGCCCACCCTTTTTTAAGCCAATTAGAGCCTCAGGCTCTAATCATGTGCTTCACAAAAAAAAACTCGTAGAATAGCAGTGTGGACCCATATAGACTTGCATAGGATGCATTTAATGGCGGTAACGCTCAAAAAATGTGACATTTTGTTTAATTTTTGCTGCAGTAGTGAAGCACAGCACTACACCCCCAAGCATGTTTACAGCACGCAGGTCCATGCCTTGATTAAGGAGGGTAGTTGGGAGGGGCAATATATATATATTGTGAGGGGGCTAGCTCGGCAGCGGGTGTGTGTGACCCCCGGGATGGGCTCCCCACACAAAAACAGGCCCAGCAGACGGAGGTTGTGGTTTTCAAAATCAAAAAGGTGCGGTTTATTTTCTATTTACAGTGACAAAAACACAGCAAGGCAAAAAAAACAAACACAAAATAAATCCTGGTCAACTTGACCTCTGACTAAACTTACAGGTTTCCTAACTAACGACTGGGATCAGCCTAGTGCTGTCCTAGTCCCTGGTTTTAAATGTCCAAGCAAAATATAGCCACACAGGCTTTCTCTCACCGCACAGGGGTTCACTCTCCCTAGACAGTCCACACAGGTCTGCTTCCAGGCATGAGCTAACATCTAATGAATCTGGGCTTTCTTATAGAGGCCTAAATGAGCTGACAAGGTTCAGCTGGACTCATCAACTCCCTGTCTGCACGACGCCCAGCCCTCTCCCTAGAGGTATGAGTCATCAATGAGCCCACTAGTCTCAGCTGGGCTTATACAACTCTCCACCTAGCTGTATAAATCGGCGTAAAGCCTGAATCTGGGCGAAATATATCTACCCCCCTGGATGCAACCAGGTGACTTTACCTTCCTGCTGTCACATACCCCCCCCTCTTGTTTTAACCTCGGGGTTGGAACACCAGCAATCAGGCATTCATGTACTCGAGACAAAGCATCCACATTCCCCATTTGAACGCCAGGGCGATGCTTTACTGTGAAGTTGAATTCCTGGAGGGCCAGGAACCACCTATTCACTCTTCTATTTGTTTCCTTGTTTTGAGTCATCCACTTTAACGGAGCGTGATCCGTAACCATGTCAAAGTGCCTACCTAGCAGGTAGTACCGAAGGGAATCTAGAGCCCACTTCACCGCTAAACACTCCTTTTCAACGGTGGCGTAATTTACCTCATGGGACTTCAACTTCCTGCTGAGGTAAATGACTGGGTGCTCTTCCCCGTTCCAGACCTGGGACAATACTGCTCCTAACCCCACATCTGACGCATCACTTTGTACGACAAAGTCTTTAGAGAAGTCGGGTGAGTACAACACTGGCTGGCTACATAAGGCTTGTTTCAAGAATTGGAATGCTGCCTCAGCCTCGGGGGTCCATTTAATCATGACCGACCCTTTCCCCTTCGTCAGGTTGGTTAGGGGCACAGCCTTAGAAGCAAAGTGGGGAATGAATCGCCGATAATACCCAGCGATTCCCAGAAAGGCTCGTACCTGCTTCTTGCTGTTGGGACGTGGCCAACTCTGGATGGCCTCGACTTTGTTGAGTTGGGGTTTTATTACTCCCCTCCCAATGGTGTACCCAAGATATTTGGCCTCCTCCTGCCCAATGGTACACTTCTTGGGGTTAGCCGTAAACCCTGCTTCCCGAACAGAGTCCAGGACTGCTTGCACTTTTGGCAGATGTGAGGCCCAATCTGTGCTATGGACAATTACGTCATCCAGGTAAGCCGCAGCATACTTCCGATGGGGCCTCAGCATCTGGTCCATTTTCCGCTGGAATGTGGCCGGCGCATTCTGTAACCCGAACGGCATTCTTTTATATTGGAACGCCCCGTCTGGGGTTACAAATGCGGTTTTCTCTTTGGCTGACTTGGCCAGGGGGATTTGCCAATACCCTTTTGTGAGGTCAAGAGTCGTCATGTATCGGGCTGTTCCCAGCCGGTCGATCAACTCATCTATACGTGGCATGGGGTAGGTGTCAAATTTTGTAACTTTGTTCAACTGACGAAAATCGTTACAAAATCGCCAGCTCCCATCCGGTTTAGGCACCAACACAATGGGACTAGACCAATCACTTTGGGACTCCTCTATCACCCCTAAGTTCAGCATTTTCTGTACTTCCTCCCGTATTGCCTCCCGTCGGGCCTCTGGGATCCGATAGGGTTTTAACTTCACCCTTTCACCGGGCGGGGTAATAATGTCATGCTCTACCCCAGATGTTTGTCCCGGCAGCTCAGAGAATACCTCCTTGTTGCGAAGCACAAACTCCTTAACCTCCTGTTGTTGGGGTTGTGACAAGGTGGCTGCGATTCCAACCTCAGGAATCACGCAACCAGTTTGAGCTGGTGACCAAGTGTCTGCGACTAGGGACTCTCTATCCCTCCAGGCTTTCAACAGATTAACGTGATAGATCTGTTCGGGCTTTCGCCTTCCTGGTTGTCTGACCTTGTAATTCACTTCGCTCACTTTTTCCATTATCTCGTAGGGGCCTTGCCATTTGGCAAGGAATTTACTTTCAACCGTAGGGACAAGTACCAATATCCTATCCCCCGGGGAAAAGGTACGGGTCTTGGCTCCACGGTTGTACACTCTCTGCTGTGCCAACTGCGCTTGGGCCAAATGTTCCTTCACGATGGGCATTACCTGTGCAATTCGATCTTGCATCAGGGCGACATGCTCAATCACACTCCTGTGGGGAGAACTCTCACTTTCCCAAGTTTCCTTGGCAATATCCAACAGCCCTCTTGGGTGTCTCCCATACAGTAACTCAAAGGGGGAGAATCCCGTAGAGGATTGGGGCACCTCCCTAATAGCAAACATCAAATAAGGAAGTAGACAGTCCCAATCCTTTCCATCCCTATCCACCACTTTCTTCAACATTTGTTTTAGGGTTTTGTTGAATCTTTCAACCAGCCCATCGGTTTGGGGGTGATACACAGATGTACGTAATTGCGTCACTTTGAACAATTTACACAGCTCCTTCATAACCCGGGACATAAAGGGTGTACCTTGGTCCGTAAGCAGTTCTTTACAAATACCCACCCGGCTAAAAACAAGAGATAGCTCTTTGGCTATGGTTTTGGCCGAGGTATTTCTGAGAGGGATCGCTTCTGGATAACGGGTGGCATAGTCCATTATAACCAATATGTACTGGTGCCCCCTAGCGGACTTGATTATAGGACCTACCAAATCCATTGCGATTCTCTCAAACGGGACCTCAATGATGGGTAGAGGGACCAGCGGGCTACGGAAGTGTGGCATCGGGGCCGACCTCTGACACACAGGGCAGGAGGAACAATAATTTTCTATGTCCTTCATCACCCCAGGCCAATAGAATCTCTGTAATACCCTCTCTCGGGTTTTCTCTGTCCCCAGATGACCTCCAAGAATGTGCCCATGGGCCAACTCCAACACCAACTTCCTGTAAGGTTTGGGCACCACCAGCTGCTCAACGGTTTCTTCTGCCCTTTTTGCCACCCGATACAGTAGGTCCTTCTCTACGCTGAAGTATGGGTAAGTGCAGGTATTATCTGGGTTCACTAACTCGCCATCTATTTTCACTACGTTTTCCCGTGCCTTTATTAGGGCGGGGTTTTTCAACTGGTCTGTGGCAAAGTTTTCCCTGTGAACCTCAAGATCAGAAAACTCCACAGACGGTAGGTTTTCGTCTGAGGAGGTGGGCTCCTCTCCAGTTTCTTGAGTCTCCCCTGCCAATACTGACAAGGGAAATTCGGGAGAGTCCTCACCACTCTCAGAGGAGTTCTGGCTATCATATTCCTGGTACATAGGGGCACCAGTGGGGGGCTCAGGATCATCCCACAGTTCCCAGAACTTCGGAAAATCCCTTCCCACAATGGCGTCATGCGGTAACTGAGACACTAAGCCCACTGGATGAGAAAGGGTACCTTTGGGGGTCTCGAAACACACTGTAGTCACTGGATACTCTCGGGTGTCCCCATGCACACAAATAACGGCTACCTTGCTATTCCCAGAGACCTCTGTTTTAACTAACTCAGCCTTTATCAGGGTCACAAGGCTACCTGAATCCAGCAATACCACAACATTTCTACCATTAATACACATTTTGCATAAATGTTTCTCAGTTCCCCGAATGGCAGTGCATGCGACTGTCGCACACAGCGACTGACGTCTGCCCGTCAGAAAGTCACACTGCATGGGTTCCTCCAAAACCGGGCAATTTGCTGCAATATGTCCCGCTTGCCGGCAGCGGTAGCAAATGATCCTTCTTGCCGCCTCTTGAGCCGCTGATTTCCCAGGCTGTTCTCGCCAAACTTGGGGTAGAGCTCCCACCCTCTCACTCTCTCCACCCTTACCCCTTGGAATCATCTTATCCGCCCCTGGGGATGGTCTGGTCTTAGGGTGGAAAGTCCGAGTGTCTCTGGAAGAGGCCGTCAGGTTCTCTGTAGCCAAGTATTTCTCCACACGATCCACAAGACCATCGGCCGTCTCTGGGTCTCCATGGCTTACCCACTTTTGGATGGCAGTAGGAAGAGCTCTCAAAAACCGATCCATTACAACACGTTCCACAATCTTTGGTGCGGACAAAGTCTCTGGCTGTAGCCACTTTCTGCTCAGGTGAATGAGATCATACATTTGAGACCTGGGGGGTTTTCCAAGCTGGAAAGTCCAGTTATGCACACGCTGAGCCCGGACAGCCAGGGTGACACCCAGCCTTGCCAATATTTCAGCTTTTAGCATCACATAGTCTTTTGCTTGGTCAGGCTCTAGGTCATAGTAAGCTTTCTGCGATTCACCCGTTAACAGAGGAGCCACCAGTCCAGCCCACTGCTCCTCAGGCCACTTTTCTCTTTCAGCGGTCCTTTCAAATGTGGTCAAAAATACCTCTGGATCATCCTCTCCAGTCATTTTTGTCAATAAACGACTCACCCCAAAGGACGCGGTATTAGTGGGACGGCTTTCCTCACCGGTCTGCGGACGTTGCTGCATTACTGCTTCCATCTGTTGTTGTAGTCTCTGCTCTTGCTTCTGCAACAGGTCTATGAAGCGGGCCTCAGATTGCTGTTGGGCTTGTTGCTGAGCCTCCAGACTCTGTTGTAAAGTTGCAAGGCTCTGTTGATGAGCTTGCTGCTGGGCTGCAAGGCTCCTTTGCAAACCTGCATTTGTCTGCTGTTGATTGGCATTTGCTAGAGCCAGCTGTTTCAGTATCTCCTCCATGCTGGCTTAAAAAAAAAACTGCCACTGGTTCTCCACCAACTGTGAGGGGGCTAGCTCGGCAGCGGGTGTGTGTGACCCCCGGGATGGGCTCCCCACACAAAAACAGGCCCAGCAGACGGAGGTTGTGGTTTTCAAAATCAAAAAGGTGCGGTTTATTTTCTATTTACAGTGACAAAAACACAGCAAGGCAAAAAAAACAAACACAAAATAAATCCTGGTCAACTTGACCTCTGACTAAACTTACAGGTTTCCTAACTAACGACTGGGATCAGCCTAGTGCTGTCCTAGTCCCTGGTTTTAAATGTCCAAGCAAAATATAGCCACACAGGCTTTCTCTCACCGCACAGGGGTTCACTCTCCCTAGACAGTCCACACAGGTCTGCTTCCAGGCATGAGCTAACATCTAATGAATCTGGGCTTTCTTATAGAGGCCTAAATGAGCTGACAAGGTTCAGCTGGACTCATCAACTCCCTGTCTGCACGACGCCCAGCCCTCTCCCTAGAGGTATGAGTCATCAATGAGCCCACTAGTCTCAGCTGGGCTTATACAACTCTCCACCTAGCTGTATAAATCGGCGTAAAGCCTGAATCTGGGCGAAATATATCTACCCCCCTGGATGCAACCAGGTGACTTTACCTTCCTGCTGTCACAATATATTTATATATATATATATTAGGGCCGAAACAACTAATCGATTAATCGACAACTAATCGATTATGAAATTAATCGATTACTATTTTCATAATCGATTAATCGGCCAGTAACATAATGGGGTTAAAAAAAAAACTAAAAATAGCCCTTTATAGTACAAAAAGAGCAAATGGCTACTGTAAATATTACTTTCACTGTCCCACAGTAAAAAATTAACTCCTTACAGCGATTATTTGCTCTTTTTGTACTAATTTTAGTTTTTTTAACCCCATTATGTTACTAAACATCTCAGGCCTGGGTCACACCTCTGGTTTTTTTTTTTGGTGCTTTTTGCAGAAACACACTACAGGTCATTTACATGGTTTCCTATGGGACACGTTCACATCCATGATTTTTTCAGCTGCTGCGTATTTGGAGAGGGCAAGTACTTTTTTTAACGCAAAACGGTGCTATTTTGTTTTTTTGGTTCAATATACTTCAATAGAGAAGCTGCAGAAAAGCATGTAATGTGTTTTTGCAGCAATTTGTGTTTTTTAGTCTGCCCAACAACAAATTGGGCAAAAATAAATAAATGTAAAAATGCAGCAAAATTACTTTTTTTTTTTACGGTTATTAACCGATTAATCGATTAATCGAAACAATAATCGGCCAATTAAACGATTATGAAAATAATCGTTAGTTGCAGCCCTAATATATATATATATATATTTATATATATATTTTTTTTATATTGTTGGACTAAATAGCATGTGTCCTTGGTCAACCTGAATAACTCTGTATCTTTGTTGTAGCTATTTTACTTTTTTTTATATATTTTTTTTATTTCTCTTCCTATAACTTTCCATTTGCTTTCAGTGCATTATACAGATGATTTGCGTTATTTATGACCAATGTGCGTATGACTCTCGAGACAGCAAAATTTGTAAGCAACCTCCTGTCTGAGGACATACAGCGCGCTAAAGAGAAAATACAAAAATAAATGTGCTTGTGGCTATAACAGAAGGTCAACGAGGGATCAGGGACTGGAAATCTATAGAATGTGGGAAAAGGGCAAACTAATTGGGTGCCATGGAGGAAAATCAGTTTCTACCCGGCTCATTTGCACAAATTATACAGCAAGGTGCCTTATAGCTACTAATAAATTGCAGGTGTAAGCAACAGAATGGAACAGATTATAAATGGACGTGTGGCTCTGGGGGGGAAAAAGGTGAGGTGACTGCTTTTCTGTATTTTATTTGTATTTATTTGTATTATTTTATTTATCTTTTAATATTTCGTTTTAGTTACTTATTTATTTTATTTACTTGTATCTTATTATTTTAATTTATTTTTCTTGACTTTTTTTTGTTATTTTTTTTTTTAATATCCACTATTTTTGTACACAGTTTGGTTTAACTGAACAGACAATTTTTTGATTTTTACAGGGACTAGGGATGAGCTTCGTGTTCGAGTCGAACATACGTTCGACTCGAACATCGGCTGTTCGATCGTTCGGCGAAGATCGAACAATTTGGGCCGTTCGCGCCAAATTCGAGTGACGCGAACGGCCCACAATGCACTACGCCATCGCTGTGTCATCCAGACGCTGTGATTGGACAAGCATGCACTGTGACCCCGCATGCTTGGCCAATCACAGCGCCGGCAGCGAGGAGAGCAATGATTGGCCACAGGCAGGATGCCTGTGGCCAATTATTGCTGAGGGGGTTTAGTACACGCCCCACACTATAAAAGGCCGCCAGCGCGGCGGCCTTGTGTAGTGTGTTCCGGAGCAGGGAAAGAGAAGCATAGGCAGGGACAGTGTCATTTTTTTTCCTTTACTAATCCTGGATTCCTTGTGTTTAGGGACAGAGAAGGATAGGTAGGGAGTAGGGATGAGCTTCGAGTTCGAGTCGAACTCATGTTCGACTCGAACATTGCCTGTTAGCCCGTTCGCCGAACATCGAACAAATTGGGGTGTTCGCGGCAAATTCGAAAAATCTATGGGAGAAATCTAAAGTGCTAATTATAAAGGCTTATATGCAAGTTATTGTCCTAAAAAGTGTTTGGGGACCCGGGTCCTGCCCCAGGGGACATGTATCAATGCAAAAAGAAGTTTTAAAAACGGCCGTTTTTTCGGGAGCAGTGATTTTAATAATGCTTAAAATGAAAAAATAAAAGTGAAATATTCCTTTAAATTTCGTACCTGGGGGGTGTGTATGATATGCATGTGAAGTGGCGCATGTTTCCCGTGCTTAGAACTGTCCCTGCACAAAATGTCATTTTTAAAAGAAAAAAATGCATTTAAAACTGACTCGCGGCTATTAATGAATTGTCGGCTCCCGGCAATACATACAAAAGTCATTGATAAAAAAAAAAAAGCGTGGGGGTTCCCCAGAATTCAATTACCAGGCCCTTCAGGTCTGGAATGGATATTAAGGGGAACCCCGCCGCAAATTTTAAAAAAAATTGACGTGGGGTTCCCCTAAATATCCATTCCAGGCCCTTCAGATCTGGCATGGATTTTAAGGGGAACTCCACCCCAAATTTAAAAAAAAAATGGCGTGGAGTCCCCCTAAAAATCCATACCAGACCCCTTATCCGAGCACGCAACCTGGCCGGCCGCAGGGGAAAAGGGGGGGACGAGAGAGCGGCCCCCCTCCCTCCTGAACCGTACCAAGCCACATGCCCTCAACATGGGGAGGATGTCCCCATGTTGATGGGGACAAGGGCCTCATCCCCACAACCCTTGCCCGGTGGTTGTGGGGGTCTGCGGGCGGGGGGCTTATCGGAATCTGGAAGACCCCTTTAACAAAGGGGACCCCCAGATCCCGGCCCCCCCTATGTGAATTGGTAAGGGGTACATTGTACCCCTACCATTTCACGAAGAAAGCGTAAAATTTTTTTTAAAAAAAACAGACAAACACCTTGAAAAAGTCCTTTATTTAAAAAAAAAACAAAACATTCCAGCGGTGAAATCCAGTCCTTCATTGGTTGTGCCTGAGCGGACCTGATGGGGAACTCCCTCTCAGTATTTTAAATGTATAGACCCGCCCCTTCTAAAGTTCCCCATCAGGTCCGCTCAGCGGACCAGATGCGGAACATGAGAAGGGGCGGGTCTATAATATATTACCAAAGTGAGAGCAGTTCCCCATCAGGTCCGCCACCTCGGTATGTCGGACCCGCCTACGTCATTGGCTTGAGCGGGGAACTTCCTTCACTGTGTAATTTAAATTCTCTTGTAGGGACAGAGAAGGACAGTGAGTGAAACTGACAGTGTGCTATTCTGTTCTAAACCAATCTTGCTGAACCATATTTGAAATCCTTGAGTTTAGGGACAGAGAGGTACAGTGAGGGAAAGTGTCAGTGTGCTATTCTGTTCTAAACCAATCTTGCTGAACCATATTTGAAATCCTTGAGTTTAGGGACAGAGAAGGACACTCGTGGAAACTATCAGTGTGCTATTCTGTGCTAAATCTTGTTTGTAGGGACAGAGTAGGACAGTGAGGGAAACTGTCAGTGTGCTATTCTGTGCTAAACCAATCTTGCTGAAGAATATTGCAAATCCTTGTGTTTAGGGACAGAGAAGGATAGGCAGGGGACAGTGTCAGTGTCATTGTTGCTAAGCCTCCTGCACAGTATACACCTGAAGGTAGCCCTTATTGCTGTTTTTCCCATCTCCCTGCAGGCCATCCATTAAAATGTCTGGAAGGCAAACAAGGAGAGGCAGACAGTCAGGAGGCAAAAAAAGAGGGCAAGCAGGCTCTGTGTCTGGGGGCAACAGTGCTGGTCGTGGACGCGGTGCATTGTCATCAGCACATGGCCATAGGACACGCTTGTCCTTCTTTTCGGCAGCTGGACATGTTGAGCCACATCATGCCGAAGACTTGGTAGAGTGGATGACCAAGCCCACCTCATCCTCCTCATCCTCTCTCACCCAGGCTCAGGGTACTGGCAAAGCAGCTGCCAAAGCGTCCTCTTCTCTTGTATCATTATCTTCATTAGTCAATCCTTCCCTAGACCCACCATGTCCTCCTCCTGAGGAGTCCCCCGAACTGTTTGAGCACAGTGTTGGGTACATGCTCCAGGAGGATGCCCAGCATTTCGAAGGATCTGATGATGATACCCAGCTAGAGGAAGGCAGTAGCGTGAGAGCAGAGAGAGGGGATGCTCAAGAAGGACACCAATCTGGCAGTCATGCTCCAGCAGCTGCAGCATACTGCCAGATTGGCTCCAGTGATGAGGAGGGAGGGGATGATGAGGTCACTGACTCCACGTGGGTGCCTAATAGGAGAGAGGAGGAGGAGGAGGATGAGGAGGAGGCACATCTCCAACGAGGCAGGATGCCCTTGAGTGGCCAGCGTATGGGCAGCACACCGACGGAATCACACCGCAGAGCTCCGCCTGTGCAGGGCGCTGCCTCTGCCCGTCATTCAAAAAGTTCTTTGGTGTGGGCCTTTTTTGAGGCGAGTGCATCAGATCGCACAGCTGCTGTTTGCAACATATGTCTCAAGCGTATATCGCGTGGCCAAAACATCAGCCGCTTGGGCACCACATGCTTGATCAGACATATGTTGACCTGCCATGCAGCTCGTTGGCAAGCCTACCTTAAAGACCCACACCAAAGAACAAAGCGGACCTCTCCTTGCACCGCATCAGCTGGGATCTCAAAACCCACTATACCTTCAGTCCTCTCTGAAACCTGCACTGAGAGGAATGAAGGTGTAGAATTAGGTGTGTCACAGCCCAGTACTTGCGGCCACTCTGCTAGCAGTACACCGACGTCCGATTCTAGCAGGCAAATTTCCCTGCCCCAGCTGCTGGACCGTCGAAAGAAGTTCACTCCCAGCCATCCACATGCCCAGCGGTTGAATGCTAGCTTGGCTAAATTGCTAGCGCTTCAACTGCTGCTTTTTCAGTTGGTAGACTCGGCCCCCTTCCGTGAGTTTGTGCAATGTGCGGTTCCTCAGTGGCAGGTTCCCAAACGCCACTTTTTCTCACGGAAGGCGATTCCGGCTCTCTACAGGCATGTGGAAGGCAATGTCTTGGCCTCGCTGGACAGGGCGGTCAGCGGTAAGGTGCATATTACCGCTGACTCATGGTCCAGCAGGCATGGACAGGGACGTTACCTTTCTTTCACGGCCCATTGGGTCACTCTTTTGGCAGCTGGGAAGGATGCAGGACAAGGTGCAGTAGTGTTGGAGGTTGTTCCACCGCCACGCCTCCAAAATGCTACTACTGGTTGTGACACACCTCTCTCCTCCACCCCCTCCTCTTCTTCTTCCTCCATGGCCTCTTCCTGTGGTTTGTCCTCGGAACCAGCGGTGCTCCGTAGGCGTTCAAGGGGCTACGCAAGTACGCAGGCAAAAAGATGCCATGCCGTGCTTGCGCTGGTGTGTTTGGGGGACAGGAGCCACACTGGGGCAGAGGTCCTGTCTGCTCTGCAGGGGCAGGCCGAGAGGTGGTTGACGCCACGCCAGCTTAAGCCAGGAATGGTGGTTTGCGACAATGGCACCAACCTCCTCTCCGCCCTCCGACAGGGACAACTGACCCATGTGCCCTGTATGGCTCACATCCTTAACCTGGTGGTGCAGCGGTTCTTAGGCAGGTACCCGGGCTTACAGAATGTCCTGAGGCAGGCCAGGAAAGTCTGTGTGCATTTCCGCAGATCTTATAATGCCAGTGCTCGCCTGGCTGAGCTGCAAAAGGAGTTGAACCTGCCCAAGAACCGCCTTATATGTGACATGCCCACCAGGTGGAACTCAACGTTGGCCATGCTGCAGCGGCTGCACACGCAGCAGAGGGCCATCAATGAGTACCTGTGCGACTACGGCACCAGGACAGGGTCAGGGGAGCTCGGGTTTTTTTCACCACGCCAGTGGGGCATGATCAGAGATGCATGCACTGTCCTGGCACCATTTGAGGAGGCCACGAGGATGGTGAGCAGTGACAGTGCATGCATCAGTGACACTGTACCTCTTGTCCACCTGTTGGAGCACACGCTGCGTGGAATAATGGACAGGGCACTTGAGGCAGAACAGAGGCAGGAAGAGGAGGACTTCCTTGCCTCTCAAGGCCCCCTTTACCCAGACAGTGTTCCTTCTGTCCCACCCATCGCACAGGAAGAGGAGGAGGAGGAGGAGGAGGAGGAGGATTGTGTCAGCATGGAGGTGGAGGCTGGCACTCAGCATCATCAGCAGCAGTCTTTTAGGGATGATTTACAGTCCCAAGAAACCAGTGGACTTGTACGTGGCTGGGAGGAGGTGGCTGCGGATCATGTCGTCCTTAGTGACCCAGAGGACTCCGGACTGAATGCCTCAGCTAACCTACGCTGCATGGCCTCCCTGATCCTGCAAAGTCTGCGGAAGGATCCTCGTATTCTTCGGATCAAGGAGAGGGACCATTACTGGCTGGCCACTCTCCTTGATCCATGGTACAAGGGTAAGATTGCGGACCTTATGTTACCGTCGCAGAGGGAGCAGAGGATGAGACAACTCCGGGAGGCCTTGCAGAAAGGTCTGTGCAACGCGTTCCCAGAGACTGGGAGGTTACAAACTCCTGGTCCTGGACAACGAGTTGCTGAGGCTTCGGGCAGTCAAAGAAGGAGCGGTGGGGAAGGTGGCCGTCTGACGGATGCGTTCAGACAATTCTTTAGTCCGCAGCCCCAAAGTATGATCGGTTCCAGCAACCATCGCCAGCGTCTGATATACATGGTGCAGGAATACCTAGGGGCAAGGTCAGACTTGGACACCTTCCCCACCGAAAATCCTCTGGCTTACTGGGTCTTGAGGATGGATCACTGGCCAGAGCTTGCACAGTATGCAATTGAGCTACTGGCCTGTCCTGCATCCAGCGTTCTTTCAGAACGCACATTCAGTGCTGCTGGAGGATTTGTCACGGATCACAGGGTGCGCCTGTCCACCGACTCGGTTGATCGACTGACTTTCATCAAGATGAACCAGTCTTGGATCACCACCAGCTACCACACACCTGATGCTGATATAACAGACTAATTGATTTTAAAATGTCACATCCCTTCAAGACTGATGCTGATGCTGAGTTCCTGTGCTGTTATGTTGACTAGCTATCCTCCTCCTCCTCCTCAATGATCCGATTAATGATGATAGCTTGGAAGATCATTTTGGTTTATGGGTGCCGCCACCAGTGGCTAAGGCCCAATTTTTCAGCCCCTGTTTAACAGGGGCGTGTAATTACAATTTTTGATGCAATACTTTGCAACAGGCCTCATTGCTGTGCTCCAAGTACAGTATCTGTGAGGGGTTGCAGTGTTGTGCCACCAGTGCCTAAGGCCCAATTTTTCAGCCCCTGTTCAACAGGGGCATGCAATTATAATTATTGATCTAATAATTCACAGCAGGGCCCATTGCTGCGCCCACCAAGAGTAACTGTCAGGCCTTACAGTGTTGTGGCACCAGCACCACCATCAAAGGCCCAATTTTTACTACCACTGTTCAACAATTATATGTTATTACAATTCCTGATATAATAGTTGACAGCAGGGCGTTCCAGCACCCACCAAGAGTAACTGTGAGTGCTTACAGTGTTGTGCCAACACCAACACCTAAGGGGCCAATTTCTGCAGAGTATATACGGCAGGTCCCTACTTTCAAACATCCAACTTACAAACGACTACTACTTGCAAACGGAAGAAGACAACAGGAAGTGAGAGGAAATCTACCCCTTGGAAGGAAAATTCTCTCCTGTAAGAATTAATATGGGAGAAAGGTGTCTCCTCTGTACTGATGCTTTATCACCAATCCTTGTTTCAATAAAAACACCACATTTCAAAAACAGTTGTCATTGGGACGCAAAGTGAGGTGAAATGTTCTGAACAGGGGCACAGACAGCAAAACAAATGTTACAGGGGTGATAACCCTTCCCTATGTTTTCCAAAAAGCTTAAAAATAGGTATTTGGGCTGGAGCTACACTTAAACAATGTAGCTGTTCAAAATTACAAACAGATTCTACATAAGAACAAACCTACAGTCCCTGTCTTGTATGCACCGCCTGTATACGGCTGTTCAGAGTATATAGGGCCTTTTTTACTTTGTGTGCAGGGTTCCCCTTAATATCCATACAAGACCCAAAGGGGCTGGTAATGGGCTGGGGTGGGGGGGGGGGGGGGTGATGGGGTAGCTATGCCATTTTTCTTAAAGATTTTCATCCATATTACCGGGACCAGACATTACATTAAAGCCGCAAGCAGTTTTAAATGGCTTTTTTTTCCTTTAGAAATGTTATTTTGTGCAGGGACAGTTCTAAACACGGGAAACACGTGGCACTTCACAGGCATACTTTAGACACCCCCCAGGTACAATATTTAAAGGAATATTTGACTTTTTTTTTTTCACTTTATGCATCATTAAAATGACTGCTCCCGAAAAACGTCTGTTTTTAAAACTTCTTTTTGCATTGATACATGTCCCCTGGTGCAGAACCCGGGTTCCCAAACTCTGTTTAGGACAATAACATGGATAATAGTCGTTATAATTAGCACTTTAGAATCCGAACGTTCGCATCCATTGTATTTAATAGGGTTCTAATGTTCGTGCAAACTTTCGGTCCGTTCGCGGGTTCTGGTGCGAACCGAACCCGGGGGTGTTCGGCTCATCACTAACAGGGACTATTCTCTCAAAACTCCCTTATACAGTAGCTACCGGTACTAATAAGTTGCAGGTGTAAGCAACAGAATGGAACAGATTATAAATGGACGTGTGGCTTCGGGGGGGGGGGGGGGGAAAGGTGAGGTGACTGCTTTCCTGTATTTTATTTATATTTATTTATTTTCATTATTACATTTTGATTTTATTTATCTTTAAAATTTTCATTTTTATTTATTTACCGTATATACTCGAGTATAAGCCGAGGTTTTCAGCCCTTTTTTTTAGGGCTGAAAGTACACCCCTCGGTTTATACTCAAGTCAGTAACTGAAAATCTTCTTTTACTGCGGCCGGCGTCCATTGTTTAAATATCGCGGCTTTCTCTCCTGGTCCCTTCCGTGGTGGGCGTTTCCAGCAAACACTGTGTTGAGTGTTCCGCCTATCCCGGAGCTTCTCTCATTCTCGGACTCCATTTCCCAGCAGACACTGTGTTCAGTGTTCCGCCAATCATGGACGTTCTCTTGTCCGAGGATGAAAAGACGTCGGTGATTGGCGGAACACATTTTTTTTTTAGAAATGATTTGGAAAATATTTGAACACCCTGTCTTAAAATATTTTATTCATCATGTTAAAATAAAATATTCCACAATTTTTTTTTTCTTTTTTACATTTTTCCAATTTTTTGGAAAAAAATAACAAAAAAGCCTTCAGGAAAAAAACGAAAAAAAAAAAAGTTTTTTTTTTCCGAATTTTTCCGTTTTTTTTTCCGGGCCTTCACATCTCTACTCTTTACTTATTTCCACTATTTTTGTATACAGCTTGCGGTTCGGTTTGTCTGAACAGATGACTTTTTACAGGGACTATTCTCCCAAAACTGATGTTAAAGTTTTTGGTTGAAGCTGTCTATTTGTATTTTTTTCTGTAATATAAACATGAATATTAATAATTTGTATAAAAGTACCCAATTTAACAAAACTCTCTACCCCAACTATCTTTTTAATTTTTTTTATGATCATTTCATGTGATCTCCTGCAGTGCCTCTCCTGGTAGAAGAGGTTGGAAGCTCCTCTCTTCGCTTCTTAGGCGGCCGGTCTTTTGTCCACCCCTCACAGTGATGTCTTGCTGGAATTCTTGTAAGAACCCAATGATGGACACTTGTGGCATCCAATAGGGAGAGCCCATGTCCCCAAGGAGCAGAACCTCTCACACTACAGACCAGACTATAGAAGACCTTGCACCCAGACTGTCATGTGACCCACTTTTTCTTCAAGTAATTGGACATTCTGGGTAGATTTTTAATTTTTTATTTATAAATTAGGTAAGTGAACTGAAAATAATATTTTCCCAACTGCCTCTATGGCAGAATACGAATTTTCAGGCTGATCCAGTCCACATGTCCCATGCTTGTGGGTGGGGTGCAGCACAGTGTGGCGGAAATTACAATCAATCCCAGTTGATTGAAAGAACTTGTATTGAAATAATGCAGAGGCAGTTCACAAATAACCCAGTGGAAAGGCAGCCCAACCGGGAACACTCACAGCTCCAACAGCGTGTAGCCAGAGCAGAGGGCAGCTGAACCGGCAGCGTCTGTAGAGAGGGGAAGAATGGGGCCATGGCCGACTTGTGCCAAACAGGCAGGCGTCCTGAGAAATTGCGAACCCTAAGCTTTTCCTCCTCGTCAGGAATCGCTAGTTCTGTTCCTACCAGACGGGGTACCTGTCCCTACACTGCTAACTCGCAATCGGGAGCCAGGGCCCTAAAAAGGCTCTGCCTGACCCAAGGTGGCCATCAGTCACCTGGGGCGGCAGCATCCAATGGGATAGCTTCCCCAGTGACCCAGTAAACCATAGGGGAACCATGTTCCTCCTGACTAGGGTTGAGCTTCGAGTTCGACTCGAACATTGCCTGTTCGCCCGTTTGGTGAACAGCGAATAATTTGGGGTGTTCGTGGCGAATTCGAAAAGCCGCAGAACACCCTTTAAAAATCTATGGGAGAAATCTAAAGTGCTAATTTTAAAGGCTTATATGCAAGTTATTGTCATAAAAAGTGTTTGGGGACCCGGGTCCTGCCCCAGGGGACATGTATCAATGCAAAAAAAAGTTTTAAAAACAGCCGTTTTTTCGGGAACAGTGATTTTAATAATGCTTAAAGTGAAACAATAAAAGTGAAATATTCCTACTACTTTTAAATGACTTTTTTTCCTTCAGAAATGACATTTTGTGCAGGGACAGTTCTAAACACGGGAAACATGCGCTGCTTTACAGGCATACTATAGACACCCCCAGGTATGAAATTTTAAGGAATATTTCACTTTTAATGTTTCACTTTAAGCATTATTAAAATCACTGCTCCCGAAAAAACTTCAGTTTTTAAAACTTTTTTTTGCATTGATACATGTCCCCTGGGGCAGGACCCGGGTCCAGGCCCGGATTTACTCCCTTTGCCGCCCCAAGGCCGGGTCCTTCAATGCCGCCCCCCCCACCATCACATAGGGGGGGGCGGGGGGGGGCGACGCGTGGGGGGGGTAATCGATTTTTCGCAGACAATGACTGGTGTTAGTGCTTCAATCATTCCGGCACCATGGTTGTTATGGTGTCCAGGATGATTGAAATGCATTGTTTCTATCATTACATTGTAATATAAAATGAAATAGTTCAACTCACCATAAAGCAGAATGAGTGGGAGCTCTGAGCGTGTTACTTGCCGCAGTCGCTTGTCACCAGATGGGAATGTCACTTGCCACGCTACCTGCCACCACATTGGAATGTCACTTGCCACGCTGCCTGCCACCAGATGGGAATGCCACTTGCACTCTCTGCCCCCGTCTCTCACTCTCTATCTGACTCTGTCTCTCTCTGCCTCTCTCTCTTTGCCTCTCTCTCTGCCTCTCTCTCTCTCTTTGCCTCTGTGTGTCTCTCTCTCTTTGCCTCTGTCTCTCTCTCTCTCTTTGCCTCTCTCTCTCTCTCTCTGCCTCTCTCTCTCTCTATGCCTCTCTCTTTGCCCCTCTCTCTCTCTTTGGATCTCTCTCTCTTTGCCTCTCTCTCCCTCTGTCTCTCTCTGCCTCTGTCTCTCTCTCTCTCTTTGCCTCTGTCTCTCGCTCTCTCTTTGCCTCTGTCTCTCGCTCTCTCTTTGCCTCTGTCTCTCGCTCTCTCTTTGCCTCTGTCTCTCGCTCTCTCTTTGCCTCTGTCTCTCGCTCTCTCTGTGCCTCTGTCTCTCTCTCTCTGTGCCTCTGTCTCTCTCAGTGCCTGTCTCTCTCTCTCAGTGCCTCTGTGTCTCTCTCTCTCTCTCAGTGCCTCTGTCTCTCTCTCTCTCTCTCAGTGCCTCTGTCTCTCTACCTCACTCTCTCTCTCTCTCTCAGTGCCTCTGTCTCTCTGCCTCACTCTCTCTTTGCCTCTGCCGCTCTGTCTCTGCCTCCGTTTTTCTCCCCAGTCTGTGTTCCTCCTCACCTGCTTGTCCTGCATCATGGACATAGGCCTGGAGGATAGGAGGAGGCGGCCGCCATGTTTGTTTAGTGTCCCGGGCACTGTGATTGGGCGTATGGAGGTCATGTGCAGAGGGGGGAGTTCAAGATCACGGACAGGCCAGCCCCACGCCGCACATGACCCCCATGGCCCAATCACAGGGCGCCGGACTTTGAAAAATGGCGGCCGGAGCTTCAGGCGGCCGGGGACACAGTAAATGAATTTTAGGAGGACTTGTCTCCTCCGCGGCGCCGCCCTTTCACACAGTGCCGCCCCGAGGCCTGGCCTTGTTGGCCTTGTGGGAAATCCGGCCCTGCCCGGGTCCCCAAACACTTTTTATGACAATAACTTGCATATAAGCCTTTAAAATTAGCACTTTTGATTTTTCATGTTCTGGTGCGAACCGAACTGGGGGGTGTTCGGCTCATCCCTACTCCTGACTTCCTCTTTAATTGCAGTGCCTCTGAGGGATAGCGCCACCTGCAGTAGAGAAAGTAGACTGCACCTGCCTATGCTGTTATAGAGTTAGGGCTTGTTCATACCAGGTCCATAGAGCTGCATTTTATTTCATACCACATCAGCCGAAACGTTTCTGTGTGCCCTGTTCACACCTTACATGTGCAGTGGTGTGCTTTAAAATGCAGCTCAATGGACATGGTGTGAGCAGATCCTTAACCACTTGCAGTGGCGGCCGGTTGAAACATTTTTTTGGTGGGCGGCAAACAGTATGCCAACCCCCCCCCCTGGTCTGTAGGTAGCACTTACCCCATAACAGGTGGCGTCCCCTGCTCGGCGGCGGCGGCTTCCCGTTCTCTTGCTCTCCACGGGTCAAAGCGGTGGCTTCCGTTTCCTTCCTCCTCCTCGTCGAGAGTCTTCTCTTTTCAGCCAATCTGAAAACGGGTCTCACACCCACTTCTGATTGGCTGGATTGAGGATCAGTGGTAATACACCTGGGTGGGAACTGAGCACATTCTCTGCGACCCGAGCCCACCCTATTTTAAAGACTATTAGAGCCTCTGGCTCTGATCAGGTGCTTGGAAAAAAAAAACCCAGCCGCTGTAATTCATGCGTGCGGTGTCCTGAAAGGGGCCGGACACATGAATAGGGGGTGGCCGCGGCGGCTGTGCATGAATCTATCCATTGCATATAGGGAGGGTGGCAAGGAGAGAGGGGGTGGTGCCCGGGCGCCCCTAATGGACGGGCCGCCACTGACCACTTGCTTACTGGGCAC
Organism: Rana muscosa; assembly: GCA_029206835.1. Lineage (NCBI taxonomy): Eukaryota > Metazoa > Chordata > Amphibia > Anura > Ranidae > Rana > Rana muscosa. The sequence goes on from CM055126.1 coordinate 240,282,769, forward strand.
TTTCATCCCCTTCTTGCCCAGGCCAATTTCCAGCTTTCAGCGCTGTCATATTTTGAATGACAATTGCGCGGTCATGCAACACTGTACCCATATGACATTTTTATTTTAAAAAATCCCACAAATAGAGCTTTCATTTGGTGGTATTTAATCACCATTGGGTTTTTTTTTTTTTTTTTGCTAAACAAATAAAAAAAGACTGAAATTTTTTTTGTTATAACATTTTGTAAAAAAAGTAATTTTTCTCCTTTACTGATAGGCACTGATGATGAGACACTGATGTGCAGCACTGATAAGCGGCACTGATGGGCACTGATAGGCGGCACCAATATGCAGCACTGGTGGGCACTTATAGGAGGCACTGATGGGCACTAATAGGTGGCACTGATGGGCGGCACTGATGGTCACTGATAGGCAGCACTGATAAGCGGTACTGATGGGCACTGATAGATGGCACTATTAGGCAGCACTGATAAGGAGGCATTACTGATGGGTACTGATTGCCATCCTTGGTGGACACTGATTGCCACCCCTGGTGGGCATGGGTTGGCATCCCTGGTGGGCATGGGTTGGCACTTGTAGGCATCCCTGTAGGGCCTGCACTTATAATGCATGCACTGATTATCAGTGCAGACCCCCTCTGTCAGGAGAGCCGCTAATCGGCTCTCCTGTACGCTTCCATGTCAGCGCGTGATTGGACACAGCTGATTACATGGTAAGGAGTCTATGTCATAGGCTCTTTACCAAGATCGGAGATGCGGCGTGTCACAGCGACACTCCGCACTACCGATTGCTGGGCATCCTCGTGGGCGCGCACGAGTGGCTTATCCTGCTGGACGTCATATGATGTGGTTAATTAGGAAAGGAATATTACGGTAAAATATTAGTTACAATTTTTTCCCCCCTGAAGATCAACTTTAACCCTTTTACTGCCAGGTCTGTACGTCGTATGGACTTGACAGCGGGGGGGGGGGGGTTCACACACAACATGGTGGCTGCAGCAAATGGGACTGGGTGTAAAACTAATAGGCAGACTCCTACCTGTCAGGTGGAAGCATTCGGGTGGCTGCGCCTCAACACACTCCCGTTAACGTTCTATACCATTATATATATAAATAATGGTAATAGGGTGATTATGCTCATGTAGTAGGTGCTTTTTCTAAGAGTTGCGCCAGTCCAAACTATATTTTAGGGCACGGCAGCCCACTTTTATTGAAAAAAATTGGAATTTTACATAAACATCAGTTGCCTGCGCAGGGGTTCTTCCACATCAACATGAATAGTCAATTGAATATGCCTAGCCACCTGGCTCCTTTGTCAGCAGCATCACCGCTCTTCTTACCAATCCCTCTGGCTGTGTTGTCCAGCTCTTCTGGTGCTCTCGGCTCACTCAGTCTTAAGTCGTAGCACCCTGCTGCATGGCCCACTCCTGGCCTCTGGATAGGGGCTCTCCTGACACCCAGATAGAAGCCAACCTGACTACTGGGACAAGACGTCCTGTCTCCTGGCTGCTGGTTGGGGCACCTCTGACTAGGGTGACCACATTGCCAAACTACCATTCAGGGACACCCCCCCTTCCCAAAAATCAGCTTGTGCTGTAACGAATCACAGCACAGTGATTGGACACAAGAGGCGGGATTTATGATTTCTCCAATCACAAGCAGGGGGCGGGGATTGTGCTCCTCCAGGCATTCCCGGCCAGGACAAGTACTGTCAGTGAGTAAAGCGGTGATGTGGCAGCCTTTTTTGGGGAGCATCATATTGGCCCGGGGGGGGGGGTGGCTGTGTCAGTTTCATTCACACTGTATTGTCCTGGAATGAAGGTGCCCGGGACAGACCTGCAAAAAGCAGGACTGTCCTGGGCAATCCGGGACACGTGGTCACCCTACCTCTGACCCCTGGTTAAGACCTCCGGTTTCTTGACTCCTGGCTGGAACTCCTCTGACCAGGGCAGGGGGTGGGCAGAAGGGGAAGCTGCTCTGGGCCCAGCATATATTGTAGGGATGGTGGCGCTGCATGTTTCTTCTACGATAAGGCTGACAGGAATAGTGACAGTGGCATCACTACTTCTGTCAGCCCAATGCTGGAAACAGTAAGGAGAGGAGGAGAGAGCCTGAAGGAGGTGCGGGCTATGCTCTCTCCTTCTCTCCTTTCTGTTTCCAGCACTGGACTGACAAAAGTAGCCCCCCTCAGACCCTCTAATACTTACCGGAGCCCCATCTACATCCAGCAATGTTGCATGAGAGCCTTGGCTGTCCTTGACTCTCCCTCCATTGGCTCTCGCTGCTGTCAATCAAAGTCAGTGAGCCAATGAGGAGAGATGAGGCTCCCTGTCTGAATAGACAAACAGAGCGGCGGCTTGGCTTGGGTGCCCCCATAGCAAGCTGCTTGCTGTGGGGGACACTCGGCAGGAGCGAGGGGCCAGGAGCACCGGGGTGGGACCTGGAGAAGGAGAGGATTGGGGCTGCAAAAGATCTGGTCCCAACATAAGGGTGCGGTGCCCATACTCCGGGATGGAGGGCAAGCTTCCTGAGCAAATGTTGGATCCAGCCAAGCAAGGAATAATTACAGACTCCATTCTGTCCAACCACCCGCTCAACAAATTTACTGCTATGTACTCCATTACTATATTTCTTAAGAGAAGCCCCACTGGGTTCCATCATGGACATTCCAATGTGCACCTTTGTGATGAAGGAATGAGCAGATTTTCCCATTCTTTTTTTTTTTTCTGTTGCGGCAGTAAATTTGCCCTAAAGTAAAATTCCTTCATGTCATATATTATCAGCGCAGAGCATTCCCTGCTTCCTTAATGAGCTCATAAATAGACTAGAAAAATGGACTTTAGGCGGCACATGGATAAATGTTGTAAAAAAACTAGCGGTATTTATTTTTAAACAGAGTAATGAAAAAATACATATAAACATTCAAACAATAACAGTTTGTTTATACTTAGATACAGGGCTTGGGTTCATGCTTTAACAATACTTCAAGGTATGTAACATGCAAGCATTCCACCTTAGTTGGAATGCGAAACCAACAAACCAGAGGCTAGTAAAACAGTGATTGTATGAAGCAAGTTGGCGAGAGCCATGGGTCCAGTGTATCATGTGTGGTCTTGACTTGCTCTACTAGTTTCGCGAGTTACCGCTTCTTCAGGAGCACAGTAATAGGCCAGATAATGTGCTGCCGATGGCACATGGTAGTGTCCTCCAGGACTGACTGCTGGGACTGCTCCGGACTGCTGTAAACTCCCCTCTAAGGCACAGGTCTACAGTCTGGCCATCGTACTCAAGGCCCTGTGGAGTGAGACATTCTCTACTCACACACACACCAGGACCCATACTGGTGCATGTTAAGCCTTCTTTCCTTACTGTGATAGTTACAGCCCCAAAAGTCCTGGAGGACACTACCTGTCGCTGCACACAAGCGGCCTCCACCCAGCAGTATACTCAGCTGTTGTTCATTGTGATTTTTACTATGGCTGGCTAGTTGTTACCGACAAATAGCCAATCAAATCTTACCTGGGTGTGTGTTGCCATCGGCAGCACATTATCCGGCCTATTACTGTGCTCCTGAAGAAGCGGTAACTCACAAAACTTGTAGAGCAAGTCAAGACCACACATGATACACTGGACCCATGGCTCTCGCCAACTTGCTTCATACAATCACTGTTTTACTAGCCTCTGGTTTGCTGGTTTCGCATTCCAACTAAGGTGGAATGCTTGCATGTTACATACCTTGAAGTATTGTTAAAGCGTGAACCCAAGCCCTGTATCTAAGTATAAACAAACTGTTAGAGCCGGTTCACACTGGGCCAACACGACTTCCGGCGTGACTTTACAAGGCAACTTCAAGGCAACTTTGAGGCAACTTCAAGGCAACTCTGAGGCAACTTCAAGTTTCCTCCAGGACAGGCGACTTTGCCAGTGGCCAATCAAACAATAATCAGCTCTGTGGGAGGGAGGGGTTTGCCTGAGAAAACTATTTTCTCTTCCTGTAAAGTTGCTTCAGTTAAGACACTGATCCGACTTTGGAGGCGACTTCCATTGAAATCAATGTGTACAAGTCGCCTAGAAGTCACCTTGAAGTAGTACAGGAACCTTTTCTGAAGTCGGAGCGACTTCTGTAGTGTGCATAAAGACGGCTCCATAGACTAACATTACAGCGCGACTTGGGGCGTCTCGGGGCGACCTGAAGTCGGATCCTGAGTCGCCCTGGTGTGAACCGGCTCTTATTGTTTGAATGTTTATATGTATTTTTTCATTACTCTGTTTAAAAATAAATACCCCTAGTTTTTTTACAACATTTATCCATGTGCCGCCTAAAGTCCATTTTTCTAGTCTATTTATGTTTCTCCTATGATATCGGGACGTTGGCACATTTGTATATGTGCATCCACAGTGTCACCCTGTGAGGATGCACGTTTAAGCAATTTTTTCGTCCTTAATGAGCTCATCCTAGTTCTTCTAAAGTAGGAAAGGAAGGTTCAACGCAGCACAAATGCTATCACGTAAAGTGCAGCGGTTCATGACAGCCTTGCCCCGCGCGCTCTCCTCGCCGAGCCTTTATCTTAAGCCTCCAGTTCCACATCGCAGCGCGACCTTCATTTCACGCTGTCTACCTCTGTTCTGCTTTGTACACCGCCACGATAAGACATCTTCAGCCAATGGACGGCTCGTGTTTACACAACACTTCAATTATTTCACAAGTATTCATTTATCAGGAAAATGCTGCAGCATCATCTCCTTCAGGTATGCAGCCAGTTCATAGAGCGAAACAAAAAAAAAAAAAGCTTCTTCTGACCTTTCGTAAAATATTCGAGGAGTCGACTATCGGAGGTGACTTAGTTATAACTTTGCGTTGGAGAGAAAAAAACAAACTGTTTATTTAAAATGGATATTTTAGTAACTCTACAAGCTTGAATGAATATATTCATGACATCACAATATATCACCATATCATTTTTCAACGAAAGCGTTCCTTTTATCATTAACCGCTTCAGCCCCGGAAGATTTTACCCCCTTCCTGACCAGAGCACTTTTTACAATTTGGGACTGCGTCACTTTAACTGACAATTGCGTGGTCGTTCGACGCTTACCCAAACAAAATTTGCGTCCTTTTTTCCCCACAAATAGAGCTTTCTTTTGGTGGTATTTGATCACCTCTGCGGTTTTTATTTTTTGCACTATAAACCAAAAAATAGTGCCAATTTTGAAAAAATTGCTATAATAAATATCCCCAAAAGTAAAAAAAAAAGCACATTTCTTCATCAGTTTAGGCCAATATATATTCTTCTACATATTTTTGGTAAAAAAAAAAAAAAATGTCAATAAGCGTATATTGATTGGTTTTCACAAAAGTTATAGCATCTGCAAACTATGGGAAAGATTTATGGCATTTTTTTTTTTACTAGTAATGGCGGTGATCTGCGATTTTTAGCGGTACTGCGACATTATGACGGACAGATCTGAGACTTGTGACACTTTTTTGGGACCATTGGCATTTATGCAGCGATCAGTGCTATAAAAATGCACTGATTACTGTGTAAATGTCACTGGCAGGGAAGGAGTTAACACTAGGGGGCGATCAAGGGGTTAAATGTGTGTTCCCTCAGCGTGTTCTAACTGTGTGGGGATGTGAGTGACTAGGATAGGAGCCATATCGTTTTTCCTACTTAGTAGGAAGAAATTATATGGCTCCTCTCCTCTGACAGCACAGGGAATTTACACACACAAATCCCTGTGCTGGCGCTCGTCCCTTTTAAGACCATTGGGCGGAAGTGACGTTTGACGTCGCTTCTGCCATCCAATGGTGTGAATCTGAGCGGAGGCCATCTTTCCTTCACTCGGCATCCAGCCCCTCCTCCCCAAAAGCTCTATTTCACACAAAGGAGTGGGGGAGGAGGCCTTAAAGCAGAACTTCCCACTTTAACCCTTCGGGAGAATGTCACCAAAAGGGAAATTCCTTTTGCAGGGGATGCCTATCTTAAAGAGGAGGTCCACCAAATTTTTTTTTTTTTAAAAGCCAGCAGCTACAAATACTGTAAAAATGGACACTTACCTGTCCAGCGCACCCGCGATGTCGGCAGACGAGGCTGAGCAATCGCTCGGTCCTCGGATGCTGCCGCCGCCATGCTCAGTGAGGGAATCAGGAAGTTAAGCCTTGCGGCTTCACTGCCCTGTTCCCTACTGCGCATGCGCGAGTAGCGTGGCGCGCCGTCACTGGTCCCCGGTCTCTCCTGGGAACAGTGTGTTTCCCAGGAGACAGCGGGGGGGGGGGGGAAGTGGTGAGTCTATGCCCGGAAGTGGGTGAAAATCTGACCCCCTCCCCCTAGGGTGCCAAATGTGTCACCGGAGGGGGGGTTCCCAAAAGCGAAAGTTCCATTTTTGGGTGGAACTCTGCTTAAAGTGCAGACTTCTGGGAAAATCGGTGAGTCAATCACACAAGCAGTAATTCCATTTCTGGGGGCGTTCTGTATACCATCTGGGTTGTCGTATTGCACTGAAATTTACAGAAAATTACATTTGATACAAAGACACACATTTTATGTTGCAACTTAAATATAATCTGCTACAAAAGTTGAATGTTTTAACATATGAGCTACAAGGATGGCGTTAACCTTCTCTTTGGGGCATGCTTGTGGTCCTTCATGGCATGTGGAAACAGCTGCTGGAGAGGAATAATATAACGAAAAAGGTAATAATCCTTTACTGGGTAAATTAACCACAAAGAAGAGCCCCAAGGTTAAATACTTCTGTCTGTAATGTGCCAATTTTATCATAATGAGAATTATTCTCAACTAAATTAACAAGGAATATATAATGAGCTGAGCTAAAAAACCAGAGTAAAGTAAGGGATGTCAGAGAAGCTTAAAGAAGGACTGTGGCTAGACTATGAAAATAGTTCTATATATATGGTACAGATGCACCACTTTACAGGCAGACTAAGGGGACCCCCCCCCCCAGGCACTATATTTAAAGGATTTTTTTCTTTTTGTTGTTTAACTTAACTTAGCATCATTAACCAGTTGCCACCCGCCCACCGTCAAATGACGGAGGGACGGTGCGGCTCTCATTTTGGGTGGACGTCTTATGACGGCGCCTAGAACAGCTGCTCTCGTGCATCCGCAGGGGCATGCAGCGTGGGGATCGGGATCGCGGCGTGTTGCTAGGACATGGCGCGACCCTGATCTCTGTAAAGAGCCTCGGCTCTTTAACCATGTGATAGGCTGTGTCCAATCACAGCCGGTCACTTGTAAATAAGGAAGTGCCATGAATCGGCTCTCCTCGCCTCACACTGACAGATTGTGTGGCGAGGAGTACCGATCAGCGGCATCTCCTCGCAGGGGAGACCTGGGCTTGTAATCAGGGCACTGATCATCAGTGCCCTGATTACAGGAAATCCCTAGCAGTGTCCGTCAGTGCCACCATTCAGTGCCCATCAGTGCCCATAAATGATGCCAGTCAGTGCAGTCTTTCAGTGCCCATCAGTTCCTGTTTAGCAGTGTTGCTCATCAATGCCACCATTGCCTCCCATTAGTGCCCGTCAGTGCCACCCTTCAGTGCCCATCAGCGCCGCCTATCTGTCCCACTTATCCGTGCCGCCTATCAGTGCCCACCACTCTTGCCTATCAGTGCCCACCAGTGCCACCTATGAGTGCTCATTAGTGCCGCATATCAGTGCCACCTATCAGTGCCCATCAGTGCCGCATATTAGTGCCTCTTCATCAGTGCCATCTAATCAGTGCCGCCTATCAGTGCTCATTAGTGCCTTCTGAGAGAAACTAAGAAAAAACATTTTTCTTCATAATTTTTGGTATTTTTTCCTATAATAAACCCAGCAGTGAACAAATACCACCAAAAGAAAGCTCTATTTATTTATGTGAAGAAAAAGATAAAACATTAATTTGGGCGCAGTGTTGCATGACCGCGCAATTGTCATTCAAAGTATGACAGTGCTGAAAGCTGAAAAATGGCCTGGGCAGGAAGGGGGGTGAAAGTGCCCGGTATTGAAGTGGTTAAAATCACTGCTCCTGTAAAAACAATCTTTTTAAAAATATATAAAAATTTGCACTGATACATGTCCCCCAGGGCAGTACCCAGACCCCCCATGCCCTTTTTTTTGCCAATAACTTGCATATAAGTATTCAAAATGGGAACTTTTGATTTTTCAAGTTTGGGTCCCATTGACTTTAATAGAGTTTACGGCCCGTCCGAATTTTTGACATGTACGGGAGCTTTGGTGCAAACCGAACTAGGGGGGGGGGGGGGTGTTTGTTGTTCGGCCCATCTCTAACCACAACCTTACACACAAATCCACACCTGCACGGCCTTTAGCCCTGAAGAAATAGGGATTTAAACCATGAAACGCGTTGGCTCTTTCATAGATACAAGTTTTTCAAACAAAACAAAATATTAAAACCATCGCAAGCTGTCGAGAACTTTCTTAATGCCTGTTCTCCACCTTCAGCCACAACCATAGCAAGACATGGTCCTAAAACGGATCCTGATTCTATTTTTTCGCAAAACTAAAAGCAGAAAAAAAAGTTCTGTAAATAAATACCCTTCAACGTCTTCTTTGAAATGTAGTGTTTGACCTTTTCAAGAAGTAGAGTAGATTACATTGAAAGTCCTAATATGCACAATTCATTCTGTAAGAGGAAATCTTTCTATTTTAGCATTCCACGACATGGAAGTAATGGGCCTTCACATGCATTCAATGGCTGAGCTGCATTAAAAACTCATTCTTTTTTTTTTAAGTGTTGAGAAATGTTCCCTCTCCTCCATCTTCTGGTTGGAGTTCTTTGACTGACTTACTAATGACTTAATTCTTCAATTTGCCATCTGCAAAGATTTTGTGCTAATTACACTTAATGGCCTGTGAGCTATTGAAATATTAACTCATTTGAGCGTTTTAAACCAAACCAATTTACTAATATATGATGGGGAGGGTGGCTGCTAAATCAATTCCGATTCATTTAAAATCCACTCAGAATGTAATAAGGACGGAGAGATATTGGTCCACATTTGATATGTAATTGTACTGTAATAATATCATGAAATATCAAAATAATATCATGAAAAAAGGTACATATACTGTATATACAGTGGAACCTCGTATGGCGAGTAACGCGGTTAACGAGCGTTTCGCAATACGAGCAATTTTTTTTTTTTTTTTTTACAAATCCTGACTCGGTTTGCCAGTGTTGTCTCACAGAACGAGCAGGATTCAAGCCTCTGCGGTGTGCAGTACCGCCATAGGCGTGCGCACAGGGTGTGCCAGGTGTGCCTGGGCACACCCTAATCACCTTGTATGCTGCAGATGCCCCCTGTTTGGACCCGTGATATTTCACCAAAGCCCCCTAATGGGGCTTCTAAAAAAAAAATAGAAAAAAAAATATATATACCGTATATACTCGAGTATAAGCCGAATTTTTCAGCACATTTGTTTGTGCTGAAAATGCCCCCCTCGGCTTATACTCGAGTCACCTTTTTGCGCCTGATCTCCCGGACTTTGGGGACCCGGTACCGGTCGGCCGTAGGTCCCCTGGACCCCAAACTGTGCATAGTTTTTAGTCTGGGGGACCTACGGCTGGGGAGCACCGATTTTTCAAAGCCGGGCACCCCTTCCATAGACTCCCATGTTAAAAGTCAGTCCATAGACTCCCATGTTAAACGGTCATTCCTCCGGTAACTTTGGGGACCCGGTACCGGCCGTCCGTAGGTCCCCTGGAACTTGGCATACATATACCCCCAGTTCTCCTCTTCAAGTGTGCAAAGTTTTCTGTCTGGGGGACCTATGGTCGGGGAGCACCGATTTTTCAAAGCCGGCACCCCTTCCATAGACTCCCATGTTAAACGTAAGTCTAGTCATGGGCACATTGAGGCATGGGCACAGTGAGGCATGGGCACAGTGGGGCATGCACATGGACACAGTGAGGCAAAGTGAGGCATGCAGATGGACACCCTAGGCTTATACTCGAGTCAATACGTTTTCCCAGTTTTTTGTGGTAAAATTAGGTGCCTCGGCTTATATTCGGTCGGCTTATACTCGAGTATATACGGTAAATAATAATAAAAAATAAAAAATAAAATAGTAAATATATAAATAAAAATGTAATTGTAAAAAAATAATAAAAAATAAAAACTACTGACAGCATTCATACTGGCTGCTGGGGTATCTATTGTCACTGGAGGTATCTATTGCTGCTGGGGGGGGGGATCTTTTTTTTCTTGGGGTCATTTGTTGATGGGAGAGACCTACTGTTGAGAGAGGGGTCTATAGTTGCTGGGGGGATCTATTGTTGCTGACGGGGTCTATTGTTGCTGGGAGGGATCTATTTTTGCTGGGGGGGGGGGTTATCATTGCTGCAGAGGATCTATTTTGCTGCCTTTTGTTTGCAAATTTCATACAAACTAACTAGCACCAATTTTTTTTTATTTGGTTCTGTATTCTCTAAAAGGAGCAGTACTGGGAGGTGAGTAGGGGGTGGAACCGAGGGACGGTGCTTGGAAGTGGATAGGGGGCAGAGACAAGGGGTGACTTGGAAGGGGGGGGGTACCTGCACCTATTCTTTGAATTCGTAAATTCGAAAATCCGAAAATAAGAGAGAAAATTTGAAAATTCTAAAAGAATAACTAACTATCTAACTAATAATAACTAACTATTATATTATAAGAATTGGAATTTCCTATCAAATTTGTCTGTTAGTGAACGTAACAAATATGAATTTATCCGAAGTTATGAATTATCCGAAATAACCAAAGCCGCATCTAAACAAATGGAACGGAACAAATTAATAATAAATAAATAACAATAATAAAAAGTTTATTATTATTAATATTGTTATTTATTATTAATAATTTGTTACGTTCCATTTGTTTAGACACGCCATTCGTTATTTTGGATAATTCGTAACTTCGGATAAATTCGTATTTGTTACGTTCACTAACAGACACATTTGAAAGGAAATTCCAATACCTATAAATTTAATAGTTAGTAATAGTTAAAGTGGAGTTCCACCCTGATTTTTTATTTTTTTGCCCAAAAATCCCCCCAAAAAAAGAAAAAAAAAACTTGATTTTTTTTTTTTATATTCACCAGAAATTGCGGTTGCTATGCGGAACTAGCTCTTCTGCCTCTTCCTCCGCTGCGGTAGTCTTCTTCCTCGTCCTCTGTCGCGGTATCTTCTGGTGAATGGGGCGTGCTGCCTTCTGGGAACTGTGTGTAATCCCAGGAGGCAGCCGCCCATTCACAAAGCGCCGTGCGAGTCGCGCATGCGCAGTAGAAATGGGCAGTGAAGCCGTAAACACTGCCTGTTTCCCTTAGTCAGGATGGAGGCGCCAGGACCTGCCAGGACCGAGCGATACGCCGTCGGGAGCCCGATATCGCGGGCGAGTAGGACAGGTAAGTGTCCTTATTAAAAGTCAGCAGCTACAGTGTTAGTAGCTGCTGACTTTAAAAAAAAAATAAAAAAATTGCGGGTGGAATCCATCAACATGGGGACATCCTCCCCATGTTGAGGGCATGTGGCCTGGTACGGTTCAGGAGGGGGGGCACTCTCTCGTCCCCCCCCCTCTTTTCCTGCGGCCTGCCAGGTTGCGTGCTCGGATAAGGGTCTGGTATAGATTTTTGGGGGGAACCCCAAGCCATTTTTTTTTTATTTTGGTGCAGGGTTCCCCTTAAAATCCATACCAGACCTAAAGGGTCTGGTATGGATTTTTAGGGGGGGCCCTATGCCATTTTTTAAAAAAAATTGGTGCAGGGTTCCCCTTAATATCCATACCAGACCTGAAGGGCCTGGTAATAGAATTTGGGGGGACCCCCACACTTTTTTTTTATTTTGGTTCTGGGTTCCCCTTAATATTCATACCAGACCCAAAGGGCCTGGTAATGGACTGGGGGGGAACCCATGCAGTTTTTTTCAAAGACTTTTATCTGTATTGCTGAGACCCGACAATTCCTTAATAGCCGTGAGTAGTTTTAAATTATTTTTTTTCCTTCAGAAATGTCATGTTGTGCAGGGACAGTTCTAAACACGGGAAACATGCGCTACTTTACAGGCATACTATACACACCCCACCAGGTGCGAAATTTAAAGGAATATTTATTTTTTATTGTTTCACTTTAAGCATTATTAAAATCACTGCTCCTGAAAAAACGTCCGTTTTTAAAACTTTTTTTTTGCATTGATACATGTCCCCTGGGGCAGGACCCGGGTCCCCAAAAACTTTTTATGATAATGACTTGCATATTAGCCTTTATTGTAAACTTTTGATTTTTCATGTTCGTGTCCCATAGACTTTAACGGTGCTCAAACAAATTTTTTGCCTGTTCGCATGTTCTGGCTGCGAACCGAACCGCGGGGTGTTCGGCTCATCCCTACTCCAGACCTAAACCCTATTGAGCATCTGTGGGACTCCTCAAACGGAAGGTGGTGGAGCGCAAGGTCTCTAATATTCACCAGCTCTGTGATGTCGTCATGGAGGAGGGGAAGAGGACTCCAGTGACAACCTGTGAAGCTCTGGTGAACTCCATGCCCAAGAGGGTTAAGGCAGTGCTGGAAAATAATGGTGGCCACACAAAATATTGACACTTTGGGCCCAATTTGGACATTTTCACTTAGGGGTGTACTCACTTTTGTTGCCAGCGGTTTAGACATTAATGGCTGTGTGTTGAGTTATTTTGAGGGGACAGCAAATTTACACAGTTATACAAGCTGTACACTCACTACTTTACATTGTAGCAAAGTGTCATTTCTTCAGTGTTGTCACATGAAAAGATAGAAGAAAATATTTACAAATTTGTGAGGGGTGTACTTACTTTTGTGAGATACTGTATATATAGAAACTTGCATTTCCAGCGTGCTGATACTTTTATTTGAAGGCGCGCTTCCCCCTTATCTCTATTTGCTTATTTTCATTCTATCCCGAGCCCACAAGAAGGAAATCACACCATCATTTACATAATTCTAAAATAACAAGCACAGTATTAATTGCTGTCTGAAGACTGTTAGGTAACAACTCAATTGTGACTGATTAAAGATCTGGCTACTTCTTTGGGGAGTAATCCACGCGCAGAGTCTTCCACTGGGTAATTTCCTATTCAGCAACCTCATTAAATATTAGTGCCTACTTCAACAATAATTTGCTGGTAATTCTGGGGGAGAAGTGCACTGCTCAAATTGTACAGAACATTGGCGTATCAACAGGACGTGAGAGTTCGTCGCATCCGGAGGGGCGGGGGGGGGGGGGGGGGGCTGTGTGGGAAAAGGGAAACGCCATTTTCTGATATTACTGCTGCTTCTCTAGGGAGTCTTCAGCTTGCCTCCTATAAAACCCTTGACCCATGTCTGAAGTGTAAAGCTGCAATAACACGTCCCAGTTTCAGCACGTGATACCATACACATAGGAAACTTTCAGTTTCTTTCCATAGCACAGCTCGCATTTGAGCATTTTGCAGCTGTGTTCAAAAGTGCCACACAAGGGTCCAGGTTATGCAAATTTAGTTCTTGTAGCTCTCCTGTGATGAGTTAAGCAGCCTGTGATTGCTTTGGGCTCTTCTGTGTTTTATTGGCTGCAGGTTTGATTGCTTCCCTCTGCCTTCTGGAGGATTCCACATTGTAGTGGGCTGGATGAAGCAAATCAGCAGCTAAATATTTATGTTGTCTCAGTCAATCCCTGGTGAAGGGTGCCCAGATGGTGGCTGGGAGTGAGCATAAATAGTCTGTAGGTGACAAAACGATTGACCGCACTCCAAGGATAAGGAAAATTGCTTTATTGGTATAAAAACATCCAATAAACTTAAAATATATAATATAATTCTCTGAATGCTACTTCCTTTTTCCCCTCTCCTTACAACTCTCCCTTTTCTTTTCCCTCCCCCCCTCCCCACAAAAGTTAGAATACGAGATAGGGGTAGGAAAATTATTAATTTACTCTTTCAGGATACGCCAGGCCACACAGCCGGACCCTGGCCCTGATTAAGGACTGATATACCCCTTAACTCCATCAAATTCTAAAATGCTATTCTATCTCAACCCCCTATCTTTTCTCGTTTTATATATGGTTCATAACTTTCATATTCTATTTTGGCTGATTTACTCAATGCTTATTATTCACTTCATTTATTACTCTGAATGTCTATTTTTACTTTACGCTATTTAGAAATACTCTAATATGTAAAATTTCTGACATTTTGTTTTATGTAGTAGAATGTTTAAAAATCAATACTATAATCGATTAACTTAAATTTTTATTAGAAGCTCTCCTGTTTATGTTTAATTTTATGCTTGAAACTTGTTTATTACGATGAATATTATTGTAATTTGTTGTATCTTACAAAATATAATATAATAAAATATTTAAAAGAGGAAAAACATCCAACATGAAAAACCATTGAGGATACAGCATCATGACAGCACAGAGGGGAGCATGGTTTACGCGTTTCGCTAATTTCTTCGCTTAGTCATAATCCATATGATGGGTTATGACTAAGCGAACAAATTTGTAAAACTCGTGTTGGATGTTTTTATACCAATAAAGCAATTTTCCTTATCCTTGGAGTGCGGTAAATCATTTGTCTCCTGCATCAGTTACCCAGACCACAGGCTGGACCTGCACCTAATCATTAAGGAAGGTATTACCATCACCTGGAGCGGTGTTACTCCCTGTTTGTTATAAATAGTCTGTAGCCTGGAGCTCCCTTATTCTTGTCCAGAAGGAGAAGTCCCAGCCTGGAGGGCCGCTGCCCTCTCAGGCAGCCCAGCTGAATTTTACCAGGAGCTTATCAAGGTCCCAGCTATGCTAAGCTAAGGGGCCTATTTTACAGAGAAACTCTGAAGCTAAAGAGGGGGGATTGAATCTGGTCTGAAGAGTTCATTAAGGAAATATCTGCCTGTCACAGGAGGGAGGAATCCACATTCCCAAGGACTTACATTGCATCTGAAAAGTATTCACAACACTTCACTTTTTCCACATTTTGTTATGTTACAGCCTTTTTTCCAAAATGGATTCAATTCATTATTTTCCTCAAAATTCTACAAACAAAATAATTCATTTATTACACTGCGGAGGAAGTTCCCCATCAGGTCCGCTCAGCCAATGACGTAGGCGGGGTCTGACATACGAGGGGGCGGACCTGATGGGAAACTTCCTCTGCAGTGTAATAAATGAATAGACCCGCCCCTTCTCACGTTCCGCATCTGGTCCGCTTAGCCTTACACCTACGTCATTGGCTGAGCGGTCCTGATGGGGAACTTTAGAAGGGTCGGGTCTATTCATTTATTACACTGTGGAGAAAGTTCCCCATCAGGTCCGCTCAGGCTCAGCCAATGACGTTTCGTGTGGACAGCGCTGGACATCGGATCACCGCGGGACACTGGATTTCATCGCTGGAATGTTTTTTTTTTTTTTTTTAATAAAGGACTTTCCCAACGGTGTCTGTGTTTTTTTTTACAAATTGTTACACTTTCTTTGTGAAATGGTAGGGATACCAATTCACATGGAGGGGGGGGGCGGGATCTGGGGGTCCCCTTTGTTAAAGGGGTCTTCCAGATTCCGATAAGCCCCCCGCCCGCAGACCCCCACAACCACCTGGCAAGGGTTGTGGGGATGAGGCCCTTGTCCCCATCAACATGAACCCCAAAGCATCCTCCCAATGTTGAGGGCATGTGGCCTGGTACGGTTCAGGAGGGGGGGGGCGCTTTCTCGTCCCCCCTCTTTTCCTGCAGCCTGCCAGGTTGCGTGCTCGGATAAAGGGTCTGGTATGGATTTTTGGGGGAACTCCACGCCATTTTTTTTTAAATTGGGGTGGAGTTCCCCATAAAATTCATACTAGACCTGAAGGGCTTGGTATGGATATTTGGGGGGAACCCACGCATTTTTTTTTTTTTTTATCAATGACTTTTCTATGTATTGCCGGGAGCCGGCAATTCCTTATAGCCGCGAGTGAGTTTTAAATGACTTTTTTCCCTTCAGAAATGACACTTTGTGCAGGGACAGTTCTAAGCACGGGAAACAAGCGCGACTTTACAGGCATACTATACACACCCACTAGGTACGAAATTTAAAGGAATATTTCACTTTTATTGTTTCACTTTAAGCATTACTAAAATCACTGCTCCCGAAAAAACGGGAGTTTTTAAAACTTTTTTTTGCATTTATACATGTCCCCTGGGGCAGGACCCGGGTCCCCAAACCCTTTTTAGGACAATAACTTGCATATTAGGCTTTATAATTAGCACTTTAGATTTCTCCCATAGACTTTTACAGGGTGTTCCGCGGCTTTTCGAATTTGCCCCGAACACCCCAAATTGTTTGCTGTTTGGCGAACGGGCGAACAGGCAATGTTCGAGTCGAACATGAGTTCGACTCGAACTCGAAGCTCATCCCTAGTGCTCGCAATCTTTACTCATAACTAATTTCCTTAAGACCCTTTATTAGCTTTGTTGCCCTTCTTTGTACTCGCTCCATTTCCAGTACACCCTTCCTGAGGACTAGTGCCCAGAACTGGACAGCATACTCCAGGTGCGGCCGGACCAGAGTCTTGTAGACTTTTGAACTTGCAAAACATCTTGATGTGTAAATGTAGAATTAGTCACTACTTTAACTGAAGAAGAGGTATTTAATTAGTAAAGACATTTCTTTTTTAAAAGATTAATCTCACACTTTCGCTTGGATTCCCCCAAGATGGAAATTTGTTTTCTTTTATTGTCATTTTTAAATGCATTTTATAAACAGACAGCTCACAACTCCAATTTACACATTGAAAGCGTTAATTTGTCCTTAGGTGTTCTCATTTGTGCCTTTTGCTCAGCTAGTAAACTTTGAAGCTTTTACATTTTTTTTATTTTTTTATAGGGAATGTAAGTTTTCATTTTTTTTTTTTAAGAAAACGTTCCAAAGGAGAAACCGAAAGGAAATGAAGGGGGGGGGGGAGGGATTGAGTTGATTTGTAGGTAGCTTTAGCCAGGAATCGTAGAGGGAAGGGAGGGGCCTGAGTTAGCGAGGAGGCAAGAGTCAGTGGATTTTGAATCTAGATAGTGCCATAAGTGAGCTTAGGATGAGATATCTAGATTGGAGAAGGTTAACCATGGTGTCCAGTCTTTCTTGAGTTTCGATAGGCCCAGGTTTGCTCTGGTGAACATAAGTTCCATTTGGAAATGTTGGTTGAGGATTTGATGAACCATCTGAATAGGGCAGAGTGGTGCTGTTCCATTGTCTTCTAATGGAGAGTCTGGCCACAATTAGGATGTGGGTGAGAAGGGTGTGATGTGAAGAGTTCCAGGTTTCTAGTCCCAGTCCTAATAGAGCTAGTTGGGGTGTGATCTTGGCGGGGCTGTCTGGTTGTTGAAAAGGGCTTGGACAGATCGTCAAAAGGGGAGGGTCGAGGAACAGGACCACCAGATGTGTACCATAGACCCGGTGTCTCCCCAGTTCCTCCAGCTGGTGGGGTTACGTTGGGGCGAGATCCGGGATAGCCTTGTAGAGGTATAGTTCCATTGGTGTAGAATTTTTTTGTGCTGTTTCCCAGCACAAATGGGCCCCATCCAAGACAAGAGGTATGTTGTCAAAGATGACGTCTAGAATTAGGTAACATCCACCTGGGTCAGCGTCTATGTAGTTGAGGTGGAAGGAGATGGATTTGCTTATTGCGATCATTACTCCCCTTGCTTTTTTATCAGCGTGTGCTAAGTAGGTGTGGGGGAATAGATGATGTTGACATGGGGTAGATTTGTCTTGCATGAAATGCAATGAGAAGATGGAGACACTGTAGTCATAAAGGGATAGACATGGTCAACCTTTTTTGGGGGCGTGATCAGTGCTTCCTGGGTAGAGCAAGCACCCGCCGTCCCGGCTGTGCTGTGATTCGTTGCAGCACAACCTGATTTATGGGAAGGGTAGGGGTGTCCCTAAATGGCAGTTTGGAAATGTGGTCACTCTAGCTCCCAGTGGAGACTACAAGTAGACAATTTCCTCCGTATATACAACTGTAGCACCCTCTAGTGTGTACTACTGGTAGTGGCAGAGTAGGAAAATTTACCAATGTTGCAGTCTGTGAGTCTTAATTGGGCCAGGGTTCACTAGAGTTCAGGGCTGGGTGACTCATCCTGGCCGCTCTCTGGTGCCTCACCCTGGTGTCTGGAAGGTTGGAGAATCTTCTAGAATTAGAGGGCGGGTGTTTTGAGGAGCTGCCATGAACATTGGAGCCTCAGCCAATCCCCAGTGGTGGGCTGGCAGGGGGAAGAGACAGCTCTATTAATAGACATGGGCCATGCCAGCAAAAGGGTCGGGTGGAAGATGGAGATGCAGTTTTTAGGATCCTGAGGGGTACCCCCTAGTCTGGGGGGGGTGTCCTGTCGTGGGCCAGGGCTTAGGTGCTGGAAGGATTCTGCCATAGAAGCAAAGGGAGGAGACTTTCCTGGAGGCACAGGAGCAAAGAGAGGACAGAGTGAGTAATTCAACACTGTTTGGGACTAACAAAGGGGGGAGACTGCCACATGTAGCCAGTCTACCATTCCCTGAGAAATCTCCAGCGAGTCAGCCACAGTGGGAGACAATCAGCGGGTCCGGCGGCTGCGATGGCCGGTGCGACCCGCCGATCGTTCACAGGAGAGCAGCAGTGTGCCGATGTAAACAAGGCACACCGCTGATCTGTCAGTAAGGAAAAGAGAGATCTTCTAAGCTGAAACGCGATCTCTGTTTTCCTCCAATGTAACACTCCCCCCCACAGTTAGAAAGCACCTCCCTAGAACACACTTAACCCCTTGATCGCCACCCAAGGGTTAACCCCTTCCCTGCCAGTGTCATTTATATAGGGATCAGTGCATTTGTTTAGCACCGATCACTGTATTGGTGTCACTAGTCCCCAAAAAGTGTCACTTAGGGTCAGATTTGTCCGCCACAATGTCGTAGTCCCGCTAAAAATCGCTGATCGCCGCCATTACTGGTAAAAAAAAAATGCCATAAATCTAACCCATAGTTGTAGACACAATAACTTTTGCCCAAACCAATCAATATACGCTTATTGGGATTTTTTTGGACCAAAAATATGTAGAAGAATACATAGGATAGAATAGATTTTTTTTTAAATGTTACTGGGAATGTTTTATAGCAGAAAGTTAGGAATATTGTTTTTTTATTCAAAATTGCTGCTCTTTTTTTGTTTATAGCGCAAGAAATAAAAACTGCAGAGGTGATCAATTACCACCAAAAGAAAGCTCTATTTGTGGGGAAAAAAGGACACCAATTTTGTTTGAGTATAAAGTCGCACGACCGCACAATTGTAAGTTAAAGCGACGCAGCGCCGTATCGCAAAAAATGGCCTAGTCAGGAAGTGGGTAAAACCTTCCCGGGGCTGAAGTGGTTAAGTAACCTTCGGGCCTAAAATTACTTATAAACCGAATGTGCAAAAAATCCCCCACAAAAATGGCTATGGCAGTGAAAGGGATAAATGGCAACCTGAAAAATAAATATTCTATAATACAATTGTAGCACCCTCTACCATAGGTAGGTGCTAGAGGTGTAGTGTTTGTAGGTTCTGTCAGTGCAGGTAAATTTAAGCAGGCCCATGCTGCGAGCTAGGCCTGTTTGTTTTTGATCTGGGGGCAGGGAGTGGTTAGTGTAGCAGTGGGTGTGACTGACATGTACTTCAGCTTTTGGGCACCTCCCCTGCTTCCAGTGAGAATGTTCTGGAAGAGGGGCAGGGCTGAGAGTTGGAGTGGCATGGAGTACATGCGAGGAGCCCTGACCAATCCCCAACAAGGATTGGCAGGGGGCAGGCCTCCTACATATATATATACTCATGGTCAGCCTGCTGGGGAGGAGTTGTCGGCTGGGTGAACTGAAGGATGGAGTGCTAGACTGCGTGCGCCTGGGGGGGGGGGGGGTGGTGTGGATCCGGCGGAGGAGCTCGGGAGCTGGGAGGGCGCCTCTCCTTACACTAGGGTGACCAGACATTCCCGGTTTCAGGGGACAGTCCCCGGATTGAGGGCACTGTCCCCGGACCAAGTCTGTCCCCGGTTTTGTCCCCGGATTGGATTTGAACAGGCAGTCAGTGCAGAATTAAAGAAAAAAAATCTGAATTACACCCCCCCGCTCCGCCGCTCCTACTAGCTTAAGGGGGTTGTATTTTTTTCCATTATCTGTGCCCCTTTCTGATGATCATGTGCTGGTCGGAGCGGAGGGAATATTTCTTCAGTTTCGGGTGCCCATTCAGCTCCGCTCCCATGTTCTTCTGCCTTGGCTCAAATCCCGGCCAGCCGCCTGCCTGCTTATCTCCTTGCCTTCCCTGGTGGAGTGATCTTCCTCCGCTCCCCACCCAGTAGTAGCCGGGGCCCGGAGAGTAAGACTTGACAGGCTGTGAGGCGGGCGGCGGCGGGCAGAGAGTCGCTGAGTCTAGTAAAAAAAAAAAATATGTCCCCGGATTTCAATTAAAAAATCTGGTCACCTTACCTTACGCGGTCATGGAGAGGTGTCCTGGAACAGGAGCTGGAGGAGCAGTTGGTCCGCACGGTCTGGGTAAATCTTTCAGGAAGGACTCAGGGCAGGCAGGAGTCGGTGAGTGAAGCACAGTGGAGATCTGGAAAAGGCATGCCAGGGGAGCTGGGTGCAGAGCCAGAGGAGAGACTGTGCTGTTTTGTGTCAAATTGTTGCAGCCTGAGGGCGCAGGATTGGCAAGTCCGGCTGGCTGGGGTCAGTAGTCCACCATCTAATATCTTTTCCAACTAATGTTTAGGAAGGGGCCCCTGGCCCACTAAGAATCATCAAGTGAAACTACTCCCAGGACTTATTCAGAGTCAGGCCTAGTCAGCTCAAGATGGTGGGACAGGATGTCTAATGCTGTGACAGGAAAGTGATGCGCAGGAGGAGAAGTGTCCTGGAGGTAGAAGTCTGTAGGGAGAGTGCAGAGGAGGAGAATGGTCTGAAGTAACGCTGTCAAGATTAGAGCCCACCATTTTTTTGTTCTATTTAAGGAAATGTAAAGCATAACCGCTATAACATTTGCAAAGGTAATGAGTAAACCTCAATGACATTTCCAATGTAAAGCATAGCCGCTATAACATTGCAAATACCAATTTATTCTATGGGCATCCAATATCCCTTCCCCCCAACCAAGTTCAATCCCCCAAATAAAACAATAAAACAAAGCAAAAGACTTCACTGTGTGATGTATGGATGTCTGGCAGCAGGGTGAATATGCGTTGATGTTAGTAACTAGTGGCAACACACCGCTACATTTGGAGATCCACCTTCACGGTTAACCTGCTGGCCGTCGCCCTTAGCAACCATCAGAGAGGGGGGATTTTGCCTGTTTTTGTCATCAAGGGATTCAACTAAGGGAAAAGACTATGTGTGTGCTTCAAAGTCACAAAAATTCACTTTTTGCAAGTGTTGTTGCCCATAGCAGCCGTAAAATTCAGCTTTCTACAATGGTCGTTGTCCATAGCAACTGTTCAGTATTTTCGTTGCCATTGCTTCCTGCTACCTAGTTACCCACAACCGGTCCTGGGGCGGACACTTGTACCTTTTGCCTGCAACTCAGTGACTGCAAAACATGTGCCGTTACCCGCGGCAACCACGGCGATTGATCGCGCTCATGGATTACAAAATATGCCCATCGCTATGCATGGCACGGGCATTGCACACTGCATTGCATAAACTTTGAATTGACTTTTAAAATCCTGCCCACTTGTAGAGAATATGCGTGGATGTTAGCAGGGCCGTTTGAAGGAATTTGGGGGCCCCAAGCAGCCAAGCAGAATGGACAACAACGAGATTTGAAACAAGTTGAGAAGCGGGGGGGGGGGCGGATGCTACAGATTTTTTTTGTTTTGTTGTTGAGGGGGGCCGTGGGACATTGACGCTACTGAATTTATTCATTTTTTTACCTGTTGATGTTGAGGGGAGGGGGGCCGCGGAACATTGACGCTGATCGCGGGAGGGGGGGCGCTGATCGCCCGACATTAGAGTGGATAAGCAGGGGGGGGGTGCTACTGAATTTTTTTTCACCTGTTGTTGTTGATGGGGGGGGGGGGGAGGCCACGGGACATTGACACTACTGAATTTTTTTTTTTTTTACCTGTTGATTTTGAGGGGGGCTGCGGGACATTGACGCTGATCGCGGGAGGGGGGCGCCGAACGCGGGAGGGGGGGGCACCGATCGCGGGAGGGGGGGCGCCGATCGCCCGACATTAGAGTGGATAAGCAGGGGGGGTGCTACTGAATTTTTTTTTCACCTGTTGTTGTTGAGGGGGGGGGGGGGGCGTGGGACATTGACACCGATCGCGGGAGGGGGGCGCCAAATGCGGAGGGGGGAGGATCGCCGACATTAGAGTGGATAAGCGCGGGGGGGTTGCTACTGAATTTTTTTTCATCTGTTGTTGTTGAGGGGGGGGGGGGGCGCGGGACATTGACGCCGATCGCGACAGGGGGGCGCCGAATGCGGGAGGGGGGGGCGCTGATCGCGGGAGGGGGGCGCCGTTTGCCGACATTAGAGTGGATAAGCGCTGGGGGGGGTTGGTACTGAATTTTTTTTTCATCT
Source organism: Rana muscosa (assembly GCA_029206835.1). Lineage (NCBI taxonomy): Eukaryota > Metazoa > Chordata > Amphibia > Anura > Ranidae > Rana > Rana muscosa. The sequence goes on from CM055126.1 coordinate 240,305,308, forward strand.
GTTGTTGTTGAGGGGGGGGGGGGGGCGCGGGACATTGACGCCGATCGCGGGAGGGGGGATGCCGATCGCGGGAGGGGGGGGCGTCGATCGCGGGATTTTGTCTTACCTCCTCCTCCCGTGCTGCCTCCTCTTGCTCCTCTTCCTTCTTTGCGGGAAAATTCCTTCCTGCTGTGCGGGACTGCTGGGGCCCCAGGCCAGCTTGGTTTGCCTGTCCTGTTCCGACGGCCCTGTATGTTAGTAACTAGTGGCAACACACTGCTACACAATGTTAATAAAAGGAAAGTTTTCATCTACACTTCCATGTTTTATCCATTTCTACTCTGCGAGGAGAATCGTTTTCTCCAAGTAGGACACTCGGCATAATTACATGAACATATTCATTATCACCTATTATGAATGCTCAATTTTCTTATTTTTAGGTACATTAACTCTCGCACATCGCCTACAATGCTTTTAACGAGGCGTCCTCTCGAAGTTCACTTTGTAGCGTCAAAGAGACAGTCGGCGAGGAATGTTCAAACATCTCTGATTACCCGTCTGACAGTAAAGACGTTTACCAATCCAGAGCCGCGCTTGTCATATCGCAGCGAAAGTGGAAATTCTCATCTCACTTCTGTCAGTCAGTCGGAGAAAAGTCAGTTCACAGAGACAAACTCAAGGTGATTACATTGTTACGTCCTCCTTGAAAATAGATGTAAACCTAAATCACCGAATAACTTAAAGCGGAGCTCCCCTGAAAAAAATAAAAAATATTAACAGCCAGCAGCTACAAATACTGCAGCTGCTGACTTTTAATAAATGGACACTTACCTGTCCTGGAGTCCAGCGACTAGGGTGACCACATTTCCAAACTACCATTCAGGGACACCCGCCCTTCCCAAAAATAAGCTTGTGCTGTAACGAATCACAGCACAGTGATTGGACACAAGAGGCGGGATTTATGATTTCTCCAATCACAAGCAGGGGGCGGGGATTGTGCTCCTCCAGGCATTCCCAGCCAGGACAAGTACTGTCAGTGAGTAAAGCGGTGATGTGGCGCCCTTTTTTGGGGGCATCAGATTGGCCCGGGGGGTGGCTGTGTCAGTTTCATTCCGGGACACTGTATTGTCCTGGAATGAAGGTGCCCGGGACAGACCTGCAAAATGCGGGACTGTCCCGGGCAATCCGGGACACGTGGTCACCCTACCAGCGACGTCGCCAGCAGAGGACAAGCGATCGCTTGTCACCAGGGATGAGCCGAATTTTAATTTAATTTAATTGTGTAATTTAAATTTACATAGTGAAGGAAGTTCCCCGCTCAAGCCAATGACGTAGGCGGGTCCGACATACCGAGGGGGCGGACCTGATGGGGAACTGCTCTCACTTTGGTAATACATGTATAGACCCGCCCCTTCTCATGTTCCGCATCTCGTCCGCTGAGCGGACCTGATGGGGAACTTTAGAAGGGGCGGGTCTATACATTTAAAATACTGAGAGGGAGTTCCCCATCAGGTCCGCTCAGGCACAACCAATGAAGGACAGCGCTGGACATCGGGATCGCTGCGGGACACTGGATTTCACCGCTGGAATGTTTTTTTTTAAATAAAGGACTTTTTCAAGGTGTTTGTGTGTTTTTTTAAACATTTTTTTACGCTTTCTTCGTGAAATGGTAGGGGTACAATGTACCCCTTACCAATTCACATAGGGGGGGCCGGGATCTGGGGGTCCCCTTTGTTAAAGGGGTCTTCCAGATTCCGATAAGCCCCCCGCCCGCAGACCCCCACAACCACCGGGCAAGGGTTGTGGGGATGAGGCCCTTGTACCCATCAACATGGGGACATCCTCCCCATGTTGAGGGCATGTGGCTTGGTACGGTTCAGGAGGGAGGGGGGGGCGCTCTCTCGTCCCCCCCTTTTCCCCTGCGGCCGGCCAGGTTGCGTGCTCGGATAAGGGGTCTGGTATGGATTTTTAGGGGGACTCCACGCCATTTTTTTTTTAAATTTGGGGTGGAGTTCCCCTTAAAATCCATGCCAGATCTGAAGGGCCTGGAATGGATATTTGGGGGAACCCCACGTCAATTTTTTTTTTACTTTGCGGCGGGGTTCCCCTTAATATCCATTCCAGACCTGAAGGGCCTGGTAATTGAATTCTGGGGAACCCCCACGCTTTTTTTTTTTTTTTTTATCAATGACTTTTGTATGTATTGCCGGGAGCCGACAATTCATTAATAGCCGCGAGTCAGTTTTAAATGACTTTTTTTCTTTCAAAAATGTCATTTTTTGCAGGGACAGTTCTAAGCACGGGAAACATGCGCCACTTCACATGCATATCATACACACCCCCCAGGTACGAAATTTAAAGGAATATTTCACTTTTATTTTTTCATTTTAAGCATTATTAAAATCACTGCTCCCGAAAAAACGGCCGTTTTTAAAACTTCTTTTTGCATTGATACATGTCCCCTGGGGCAGGACCCCGGTCCCCAAACACTTTTTAGGACAATAACTTGCATATAAGCCTTTATAATTAGCACTTTAGATTTCTCCCATAGATTTTTCGAATTTGCTGCGAACACCCCAATTTGTTCGCTGTTCGGCGAAAGGGCGAACAGGCAATGTTCGAGTCGAACATGAGTTCGACTCGAACTCGAAGCTCATCCCTACTTGTCACTCTGCTGCCCCCACCACCATCCTCGCTGAGGGAACCAGGCAGTGAAGCCTTGCGGCTTCACTGCCCGGTTCCCTGCGGCGCATGCGCGAGTCGCGCTGAGCCGTTCTCACTGGTCCCCGTGTGTTCTGGGAGCCGAGTGTCTCCCAGAACACAACGGGTATTCTGCGGGAAGTGACGTACTACCCGCAGAATACCCACAGAGAGGACTCCCGCAAGTGGGTGCAAATACCTGTCTTAGACAGGTATCTGCACCCCCCTCCCCCCTGAAAGGTGCCAAATGTGACACCGGAGGGGGGGAGGGTTCCGATGAGCGGAAGTTCCACTTTAGGGTGGAGCTCCGCTTTAACGCTCTTTACAATTGGTAAAGCAATTTATAAAATCTTTTTTTTTTTTTATTCTTTATTGGTTGGTCTTATAGAAGCAGTACATGGTATTGCAGGTGCAAGGGATACAGAGCGTCCAAAATACAACTTGCATTAACCACTTCAGCCCCGGAAGGATTTACCCACTTCCTGACCAGGCCCTTTTTTAAGCAATATGGCAATGCGTCGCTTTAACTGACAATTGCGGTGTACCCAAACAAAATTTATGTCCTTTTTTTCCCCCACAAATAGAGATTTCTTTTGGTGGTATTTGATCATGTCTGCGTTTTTTTTTTTTTGTGCTATAAACAAAAAAAGAGTGACAATTTAGAAAAAATTTTTTTTTTTTTTACTTTCTGCATATCCAATATAATACATATCCAAAAAATATATATATATATAAAAAAATATATAAATATATATATATATATATATATATATATATATAAAAAAATATTCATAAGTTTAGGCTGATATATATTCTTCTACATATTTTTGTTAAAACAAACAAAAACAATCACAATAGCCGTATATTGACTGGTTTAGTAATGGCGGCGATCTGCGATTTTTAGCTGGACTGCGACATTGCGGCGGACAAATCTGACCCCCAAATTACACTTTTTGGGGACCAGTGACATTATTACATTGATCAGTGCTATAAAAATGCACTGATCAATGTATAAATGACACTGACAGGGAAGGGGTTAACACTAGGGGGCGATCAAGGGGTTAACTGTGTTCCCTGGGTGTGTTCTAACTGTAGGGGGGATTGGCTGCCTGGGACATGACAGAGATCACTGTTCCCGATCACTGGGAACAGAAGATCTCTGACATGTCATCTGGCAGAACGGGGATACGCCTTATTTACACTGGCAGATCCCCGTTCTGCCTCTGTTCACAGTGATCGTGGGTCGCCGGTGAACATCGAGTCCGCCGGACCCCCAGGCATGCTGTCTCCCATGCACGACCGCCGTACAGCTATGGTGGTTCACGCAGGAGAGCCGACCTGCCGCTGTATAATGCTGGTCAGGAAGCAGTTAAAGTGGTTTTAAAGGCAGAAGGGGCATTCTATGCATTAAGATGAAAAACCATTTGTGTGCAGCAGCCCCCCCTCAGCCCCCCTAATACTTACCTGAGCTCATCTCTATCCAGCGATGTCCACGAGTCCCTCACTCATCCGGAACTCTCCTCCTGATTGGCTGAGACACAGCAGCGGTGGCATTGGCTCCCACGGCTGTCACAGTTAGTTAGCCAATCAGGAGAGAGAGGGGGCGGGGCCGAACGGCAGCTTCGTGTCTGAATGGACACAGGCCATTGGCTCCCACTGCTGTCAATCAAATCCAGTGACACGGGAGCCGGGGGCTGGGCCGATTCTTGGTGTCTGTGTCAATGGACGCAGCAGCAGGACTCGGGAGTGCGCCTGCACGAGTGCCCCCATGAAAAGCGGCTCTCCATGGGGGCACTCGATGAATAGGAGGAGCCATGAGCGCCACCCAGGGCCCCCAGAAAAGGAGGACCAGGGGCAGCTCTGTGCAAATCCCCTGCACAGAGCAGGTAAGTATGATATGTTTGTTATTTTAAGGAAAAAAAAAACAAACCTTTACAATCACTTTCACCGCTTGTCGACCAGCCGCCATCATTATACTACGGCAGGTTGGCACGGCTGTGCGAATCGCCGTAGGTGTACGTCAGCCAATTTAAGAGCAAAAGCAGGCACGCGTGCGCCGCGACGCCGGAGCTGGTGCACGTGGCCAGCAGCCGTGATGTCCGCCTACCACCTGTGATTGCTCCACAGAGAGCCAGAACGGGGATCTGTCAATGTAAACAGAGAGATCCCCGTTCTGTCATGGTAGTAGAGTGACACTGTCTGTTCCTAGTGATCAGGGACAGCGATCTCTCTGTACTCCGAGTCAGTCCCCTCCACCCACAGTTAGAAACACCTCCCTAGAGAACACTTAACCCCTTGATCGCCCCCTAGTGTTAGACCCTTCCCTGCTAGTGACATTTATACAGTAACCAGTGGCTATTTTCAGCACTGATCGTAGTATGAGTGTCAGTGGTCCCAAAAAAGTGTCAAAAGTGTCCGATCTGTCCGCCGCAATCCCGCTAAAAATCGCTGATCACCGCCATTAAAAATCGCTAGTAAAAAAAAAAAATATAATAAAAATGCCATAAATCTATTCCCTATTTTGTAGACGCTATAACTTTTGCGTAAACCAATCAATATACACTTATTGCGATTTTTTTTTTTTTTTACCAAAAATATGTAGAAGAATACATATTGAATACTGATGAAGAAATGTTTTTTTTTTTGCCTTTTTAGATATTTATTATAGCAAAAAGTAAAAAATATAGTTTTTTTTTTCAAAATTGTCCGTCTTTTTTTGTTTATAGCGCAAAAAAAAACAAAAACGCATAGGTGATCAAATACCACCAAAAGAAAGCTCTATTTGTGGGGAAAAAAAGACATCAATTTTGTTTGGGTACAACGTCGCACGGCCGCGCAATTGTCAGTTAAAGTAACGCAGTGCCGTACCGCAAAAAATGGCCTGGTCATTAAGGGGGCAAATCCTTCCGGGGTTGAAGTGGTTTGGGGGGTGCGTTACAATATTATAGGGGAATATTACTTTCAATAGACTTGGAATGGAGCCGAGCCGTTGACTTGCTATTATAAAATACGGTACAAATCCCGGGCTGTGGAGATCTGATTGTATAATGCGGACAGATTACTTTCTGTTCTGACCTTACACTGGAAATAAGAGACAACAAGCACTTTAGGACTTAAAAATAGCACACGGGGCCCCGTGGTGAGCTGATTAAGTGGATGTTAAGGCAGCAATTGAACAGCAAGAGACAGAAGACGAAGGCGCGCTTAATTCCGAGTGCCGAGTCTCTCACTTTCATGTGACATCCAGGGGCGGCGACCTGCATCCCTTCCTGCCGTAGTTCCTCTATTTGGCATCACCGACTATAATTTCTCATAAGCAAGAGAAACGATGTGCAAATGTAGCCTGGCTATCCACTTGATTACTCCATCAGCTGAAATAAATTGCAAAGTGCTCCAGGGAGCTTTAAAACAGAACTTCAGCCAAAAGGAAAGAGATAAAAATGAAGAGCATATTAAAAGATAAAATAACAAAACCAGATTCTGCTGCAATATTCACCTACAGTTCACAGAATTATCCTGCAGTACTTTTTTCCTGTCTCTAGGTGTCCTCAGTTTGACGGCCAGCTTGTTCAACCCTAGTCTTCTGCGCCCAGGTGATCCCGGACCAGCCCCCAACTTGTGACTGGACAGTGAAATGAGAAGCAGCGCGGTGAGGGTTCTCGCCTCTCTGTAAGTTAAAGTGGTTGTATACTACTTGAACCTACAGGTAAGCCTACATTAAGACTTACCTATAGGTGCTTGCAATATCTACCTAACAGTGGCGGCTGGTGCTCAAATTTTTTTGGGGGGGGCGTAAACAAGCTGAAAAAAAAAAACATCAATTGCCGCCACTGTGCCCATTAAACGCAGCCACTGTGCCCAAACGCCACCAGTTTGCCCCCTCAAATGCAGCCAGTTTGCCCCCAAATGCAGCCAGTGTGTCCCCATATACAGCCAGTGTGTCCCCATATACAGTAGACATGGGAGCCGTCGAAAAATTTGTTCCGTTCCGTTCCGTTCCGTTTCGTATTAAAAAAAAATCGTAATTCGTAATCCGTGTACGGAATTCAATTCGAATTCGTACGAAATACGAATTCCGTACGACACGTATAACGAATGATTCGACCGTAACGAACGAATGATTCGACTGGAAATGTACTTCCCCTACCCAATTCCAGCAGCAATCTTTTCTCTCTATAATGTCAAATCTTTTCTCTCTATAATGTCGAATCTTTTCTCTCTATGTCGAATCTTTTCTCTCTATGTCGAATCTTTTCTCTCTATAATGTCAAATCTTTTCTCTCTTTAACCACTTTTCCTCCGCCCACTGTCAATTGACGGCGGGCGGAGGATACTCTCATTCTGGGAGGACGTCATATGACGTCCTCCCTTTAAAACGAGCTAGGAGGCGCGCGCGCGCGCCCGCCGCGTTCACAAGGCCCCGGTGCGCATGCCCGGCGGCCGCGATTGCCGCCGGGCACCCGCGATTGCCCGGGAAACGAGCAGGAAAGTGGATCTCTGTGTGTAAACACAGAGATCCACGTCCTGTGAGGGAGAGGGGACCGATGGTGTGTCCCTTGTACATAGGGACAACCATCGGTCACCTCCCCAGTCAGTCCCCTCCCCCCACAGTAAGAACACTTTGAGGGAACATATTTAACCCCTTCCCGCCCCCTAGTGGTTAACCCCTTCCCTGCCAATCACATTTATACAGTAATCAATGCATTTTTATAGCAGGGATCGCTGTATAAATGTGAATGGTCCCAAAAATGTGTCAAAAGTGTCCGATGTGTCCGCCGCAATATCGCAGTCACAATAAAAAATCACAGATCGCCGCCATTACTAATAAAAAAATAAAAAAATAAAAATGCTATAAATCTATCCCCTATTTTGTAGACGCTATAACTTTTGCGCAAACCAATCAATACGCGCTTATTGCGATTTTTTTTTAACCAAAAATATGTAGAAGAATACTCCAATAGATAATGGTAAACAATTTCTTCACTTCCTCTGTAATACATTATTTCCACTCCTGATTATTTATAACAATCGAGGCACTTAGTTCACATTGTAATTTTATTAGCCCCTCCTACATTCTATTTTTCACAAGGTTTTCTTTTAATCACTCACTTTTAATATTTAACCCTAGTATTAATTAGACACTTTGTATGTTTACACACCTAACAACATCATACTTCACATAGGCATTGTTTCACTTCACTCACTTATTTTATTTTTCATGTATAATTATATCAGACCCCGTAGAGATGCTCTTAAAATAAAATAAAAATAAAAATATCACACAAATTACTTAGTAGTGTTCACGCTCTAGGATTTTTTAGGCATATTCATGTCCCTGTCATCCATATAGATATATACAATAACTATTATATGCATATGTCCATGAGACTGCATGCATACAGACACAAGAATAGTATATACATGTATCATTATTTCTTTCATATATATTTTTTGGATGCATATTGATTTTTCTATATCATGATATATACTGATTATGTATCTTCTAGATTATGTATATCCATATACAAGGGATCCAATATTGATCAGAAATCCTTCCTTTACACATATTCTTTCTCACGCCGCCTATATGAGATGTTTTTGTGGATGTGTCCTCCTGGGAGGTCAGTGACATGTAAATTGACTGATTCTACATGATTTTGTAGTCATTAGTTATTACAGCAAATACCTGACACCACTTTTAACATTTCAGATTACCGATACCCCCTGTGTAAATAGGTGTCTTTAAGGGGATAAAATCCCTTACGACACATCCGGATGTTCGGTGCTATTCTCTGGGTCGTGGTTAGCGCGGCATCCATGGTAAGATCACATAACAATGCGGATTTATGGTATGGGACTAGCCTGACTGTTTTATAATGGATTTTGTATTAATTCTATATCCATGAAAAATGGGTTTATTATTATGTCTTATATTATATATATATTTTTTCTTTTTCATAGTTTTGCGACAATCCAATTTTTCCACCTTTATCCATTTGAAATCTACACATATACACATAGCTCCTGAAGAAGCGGATTCTACTCTTGAATCATAAACGTGAAACATGTAGAGCAATACCTATGATGTATATATGGTGGTATTCTTTCATGTTATTGTTATCACAATGGGATAACACAGTGTTATGCCATAGAATGATTGTTGCTCTCTATGTAATGTCAAAATAATTGTTTTTTATATTTGTACTTTTTGTAATAAAACCTTTTTCTACTATCTATTCCCAACTGGTCATCAGTTAACATAAGGTGCCGACATAGTCCACAATAGCCTCTCCCCTTTCTTTCTGTAGAAGAATACGTATCGGCCTAAACTGAGGAAAATTTTATAAAAAAAAAAAAAAAATGGGTATTTATTATTGCAAAAAGTAAAAAATAGTGTTTTTTTTTCCAAACTGGACGCTCTTCTTTTGTTTATAGCGCAAAAAATAAAAACCGCAGAGGTGATCAAATACCACCAAAAGAAAGCTCTATTTGTGGGAATTTTTTTTTCGTTTGGGAGCCACGTCGCACAACCGCGCAATTGTCATTCAAAGTGTGACAGCGCTGAAAGCTGAAAAATGGCTTGGGCAGGAAGGGGGTTTTCGTGCACAGTAGAGAAGTGGATAATGTAGAATCGGAACGAACGAATGATTCGACCGCAAATGTACTTCCCCCACCCAATTCCAGCAGCAATCTTTTCTCTCTATAATGTCAAATCTTTTCTCTCTATAATGTCGAATCTTTTCTCTCTATAATGTCAAATCTTTTCTCTCTATTAGGGATGAGCTTCGTGTTCGAGTCGAACATACGTTCGACTCGAACATCGGCTGTTCGATCGTTCGACGAAGATCGAACGATTTGGGCCGTTCGCGCCAAATTCGAGTGACGCGAACGGCCCACAATGCACTACGCCATCGCAGTGTCATCCAGGCACTGTGATTGGCCAAGCATGCACTGTGACCCTGCATGCTTGGCCAATCACAGCGCCGGCAGCGAGGAGAGCAATGATTGGCCACAGGCAGGATGCCTGTGGCCAATTATTGCTGAGGGGGTTTAGTACACGCCCCACACTATAAAAGGCCGCCAGCGCGGCGGCCTTGTGTAGTGTGTTCCGGAGCAGGGAAAGAGAAGCATAGGCAGGGACAGTGTCATTTTTTTTCCTTTACTAATCCTGGATTCCTTGTGTTTAGGGACAAATAAGGATAGGTAGGGAGAGTGTCAGTGTGTTATTCTGTGCTAAACCTTGTTTGTAGGGACAGAGAAGGACAGTGAGGGAAAGTGTCAGTGTGCTATTCTGTTCTAAACCAATCTTGCTGAACCATATTTGAAATCCTTGAGTTTAGGGACAGAGAAGGACACTCGTGGAAACTATCAGTGTGCTATTCTGTGCTAATCCTTGTTTGTAGGGACAGAGAAGGACAGTGAGGGAAACTGTCAGTGTGCTATTCTGTTCTAAACCAATCTTGCTGAACCATATTTGAAATCCTTGAGTTTAGGGACAGAGAAGGACACTCGTGGAAACTATCAGTGTGCTATTCTGTGCTAAATCTTGTTTGTAGGGACAGAGAAGGACAGTGAGTGAAACTGACAGTGTGCTATTCTGTTCTAAACCAATCTTGCTGAACCATATTTGAAATCCTTGAGTTTAGGGACAGACAGGTACAGTGAGGGAAAGTGTCAGTGTGCTATTCTGTTCTAAACCAATCTTGCTGAACCATATTTGAAATCCTTGAGTTTAGGGACAGAGAAGGACACTCGTGGAAACTATCAGTGTGCTATTCTGTGCTAAATCTTGTTTGTAGGGACAGAGAAGGACAGTGAGTGAAACTGACAGTGTGCTATTCTGTTCTAAACCAATCTTGCTGAACCATATTTGAAATCCTTGAGTTTAGGGACAGAGAGGTACAGTGAGGGAAAGTGTCAGTGTGCTATTCTGTTCTAAACCAATCTTGCTGAACCATATTTGAAATCCTTGAGTTTAGGGACAGAGAAGGACACTCGTGGAAACTATCAGTGTGCTATTCTGTGCTAAATCTTGTTTGTAGGGACAGAGAAGGACAGTGAGTGAAACTGACAGTGTGCTATTCTGTTCTAAACCAATCTTGCTGAACCATATTTGAAATCCTTGAGTTTAGGGACAGAGAGGTACAGTGAGGGAAAGTGTCAGTGTGCTATTCTGTTCTAAACCAATCTTGCTGAACCATATTTGAAATCCTTGAGTTTAGGGACAGAGAAGGACACTCGTGGAAACTATCAGTGTGCTATTCTGTGCTAAATCTTGTTTGTAGGGACAGAGAAGGACAGTGAGTGAAACTGACAGTGTGCTAGTCTGTGCTAAACCAATCTTGCTGAAGCATATTGCAAATCCTTGTGTTTAGGGACAGAGAAGGATAGGCAGGGGACAGTGTCAGTGTCATTGTTGCTAAGCCTCCTGCACAGTATACACCTGAAGGTAGCCCTTATTGCTGTTTTTCCCATCTCCCTGCAGGCCATCCATTAAAATGTCTGGAAGGCAAACAAGGAGAGGCAGACAGTCAGGAGGCAAAAAAAGAGGGCAAGCAGGCTCTGTGTCTGGGGGCAACAGTGCTGGTCGTGGACGCGGTGCATTGTCATCAGCACATGGCCATGGGACACGCTTGTCCTTCTTTTCGGCAGCTGGACATGTTGAGCCACATCATGCCGAAGACTTGGTAGAGTGGATGACCAAGCCCACCTCATCCTCCTCATCCTCTCTCACCCAGGCTCAGGGTACTGGCAAAGCAGCTGCCAAAGCGTCCTCTTCTCTGGTATCATTATCTTCATTAGTCAATCCTTCCCTAGACCCACCATGTCCTCCTCCTGAGGAGTCCCCCGAACTGTTTGAGCACAGTGTTGGGTACATGCTCCAGGAGGATGCCCAGCGTTTCGAAGGATCTGATGATGATACCCAGCTAGAGGAAGGCAGTAGCATGAGAGCAGAGAGAGGGGATGCTCAAGAAGGACACCAATCTGGCAGTCATGCTCCAGCAGCTGCAGCATACTGCCAGATTGGCTCCAGTGATGAGGAGGGAGGGGATGATGAGGTCACTGACTCCACGTGGGTGCCTAATAGGAGAGAGGAGGAGGAGGAGGATGAGGAGGAGGCACATCTCCAACGAGGCAGGATGCCCTTGAGTGGCCAGCGTATGGGCAGCACACCGACGGAATCACACCGCAGAGCTCTGCCTGTGCAGGGCGCTGCCTCTGCCCGTCATTCAAAAAGTTCTTTGGTGTGGGCCTTTTTTGAGGCGAGTGCATCAGATCGCACAGCTGCTGTTTGCAACATATGTCTCAAGCGTATATCGCGTGGCCAAAACATCAGCCACTTGGGCACCACATGCTTGATCAGACATATGTTGACCTGCCATGCAGCTCGTTGGCAAGCCTACCTTAAAGACCCACACCAAAGAACAAAGCGGACCTCTCCTTGCACCGCATCAGCTGGGATCTCAAAACCCACTATACCTTCAGTCCTCTCTGAAACCTGCTCTGAGAGGAATGAAGGTGTAGAATTAGGTGTGTCACAGCCCAGTACTTGCGGCCACTCTGCTAGCAGTACACCGACGTCCGATTCTAGCAGGCAAATTTCCTTGCCCCAGCTGCTGGACCGTCAAAAGAAGTTCACTCCCAGCCATCCACATGCCCAGCGGTTGAATGCTAGCTTGGCTAAATTGCTAGCGCTTCAACTGCTGCCTTTTCAGTTGGTAGACTCGGCCCCCTTCCGTGAGTTTGTGCAATGTGCGGTTCCTCAGTGGCAGGTTCCCAAACGCCACTTTTTCTCACGGAAGGCGATTCTGGCTCTCTACAGGCATGTGGAAGGCAATGTCTTGGCCTCGCTGGACAGGGCGGTCAGCGGTAAGGTGCATATTACCGCTGACTCATGGTCCAGCAGGCATGGACAGGGACGTTACCTTTCTTTCACGGCCCATTGGGTCACTCTTTTGGCAGCTGGGAAGGATGCAGGACAAGGTGCAGTAGTGTTGGAGGTTGTTCCACCGCCACGCCTCCAAAATGCTACTACTGGTTGTGACACACCTCTCTCCTCCACCCCCTCCTCTTCTTCTTCCTCCATGGCCTCTTCCTGTGGTTTGTCCTCGGAACCAGCGGTGCTCCGTAGGCGTTCAAGGGGCTACGCAAGTACGCAGGCAAAAAGATGCCATGCCGTGCTTGCGCTGGTGTGTTTGGGGGACAGAAGCCACACTGGGGCAGAGGTCCTGTCTGCTCTGCAGGGGCAGGCCGAGAGGTGGTTGACGCCACGCCAGCTTAAGCCAGGAATGGTGGTTTGCGACAATGGCACCAACCTCCTCTCCGCCCTCCGACAGGGACAACTGACCCATGTGCCCTGTATGGCTCACGTCCTTAACCTGGTGGTGCAGCGGTTCTTGGGCAGGTACCCGGGCTTACAGGATGTCCTGAGGCAGGCCAGGAAAGTCTGTGTGCATTTCCGCAGATCTTATAATGCCAGTGCTCGCCTGGCTGAGCTGCAAAAGGAGTTGAACCTGCCCAAGAACCGCCTTATATGTGACATGCCCACCAGGTGGAACTCAACGTTGGCCATGCTGCAGCGGCTGCACACGCAGCAGAGGGCCATCAATGAGTACCTGTGCGACTACGGCACCAGGACAGGGTTAGGGGAGCTCGGGTTTTTTTCACCACGCCAGTGGGGCATGATCAGGGATGCATGCACTGTCCTGGCACCATTTGAGGAGGCCACGAGGATGGTGAGCAGTGACAGTGCATGCATCAGTGACACTGTACCTCTTGTCCACCTGTTGGAGCACACGCTGCGTGGAATAATGGACAGGGCACTTGAGGCAGAACAGAGGCAGGAAGAGGAGGACTTCCTTGCCTCTCAAGGCCCCCTTTACCCAGACAGTGTTCCTTCTGTCCCACCCATCGCACAGGAAGAGGAGGAGGAGGAGGAGGAGGAGGAGGAGGATTGTGTCAGCATGGAGGTGGAGGCTGGCACTCAGCATCATCAGCAGCAGTCTTTTAGGGATGATTTACAGTCCCAAGAAACCAGTGGACTTGTACGTGGCTGGGAGGAGGTGGCTGCGGATCATGTCGTCCTTAGTGACCCAGAGGACTCCGGACTGAATGCCTCAGCTAACCTACGCTGCATGGCCTCCCTGATCCTGCAAAGTCTGCGGAAGGATCCTCGTATTCTTCAGGACAAGGAGAGGGACCATTACTGGCTGGCCACTCTCCTTGATCCACGGTACAAGGGTAAGATTGCGGACCTTATGTTACCGTCGCAGAGGGAGCAGAGGATGAGACAACTCCGGGAGGCCTTGCAGAAAGGTCTGTGCAACGCGTTCCCAGAGACTGGGAGGTTACAAACTCCTGGTCCTGGACAACGAGTTGCTGAGGCTTCGGGCAGTCAAAGAAGGAGCGGTGGGGAAGGTGGCCGTCTGACCGATGCGTTCAGACAATTCTTTAGTCCGCAGCCCCAAAGTATGATCGGTTCCAGCAACCATCGCCAGCGTCTGATATACATGGTGCAGGAATACCTAGGGGCAAGGTCAGACTTGGACACCTTCCCCACCGAAAATCCTCTGGCTTACTGGGTCTTGAGGATGGATCACTGGCCAGAGCTTGCACAGTATGCAATTGAGCTACTGGCCTGTCCTGCATCCAGCGTTCTTTCAGAACGCACATTCAGTGCTGCTGGAGGATTTGTCACGGATCACAGGGTGCGCCTGTCCACCGACTCAGTTGATCGACTGACTTTCATCAAGATGAACCAGTCTTGGATCACCACCAGCTACCACACACCTGATGCTGATATAACAGACTAATTGATTTTAAAATGTCACATCCCTTCAAGACTGATGCTGATGCTGAGTGCCTGTGCTGTTATGTTGATTGGCTATCCTCCTCCTCCTCCTCAATGATCCAATTAATGATGATAGCTTGGAAGATCATTTTGGTTTATGGGTGCCGCCACCAGTGGCTAAGGCCCAATTTTTCAGCCCCTGTTTAACAGGGGCGTGTAATTACAATTTTTGATGCAATACTTTGCAACAGGGCTCATTGCTGTGCTCCAAGTACAGTATCTGTGAGGGGTTGCAGTGTTGTGCCACCAGTGGCTAAGGCCCAATTTTCAGCCCCTGTTTAACAGGGGCGTGTAATTACAATTTTTGATGCAATTCTTTGCAACAGGGCTCATTGCTGTGCTCCAAGTACAGTATCTGTGAGGGGTTGCAGTGTTGTGCCACCAGTGCCTAAGGCCCAATTTTTCAGCCCCTGTTCAACAGGGGCATGCAATTATAATTATTGATCTAATAATTCACAGCAGGGCCCATTGCTGCGCCCACCAAGAGTAACTGTCAGGCCTTACAGTGTTGTGTCAACACCACCACCACCACCACCACCACCAAAGGCCCAATTTTTCAGCCCCTGTTCAACAAGGGCATGCAATTATAATTATTGATCTAATAATTCACAGCAGGGCCCATTGCTGCGCCCACCAAGAGTAACTGTCAGGCCTTACAGTGTTGTGGCACCAGCACCACCATCAAAGGCCCAATTTTTACTACCACTGTTCAACAATTATATGTTATTACAATTCCTGATATAATAGTTGACAGCAGGGCATTCCAGCACCCACCAAGAGTAACTGTGAGTGCTTACAGTGTTGTGCCAACACCAACACCTAAGGGGCCAATTTCTGCAGAGTATATACGGCAGGTCCCTACTTTCAAACATCCAACTTACAAACGACTACTACTTGCAAACGGAAGAAGACAACAGGAAGTGAGAGGAAATCTACCCCTTGGAAGGAAAATTCTCTCCTGTAAGAATTAATATGGGAGAAAGGTGTCTCCTCTCTACTGATGCTTTATCACCAATCCTTGTTTCAATAAAAACACCACATTTCAAAAACAGTTGTCATTGGGACGCAAAGTGAGGTGAAATGTTCTGAACAGGGGCACAGACAGCAAAACAAATGTTACAGGGGTGATAACCCTTCCCTATGTTTTCCAAAAAGCTTAAAAATAGATTTTTTGGCTGGAGCTACACTTAAACAATGTACGTGTTCAAAATTACAAACAGATTCTACTTAAGAACAAACCTACAGTCCCTGTCTTGTTTACACCGGTCTTGTTTACACCGCCTGTATACTGCTGTTCAGAGTATATAGGGCCTTTTTTATTTTGTGTGCGGGGTTCCCCTTAATATCCATACAAGACCCAAAGGGGCTGGTAATGGGCTGGGGTGGGGGGGGGGGGTGATGGGGTAGCTATGCCATTTTTTTTAAAGATTTTCATCCATATTACCGGGACCAGACATTACATTAAAGCCGCAAGCAGTTTTAAATGGCTTTTTTTTCTTTTGGAAATGTAATTTTGTGCAGGGACAGTTCTAAACACGGGAAACACGTGGCACTTCACAGGCATACTTTAGACACCCCCCAGGTACAATATTTAAAGGAATATTTGACTTTTTTTTTTCACTTTATGCATCATTAAAATGACTGCTCCCGGAAAACGTCCGTTTTTAAAACTTCTTTTTGCATTGATACATGTCCCCTGGTGCAGAACCCGGGTTCCCAAACTCTGTTTAGGACAATAACATGGATAATAGTCGTTATAATTAGCACTTTAGAATCCGAACGTTCGCATCCATTGTATTTAATAGGGTTCTAATGTTCGTGCGAACTTTCGGTCCGTTCGCGGGTTCTGGTGCGAACCGAACCCGGGGGTGTTCGGCTCATCACTACTCTCTATAATGTCGAATCTTTTCTCTCTATGTAGAATAATCTTGGACTAATAGAGTTAAGGTTAGTCACATTCGACCAAAAAATATTTAGCTATCGCTTTGTCGAATTTTCATGTCTTATTTGGTAGTTTGG
Organism: Rana muscosa; assembly: GCA_029206835.1. Lineage (NCBI taxonomy): Eukaryota > Metazoa > Chordata > Amphibia > Anura > Ranidae > Rana > Rana muscosa. The sequence goes on from CM055126.1 coordinate 240,321,857, forward strand.
ATTCGGATAATTTGGATACGAAATTTCGTACAAATTTTTCGGAATTTCGTATTTCATACAGAATTCGTATTCGAAAAAATTTGTAATTCGGATTTGTACAAATGTACGAATTTCGAAACATTCGTACGAATTTTCGATTCGTACGAAACTAAATGCACATGTCTAATATACAGCCAGTGTGTCCCCCATTTACAGCCAGTTTGTCCCCCATATACAGCCAGTTTGTCCCCCATATACAGCCAGTGTGTCCCCATATACAGCCAGTGTGTCCCCATATACAGCCAGTGTGTCCCCATATACAGCCAGTGTGTCCCCATTTACAGCCAGTGTGTCCCCATTTACAGCCAGTGTGTCCCCATATACAGCCAGTGTGTCCCCATATACAGCCAGTGTGTCCCCATTTACAGCCAGTGTGTCCCCTATTTACAGCCAGTTTGTCCCCCATATACAGCCAGTTTGTCCCACATATACAGCCAGTGTGTCCCCAAATGCAGCCAGTGTGTCCCCATATACAGCCAGTTCCCCCCAAAGTCAGACAGTTTGTCCCCCATATGCAGCCAGTCCCCCCCCCAGCCCTACACTTACCTTCCTCTGGTCAGCGCCGTCCTTCTTGTCTTCTCCCGCCCTCGATGTCGCTTCAGCCAATCAGGTTACCGGTAACCAGATCCGGTGAACCTAATTGGCTGAAACGCCTGTCAGTGTTCACCAAGGAACGCACCCCCGTTCGTCCCTCGGTGAACTATTTGGAAGCCGAATACAGCCTGAGGGCTGTAATCGGAAAGCCTATCAGAGCCGCTGGGTCTGATAGACACTTCCAAAACACACCCACCGCCGGCCACCGCTCTAATTCAGATGGCCGGCGCTCGCCAGGGGGCCGGCCATCTGATTAGTGGGCGGCAGCGGCAGCGGTGACAATACATAGGTTCATGCAATGCATGAACCTATGTATTATTTTTCAGTTTCGGTGCAGGAGCGAGAGGGGGCGACGCTCCGGCGCCCTCTATGGACGCACCGCCACTGCTCCTTAACCTACATGGTTAAAGAGATATTTGCAGAAAATCAGACACCGATGTCTACGGCGCATGTGCGCCATAGACAACGGCGCAGGCGCACTGAGCGCGCCGGGTCTTGAATGGGAAAGTGCCGGAAAGTGACGGTTCCGCACGCATGCGCGGGAGTGACGTCATCGCCGCTCTGGCCAGTCACAACGCCAGAGCGGAGATACCCGGAAGTCACTCCAGGTATCATTGCGGCGCTGGAGGAGAGGAACGAGGGTCGCTGCAGGGACTTCGATCTACCACTTTAACAAAAATGTAAATTGAAGTTCCACACCCCCGCTGAAAGATACAGATACAACTTTACTCCAATAAAGTTGTTTTTTGGTAAAGCAAAAATTTATATTTTTTGATCTTTTGCTTTTAACCACTTCAGCCACGTTTGGCTGTCCAATGACCGGGCCATTTTTTGCGATTCGGCACTGCATAGTTTTTACCTGACAATTGCGCAATCGTGCGACGCTGTACCCAAACAAAATTGACGTCCTCTTTTTCCCATGAATAGTGCCTTCTTTTGGTGGTATTTGATTACCTCTGCGGTTTTTAGTTTTTGCGCTATAAACAAAAAAAGAGCGACAATTTTGAAAAAAACACAATATTTTGTACTTTTTGCTATAATAAATATCCCCCTTATTTTTTTTTAAATCAATAATTTTTATTGAGAATTTTAGATTTTAACAATATATGTATTATAAGAAAATATACACAGTTTCCAATATACACGTTCATATTTCGTAAATATTCAGTGCATTGAAGCATCTATTTAATATTTCATAAGTTCTTGGGCCAGATAGACCAACAATTGTCAAATTTTGAGCATTTCAGAGAATTGATAGCGATCAGTCTTTCAAATGTGTAGTTCCTGTGCACCGCTGTTGTAACATCAGATAAGTTTATGGCCTTGCTAGATTTCCAGTTACGTAGGATCAGTGAGCGTGTTTCTAATAGAATGTGTGTTATGACTGGTCTGAAGCTATGGTGGAAGTGATCAATGTTTAAGTGTAAGATTGCTAAAGCGGGGTCTGGTGCCGTGATTATGCCTGTTAGAGATGAGATTAATTGGAAAACTTGGTTCCATAGGCTTTTAATATTTGGGCAGTTCCAGAACATATGTAGTAGATTCCCCGTTTGACCACATTCTCTCCAACAGCTAGGTGATGTACCTGGAAAAAACTTTGCTATCCTGAACGGAGTATAGTGCCACCTGTTTGCCATTTTAATCGCTAATTCCCAATGTTTTACGCAGTGGGAAGCTTTGTGTACTTCTTTGAATGTGTGTTTCCATTGATCTCCTGAGAAGGAGGTACCCAGGTCTACCTCCCACTTTGTCATTGCTACAGTCTTGTGAAAGGTTAGTTTATCTTGTAGTATGTTGTAGAAGAATGATATGCCTTTCGTATCTAATTTGGCTGTGGAGAAGAATTGCCAGACTTTGCTTGGAAGTGCTACGGTTGGTGTTTCCGCGGAGTGTAGGAGATGTGTGATTTGCAGACATTTGAACAACTTGTCGTTTGTGAGGTGGTATTGTGTCATAATTTGGTTCACAGATTTGTGTCTTGTACCTTCATATAGGTCCAATATGTGTGTTATACCCTGGTCAGTCAGGTCTGCCACTTTGAACAATGGTATTTTGGCTTCTAACAGCTTCAGGGGTAGTTTGAAGTCAATGTCCTGGCTATCTTGATGATTTTGTTCTAGGAATAATCTCCATGTCTTAATGGAAGTCTGCATTGGGGGTGATAGAATAGTCGTGTCCCAACGAGCCCATCTGTCTCCAAGAAGTAATAGCTTTAAGTCTTTTGTCGGTGAGTAAGCTTTTTCTATCTCTACCCATAGTGGTGCACCGGCGTTCTGTAGCCAATATTTAAGTTGATCTATTCTTACCGCCCATAGGTAGTCGTAAATGTCTACTAAGCCCGCCCCCCCCTATTAGTTTGTGGGATAGCAAATTGTTTCATGAACATCTAGCTTTCTTTCCATTCCAGATATATTTCCAACCTAGATCTGATAAGTTCTTAAGATAATGGAAGGGAATATGTAGTGGCAAGGTGCGGAATACATATAGTATTTGCGGCAGTATCAACATTTTATAAGCAGAGATTCTACCCATCCATGATATTTCCTTTTTCGATAAATCCCTGAGTTGAGCTTCCAGCTTGGCTATCAGCGGGGACATATTGGCTTTGGCGAGTGCGGAAATCTTATTTGTGATTATAATACCTAGGTAGGTGATGCCTCCTGTGCTCCATGTGTATGGGAGCAGCTTTTGAAGAGCACGTTTTGCGTGAGGTTGTACTCCTAAGTCCAGTATGAGTGATTTAGTGAAATTAACTTTATAGTAGGAGATCTCCCCGAAAGTAGTGAGGATTTTGTGTGCTTCTGGTAGGGACGTTAGCGGATTGGTCAAGAGTAGGATTACGTCATCCGCAAATAAATTGATGGTGTGATTGCCAGAGCCAAGCCGGAAGCCCGTAATCAGTGGATGTGAGCGGATAGCTTCAGCCAGAGGTTCGATCATTAGGTTAAAAATGGTCGGAGACAGGGGGCAACCCTGTCTGGTCCCGTTCGAAATTTTAAATGGTGTAGACAGGAGGCCTGCAGAGTATACCTGTGCAGACGGTGAGGAATAGAGCGCTAAGACAGCGTTTAGTATGTTCCCTTTGAAGCCAAACTCATTCAATACAATTTCCATATAAGTCCAATGGATTCTGTCGAACGCCTTCTCTGCGTCTATAGAAAGCAGCAGAGAAGGCGTTCGGGTTTTTTCAGCATAGTGCATCACATTGATAATTCTCCTTGTTGCATCAGAAGTCTGTCTCCCCTTCACAAATCCCATCTGGTCACGCTGAATGAGTAAAGGTAGGATATTCATCATTCTTTTGGCTAACAGTTTTGCATAGACCTTGGTATCAGTATTGAGAAGGGATATAGGCCTAAAGTTTGCCGGAGTGTTGGGGTCTTTACCCGGTTTTGGTATTGTCACTATATGTGCTCTTAGCATCTCTTGTGGCAAAGTTGCAGAGTCTGCAGCTTTGTTGAAGACCCTGGACAAGTGGGGCGATAGGGTAGATTTAAATGTTTTGAAATATTTGTTAGAGAATCCATCGGGGCCAGGTGACTTTCCATTTGGTAGGGAGTGTATCGTTTTTTCCACCTCTTGGGGTATGATTGGTGCATTTAGATCGGAAAGCTGTTGTTCTGATAGGGAGGGGAGATGTAGCTTCTGTAGAAACGTTTGGATTTTGTCTATATTAGGTTGTGGGGAATTGGGATCCCTATGCAAGTTGTATAATGAGCTGTAATATTCTGCGAATTGGTTCGCTATATCTTGGGGGTTGACAATTTTGTGTGGTGAGGTGGGATGATTCAGATAAGCTATTCTAGTTTTAGTACAAGCTGCTTTTAGTCTGTTCACTAGGTATTTGCCTGCTCTATTGGCATTAGAATAATAGTTAAGTTTTAAGCGGCTAAGGTGTTTATCGTACTGTTGGGTCAGGAGCTCTCTAAGGGTTTCTCTGAGGGAGGAAAGTTTGTTAGCTAATGGTGCTGAAGGTGAGTTCTTGTTTTGGGATTCTATAACACGCAGGTCTGCAAGGACTTTATTAAATAGTTGTGCTTTCCTCTTTTTTTCTATGGCACCTAATTGAATTAGTATACCTCTCATGTACGCCTTGTGTGCGCTCCATATAACATATGGATCCTCGACCGAACCTGTGTTTTCTTGGAAGTAGGTCTTAAGGTGTAAGGAAATGAGTTTTTGGAATTGTTGTTCCTGGATAATTTTGGTGTTGCAGCGCCAGATGGGGGGTGAAGAGGAGACACCCTTTTCCGCAACAGACATAGAGATGGCAGCATGGTCTGACCATGTAATATCGTGAATTTTTGTTATTTCTACATTTTGCAATAGCCATTTGTCCGTTAGGAACATGTCTATACGAGAGTAGGAGCCATGTCTGTCTGAGAAAAAGGTGTAGTCCCTTTTGTTTGCATGGAGGCATCTCCAGGCATCAAATAGTTCCTCCTTGTGGAGCAATGATTGGAGAGACAGAGTACCCTTAGGTTTACCTGAGGAGGTGTCCATTCTAGGGTCAGAGGTGACGTTAAAGTCCCCGCAAATCAGAAGGTTGCCATATTTAATGGAGTTTGCTTTTTTAATGACCTTGTTTAGAAAGCGGAGTTGGTGAGAGTTAGGGGCGTACATCGTGACGATCGTGTAAGGTTTAGAGTTAATATCCCCTGTGACAATAATGTATCTGCCACTAACGTCAAGCACAACGTTTCTGGGTTGAAAGGAGATAGTGTTCTTGATGGCGAGCATGACACCACTAGTTTTACTGTTAGGTGTACAGGCCATGTACACATACGGAAAGTCTTTGTGCGAACAGTACGGGATTTTGTTTAGCTGAAAGTGTGTCTCCTGTACACATAGAATGTCCGCCCCGTGTTTCGTGGCTTCAGCCCACATGGCGAATCGCTTAGCAGGATGGTTCAATCCCCGGGCATTAATGGATATCAGTTTGATCGTCATTTTAACAGATGTAGGGGAGTTATTGTGGAGATGTCGTGCGGGTACTCACTGTTCCCATATGATTCGTTTCCAGATACTGTAAAGCTGTGCTGGCCAGATAGTTGAGTTGTGACTTCTTCAACATTTGCAGTCATTTCGATTCCTATGGATCTGTGTATAATAAATGAACAGTAGAAAGAACAATATAAAACAAAAAAAGTCAACTGGGTTACATTAAGAACCGGATCCATAAACTGATCCTCGTGCAGTCGTAGCTGCTATTGATAGAGGAGGGGTGTAAGGGAGATTCAAATGGAGATCTCAACCCCGGAGATATTTGTGCAAGTTTAGATATCAGAATTGTGCGTTTCCACCGGTCTTCTTCTTAGTTGAGCGTTTGTGGGCCACCACTTGCCAACCATTTTGCAGTGGTTGCAAGCCTGAGGAGGGTGATTGTTGGACGAGTTGTTCAGGAAGTATTCCCCATTGGCGTAGCACACCTATCCCTTCTTCCAGTTTGGAAATATCAATGGTATTACCGTTGTGGGTTATGGTGAGGGTAGCAGGGTACTTCCATTTGTGGAGTATGTTGTGATTTCTCAAAGCTTTTGTAATAGTCAGTAGGTTGCGTCGGCGTTGAAGTGTGTGCCTGGATAGGTCCGGCAGTAGTCTGATCGTTGCATACTGCTGAGGGATACCCCCTGGCTTGCGGGACGCTTGCAATATTTGGTCCTTAATGTGGTAAAAGTGGACCCTCATCAGCACATCTCTGGGGATGTCATCGGGGAGAAATGATGGCTTGGGAATTCTGTGAATCCTGTCTACAAGGAGATCTTGCGCTGATGCCCCTGGTAACAGAGTGGAGAACAGGGTCTGGACATATTGCAGGAGCTGGTTAGGGGGAACAGATTCAGGTATGCCTCTAAGTTTGAGATTATTTCTCCTGGATCTGTCCTCGAGGTCACTCAGCTTGTCCTTTATCCATTCTATGTCTTCTCCCTGTGCTGTATGGGACTCCACCATAGTGTTGTAGGATGAGGTAAATTCCTCCATTCTATTTTCTACCTGGTGAACTCTATGTCCCATTGCTTGGACTTCTCTCTGGCATTCATTTAACCCTTTGAGCAGATCTGTTTGTAGGGAGGACCTTAAGGACAGCAGCATGTCTTTTAACATCGTGTCAGACACTGGCCTGTCAGCCGTGGGGAAGTCTGCTATGGGGTCCCCTCTCTGTGTGTGTTGGCCTGTGGTGTCTGTATGAGGCTCGCTTACCTCCATGCTCGAGTTAGCTTGTGGCCTGAGCGGGGAGTCTCTCCTCGGTCTGGACTTGGCTGGGCTCCTTGTAGAAGGACTGGATGTCCCAGAGGAGGCCTCGCTGAGCGGTGTGGCGTCCGACGGTAAGCTACGGCCGTTGTGCTGTGCTCCAGACTTGTGCGACTGCTGCGAATCCCGAGCGCCGCCGCCGCCGCCATTTTGTCGAGGGCCGCGCGAGGTTATAGCGAAGAATCCGTCCAGTTTCTGCGGTTGTTGTGGCTTCTTTCGGTTCCTCGCCATCCTCGTTCCGATCAGCGGGGAGTAGCCGACTGGGTAGTGGCGTGTGAGGCCTCGGATTGCGCCGGTGGACGCTGATGGCTGCGGATTATCTCCGGTGGACGAGCGGAGCTCCTAGGTTAAGCATCCATCTTGGAGTCCGGTCGCCACGCCCCCCCCCTTATTTTTTTTTTAAAAAGCTATTTTTTTCTCAGTTTAATCCAATACGTATTCTTCTACATATTTTTGGTTAAAAAAAAATCTCAATAAGCGTTTATTGATTGGTTTGCGCATCTACAAAATAGGGGATAGATTTATAGCATTTTATTATTATTATTTTTTTAGTAATTGCGGCAATCTGTGATTTTTATCGTGACTGCGACATTATGATGGACACATCGGACACTTTTGACAAATTTTTGGGACCATTGGCATTTATACAGCGATCAGTGCTATAAAAATGCACTGATTACTGTAAAAATGTCACTTGCAGGGAAGGAGATAACACTAGGGGGCGATCAAAGGGTTAATTGTGTTCCCTAATGTGTGTTTCTAACTGTGAGGGGAGGGGACTGACTAGAGGAAATTACAGATCGTGGTTCCTAGCTATTAGGAACTCACAATCTGCATTTCCTCAGCTCACAGAACAGGGATGAGTGTGTTTACACTCACACGTCCCTGTTCTGCCTCTCGTGCCCGGAAATCACTCCGGGCCGGCGGTCACCACGGCCACCGGTCATGAGCATCGGCACTCCGGCGATGCGCCTGCTAACACCGCTTAAATCAACCGATGTTCCGGTACGGCGGTTCGCCCAGCGGAGCCAACCTGCCGCAGTATAACTGCGGCGGCTGGTCCGCAAGCAGTTAAACAGTTCCTGACCAGCTGCTGCAGTTATACTGCAGCAGGTTGGCTCCCCAGCGTAAATCGCCGTCCATGTACGGTGGTCCGTGCACTAGATTTTGCGGGCGCACACGGGGGGGCTCCACCACAGTTCCAGCGGAATCGATGCGGGAAAGAGAGGCAGAACAGGGATCTGCCTTTGTAAACAAGGCCGATCCCCATTCTGACGGGGGAGGAGAGAGAGATCAGCTGTTCCTAGTGATTAGGAACAGCGATCTCTCTCTTCTCCCAGTCAGTCCGTCCCCCATACAGGTAGAAACACCTCCCTAGGGAACACTTAAGAATTATAATAATCAGGCCCCCCAATAAAGGTGGAGTAATTGTACTATTGGAGAAGACAATTTACATGGAGGAGATGTATCAAATAGTGAATGATGGAAAAAAAATTAAATAAGCGGATCAATTTAAGAAAGAATTGGCAGTTAATGGTGTTAGAAGAAACACTCTAAATGCTAAATATCTAAAATTTATATTTAATAATGTAATATTTTTTATGTATACTATAAATGATAAATCTTATTATAATATTAACATTTAGTTTATTTATATTATAATATTGAATATTATACTTAGGCCTCTTTCACACTGGGGTGGGAGGTGCGTCGGCGGTAAAGCGCCGCTATTTTTAAAATAAATTTACTGCCAATTTTTGCAAACCGTGGAATATAATTTCAAATATATACAAGTCACAGCTGATGTGATATCTCTCTTGAAGCAGCAATAGAAGCGGTGAAATTGCCGTTAAACATAAGAAATAACAAACAAAAAAAATCAATAGAAATTTATTCTGGAGGTTCTTGAATCCTTACTTATGCCCTGTACACACGATCTGATTTTCCGATGGGATAAAATCCGATGGAATTTTCCGTCGGAATTCCATTCAAGCTATCTTCCTTCAGTCTTGCATACACACTATCAGTCAAAATTCCGACTGTCAAGTACGCGGTTACGTACAACACTACAACGAGCCGAGAAAAATGAAGTTCAATGCTTCTGAGCATGCGTCGACTTGATTCTGAGCATACGTGGATTTTTCTCCAACGGAGTTCCACACAGACAATCGGAATTTCCTATCGGTTTTTTTTCCATCGGAAAAAAAATAAAACATGTTCTATTTCTAAACACCGACCATCGGAAAAGCCGATCGTGCGTTCAAGGCATTAGGCATAATTTCTTCTGGCACGATGGAGAGTTCAATTTACAAAGAGTTGGGCACAGCCATGGAAATGAGATTTGCTCCATCACTAGCCAATCTGTATGTGGACCGGTGGGAGAGAGAATCCATATTTTGTGTCACAATCGCCCTGAATTAGTTTCATAGTTGTTATAATTTGGAAGGGAAGTAAAAAGTCTCTGATGACTTTTTGGGGAATGATGAACCATGATGAATATTATATTAAATTCTTATATCACATTAATAACGAGAGAACTGTATTACTTTCCTAGATTTGAACCTATATGTGAAATAAGGGAAGTTGTTAACAAAAACATTTTTTTAAAGAAACTGCCAGCAAAGTATATCTATGTATATAACAATATAGACTTAGAAGCAAATGCCACACCTTAGTTCAAGGTCTCTAACTATGGCCAGGTGGACCCCTACAAGATTTTGTCTGGCCTACATCTAGGGTCAGTGGCATATCCTTAATGCGCATAGACTGAGGATTCAGGTCAGCAGAGGCTGCTGATGGTCTTGACTTCCCTTGCTTGCATCCTAACAACAAGTTACATACTTTTCCCTCCATGTGTAAGAGCTTGGAACTTCCTTTGTCCTGTTCTGTCTCCTAGCTCCCGCTGTTACATCCGCACTGTAGACCTTACAGTGGAAAGGGAGGCTCTGATGGGGACACTAATGTAAGGATGGACTTCCATAGGACCCTAGGAGGGGATGCCAATAGGGTCTCTGATGGGGACTTTATTATGAGGGGGACTCTGATGGGGGCCATGATATCTGAGAGGACTCTGATTGGGAACTTGATATAAGAAGGACTTTGATGAGGACTCTGATGTAAGTGGGATTCTACTGGGGACACAGATGTAAAGGTGGTGTTACGTACCTGGTTGAGGTCAAGCTGACGAGAGGGCTTTCCTTTACACCTCCTGTCCTGTTTCTCCTGGAGATAGCATGGGTGCCCCTGGCCAGAAGAACCTTGCAGCAGGTGCCAAGCAGCAGTTAGACAGATGAGCTGGCTGATGTGAGGACACACAGCAGGTGCAAAACCACGGACAGCAAGCAGGATAGCCAGCAGGCCAACGTAGGATACAAAGGCACTGTAGCAGGTACAAAACAGCAGGCAGCAAGCAGGCTTGTAAGCAGGCAGATTTAGGATCCCTAGTGGTCAGGCAGGCAAGAGTCAGTATCAGCCGAGCATCAGAGGTGCACAATCAGGAACCAAAGCAGAGTCAGAGCCAGGGCGGGGATCGATATTGGGCGAGCATAGAAGGTATTAAGACAGCAGGCAGGGTCAGGTCACAAGCCAGAATCAGCAACGGGGTTTTAGAAACAAGCAGGGTCAAGACAAGCCAGGTAGTACAGAATCAGTTCACAAATGGTAGAATCTGTTGACCACTCAGCAATCAACTGGTCTCTGGAGCCACTTTAAAGAGTCAAGTGAGCACCAAGTATTCATGTACGCTAACATGCAAGCATGTCTAGTTGTCACGCAAGGATTATTATATAGTTAGTCAGGTTGAAAAAAGACACAAGTCCATCTAGTTCAACCATAAAGTAAATAAAATAAAAAATATCGTACAATCCAATATACCCATTTCTATACCCACAGTTGATCTAGACTCTAGAGGAAGGCGGAAATTATGAGCATGTGCACATCTCTGTGCATTACTGTGCATACGATTCCCCTGACTGGTGAACTCATTCATTTTCAAAATATTTTTGACCCATGATTATATATGTAAAATTTAGGATCAGAACCTTGTACTGTAACATTTAGAGAACCTTGTTTAGAGGATTTTTTTTTTTTTTTACAAGAAAATATGTTTGCTACGAGGTACATGGACAAAGGATCGTGTACCTTGTTAGAGACCAAAGTGACTAGAGGGCTTTTTTTACAATCCTGTTCCAAACACCAATTAAATAGTCACAGGGAATGAAAGTGCACATGGCCGAGGTTGCCAAATGTTGAGTCCACAGAAGATCACTTCTGGTATATGACTTTGCAGAGGGATGCTCATGCAAAATGCAGAGAGATCACAATGGAACCCGATGAGAGGGCCACCATGGAGCAAACCAGTACAGCAGCTGGCAGGGACATCAGAACCCACAACAGACTGGAATTATTGTCTGAGACAGAAGGATATTGGAAATCGGGAAAGCAAATAGCAGGCAGGGAAGAAGGAAAGACCAAGGTCATAGTGGTAAGTCAGCAGAATTGTGGTCAAGAGGTAAGCCAAGGACACACCAGAAGGTCAGCAGATGAAAGCTATAGTCAGGAACTAGTCAAGGTCAAACTGAGAATCAGCAGAACTAATTAAGGTTAAAAGTAGGCAAGTAGAGCAGAGCAACGACAAGTCCAAGAGCAGACCAGGTCATCAATTGGAAAGCAGATCTTAGAAACGGGTTCGGAGGTTCAAGTTGCAGGCCAACATCTGAAGACCATCCAGCAACTTTCTGGCTCAGCTCTGTTCCTTAAGGAAGCAGTCTGGTACCAGGACTAGAAATAAGTTTAGGACTTTTTTGCCTGATAGACCCAAAATTGTTTATTGAAAGACACCCACAAAAAAATCAAATAGCTCCTAATGTAAAAAGCCATAAAAAAAAAAAAAAAAAAACTTTGTTTGGAAAGAAAATGTACTTGTAATACTTACCTCAACATGGAAAATAGTTTAAGAATAAGACATTTATGACATGATCCACCAAATATGTGACATATTTAATACAATGCCCTTGTGGGCTCCAATACATAGGATGCACCGCCTGCATTGGGTAAACGGATTAGTGAACATTTACATGATATTAAACATTGCTATAAACATCACATTTAATTCATGCATTTTATAAATTGGCATAACAGAGAATCACTTTAGGGATTAAAGTGAGTGGAGAAACACTACATGGGGTCTAATATACTCTATGTAGTGACTGTGAGATATCCAAGAATAAAACCTTCTGGATTTTTAACATGGATACATTAGAGTTTGGTTGTCTTAATATTTACATAGATTTGAGTTTTTTTTTTTATAAATAAAACAATTGGCTTATTACACTAACTGGTGATTGACACTGTTGAAGGTCGGGAGGAGTTGCAAGCTCAAATGATGGGAAGGGGATGATTCTGAGCAGTGGCTGCAGATAAAAAAAGAGGAAGACAACAAGAGCTTGAATAGGAATAATATTGGACTTGTATCTGACTGAAATTAACTTCCTTTCCAAGCCAGATTTGCCCCCAGTACAGCTCTACCCTCAATAGGGATTGCCTGTGAGTACAGATTAACCTCCAGTACAGCTCTCCCCAGTACAGTGCTCCCCCAGTACAGCTCATTACCAGTACAGATCACTCCCAGAACATATATCCTCCAGTACAGTGCTCCCCCAGTACAGCTCTTCACCACTACAGATCACTCCCAGAACATATATCCTCCAGTACAGTGCACTCCCAGTACAGATCACTCACAGAACATCTCTCCCCCAGTACAGCTCTCTCCAAGTAAAGATATCCCCCAGTACTGATCTTCTGCAGTGCCACTCTCCTTCAGTTCAGCTCTGCCCAGTAGTGATTTCCCTCAGTAAAGGTTTCCCCCCCCCCCACAGAGCTCCCCCAGTACAGAGCTGCCCCAGTACTGATCTTTCTCTGTACAGATCTCTCCCAGTACAGCTTTCCACCAGTACAGAGCTCTCCCAGTACTGATCTCTCCCATAACATACACACTAGACCAGGCACTGGGTCACATGACTGGAGCTGAGAAGAGCTAAGGCGAGCCTCCTTCCCTCCGAACTGCCTGTCTCTGAGATCTGACAGACGGCAGGAGTGTCTCCTGCTTCCGATGCTCAGGGGCTGTCAACACCAGCTGTCATTGTGGACACTCTAGACACCCTTATCTATGCCCCTGCTCCTGTAGTAAAACACATATGTCTACTTTGAGCTCTACTAATCAGCTACATTACATAAAAGACACACTAATGTGTTATCACTGAGATATGTATATGTTAAAGTGCAAATTACGTATGTTGAGTTGGGAAAAATTACAGAAAATTATTTTTTTTCTATATTTTATACTATTTATTCCAATTCAAAGCCAATCAAATAAAAGCAGATGTATTAAAAGTCACCATCAAATTAAAACCCTAATAAATTAAACTTGGAAAAAAAAGAGGTATAATGGTACAATATGGTTAAGTAGACTATAAAACCTAAAATATATAATTTATGGAACAGTAACATTGGCAAAAAAAATAAAAAATGCTCTGGGACTCCACGGGATTCAGGGAGTGAAGCGGTTAATAAAGTACTTTTTACAATATCACACAATGGGAATGTTTGTTTTATTGGGAGATATGAGAGGTCCATGTCCATCTACACCTACCAATTAAGAAATGTGGAAAATCATTAAAGTAAAGGAGAAGATCGATAGTAGAGATATTACTGTATAAAGGACTACTGACCTTCTATTGATTGAAGGGTCAGTTCAGCCTGGTTAGTTGGTCTGATCACATGGGCGGAGGTGTTGGCATGAAGAACGTCATTGTTATATATGACACTGAGATCACAGATTATTAGTGGGTAACAAAGGAATATTTCTGCAGTATTTGACATTTTATTAGATTCGTTGGTTTAACTTTCTTATTAATTTGTGCATTTCTATGTTTAAAGGTTATTTGTAGACATGTGCACTGCCGAAAAATTTGTTTGTTTTCATTTTAGTTTCATTTTGTTTTTGTTTTTTTTTGTTTTTTTGGATCATTCGTTATGATAACAATTCGTAAATTTGTAAATTTGAAAATTTGTAAATTTGAAAATTTGTAAATTTGAAAATTCATAAATTCCTAATTTAGAAAATTCGCAAATGCGTAAATCTGTAAATTTGAAAATGAAAAAATCCAAAAATAAGAAAGAAAATTTGAAAGAATAACTAACTAATAATAACTAACTATTAAATTATCGTTATTGGAAATTCCTTTCAAATTTGGCTGTTAGTGAACGTAACAAATACAAATATATCTGAAGTTGCGAATTATCAGAAATAACGAATGCCGCATCTAAACAAATGGAACGGAACTAATTAATAAATAATAATAATAATAAGTTATTATTATTTATTATTATTAATTTTTACATTCCATTAGGCATTTGTTATTTCGGATAAATTTGTATTCATTAAGTTCACTAACAGCCAAATTCGAAAGGAAATTCCAATACCTATAATTTAATAGTAATAGTTAAGTTATTATTTCAGAATTATCAATTTTCAATTTTTTTGATTTCTGAATTTTTTTAATTTTTTTAATTTTCGTATTTACGAATTTTCAAATATTTGAATTTCAATATTTGAATTTATGAATATTCGGAAAAAAATTGTTAAACAGGTTTTCGTTAATTCAGGTATTTTCAAATGAATAAACTTGTCTAAATTTGTTTAAAAAAAAACGAATTCGGAATGAAACTAATTCCACATGTCTAGTTATTTGCATATGTTGATTTTTTATGTGAACACACATTGGGAATGATAGAATTTTGGGTAGAGCACTGTGCTGGTTCACCTATCTGTGATCTTAGGAGGATTGTTCTGTATTCAATCATAAGAACTGGGGGGGGGGGGGGACTCCTTGAGATAACCCAGGAAGTGTGCCAAGGACAACTCTGAATCTGACACAAACAACATTCTTCCCATGGCTTCCAATACTATTTCTACACTGATGACACCCAAACCTATCTCTCTCTACCCTTCAGCTCACTCCATCATAGGGTGACCACATTTCCAAACTATGATTCAGGGACACCCTCCCTTCCCAAAAATCAGCTTGTGCTGTAACGAATCACAGCACAGTGATTGGACACAAGAGGCGGGATTAATGATTTATCCAATCACAAGCAGGGGGCGAGGATTGTGCTCCTCCAGCCATTCCCGGCCAGGACAAGTACTGTCAGTGAGTAAAGCGGTGATGTGGTGGCCTTTTTTAGGGGCATCAGATTGGCCCGGGGAGTGGCTGTGTCAGTTTCATTCCGGGACACTGTATTGTCCTGGAATGAATGTGCCCGGGACAGACCTGCAAAATGCGGGACTGTCCCGGGCAATCCGGGACACGTGGTCACCCTACTCCATCAGTCTCCTCACACATCAACAATTTACTAACAGACATATCCACATGGATGTCACACCACTTCCTCAAACTCAATCCATCCAAAACGGAGCTCATAATATCTCCTCCCCCACGGGCCTCTTCCCCTGACTTCTATGTTAAAGAAGAAGTAAACCCTTAAAAGATGCACTCACTTATAGTACTTAATACTTTCCTTTTAGGTTAATTACTGTTTAGCGGGCATGCCACTTCCAGACTTAGTGGTGATTTGCTTGCCATCAGTGCACAATCATTTGGCTTTGGCCATTTAATGTATCTATTTTATTTTTATTTATATTTTAATATTAAGATTATTATTATTTTATTGCTTTTAATGTTTTGAACTTGAAATTATTACATTTAATTTGACAAAATTTAATTTGGCAGTATAATGTATATATACAGTATATTATAAAGAATCTCAGAGGAAAAAAAGCTGTAAAAAACAAACAAACAGTTGTGTGACTTTTTAAATAAAACATCTTGCTTGTTTTTTGCTTCAGCCAACTGCATCATTTGGCTTTGGCAATTTAATTTAACTAATTAATTTGAATATATATATTTTATTATTATATTATTATTATTATTGTATTTATATTAAATTAAATTTATTGAACTTATTTATTTAATTGAACTACTACATTTAATTTGACAGTATCATATAAATATAATACAGCATCTCTCAAAAGTGAGTACACCCCTCACATTTTTGTAAATATTTTCTTGTATCTTTTCATGTGACAACACTGAAGAAATGACACTTTGCTACAATGTAAAGTAGTGAGTGTACAGCTTGTATAACGGTGTAAATTTGCTGTCCACTCAAAATAACTCAACACACAGCCATTAATGTCTAAACCGCTGGCAACAAAAGTGAGTACACCCCTAAGTGAAAATATCCAAATTGGGAAAATTAGCCATTTTCCCTCCCTGGTGTCACGTGACTCGTTAGTGTTACAAGGTCTCAGGTGTGAATGGGGAGCAGGTGTGTTAAATTTGGTGTTATCGCTCTCATTCTCTCATACTGGTCACTGGAAGTTCGACATGGCACCTCATGGCAAAGAACTCTTTGAGGATCTGAAAAAAAGAATTGTTGCTCTACATAAAGATGGCCGAGGTTATAAGAAGATTGTCAAGACCCTGAAACTGAGCTGCAGCACGGTGACCAAGACCATACAGCGGTTTAACAGGACAAGTTCCACTCAGAACAGGCCTCGCCATGGTCCACCAAAGAAGTTGCGGTCACGTGCTCAGCGTCATATCCAGAGGTTGTCTTTGGGAAATAGACGTATGATTGCTGCCAGCATTGCTGCAGAGGTTGAAGGGGTGGTGGGTGGGGGGTCAGCCTATCAGTGCTCAGACCATACGCCGCACACTGCATGAAATTGGTCTGCATGGCTGTCGTCCCAGAAGGAAGCCTCTTCTTAAGATGATGCATAAGAAAGCCAGCAAGCAGTTTGTTGAAGACAAGCAGACTAAGGACATGGATTACTGGAACCATGTCCTGTGGTCTGATGAGATGAGACCAAGATAAACGTATTTAGTTCAGATGGTGTCAAGGGTGTGTTGCGACAACCAGGTGAGGAGGACAAAGACAAGTGTGTCTTGCCTACAGTCAAGCATGGTGGTGGGAGTGTTATGGTCTGGGGCTTAATGAGTGCTGCCGGCACTGGGGGGCTACAGATCATTGAGGGAACCGTGAATGCCAACATGTACTGTGACATACTGAAGCAGAGCATGATCCCCTCCCTTCAGAGACTGGGCTGCAGGGCAGTATTCCAACATGATAACGACCCCAAACACAACTTCAAGACCACCACTGCCTTGCTAAAGAAGCTGAGGGTAAAGGTGATGGACTGGCCAAGCATGTCTCCAAACCTAAACCCTATTGATCATCTGTGGGGGATCCTCAAACAGAAGGTGGAGGAGCGCAAGGTCTCCAACATCCACCAGCTCTGTGATGTCGTCATGGAGGAGGGGAAGAGGACTGCAGTGGCAACCTGTGAAGCTCTGGTGACCTCCATGCCCAAGAGGTTTAAGGCAGTGCTGGAAAATAATGGTGACCACACAAAATATTGCCACTTTGGGCCCAATTTGGACATTTTCACTTAGGGGTGTACTCACTTTTGTTGCCAGCGGTTTAGACATTAATGGCTGTGTGTTGAGTTATTTGAGAGGACAGCAAATTTACACCGTTATACAAGCTGTCCACTCACTACTTTACATTTACATTTCTTTTTAACAAAAATCTGAGGGGTGTGAGATACTTTGTGTGTATATATATATATATGTCTTTATATAAAGGATCCAAAATAAAAAAAATCTGTAAAGAAAGATAAATACAGTAGTGTGGCTTTTTAACCACTTAAGGACTGCTCACTGTATATATACGCCGGCAGAATGGCTCGTACAGGCACAATCACGTACCTGTACTTCCCCTTTAACTGCCCTTCCCCGTGAGTCGGACCGCGGGTCCCGCGGACTTGATCACCGCGGGGATCCCCGTGATCGTCTCGCGGAGGCATGGAGCCGGGATATGTTAGTGTAAACACATCTCCCCGCTCCCCTACTGACAATGTCAGCGATCTCCGCTCTGTGTAATCAGAGCAGAGATCGGTGACGTGTCACTCGTAGCCACGCCCCCGCACAGTAGTAATCACTCCCCTAGGCACACTTAACCCCTCCAGCGCCCCTGGTGGTTAACCCCTTCACTGCCAGTGTCATTTTCACAGTAACCAGTGCATTTTTATAGCACTGATCGCTGTGAAAATGACAATGGTCCAAAAAATGTGTCCAATGTGTCCGCCATAATGTCGCAGTCACAAAAAAAAAACGCTGATCGCCGCCATTACTAGTAAAAAAAAATAATAATTAATAAATATGCCATAAAACTACCCCCTATTTTGTAAACTCTATAACTTTTGCGCAAACCAATCAATAAACGCCGATTGCGATTTTTTTTTACCAAAAATATGTAGAAGAATACATATCGGTCTAAACTGAGGAAAAAAAATGTTTTTTTATATATTTTTTGGGGATATTTATTATAGCAAAAAGTAAAAAATATAGAATTTTTTTTCAAAATTGTCGCTCTATTTTTGTTTATAGCGCAAAAAATAAAAACTGCAGAGGTGATCAAATACCACCAAAAGAAAGCTCTATTTGTGGGAAAAAAGGGCATAAATTTTGTTTGGGAGCCACGTCGCACGACCGCGCAATTGTCAGTTAAAGCGACGCAGTGCCGAAATCGCAAAAAGGGGCCTGGTCTTTATGCTGCGTATTGGTCCGGGGCTTAAGTGGTTAAATAAAACAACTTGCATTTGAATTACTTCAGCCAAATGCTGATGTTGAAAATGAGCTCATTCAGCCGCTTCACTTTCAAGCATCCTCTCCTAAATGGTACTTGACCTGATCCTCTCTCCCATAGCGACTTTCTGTTCATCAGCTCATCCTGCATGCAGCGTCATCATCCAGGTACCTGACTCCATGCAGCATTAACAGAGAACGAGAGATAAAGGAGAAATAAATAGAAAGAGAGAAGGACAAGGCAGCTAATGAGAAAGGAATAATAGAGAAGGGGAGAGGAAAATAAAAATAAACATAAAATAAATAAAATTAAATATACAGTATGGGACAAGCAAGGTGAACAGAAGGAAAAGAGAGAGAAGGACAAAGGAGGGATATAGAGAGTGAGAGATGAATAATATAAAAATAATGAGGGTGAAATAAACGCAATACATACAATTAAAGAATAGTTACAATAATGTGAGAGGGTAGAGATTTAGAAAAATAAGGAACTTTGTATCAAAATGCAGATAGCACTTAAAAATGTGGAATAGTTTTAATAATAATTTATTTCTTTGTTTATTGTGGCCAGGACTTAAAAAACAAAATAATTTTCACATTTACTAGTGAGATAAATATGAAAAAGTTGTAAATTAATAATATGCGATTGTCAGGACCTAGATAACCTGCTGGTGGCACTGTGGTTCCCTGGGCGGAGGTTTGTATTTCCAGTGTCCACCAGCAGGTGTCTCCCAGCCAGCAGATCCCAGTAATCAGTTTCCACCTGATGCTGGCTGCTGGAAGGGTATTTCTTTTTTTCTACAAAGTATAAAGCATGGCTTTTTGGATGCACCTCCCGTAAAGGGGGTGTGGCACTACGCGGGTATTTCCACTCCTAAAACTCTGTTATGGTTGTTTTTTTTGCAACAGGGTATTTAGATTGTCCTCTATTAGTGTCTCTTGTTTTTAATGACTAGTTCCCCATCAGGTCCATCTGACTATTGATTGAAAGTACACGGCAGTGGGCAGATCCATAGCTGCTATTCAGTTCAATAGAAAAAAAAAGCATCCAAGAGGAGCTGGGACTTTATTGTCAGTTCATACAAAGTAGAGAGAGGACAAAAACATTTGAAGAGCTCAGTGGCTCAGGTAAACCTGCTCACAACAGACAAGCCTACCCTCCATTGGGTACCCCAGCAGCTTACCAATAAAGTCCAAATTAAGTTGTTTGTTTAAAAAAAAAAAACACAGCCAATGCGTTTTGGGGGTCAGAAAAAACTTACACTTCATCAGGCCTTCAGGTAAATTAAGGACTTGAAAGTACTTAAAGTGGATGGAAACCCGATTCATGAAATTTGACCTAAGCACATATATCTGCAGTGTTTTCTTATCTCTCTCCAAAGCCCTAAGTCCCGTGTCTTTCTGCTGTTTCATTCTTCTGTCATCAGCATGATAAATTCTGAAAAGTTCTCCGACAACTGAAATAAAGCCAGCCTGAAATTTGTGTCTGGATTGCACAAACCTTTCTGCAAGGCCTCCCGAAGATGTTTCATCCTCTGCTCCCTCTGCGGCAGCAGGATAAGTTCCGCAACTTTACCCTTGTAACGTGGGTCAAGAAGGGTTGCCAGCCAGTAATGATCCTTTGATCACACGAATCCGAGGGTCCTTTCACAGGCTTTGCAGGATCAGGGAGCCATGCAGCGTAGGTTTGCTGAGGCATTCGGTCCAGAGTCCTCTGGGTCACTAAGGATGACATGATCTGCAGCCACCTCCTCCCAGCCACGCACAAGTCCATGGGTTTCTGGGGACTGTAAACGATCCCTTGAAGACTGCTGCTGATGCTGAGTGCTAGGCTCCACCTCCATGCTGACACAATCCTCCTCCTCTTCCTGTGATATTGGCGGGCCCGCAGGAATACTGTCTGGATAAGGGGGGCCTTGAGAGGTAAGGAAGTCCTTCTCTTCCTCCCTCTGTTCTGCCTCAAGTGCCCTGTCTATTATTCCACGCAGCGTGTGCTCCAACAGGTACACAAGGGTGACAGTATCACTGATGCATGCACTGTCACTGCTCACCAGCCTCGTGGCCTCCTCAAATGGTGACATGACAGTGCATGCATTCTTGATAATGAGCCACTGGCGTGGCGAAAAAAAGTCAAGCTCCCCTGACCCTGTCCTGGTGCCATAGTCGCACAGGTACTCATTGATGGCCCTCTGCTGCGTGTGCAGCCTCTGCAGCATGGCCAACGTTGAGTTCCATCTGGTGGGCATGTCACAGATTAGGCAGTTCTTGGGAAGGTTGTATTCCTTTTGGAGGTCAGCCAGTCGAGCACTGGCATTATATGACCGGCGGAAATGCACACAGACTTTCCTGGCCTGCCTCTGGAGATCCTGTAAGCCTGGGTACCTGCACAAGAACCGCTGCACCACCAAGTTAAGGACGTGAGCCAAACAGGGCACATGGGTCAGTTGTCCCTGGCGGAGGGCGGAGAGGAGGTTGGAGCCATTGTCGCAAACCCCCATTCCTGGCTGAAGCTGGCGTGGCATCAACCACCTCTGAGCCTGCCCCTGCTGAGCTGACAAAATCTTTTCCCCAGTGTGGCTCCTGTCCCCTAAGCACACCAGCTCAAGCACTGCATGGCTTCTCTTTGCCTGAGTGCTTGCGTAGCCCCTTGAACGCCTACGGAGCACCGCTGGTTCCGAGGACAAATCAGCAGAGGAAGAGGCCATGGAGGAAGAAGAAGAGGAGGGGGTGGAGGAGAGAGGTGTGGCAGAGTCACCACTAGTAGAATTTTGGAACAAGCTCCAACAAGACTGCACCCTGTCCTGTATCCTTCCCAGCTGCCAGCAGAGTCACCCAGTGCGCCGTGAAAGATAAGCAACGTCCCTGTTCATGCCTGCTGGACCATGAGTCAGTGGTAATATGCACCTTACCGCTGACCGCCCTGTCCAGCGAGGCCAAGACATTGCCTTCCACATGCCGGTAGAGAGCCGGAATTGCCTTCCGTGAAAAAAGTGGCGTTTGGGAACCTGCCACTGAGGTACCACACATTCCACAAACTCACGGAAGGGGGCAGAGTCTACCAGCTGAAAAGGCAGCAGTTGGAGTGCTAGCAATTTAGCCAAGCTAGCATTCAACCGCTGGGCATGTGGATGGCTGGGAGCGAATTTCTTTCGCCGGTTTAGCAACTGGGGTAGGGAAATTTGCCTGCTACAATCGGACGTTGGTGTAGCGATAGCAGATTGCACGCAAGTACTTGGCAGTGGCACACCTAATTCTACACCTTCATTCCTCTCAGTGCAGGTTTCTGAGAGGACTGAAGGTATAGTGGGGTTGGAGATCCCAGCTGAGGGGGAGCAAGGAGAGGTCCGTTTTGTTCTTTATTGTGGGTCTTTTAAGTACGCTTGCCAATGGACTGCATGGGAGTTCGACATATGTTCGACATATGTCTGGTCCAGCATGTGGTTCCCAAGCGGCTTCTTTTTTGGCCACGCTTGATACGCTTCAGACATATGTTGCAAACAGCAACGGTGCAATCTGCTGCACACGTGTCAAAAAAGGCCCACACCAAACAACTTTTGAAATACCGCGCAGAGTCAGCAGCGCCCTGCACATGCGGAGCTCTGCGGTTTGATGCAGTCAGTTGGCTGCCCTTAAGCTGGCCCCTGGAGGGCATCCTGCCTCGTTGGAGATGTGCCTCCTCCTCTCTCCTATCCGGCACCCACGTAGAGTCAGTGACCTCATCATTCCCCTCCCTCCTCGTCACTGGAGCAAAATTGGCAGTATGCTGCAGCTGGGGGAACATGACTGCCAGTTTCTTGTCCTTCTTGGGCACCCCCTCTCTCTGGGCTCACGTTACTGCCTTCCTCAAGCTGGGTACCATCATCGGAGCCTTCAAACCGCTGCACATCCTCCTGCAGCATGGACCCAGCACTGTGGTCGAACAGTTCGGGGGACTCCTCTGTGCATGTTGGTGGGGCTAGGGAAGGAGTTACTGATGACCTTGAGGCCGCTTTGGCAGCTGCATTGGCAGCCAGGAGCCTGGGAGACAGAGGATGAGTATGGATGGTCATCCACTCTACCAACTCGTCTGCATGTTGTGGCTCAACACGGCCACCTGCCGGAAAAAAGGACAAGCGTGCCCCACGGCCACGTGCTGAGGATACGACCAGCACTGTTGGCTCTAGACACAGAGCTCTAGACACAGAGCCTGCTTGCCCTCTTTTAGTGGCCTGTGAGTGTTTGCCTCTCCTTGTTGGCCTTCCAGACATACTGTATTTGATGTATTTGAATAGGTGCACCAGGAATGGCCCGCAGTGAGATGTAGCTGCACAAAGCTGGGATGTATATATATATATATATATACTGAATATACTGCAGCTAACTGAATCAACTGCCTGCCTGTAGTATATTAGGAAGAGAACAACAGGAATGGTCTGCAGTGAGATCTAGCTGAACACTGTGCACAAGATATAGTACTGAATAGTGATGAGCCGAACACCCCCGGGTTCGGTTCGCACCAGAACCCGCGAACGGACCGAAAGTTCGTACGAACATTAGAACCCTATTAAATACAATGGATGCGAACGTTCGAATTCTAAAGTGCTAATTATAACGACTATTATGCATGTTATTGTCCTAAAAAGGGTTTGGGAACCCGGGTTCTGCACCAGGGGACATGTATCAATGCAAAAAGAAGTTTTAAAAACGGTCGTTTTTCGGGAGCAGTCATTTTAATGATGCATAAAGTGAAAAAAAAAAAAAGTCAAATATTCCTTTAAATATCGTACCTGGGGGGTGTCTAAAGTATGCCTGTGAAGTGCCACGTGTTTCCCGTGTTTAGAACTGTCCCTGCACAAAATGACACTTCTAAAGGAAAAAAAAGCCATTTAAAACTGCTTGCGGCTTTAATGTAATGTCTGGTCCCGGTAATATGGATGAAAATCTTTAAGAAAAATGGCATAGCTACCCCATGACCCCCCCCCCCCCCCCTGCCCCAGCCCATTACCAGCCCCTTTGGGTCTTGTATGGATATTAAGGGGAACCCCGCACATAAAATAAAAAAGGCCCTATATACTCTGAACAGCCATATACAGGCGGTGCATACAAGACAGGGACTGTAGGTTTGTTCTTATGTAGAATCTGTTTGTAATTTTGAACAGGTACATTGTTTAAGTGTAGCTCCAGCCCAAAAATCTATTTTTAAACTTTTTGGAAAACATAGGTAAGGGTTATCACCCCTGTAACATTTGTTTTGCTGTCTGTGCCCCTGTTCAGAACATTTCACCTCACTTTCCGTCCCAATGACAACTGTTTTTGAAATGTGGTGTTTTTCTTGAAACAAGGATTGCTGATAAAGCATCAGTACAGAGGAGACACCTTTCTCCCATATTAATTCTTACAGGAGAGAATTTTCCTTCCAAGGGGTAGATTTCCTCTCACTTCCTGTTGTCTTCTTGCGTTTGCAAGTAGGAGTCGTTTGTAAGTTGGATGTTTGAAAGTAGGGACCTGCCGTATATACTCTGCAGAAATAGGCCCCTTAGTTGTTGGTGTTGGCACAACACTGTAAGCACTCACAGTTACTCTTGGTTGGTGCTGGAACGCCCTGCTGTCAACTATTATATCAGGAATTTTAATTACATATAATTGTTGAACAGTGGTAGTAAAAATTGGGCCTTTGATGGTGGTGCTGGTGCCACAACACTGTAAGCCCTGACAGTTACTCTTGGTGGGTGCAGCAATGGGCCCTGCTGTGAATTATTAGATCAAGAATTGTAATTGCATGCCCCTTTTGAACAGGAGCTGAAAAATTGGGCACCCACGTGGAGTCAGTGACCTCATCATCCCCTCCCTCCTCATCACTGGAGCCAATCTGGCACTATGCTGCAGCTGCTGGAACATGACTGCCAGATTGGTGTCCTTCTTGAGCATCCCCTCTGTCTGCTCTCATGCTACTGCCTTCCTGTAGCTGGGTTTCATCATCAGACCCTTCGAAACGCTGGGCATCCTCCTGGAGCATGTACCCAACACTGTGCTCAAACAGTTCGGGGGACTCCTCAGGAGGAGGACATGGTGGGTCTAGGGAAGGAGTGACTGATGATGAGTCTGACATTGATACCAGGGAAGAGGACTCTTTGGCAGCTGCTTTGCCAGTACCCTGAGCCTGGGTGAGAGAGGATGAGGAGGAGGAGGAGGGCTTGGTCATCCACTCTACCAAGTCTTCGGCATGATGTGGCTCAACATGTCCGGCTGCCGAAAAGAAGGACAAGCGTGTCCCATGGCCATGTGCTGATGACAATGCACCGCGTCCATGACCAGCACTGTTGCCCCCAGACACAGAGCCTGCTTGCCCTCTTTTATTGCCTCCTGACTGTCTGCCTCTCCTTGTTTGCCTTCCAGACATTCTAATAGATGGCCTGCAGGGAGATGGGAAAAAAGCAATAAGGGCTACCTTCAGGTGTCCTTCTCTGTCCCTTTACTTAAGGATTTCTAAATATGGTTGAGGATGATTGCTTTAGCACAGAATAGCACAACGACAATTTCCCTGACTGTCCAAAAAACAAGGATTTCAAAGATGGTTGATGAGGAATGCTTTAGCACACTATAGCACAAGGAGAATTTCCCTCACTGTCCTTCCCTGTCCCTACAAACAAGGATTATCACAGTGAAAGAAACTGACACTCTTCCTACCTATAGTTTTCTGTCCCTAGAAAAAATGTTTTTTTAAAGACGGTTGATGATCAATGCTTTAGCACACTATAGCACAAGGAGAATTTCCCTCACTGTCCTTCCCTGTCCCTAGAAACAAGGATTATCACAGTGAAAGAAACTGACACTCTTCCTACCTATAGTTTTCTGTCCCTAGAAAAAATGTTTTTTTAAAGACGGTTGATGATCAATGCTTTAGCACACTATAGCACAAGGAGAATTTCCCTCACTGTCCTTCCCTGTCCCTAGAAACAAGGATTATCACAGTGAAAGAAACTGACACTCTTCCTACCTATAGTTTTCTGCCCCTAGAAAAAATGTTTTTTTAAAGACGGTTGATGATCAATGCTTTAGCACACTATAGCACAAGGAGAATTTCCCTCACTGTCCTTCCCTGTCCCTACAAACAAGGATTATCACAGTGAAAGAAACTGACACTCTTCCTACCTATAGTTTTCTGTCCCTAGAAAGTAGGATTTTTAAAACAGCTTACCTGTAAAATCCTTTTCTTGGAGTACATCACGGGACACAGAGCAGCATAGTCATTACTATGTGGGTTATATAGAATTACCTTCAGGTGCTGGCACTGGCAACTTCCAAAACAGGAAGTACCCTCCCCTATATAAGCCCCTCCCATCCGGGAGTACCTCAGTTTTGTAGCAAAGCAATACGTGTCCCCAAAAGAGGGGTGGGAGCTCTGTGTCCCGTGATGTACTCCAAGAAAAGGATTTTACAGGTAAGCTGTTTTAAAAATCCTACTTTCTTGTTCATACATCACGGGACACAGAGCAGCATAGTCATTACTATGTGGGACGTCCCAAAGCAATGCCACATGAGGGGGGGGATACACCATACATAAGCTGGGCGCCATCAGGCATGAGGATCTTTTGCGGCCTGCAACACACTGCGCCCAAAGGCGACATCCTCCTGACTTCTAACGTCCACCTGGTAGAACCTAGTAAACGTGTGTACTGAAGACCATGTTGCGGCCTTACAAATTTGCGCCAGGGAGGCCTGGTGATGCACTGCCCATGAAGTTCCAACTGCTCTCGTGGAGTGCGCCCTAACTTTGAACGGAGGCGGTCTACTTCTCAAGCCATAGGCTTGTATTATGACCTGTCGAATCCACTTGGCTAAAGTAGATTTTGATGCTGCCTGACCCTTTCTGGGGCCTTCCGGCAGAACAAACAAAGAATCCGTTCTACGAATCTGAGCAGTGGCTTTTAGATAAGCTTTAACTGCTCTTACTACATCCAAAGAATGCAATAACTTTTCCTCTACCGAGCTTGGTTTGGGGAAAAAAGAAGGAAGAACCACATCCTGGTTCAAGTGAAACCTCGATACCACCTTAGGAAGAAAGGCTGGGTGAGGACGTAATACTACTCTGTCCTTATGGATAACCAGATATGGCTCTTTACAGGACATGGCGGCTAATTCCGACACTCTTCTAGCCGAGCATATGGCTACTAAAAATATCAATTTCCTGGTGAGTAGAACCAAGGAAATGTGCCACAAAGGTTCAAATGGCTGCTTCTGCAGAACCGACAGAACCAAATTTAGATCCCATGGGCATATGGGAGCCTTAATCGGTGGAATAATACGAGTCACACCTTGCATAAAGGATTTGACAAGTGAATGCATAGCCAGGGGCCTTTGAAATAGTATTGACAAGGCCGAAACCTGGCCCTTGATAGTACTTAAGGCAAACTTCCTGTCTAGAGCCCACTGCAGGAAGTCCAGAATTCTGCCTATAACGTACTTACGTGGATGCCATTTTCTGGCCTCGCACCAAGTGATGTACGCCTTCCAAACTCTATAGTAGATCTGCCTGGATACAGGCTTCCTGGCATTGATTATAGTTGATACCACAGAGTTAGAGAGACCTCTCTTCTTTAGGATGTGGGATTCAATAGCCAGGCCGTTAAACTTAGAGTTAGTAAGGAAGGGTGGTATATCGGTCCTTGCGAAAGCAGGTCCGGACGACGTGGAAGGGTCCAAGGACTCCCCACAGACATTTTGATGATCTCCGCGTACCAGGCCCTTCGGGGCCACGCTGGAGCCACCAGGATCACCGGCTTCTTCTCCAACCTGACTCTGCGAAGGAGTCGAGGCAACAATTGTAGCGGAGGGAATGCATATATCAGTCTGAACTGATCCCAAGGGAACACCAGAGCATCCGAGCCGCAAGCGAGGGGATCCCTTGTCCGGGAGACAAATCTGTCCACCTTTGCGTTGAATCTGGATGCTAGCAGATCTACATCCGGTGTTCCCCACCGCTGACATATTGCTTGGAAGACCTCGGGATGAAGGGACCATTCCCCTGGGCATAACTGTTGGCGACTCAGAAAGTCCGCCTTCCAATTCTCCACCCCTGGAATGAAGACAGCTGATATACATGGGACATGCTTTTCTGCCCATTCCAGGATGTGACTTACTTCCCTCTGGGCTGCACGACTCCTGGTGCCTCCCTGATGATTGATATATGCCACTGCTGTGGCATTGTCTGATTGAATTCTGACAGGGGACCCTTGGAGTCTGGATGTCCAGGCTACTAGGGCGTACCGGGCTGCTCGTATCTCTAAGAGATTGATGGGCAGGGTTTTTACTACATTTGACCATCTGCCCTGGAGAGACCATTGCTCCAGTACTGCCCCCCAGCCTATAAGGCTGGCATCTGTAGTGACCACCTTCCAAGATATCGGGCTGAAGGGTTTTCCCTTCTGGAGATTCTGGGGGATCAACCACCAGCAGAGACTCTTCCGAACGGAAGGGGACAAAGCCATCGGGAAGTCTAGAGCCTGAACTTTTCCGTTCCAGGCTGACAATATGGCCCTTTGTAAATTCCTTGAGTGGAATTGGGCGTATGGCACAGCTTCGAATGATGCTACCATCTTTCCTAGCAGCCTCATGCACAGGCGTATGGACGGCTGTCTTTTTGCACAAAGCAGACGGACCAAGGCCCTCAAAGAGGATACCTTGTCTAGAGGTAAGAAAATCTTCCTCTGGTCTGAATCCAGCCGTAGCCCTAGATATACCAGGTTTTTCACTGGCTGTAGGGCTGACTTGTCCAGGTTGATGACCCAACCGTGAGACTCTAGATACTTGATTGTATCGACAATTACCACTTCTAGCTTGGCAACTGAGTGGTCCATCAACAACAGGTCGTCTAGGTATGCCATTATCGTTACACCCCGTGTTCTTAGATCGGCCAACAGTGGGGCCAGAATTTTTGTGAACACTCGTGGTGCTGTGGCCAGACCGAATGGTAAGGCTCTGAACTGAAAATGGCGCCCTTCTACTGCAAAGCGTAGGAATTTTTGATGACCTGGAAAGATGGGAACATGCAAGTAAGCATCTTTGATGTCGATCGAGGCTAACCATTCCTCCCCTTGTAGGGCAGCGGTGACCGATCGGATCGACTCCATCCGGAAAGACCGGACGTTTAGAAATTTGTTTAGACTCTTTAGGTCCAATATGGGTCTTATGTCCCCGTTTGGCTTCGGGACTGTGAAAAGGTTTGAGTAGAAACCCAACCCCCACTCTTCCATAGGAACCTCCATAATTACTCCTTGGAGCAATAGTTGTTCTAACGCCAATAGGAGAGACCCTCTTTTCAGAGGGTCTCTTGGCATGCCTGACCACATAAAATGGGACGGAGGAGACTCTTTTAACTCCAACTTGTATCCCAGAGTTACTGCGGAGAGCACCCATCTGTCTTTGATCGTCTCCCGCCAGGTCTCTGCGAACAACTGAAGTCTTCCCCCCACCCGTTTGAGTGGGGGCAGCCCTTCATAGGCTTGACTTGGAGGCTGGTTTAGTACCTCTTCGGATCCAGGGCTTTTTATTACCCTGTGGCTGTCCCTGATTTTTACCTCCTGAGTTTGACCGAGGAGGCCGTCGGAACTGCTTAGTAGCAGACGTCGCAGGGATAGGAGAGGTAGTCCTCTTAAAAGATGGACCCCTAGACCTCTTTTTACTCGGTAAGAGAGTACTTTTACCACTGGAAATCTTCTGGATATACTTATCCAGGTCTTCGCCAAAAAGGCGTTCCCCATGAAATGGGAAGCTAACTAAGAGCTTCTTACAGGGAGCTTCAGCAGACCAGTTTTTGAGCCACAGAAGCCTACGCATATGTACCAAAGACAGCGTGAGGCGGGAGGCCTGATGGATAGAATCCTTGATGGCGTGAACCGCAAAGCATAATGCTCTAGGCAGATCAGCCAGAGCCTGGGCCTGCTGGTCTGGCAAATCCCTCAGGACCATTTTCATTTGATCCTTTAAAGCTTGGCAGACCCCAATAGCTGCCACTGCTGGCTGTGTAACAGCCCCTGCTGTGGAAAAAGCAGATTTTAATAAAGATTCCAATTTTTTATCCACTGGATCTTTGAACATTTGAACATTGTCTACTGGACATGTCAGTGATTTGTTCACAGAAGAGATGGCTGCATCCACCGTAGGAACATTCCATCTCTGGGTGAACTTTTCCTCCATGGGATAGATCACCGGAAACCTTTTAGGCGGAACAAATAGTTTATCAGGATGTTCCCAGTCCTGGTATATAAGTCCTTCCAATAATGGATGTATTGGAAAGGAGCAATTAACCTGGGGAGCTTTTAGCGACCCCAATGAGGAGACAGCAGTAGTTGATGGTTCAACAAGAGGCATTTTAAATGCAGATCGAACCATGTCAGTTAGGGTCTGGACCCACAATCTTTCAGTCTGTGATGCTGAAAATGGTTCATCTACTGTCGATTCCTCAAAAACAGAGCTAACCTCCTCCTGATCCCCTTCAGGTAGGTCGGTCCCTTCCTGGGACTGTTGCTCTGCCAACAGGCACTCTAATGGAGGTGATGGAGATCTGGCGCGCTTTCTTTCCTGTAGAGAAGAAGCGATCAATGCAGCCAATCTCTGCTCCAATCCCTCCAGAGTTGAGGAAAAAACCTCCTCTGTTATATATGCAGGAGCAGGTGGACTGAGGACAGCCGCAGTACCTGGCACTCCCGGGGGTTCCTTATGGGTATTAACCTCTGATTTCTCAGGGGAGGAGGGTGCAGATGACTGCTCCAGATCCTCAGAGCCCGATGGAGACCCCCTACACTTCCTGAGAGGTATATCTCAGAGTTTTTTAGGCGGCATATTCCTTAGTTCAAAGCTGAGGTATTCCAGCCGCAATACACCCCTTACTGAAATAGTCTAATGCAATTTGCTGCTATGTACATCAGTGGGTGTCTACTAATGTGTCTTTCTGGGGATGCCTGTATCAACCGCCCGCTGTAAGCCCCTATACCATGCTACCAGCTCCTTTTCATGCTCTGTGTCCATAGCAAGCAGCGTGGACTGAGTCCTTTTATCTTGCTGGGACGCCCGCACATGCGCAGAAGCGCTGGGCGCACAGAGCGCGTCATCCGCCAGGCTCCGCCCCCTTTTTTGAAGCTAAACCTTATAAAAGGAAAGCATGTGTGCGCGCGCGCGCGTGCACGTGTGCGCTCTTGGCGCCATGTAGGGAGAGGAGCCAGGGTCCCTGTTTCACCAGGACTCGGGGATGTAAGGAAACTACTTGGCAGCATGACAGAGGAATGCAGCTTCCCTGATAGAGAGCTCACTCATCTGCCTGGACTTTCACCATGGAAGGAATAGTCCCAAGAAAAAAGACGTTCCACAGCGGCCTCTAGTGGACAAACACAGGTACCGCACCTTTGTCTTTTTTTTTTTTTTTTTTTTAAAACCTCCTTTATGAAAAAACATTTCCAGGTTTACAGTTTTTTTAAAACTTCCCTTATGAAAAAACATTTCTAGGATTTCTTAGGCATATACAGCTATTAGCGGGAATACCCTTTAGGTAACAGGCAGAAAGACATATTAGGATTGGGGGTCCCCTCAATAGAACCAAGTTCCTGAGGGGCCCCCACTTACCTTTTCCCCGCCGCAGGACTTTGTTTGGTCCACAGAAGCCCAAACTTCACCTCTCACGGCAGGCATTGTACTAGACCTTCAGGGACCGGGTTCCCAAGGATTCCACTCCCCTGGACCTGTATAGCACCCTGCACAGATAGCCTCTTGGTTTTGGGTATGACCAGAGCTCTGGATCCCAGGGTCCAGCCCTCCTAAGAGAGGCATTACAGGCAAAACCCTGCTCTTCTCTGCAAGGCCCGGGTACCGACCGTTTAGCTATGAAGCTTTTTTGGTCGGATCCGGAATAGCTTGCTAAGGCCCAGAGAACCTGTACACAAGCCCAGATGAATACATGTTAACCTTGGCCAACACCTTAGACACTGGCAAAAAACTGAGGTACTCCCGGATGGGAGGGGCTTATATAGGGGAGGGTACTTCCTGTTTTGGAAGTTGCCAGTGCCAGCACCTGAAGGTAATTCTATATAACCCACATAGTAATGACTATGCTGCTCTGTGTCCCGTGATGTATGAACAAGAAAAAATGTTTTTTTAAAGACGGTTGATGATCAATGCTTTAGCACACTATAGCACAAGGAGAATTTCCCTCACTGTCCTTCCCTGTCCCTAGAAACAAGGATTATCACAGTGAAAGAAACTGACACTCTTCCTACCTATAGTTTTCTGTCCCTAGAAAAAATGTTTTTTTAAAGATGGTTGATGATCAATGCTTTAGCACACTATAGCACAAGGAGAATTTCCCTCACTGTCCTTC
Source organism: Rana muscosa (assembly GCA_029206835.1). NCBI lineage: Eukaryota > Metazoa > Chordata > Amphibia > Anura > Ranidae > Rana > Rana muscosa. The sequence continues at coordinate 240,353,798 of CM055126.1, forward strand.
CCTGTCCCTAGAAACAAGGATTATCACAGTGAAAGAAACTGACACTCTTCCTACCTATAGTTTTCTGTCCCTAGAAAAAATGTTTTTTTAAAGATGGTTGATGATCAATGCTTTAGCACAGTATAGCACAAGGAGAATTTCCCTCACTGTCCTTCCCTGTCCCTAGAAACAAGGATTCGCACAGTAAAACACACTGACACTCTCCCTACCTATAGTTTTCTGTCCCTAGAAAAAATGATTTTTTAAAGACGGTTGATGATCAATGCTTTAGCACACTATAGCACAAGGAGAATTTCCCTCACTGTCCTTCCCTGTCCCTAGAAACAAGGATTATCACAGTGAAAGAAACTGACACTCTTCCTACCTATAGTTTTCTGTCCCTAGAAAAAATGTTTTTTTAAAGACGGTTGATGATCAATGCTTTAGCACACTATAGCACAAGGAGAATTTCCCTCACTGTCCTTCCCTGTCCCTAGAAACAAGGATTATCACAGTGAAAGAAACTGACACTCTTCCTACCTATAGTTTTCTGTCCCTAGAAAAAATGTTTTTTTAAAGATGGTTGATGATCAATGCTTTAGCACACTATAGCACAAGGAGAATTTCCCTCACTGTCCTTCCCTGTCCCTAGAAACAAGGATTATCACAGTGGAAGAAACTGACACTCTTCCTACCTATAGTTTTCTGTCCCTAGAAAAAATGTTTTTTTAAAGACGGTTGATGATCAATGCTTTAGCACAGTATAGCACAAGGAGAATTTCCCTCACTGTCCTTCCCTGTCCCTAGAAACAAGGATTATCACAGTGAAAGAAACTGACACTCTTCCTACCTATAGTTTTCTGTCCCTAGAAAAAATGTTTTTTTAAAGACGGTTGATGATCAATGCTTTAGCACACTATAGCACAAGGAGAATTTCCCTCACTGTCCTTCCCTGTCCCTAGAAACAAGGATTATAACAGTGAAAGAAACTGACACTCTTCCTACCTATAGTTTTCTGTCCCTAGAAAAAATGTTTTTTTAAAGATGGTTGATGATCAATGCTTTAGCACACTATAGCACAAGGAGAATTTCCCTCACTGTCCTTCCCTGTCCCTAGAAACAAGGATTCGCACAGTAAAACACACTGACACTCTCCCTACCTATAGTTTTCTGTCCCTAGAAAAAATGATTTTTTAAAGACGGTTGATGATCAATGCTTTAGCACACTATAGCACAAGGAGGATTTCCCTCACTGTCCTTCCCTGTCCCTAGAAACAAGGATTAGCACAGTAAAACACACTGACACTCTCCCTACCTATAGTTTTCTGTCCCTAGAAAAAATGTTTTTTTAAAGATGGTTGATGATCAATGCTTTAGCACACTATAGCACAAGGAGAATTTCCCTCACTGTCCTTCCCTGTCCCTAGAAACAAGGATTATCACAGTAAAACACACTGACACTCTCCCTACCTATAGTTTTCTGTCCCTAGAAAAAATGATTTTTTAAAGATGGTTGATGATCAATGCTTTAGCACACTATAGCACAAGGAGAATTTCCCTCACTGTCCTTCCCTGTCCCTAGAAACAAGGACTCGCACAGTAAAACACACTGACACTCTCCCTACCTATCCTTCTCTTTCCCTAAACTAAAGGAATCCAGGTTAAGCAAGAAAAAAAAAATGTCACTGTCCCTGCCTATGCTTCTCTTTCCCTGCTCTGGAACACACTACACTAGGCCGCCGTGCTGGCGGCCTTTTATAGTGTGGGGCGTGTACTAAACACCCTCAGCAATAATTGGCCACAGGCATCCTGCCTGTGGCCAATCATTGCTCTCATCGCTGCCGGCGCTGTGATTGGCCAAGCATGCGGGGTCACAGTGCATGCTTGGCCAATCACAGCGCTTGGATGACACTGCGATGGCGTAGTGCATTGTGGGCCGTTCGCGTCACTCGAATTAGGAGCGAACGGCCCAAATCGTTCGATCTTCGTCGAACGATCGAACAGCCGATGTTCGAGTCGAACGTATGTTCGACTCGAACACCGAGCTCATCCCTAGTACTGAATAAACTGCAGCTAACTGAATCAACTGCCTGCCTGTAGTATATTAGGAACAGTACACAAGGAACACTCTGCAGTGAGATCTAGCTAAACTGTATACAGTATATACATATATATATATATACATACAAAGCCTGAATGCAAGCCTGAATATACTAAATATACTGCATCTAACTGAATCAACTGCCTGCTCAATCTAGCTAACTGAAATAAAATTACACTCTCTCTCTCTCTCTGAACACTGGAACACACTACAGAAGGCCGACGTGCAGGCTGCCTTATATAGTGTGGGGCGTGTTCTGAATCCCCCTGAGCCATGATTGGCCAAAGGCACCCTGCCTTTGGCCAATTATGGTTATCTGTGCTGACGGCGCTGTGATTGGCCAAAGCATGCGGGTCATAGTGCATGCTTGGCCAATCATCAGCCAGCAATGCACTGCGATGATGCAGTGCATTATGGGCCATGACGCGCCACTTGAATTTGGCGCGAACGGCCCATAATGTTCGAAATTCGGCGAACAGCCGATGTTCGAGACGAACTCGAAGCTCATCCCTACTAGTCAGTAATTCTTCTGATCCAGCAATTACCTTCCCTACACAAATCCACACAGGGAAGCTTTCTTTTGAGTCCATTCAAGATTCCTATTTTACCCAAAGCCCTGATGAAAGTGGAGATTTTTCTGACCCCCGAAACACGTTGGCTGTTTTTTTTAATTCAAACTAATAGATTCAGACTGTTTGGTCTGGCGCTCCATCCATTTGTGCATGTTTTATTCAGTTCAATATTGGCTTTCTAATTTATTTACTGCTGTGCACTCAAAAGTAAAGCAGACCTAATGGGGAATTGGTCCCTATGTATATTTTTCAGTTAGCACTTCCTGTCTCTGGAGGGAGGAGGAAGTAGAGATTGGAGCTGACATCACTTGTCCACATACAGGAGATTCATTACTGCAATACTGTATCCAGACCAGAAGCAGAGACTGTTAGGTAATTATCCCTGTGCTCTGGGTGTTTAACTGCAGCTCAGTTTAGGCTTATCCAGTGACACAAATCACTTGCCATTGCTGTATTTGGGTAACGGCATCACCATTATCCTGGACCCCTATGTCTACATTTAGCATTCTTGACTTTTATCAGTCATGAAACACAACTTTATATACACTTGAGAAATCTGATTAAGGTTTTTAAAAAAAGGACAAAGAAAACTGGAAAGAAAAATTTAAATGAAGCATTTTAGGATACAAAAAGTAAATTTATTTAAACATATGTGGCTGTTTTCAGAAGTTTTCAATATATTGAGCTTCCTGTCTTATTAATTCTGAAATGGGAGATGGAAAACTTGGCCTCCTTATCTCACTACTTGTGACGTGGTGCATAATTGATTACTCAAGCTCATCAGAAGAAAGCAGCACATACATTTTTACAGCTTGTAAAGTCAAGTAGATGAGGGTGGGACATTCAATTATCTTCCGAATGATGGCCGGGCGCAGACACCGAGTGGGGGGGGGGGGGGGGGGGCAAGACTGAATCATTTTCATGGCACCTGCAGTTTTATGTTCCTTTGTAAGATAACCCCAGGCAAGCTAGCATTTCAAATGTCACTGCAGTTATCAGAGGCCTTATTACTGCTTTTAATTAAATATGTAACATTATAAAATACATACAGTAAGAATAAAATGAAATAAAATCATGATTATATCCATTACCGTAAAATGTCAATGATTATTTTTGTAAAGTGATATGGATCATGTGAACCTCGTATTCCAACACCGGAAAGAGAAAGTTAAACATATTTCCAATGAGCCCATACTTTTGGATATCATTGTCAGCGTTAAGCTAGAAGACTTTTTAAATATGACTTCCACATTTTTAAACAGAGAGATTTGTAAATCCCCCCACTAGAGGGAGCTCTGTGTTTGCCTCATTTAACCTTAAAGCTTAACTCCAACTTTGCTATCATTTTAACCGCTTCAATACCGGGCACTTTCACCCCCTTCCTGCCCAGGCCAATTTTGAATGACAATTGTGCGGTCATGCAACGCTGTACCCAAACACAATTTTTATAATTTTTTTCGCACAAATAGAGCTTTATTTTGGTGGTATTTAATCACCACTGGGTTTATAATTTTTTGCTATAAAAAACAAATAAATACCAAAAATCTTGAAAAAATTGAGAAAGAGAGAGAGAGTATCTGAAAACATACAACATACAAGAGCTGTAGTACTGCAATCATGTATTTTATCCAGACCAGAAGCAGAGACTATTAGGCCCCTTAAATACCAGAAACTGCAAGTAACTGTGCATTTAATTTTATGCATGGTTTACATTCAGTTGATGTGCATTTTTCTATCTGCATTTGTTCTGTGAGGTTACCTCCTTCATTCTTTCCTTGAGCTCCTATGTGCTCTGTAATGAATGGTAGTGCATTTGCATGCATTTTTGCAGAAAAATGCAGCATGCTGTACTTTTCTGCACTGCACTGCATTGTACTGCAATGGTGTGAACTATGCCCATAGGATATTGGTGAAAATACCTCCGCGCCAACAACTAATATTAAAAAAATATAGATACTAAAAAATACTGCTCCCCTTAACCACTTAAGGACCCGCTCATGTACATATACGTCGGCACTTTAAAGATGGATGTCTCCGTAACGGCAGCAGCTGCTGCCACAATTGAGATATCCATCTTTTCAGTGAGTGGTCCTGTAAAAGATAATCGTGGTCTCTGCGGCGGATTCGCTGCGAGATCACCGTTATCGGCGGCAGGAGAGGGCACCCGCTCTCTTGTGCCCTCCGCCGCTTACCGGAGCCGTCGGTAGCGGCGGAGGCGATCTGGTCCTTCTCCCTCTGTGGTATGGATACGAGTGAGGGGAAGATGGCCCCCCCATCCGTCTCCATACCATAGCAGGGCGGAAGCAACGTCAAAATGTTACTTCCGCCCAATATGTCTGAAAGGCACATTTTTTTGTTGTCATTTTTTCAAATGACAATTTTTTCATTTTTTTTTGCATTTTAGTCTAAATATAAGATGTGAGGTCTTTTTGACCCCAGATCTCATATTTAAGAGGACCTGTCATGCTTTTTTCTATTACAAGGGATGTTTACATTCCTTGTAATAGGAATAAAAGTGACCCATTTTTTTTTTTTAAAACAGTGTAAAAATAAATAAAATCAAGTAAAATAAATAAGAAAACAAAAAATAAATGTTTTAAAGCGCCCCGTTCCGACGAGCTCGCACGCAGAAGCGAACACATACGTGAGTAGCGCCCGCATATGAAAACGGTGTTCAACACCTCACATAAGTGAGGTATCATCGCAATGTTTAGAGCGAGAGCAATAATTCTAGCCCTAGACCTCCTCTGTAACTCAAAAGATGCAACATATAGAATTTTTTAGACTACGCCTATGGAGATTTTTAAGGGTAAAAGTTTGACGCCATTCCACGAGCGGGTACAATTTTGAAGCGTGACATGTTGGGTATCAATTTACTCGGCATAAACATTATCTTTCACAATATAAAAAAAAATTGGGCTAACTTTACTGTTGTCCTATTTTTTAATTCAAAACAGTGAATTTTTTTCAAATACGGTGTGACAAAAAGTATTGCAATGACCGCCATTTTATTCTCTAGGGTGTTAGAAAAAAAAACAATATATAATGTTTGGGGGTTCTAAGTAATTTTCTAGCAAAAAAACAGTTTTAAACTTGTAAACACTGAGTCTGAAAAACAGGCTTGGTCCTTAGTGGCTCCTAATGACCTGTATATAGTAATATAGGGGGCGCTGTTCATGCGCCACAAATTAAAGTGATTCAGAACCACTATTAAATAAATTAATATGCAAACATATTAAAATGTAACTTAAAACTGCTGCATAAACAAGTGTGAAACAAATTGTCTCTTAGTGATAACAAGTAAAGTCCCGATGCAATAAAGTTCATATAAATCCAGTGACAAAAATTCTTGCTGTGTGAGCAGTCAAACATCACACAGCAAGAATTTATGCCTGCTTCCCTGGTACTGACCTCGGCCTGCTACTGATCTTGCTCTGCCTGTTTCCCTGGTACTGACCTCAGCCTGCTACTGACCTTGCTCTGCCTGTTTCCTTGGTACTGACCTCTGCCTGCTACTGACTTTGCTCTGCCTGCTTCCCTGGTACTGACCTCGGCCTGCTACTGACCTTCCTCTGCCTGCTTCCTTTCTGCACTGGCTCACCCTGACTCTGTCCATGGCAATCACTGAGCTACCCATGCTTCTTTGAGCCTTGTACCTCCGTCACCACATTCAGGGCCACTCAGACCAGAGCCACAAGGGAAACCCTCTTGGCAACTCTGCCTCCAACCAAGGTACGTGACAGATTGGATTTTAACCTATTGAGTTGTAAGGTTGATAGCAGAAGGAGCTAATGGCTCTTGCTGCTGTATCTGACCCAATGAGGAGGGAGAGAGTCAAGAGAGCTTCTGCTCTCATACAATCAAGATCGGGCTTAGGTAAGTATGGGGGGGGGGGGACTGTGAGGGAAGCTGCATGCAGAAGGTTTTCAACCTAATGCATAGTATGCATTAAGGTTAAATGCCTTCCGTCTTTACAACCACTTTAAACTGCAGTATTTTTTAGGGCACAAGGACCTTTACTCACACAAGTCCAATACAATGTCCTCACCACTGATGTACCATACAAGGACACTCCAGTGTCTGCAAATCTAGGTAGAAGCTGTTAACTGATTAATAGCCAATATATACTGTATATGATAATATATAACACTCCAGCATGTCGATCTCCTAAATCATCCAAGAGACACTCACTGACCTATTTTACAGAATTTTAAGAAGCTCCAGCTTCAGGCCAGATAAAAGCCGTAATATAATCTAAATTTGCATGTGGAGAACATGAGCCGTGATAAGAACAGGATGTTTTCCCTGCCGTCTACTACTGAGACCAGGAATTAGAGAACGCAGACCTAGCAGGGAAGAGCATCATTTAGACACGTTAAGTGATTTCTGCAGATGAATACTTAAGTCCGGGATTATGATATTGAAACTTTGCGAAGTAAAGACAGCTGACACTCATTTTAGAACGACTTCGTTCATTACAGTGGGTTTGGGTATACAGGCATATGGCGGCTCTCTTTAACTGAGCCTGTTGCAGTTGGTGTTTCTTGTGTATGCAGCTTCTTTATCTCCTTGTCTATGTTCCAGTTTAAGATGCTGCCCCAGATTTTGTGTTGCAGGTGGGTTCCTTTCTCTTGCAGCATCTTATGGAGCCACCCATGCATGCAGGGACTAGAGTTGTGTCTCCCTGCAGTGTGTGCATGAATAGAAACACAAAGACCCATAGCCTAGGATGGTAAGGTGCTCCCTTGTTCCTCCTCCCTCCTGTCCCAAATCTAATAGACTTATTTGGGACTGCCAACTGTTAAGTGTTACTAAATCCAGGAGCCTGCATTCACTATATCTGGTCTCCCCAGGACTCTGCATTCACTATATCTGGTCTTCCCAGGACTCTGCATTCACTATATCTGGTCTCCCCATGACCCTGCATTCACTATATCTGGTCTCCCCAGGAGCCTGCAGTCACTATATCTGGTCTCCCCAGGAGCCTGCAGTCACTATAGCTGGTCTCCCCAGGAGCCTGCATTCATTATATCTGGTCTCCCCAGGACTCTGCATTCACTATATCTGGTCTCCCCAGGAGCCTGCATTCACTATATCTGGTCTCCCCAGGAGCCTGCATTCACTATATCTGGTCTCCCCAGGAGCCGACAGTCACTATATCTGGTCTCCCCAGGGGCCGGCAGTCACTATATCTGGTCTCCCCAGGACCCTGCATTCACTATATCTGGTCTCCCCAGGAGTCGGCAGTCACTATATCTGGTCTCGCCAGGACCCTGCATTCACTATATCTGCTCTCCCCAGGAGCCTGCATTCACTATATCTGGTCTCCCACAGTACACAGAACATGGAAATGCAATTGTTTTAGTAAATATAAACTGATAAATACCTTTTCTCATCAGCAGTATAAAGCTTGAAGGAGGAGTTTTCATTCTCCTGTGACTGTTATATAAGGGCTGCAGGACCCCTGACCCTCTGTCTGGAAAGTTCTGATTGACCCTGTGCTGATCACATGCACCCTCCCAAGAAAAATAAAACTCTCTAGCAATGCACACCAAACTGAGCATGTGCAGCCTGTCCCCAAGCTCTATACTACCAGGAGATAGATTGGGGACACTGGAAGGGGAGGATCAGAGAAGACAGGATCAAACAGCCTTTTTTACTCAATGCAGAGGATTAACCCATTAGGTTCCACAGTGAGTATAAATTCATGTTTTATTTAATATTTTTTTTGGGGGGGGGGCACCATTAAAAATAAGTGCCACCCAAAATACACTAAATTTAGTAAAATATAAAAGATGTTGTTATGTCAAGTAAATGCCAAACTGCGCTTCCCCCCCCCCCCCCCCAAGATCTATAAGCATTATGTGTCCGCAACTCCCCCCCCCTCTCAAAAAAAGAACATTGAGCATTAATCTGCATGCTTACCCCTTAAGCGCTCATTCACACCAGTGCCATTTGTAATGGTTTTGGGACAAGTGACATTTATACAGCGATCAGTGCTATAAAAATTCACTGATTACTGTATACAGTAAATGTCATTGGCAGTGAAGGGGTTAACACTAGGGGCGATCAAGGGGTTAAATGTGTTACCCAGGGAGGTGTTTCTAACTGTGGGGGGAGGGGACTGACTGGAGAAGGAGACAGATCGCTGTTCCTGATTAGTAGGTACAGCAGATCTGTCTCTCCTCACCTGTCAGAACAGTGATCTGTGTGTTTACATACACACATCCCAGTTCTGGCTCTCTTTCCTGTGATCGCGGGTGGCCGGCGGACACCGCGGGCGCCGGGCACCCGCATTGGGTCCCCCGCCGTGTACGCGCACCTGCTATGGTTCTTAAAAGGAGCCAACGTACAGGTACGGCGATTCACGGGAACGTGCCGACCTGCCGCCGTATAATAACGGCGGCTGGACGGAAAGTGGTTAAAGCAATCTGTCAAGAAGAAAAAAAAAAATTTGTCTGTCTTTTATTGCATGTTCTTCTGTTTATCCTCTTCTTAACCCTTTATTTACTGGGCGGACGTCATATGACGTGATCGCCTTCACAAGCCACTAGGGGGTGCGCGTGTGCCCGCCGCGTCACTGGGGACCCGATGCGGGTGCCCGGCGGCTGGCGATGGCCACTGGGCACCCGCGATTGCCCAATAACTGAGCAGGACCGTGGATCTGTGTGTGTAAACACACAGATCCACGTCCTGTCAGGGAGAGGAGACCGATGGTGTGTCCCTTGTACATAGGGACAACCATCGATCACCTCCCCCAGTCAGTCCCCTCCCCCCACAGTAAGAATCACAACCTAGGGAACACATTTAACCCCTTGATCGCCCCCTAGTGTTAACCCCTTCTCTGACAGTCACATTTATACAGTAATCAATGCATATTTATAGCAGGGATCGCTGTATAAATGTGAATAGTCCCAAAAATGTGTCAAAAGAGATGTGTCCGCCGCAATATCGCAGTCACGATAAAAATCGCTGATCGCCGCCATTACTAGTAAAAAAATAATAATAATAAAAATGCTATAAATCTATCCCCTTTTTTGTAGCTGCTAGAACTTTTGCGCAAAATCAATATACGCTTATTGAGATTTTTTTTAGCAAAAATATGTAGAAGATTATATATCGACCTAAACTGAGGAAAAAATTGGTTTAAAAAAAAAAGAATGGATATTTATTATAGCAAAAAGTAAAAAATAGTAGGATTTTTAAAACAGCTTACCTGTAAAATCCTTTTCTTGGAGTACATCACGGGACACAGAGCAGCATAGTCATTACTATGTGGGTTATATAGAATTACCTTCAGGTGCTGGCACTGGCAACTTCCAAAACAGGAAGTACCCTCCCCTATATAAGCCCCTCCCATCCGGGAGTACCTCAGTTTTGTAGCAAAGCAATACGTGTCCCCAAAAGAGGGGTGGGAGCTCTGTGTCCCGTGATGTACTCCAAGAAAAGGATTTTACAGGTAAGCTGTTTTAAAAATCCTACTTTCTTGTTCATACATCACGGGACACAGAGCAGCATAGTCATTACTATGTGGGACGTCCCAAAGCAATGCCACATGAGGGGGGGGATACACCATACATAAGCTGGGCGCCATCAGGCATGAGGATCTTTTGCGGCCTGCAACACACTGCGCCCAAAGGCGACATCCTCCTGACTTCTAACGTCCACCTGGTAGAACCTAGTAAACGTGTGTACTGAAGACCATGTTGCGGCCTTACAAATTTGCGCCAGGGAGGCCTGGTGATGCACTGCCCATGAAGTTCCAACTGCTCTCGTGGAGTGCGCCCTAACTTTGAACGGAGGCGGTCTACTTCTCAAGCCATAGGCTTGTATTATGACCTGTCGAATCCACTTGGCTAAAGTAGATTTTGATGCTGCCTGACCCTTTCTGGGGCCTTCCGGCAGAACAAACAAAGAATCCGTTCTACGAATCTGAGCAGTGGCTTTTAGATAAGCTTTAACTGCTCTTACTACATCCAAAGAATGCAATAACTTTTCCTCTACCGAGCTTGGTTTGGGGAAAAAAGAAGGAAGAACCACATCCTGGTTCAAGTGAAACCTTGATACCACCTTAGGAAGAAAGGCTGGGTGAGGACGTAATACTACTCTGTCCTTATGGATAACCAGATATGGCTCTTTACAGGACATGGCGGCTAATTCCGACACTCTTCTAGCCGAGCATATGGCTACTAAAAATATCAATTTCCTGGTGAGTAGAACCAAGGAAATGTGCCGCAAAGGTTCAAATGGCTGCTTCTGCAGAACCGACAGAACCAAATTTAGATCCCATGGGCATATGGGAGCCTTAATCGGTGGAATAATATGAGTCACACCTTGCATAAAGGATTTGACAAGTGAATGCATAGCCAGGGGCCTTTGAAATAGTATTGACAAGGCCGAAACCTGGCCCTTGATAGTACTTAAGGCAAACTTCCTGTCTACAGCCCACTGCAGGAAGTCCAGAATTCTGCCTATAACGTACTTACGTGGATGCCATTTTCTGGCCTCGCACCAAGTGATGTACGCCTTCCAAACTCTATAGTAGATCTGCCTGGATACAGGCTTCCTGGCATTGATTATAGTTGATACCACAGAGTTAGAGAGACCTCTCTTCTTTAGGATGTGGGATTCAATAGCCAGGCCGTTAAACTTAGAGTTAGTAAGGAAGGGTGGTATATCGGTCCTTGCGAAAGCAGGTCCGGACGACGTGGAAGGGTCCAAGGACTCCCCACAGACATTTTGATGATCTCCGCGTACCAGGCCCTTCGGGGCCACGCTGGAGCCACCAGGATCACCGGCTTCTTCTCCAACCTGACTCTGCGAAGGAGTCGAGGCAACAATTGTAGCGGAGGGAATGCATATATCAGTCTGAACTGATCCCAAGGGAACACCAGAGCATCCGAGCCGCAAGCGAGGGGATCCCTTGTCCGGGAGACAAATCTGTCCACCTTTGTGTTGAATCTGGATGCTAGCAGATCTACATCCGGTGTTCCCCACCGCTGACATATTGCTCGGAAGACCTCGGGATGAAGGGACCATTCCCCTGGGCATAACTGTTGGCGACTCAGAAAGTCCGCCTTCCAATTCTCCACCCCTGGAATGAAGACAGCTGATATACATGGGACATGCTTTTCTGCCCATTCCAGGATGTGACTTACTTCCCTCTGGGCTGCACGACTCCTGGTGCCTCCCTGATGATTGATATATGCCACTGCTGTGGCATTGTCTGATTGAATTCTGACAGGGGACCCTTGGAGTCTGGATGTCCAGGCTACTAGAGCGTACCGGGCTGCTCGTATCTCTAAGAGATTGATGGGCAGGGTTTTTACTACATTTGACCATCTGCCCTGGAGAGACCATTGCTCCAGTACTGCCCCCCAGCCTATAAGGCTGGCATCTGTAGTGACCACCTTCCAAGATATCGGGCTGAAGGGTTTTCCCTTCTGGAGATTCTGGGGGATCAACCACCAGCAGAGACTCTTCCGAACGGAAGGGGACAAAGCCATCGGGAAGTCTAGAGCCTGAACTTTTCCGTTCCAGGCTGACAATATGGCCCTTTGTAAATTCCTTGAGTGGAATTGGGCGTATGGCACAGCTTCGAATGATGCTACCATCTTTCCTAGCAGCCTCATGCACAGGCGTATGGACGGCTGTCTTTTTGCACAAAGCAGACGGACCAAGGCCCTCAAAGAGGATACCTTGTCTAGAGGTAAGAAAATCTTCCTCTGGTCTGAATCCAGCCGTAGCCCTAGATATACCAGGTTTTTCACTGGCTGTAGGGCTGACTTGTCCAGGTTGATGACCCAACCGTGAGATTCTAGATACTTGATTGTATCAACAATTACCACTTCTAGCTTGGCAACTGAGTGGTCCATCAACAACAGGTCGTCTAGGTATGCCATTATCGTTACACCCCGTGTTCTTAGATCGGCCAACAGTGGGGCCAGAATTTTTGTGAACACTCGTGGTGCTGTGGCCAGACCGAATGGTAAGGCTCTGAACTGAAAATGGCGCCCTTCTACTGCAAAGCGTAGGAATTTTTGATGACCTGGAAAGATGGGAACATGCAAGTAAGCATCTTTGATGTTGATCGAGGCTAACCATTCCTCCCCTTGTAGGGCAGCGGTGACCGATCGGATCGACTCCATCCGGAAAGACCGGACGTTTAGAAATTTGTTTAGACTCTTTAGGTCCAATATGGGTCTTATGTCCCCGTTTGGCTTCGGGACTGTGAAAAGGTTTGAGTAGAAACCCAACCCCCACTCTTCCATAGGAACCTCCATAATTACTCCTTGGAGCAATAGTTGTTCTAACGCCAATAGGAGAGACCCTCTTTTCAGAGGGTCTCTTGGCATGCCTGACCACATAAAATGGGACGGAGGAGACTCTTTTAACTCCAACTTGTATCCCAGAGTTACTGCGGAGAGCACCCATCTGTCTTTGATCGTCTCCCGCCAGGTCTCTGCGAACAACTGAAGTCTTCCCCCCAACCGTTTGAGTGGGGGCAGCCCTTCATAGGCTTGACTTGGAGGCTGGTTTAGTACCTCTTCGGATCCAGGGCTTTTTATTACCCTGTGGCTGTCCCTGATTTTTACCTCCTGAGTTTGACCGAGGAGGCCGTCGGAACTGCTTAGTAGCAGACGTCGCAGGGATAGGAGAGGTAGTCCTCTTAAAAGATGGACCCCTAGACCTCTTTTTACTCGGTAAGAGAGTACTTTTACCACTGGAAATCTTCTGGATATACTTATCCAGGTCTTCGCCAAAAAGGCGTTCCCCATGAAATGGGAAGCTAACTAAGAGCTTCTTACAGGGAGCTTCAGCAGACCAGTTTTTGAGCCACAGAAGCCTACGCATATGTACCAAAGACAGCGTGAGGCGGGAGGCCTGATGGATAGAATCCTTGATGGCGTCAACCGCAAAGCATAATGCTCTAGGCAGATCAGCCAGAGCCTGGGCCTGCTGGTCTGGCAAATCCCTCAGGACCATTTTCATTTGATCCTTTAAAGCTTGGCAGACCCCAATAGCTGCTACTGCTGGCTGTGTAACAGCCCCTGCTGTGGAAAAAGCAGATTTTAATAAAGATTCCAATTTTTTATCCACTGGATCTTTGAACATTTGAACATTATCTACTGGACATGTCAGTGATTTGTTCACAGAAGAGATGGCTGCATCCACCGTAGGAACATTCCATCTCTGGGTGAACTTTCCCTCTATGGGATAGATCACCGGAAACCTTTTAGGCGGAACAAATAGTTTATCAGGATGTTCCCAGTCCTGGTATATAAGTCCTTCCAATAATGGATGTATTGGAAAGGAGCAATTAACCTGGGGAGCTTTTAGCGACCCCAATGAGGAGACAGCAGTAGTTGATGGTTCAACAAGAGGCATTTTAAATGCAGATCGAACCATGTCAGTTAGGGTCTGGACCCACAATCTTTCAGTCTGTGATGCTGAAAATGGTTCATCTACTGTCGATTCCTCAAAAACAGAGCTAACCTCCTCCTGATCCCCTTCAGGTAGGTCGGTCCCTTCCTGGGACTGTTGCTCTGCCAACAGGCACTCTAATGGAGGTGATGGAGATCTGGCGCGCTTTCTTTCCTGTAGAGAAGAAGCGATCAATGCAGCCAATCTCTGCTCCAATCCCTCCAGAGTTGAGGAAAAAACCTCCTCTGTTATATATGCAGGAGCAGGTGGACTGAGGACAGCCGCAGTACCTGGCACTCCCGGGGGTTCCTTATGGGTATTAACCTCTGATTTCTCAGGGGAGGAGGGTGCAGATGACTGCTCCAGATCCTCAGAGCCCGATGGAGACCCCCTACACTTCCTGAGAGGTATATCTCGGAGTTTTTTAGGCGGCATATTCCTTAGTTCAAAGCTGAGGTATTCCAGCCGCAATACACCCCTTACTGAAATAGTCTAATGCAATTTGCTGCTATGTACATCAGTGGGTGTCTACTAATGCGTCTTTCTGGGGATGCCTGTATCAACCGCCCGCTGTAAGCCCCTATACCATGCTACCAGCTCCTTTTCATGCTCTGTGTCCATAGCAAGCAGCGTGGACTGAGTCCTTTTATCTTGCTGGGACGCCCGCACATGCGCAGAAGCGCTGGGCGCACAGAGCGCGTCATCCGCCAGGCTCCGCCCCCTTTTTTGAAGCTAAACCTTATAAAAGGAAAGCATGTGTGCGCGCGCGCGCGCGTGCACGTGTGCGCTCTTGGCGCCATGTAGGGAGAGGAGCCAGGGTCCCTGTTTCACCAGGACTCAGGGATGGAAGGAAACTACTTGGCAGCATGACAGAGGAATGCAGCTTCCCTGATAGAGAGCTCACTCATCTGCCTGGACTTTCACCATGGAAGGAATAGTCCCAAGAAAAAAGACGTTCCACAGCGGCCTCTAGTGGACAAACACAGGTACCGCACCTTTGTCTTTTTTTTTTTTTTTTTTTTTTAAACCTCCTTTATGAAAAAACATTTCCAGGTTTACAGTTTTTTTAAAATTTCCCTTATGAAAAAACATTTCTAGGATTTCTTAGGCATATACAGCTATTAGCGGGAATACCCTTTAGGTAACAGGCAGAAAGACATATTAGGCTTGGGGGTCCCCTCAATAGAACCAAGTTCCTGAGGGGCCCCCACTTACCTTTTCCCCGCCGCAGGACTTTGTTTGGTCCACAGAAGCCCAAACTTCACCTCTCACGGCAGGCATTGTACTAGACCTTCAGGGACCGGGTTCCCAAGGATTCCATTCCCCTGGACCTGTATAGCACCCTGCACAGATAGCCTCTTGGTTTTGGGTATGACCAGAGCTCTGGATCCCAGGGTCCAGCCCTCCTAAGAGAGGCATTACAGGCAAAACCCTGCTCTTCTCTGCAAGGCCCGGGTACCGACCGTTTAGCTATGAAGCTTTTTTTGGTCGGATCCGGAATAGCTTGCTAAGGCCCAGAGAACCTGTACACAAGCCCAGATGAATACATGTTAACCTTGGCCAACACCTTAGACACTGGCAAAAAACTGAGGTACTCCCGGATGGGAGGGGCTTATATAGGGGAGGGTACTTCCTGTTTTGGAAGTTGCCAGTGCCAGCACCTGAAGGTAATTCTATATAACCCACATAGTAATGACTATGCTGCTCTGTGTCCCGTGATGTATGAACAAGAAATTGTGTTTTTTTCAAACTTGTCCCGCTTCTTTTGTTTATAGCGCAATAAATAAAAACCACAAAGGTGATCAAATACCACCAAAAGAAAGCTCTATTTGTGGGGAAAAAATGAATGAAAATTTCATTTGGATACAGTGTTGCATGGCCGCGCAATTGTCATTCAAAATGTGACAGCGCTGAAAGCTGAAAAATGGCCTGGGCAGGAAGGGGGTGAAAGTGCCCTGTAGGGAGGTGGTTAATATGTGCTTAATCATTACTTATCATGGGGATAGGACTGACCAAGAGAGGAGACATATATCCTTCTTCCTACTTAGTAGGAACAAACAATATGGCTCCTCTCCTCTGACAGCACAGGGATTTTTGTGTTTACGCACACAACTCCCCACGCTGACGCTCGTGCACGTGATCACGCGTGTAGCCGGCGGCGATCGTGCCCGTCGGCCACGCGCATCGGGTCCCCTGCTGTGCAGCGCCCTCTGGTGGCCGAAAATGGGTAGGACATACCCGTACGGGATTTCGCCCAGGAGAGCCATTGTGCCGCAGTATATCTGCGTGACATGGTCGGGAAACGGTTAACATATATTTACAGGTTTCACATTGAAAAAAGCGAAACAAAAAAAAATAATGTAATTTGTAAATGACTTTTCAATGCTATTGTTAACCCCTTGCTGACAGGCCGTTTACATACGTGCGTCGGTCAGATGTAGTTAAGTGCTTTTTACTTGCTCAGAAATCCTCCCATGCTCTCCCTGCTATGTAATTGTATGTGATGACCCAATTTGGCTACAAAAGTGGAAATACGCTTTAAGCTGTCAGTTAGCACTTAGAAAACACAACTCCTCTCTAATTAACTGCTGAACCGGTATACCACGGATATCTTTTGTAGTCTTGTACTTTGTTTTAATAATGCGCTTCCTCTTCCCGAATCCTCTTTTTTTATCAGCTTGAAGTCCACGCGTTCCCAGATTATAGACATAAGCAGAAGGTTACAAATACGGTTCTACTCATTAAAAGTTTGCGTCCGGCCGAGGAGCCGGGGCCGTCTCTACTGCTGGGGAAAAAGTCTAATACTCAAATCCTATTGATTTATCTGCTCCATGACTGCGCAAAACTCGTAAGACGGTGACGGTACTGGATTTTTAATGCTGTTCCTTCAGGAAAATTGTTCACGGGCGGCTTACCATTTGCATTACCGGGTTACTGATTTATGGCAAGGATCGAGGCTCTTCTAGCCTCCTGAAAAAAAAAAAGTTGTTTTACAGAAAATCTTTAAAATGAGACCATAAAATGGCCAACATTTCCATTACGAGTTTAATGATACATAGTCTATTGTTTCATTCTTGGAAACAGTACTGTGATGTCTGTGAGACATTGGAAAAGATGACTTTTATTTGGAGGATGAATAATGCTGACACCGGCGGTTATAGGATTGTTAATGCAGATAGCAGTAAATAAAATCTTTATAAGTTTCTAAATAATCATTGGATTTTTATTTTCCAATATTCTTTACTTGACCTTACATTACAGGATGCCAATATAGGAAATATGAAACATCCCTTCACTAGAGTCCGATGACATCACTGAGAATGCCGCCTATCCATTCACTAGAGAGCGGTGACATCACTGAGAATGCAGCCTATCCATTCACTAGAGACTGGTGACATCACTGAGAATGCAGCCTATCCATTCACTAGAGACCAGTGACATCACTGATAATGCAGCCTATCCATTCACTAGAGACCGGTGACATCACTGAAAATGCCGCCTATCCATTCACTAGAGTCCGGTGACATCACTGAGAATGCAGCCTATCCATTCACTAGAGACCAGTGACATCACTGAGAATGCCACCTATCCATTCACTAGAGTCCGGTGACATCACTGAGAATGCCGCCTATCCATTCACTAGAGTCCGGTGACATCACTGAGAATGCCGCCTATCCATTCACTAGAGTCCGGTGACATCACTGAGAATGCAGCCTATCCATTCACTAGAGACCGGTGACATCACTGAGAATGCAACCAACCATTCAATAGAGACCGGTGACATCACTGTGAATGCAGCCTATCCATTCACTCGAAACCGGTGACATCACTGGGAATGCAGCCTATCCATTCACTAGAGAGTGGTGACATCACCGAGAATGCAGCCTATCCATTCACTAGAGAGCAGTGACATCACTGAGAATGCAGCCTATCCATTCACTAGAGAGAGGTGACATCACTTAGAATGCAAGCAACCATTCACTAGAGACCGGTGACATCACTGAGAATACAGACTATCCATTCACTAGAGACCAGTCACATCACTGAGAATGCAGCCTATCCATTCACTAGAGACCAGTGACATCACTGGGAATGCAGCCTATCCATTCACTAGAGAGCGGTGACATCACTTGGAATGCAGCCTATCCATTCACTAGAGACCGGTGACATCACTGAGATTGAAGGTTATCCTTTAACTTTGAAAGAAATGGGTGTATGATTCCGCGCAAAGGAATGTACAAGGCAGGAAATTATATATATTTATATATGAGGCAGGAAAAAATGGGAAAAAATATATATAGTAACGAGGGAGAACTGCTGCCTCTACAGAAAACTGCCACCTAGGCGGAGTTACAGTACGTTTTGCGTCACTTCCGGTCAAAGCCGAAAATAGGATTTTCTACACGGCACCTTTCGTTTCGCATTACATGTCTGTTTTTAAGCATAAAATGTGAGTACATCTCCACTTTCTTAATAATAAGGCATTTTTAAAGCTGGATTACGCTATGGGCATTTTTTCCTCTCTTGCATACTAACATTGGTGGAACGCCATTAGCAATCTTTGGATGGCTTTTTACCAGAGTGCTACACAGTGGCAGATACTGTGGCCGCGCAGTGCCCCTGGTTGGGAAGGCAATCCGGTGAGTGCATTCAAGAGCACGGCTAAGATCACCAATCGTATCATCACTAAACTAAGAGGAAAAAGGACTGCTATATTATTTTATTTTTTTCTGCAAGAGCACTGGACACTTTTAAAAGAGCACGAGTCACTTTTATTAATAATGTTTCATTATTGCACTCAATGCAATAAGCATTTTTACTTTAAGAATATCAGTTTTTTTTTTTACAGATTGTGTTTTAATTGCGTCAAGGTTTCTAATATAGATGTCATGCATCTATTATTATAACTATTATTATTATTATTATAACTGTTTGATATATCAGTTTACACTTATCACTGACAGTGCACTTTCTAAGAGGGGGTCAAACCCTTTTCACAGCACTAACACAGGTGGAACACATAATAGGAGCAATTAACACTAAGGGGGTCATTCAGCATTGACCAGCACTAGCTAGTAGCACCAGTGGCATAGCGTGGGTTGTCAGCGCCCGGGGCGAGGCAAGTAATTTGCGCCCCCCTGACCCGCAGACTATTTTTAGCTAGCTCCAGTCTGGTCACATGATCCCCTGTGTGAGACAGCAGGAGCTGTAGGGGGAGAGGAGAGCATACTTGACAATAACTGATAAAGCCTGGAGTGGTGACATCATGCATAGGTTCCTAAGTCCCATCTGTTGTTGGCGCTCCCTCCTCTCCCCTGCATACACCACTGGCTCACACAAGGGATAACATGACTGGACAGCCTGAAAATAGGTGTTTACATCTTTTCTACACAGGTTAGCCATCATAGGCATTAGGAGGGGGGATTTAATAATATTTCAGTTAATGGGAGCTACATATGTCATATTCGCACTATAATACTTGTTGCAGCACCGTGCAGTTTGGGTCAATACCCAGTAGGGTTTTGTATGTAACCTTTTTGAATTTTTTTCTATATATATTTTAGTATATATATAGATATTAGACTTGTGCACAACGGAAAAATTCGTTCCGTTTCGGTTCGTTTCTTTCCGGTCCTGTTGATTCGTAATCATTCGTAATTTTGCTAGACGGGATTTTTCGTGTTCGGACTCATTCGTATTTTTGCAAGCGACATTTTTCGTTGAATTTTTTGTTGCTTTATAATTCGTACTTTCGGTAGAGTACGTTGTTTTTCGTTGATTCTGGACACAACTCCTACTTTCGTAACTTTTTTTGGGTTCGTTGATTCGTAATTTTCCGTGTCTCTCTCACAACGACGCTGCCTATTATGCCTAATGTGCTTCGAATGGATTTGTACTTTTCTAAATACATAGCGGTTATTTGTAACGATTCGAAATCTCGTATTTTACTTTCGTTTTTTACATGCGGCTATAGGCTCCGCCCCTGTACACCATTTTGAGAGGGTTCAGCACGGTGAGGGAGAAGCAGAGAGCAGAGCAGAGTGAGTGTTATTGTGCTTCGAATGGATTTGAAATCTCGTATTTTACTTTAGTTTTTTCATGCGGCTATAGCCTCCGCCCCTGTACACCATTTTGAGAGGCAGTTCAGCATGGTGAGGGAGAAGCAGAGAGCAGAGTGAGTGTTATTGTGCTTCGAATGGATTCGTACATTCGTAACTTTTTTCATAACGAATTATGCCGAAGACCTTCGGGCATTCGCTATTTTGCGGTATAATTTATTTCGGATTCGGTTTTATTCGTAATTGCTCTGTTCGGAAATTCGAATGCTTCCGAATGTCCGAAAGTTGCTAAATTCGGACGAATTTTGATTCGTTACGAAACGAATTGCACAAGCCTAATAGATATATATCTATATATATATAAACCAAAATATATGGTCAGCCTATCTGTCCCCGGTTGGTCCCCTCGCTGATCACCACCGTGAGGTGGATCCCCCAGCCGCCCGCCCCCAACCGTAAGAACGGCCGCTGTTGCTGAACAACATGGACTCTCCGGCGTCATAAGTTTAACAAGGGGATTTTATCCCCGTGCTAGACGGTCCACACTCGTGACAGCGCCCCTCTAAATTTTGCGCCCAGGGCGGTGGCCCCCCTCGCACCCCCCACGCTACGCCGCTGAGTAGCACTAGGTATCTATTATTATTATCTTTTGTGCACTCTGCAGAGCGTGCAACACCACTCAATTATCATATCAACCTAAAGGTTGACAAACACATATTTTTATTTTATTATTTGTAAATTTACATATATACATTTTTTCACCATTTGGTCCACAGCACTTTATTTTAAGTATCACCAGAAGGTGCAGTTTTTTTTTCCGAAGAGGAACAGTGCCACACCTACACCCCTTCTTTGCTCATATCCTTTAACTTTATTCAGAAAAATAAAACAAATCACCTTTGTTTCTGAAGTCCTGCATTTCTCTCTCTTATATTACATGATAACATTTCATATCTTTGTGCTTTGCAAAGGATTCTGGGAACCAACTAATTATATCAGTGCCCTGAGCCCACCATTGTCTCCTATCATCCCTGAATCAACAGTCGCCTGATAAAACAGACTTCTTGGTGCGGCACAGGTCCGGTGTGAATGCCGGTTGGTTTGCTCAGTGTCCCTGGCAGACCATTTATCTGGGAATTGGAGGCAATTTATGTCTTCCTTAACCCCAGATGAAATACAGCGGAGGACAAAGGCAAGATTTACACGTTGCCTCCTCTCTACAGTGACATTTTAATGACGCCCTGATCTGATCTACTTCCCATTTTGCATGATTGTCAGGTATTTTTATTTCTCTGGCGATAAAAAAAAAAACACAATGAAAGAGAGTAAATGCTTTTATCTGCCGCAGCTTGGTCCCTGCGGAGCCTCTCTTGATAAGACAGGAGAGTTCAAAATTATTTATGAGCTGGTGACCTGAGAGCCAGATATATACAATAAAACCTGAGTCAATGAAGAACATTCACTTTATACCTATTATTGAAAATATTACAATAAACGTGTTCGCCCCGGCTGAGCCTTGCTAGAGTAAGCAAATAGGACACCGGGTATAAAATACTCCTAATTACACAGGCATTTCCTTCAGCCGTGTTTGCCATGGATGACTTTTCCAGGAAAGTCTCAAGTGCCGAAGTCCCGCTATAGTGAAATATATTGTATTTCAGTAAATATATGGGATTATTACCTCCAAGGACATGCACTTGGGATCACAGAAATACTTTCATTAAACACAGGATAAAAGTTACCTGTACAACCCCACGCTTACATATTTTAGCCCTGTATGGGCCCTAGTCATATCCATTGTGATGGTGGCTACGGTTTGTGTCTGTAGAGTTAACTACCGAGTTAACCAACCCCAGTAACAATCACTCTTAGTCTGCTGGTGCTTAGATCGTTGTCCTGTGAGCTGGAAAATCTCTGCACAGGGTGAGGCTAGGAGAGCAATTGTCACATTCTGGTGGCAGCTGCTTGAGCCTTGATTTCCATCGTCAAATTTTGGTTGCAGCTGCGGGATACTTTACTGCCATTGTCACATCATGGTGCCAATGGTGGGATCCTTGACTTCCGTCATCACCTTCTGGTGGCAGTGGTGGGATACTTGAATTCCGTAATTACATTCTGATGGCAGCTTCTGGAATCCTTGACTGCCGTCATCACATTCTGGTGACAGCAGTCATGGGATCCTTGACTGCCATTGTCACATTCTGGTTTCAGCGGTGGGATCCTTGACTGACGTCATCACAATCTGGTGGCAACAGTGGGAAACTTGACTGCCGTCAAGTTCTGGTGGTAGCGGTCGGGTCATTGACTTCCGTCATCACATTCTGCTGGCAGCGGTGGGATCCTTGACTTCCACCAATACATTCTGGTGGCAGTGGCTGGTATCCTTGACTACCGTCATCACATTCTGGTTGCAGCGGCTGCAACCATTGACTTCTGTCATCACATTCTGGTGGCAGTGACTGGAATCCTTGATTGCCACTCTCACATTCTGGTGGCAGCGACTGGCAACCTTGACTGCCGTCATCACATTCTGGTGACAGCAGCCACGGGATCCTTGACTGCTATTGTCACATTCTGGTTTCAGAGGTGGGATCCTTGACTGCCATCATCACATTTTGGTGACAGCGACTGCTGCCATCACATTTTGGTGGCAGGGCTGGAATCCTTGACTTTCGCCATCACATTCTGGTGGCAACAGTGGGGTCCTTGACTGCCATCATCACATTCTGGTGGCAGCAACTAGAATCCTTGACTTCAGCCATCACATTCTGGTGATAGTGGTGTGATCCTTGTCTGCCATTGTCACATTCTGGTTTCAGCAGTGAGATTCTTGACCGTCATTATCACATTTTGTTGGCAGCGGCTGGAATCCTTGACTTCCATCATCACATTCTGATGGCAGCGGTGGGATCTTTGACTTCCGGCATTACATTCAGGTGGCAGTGGTGGGATCTTTGGCTTCCACCAATACATTCTGGTGGCAGTGGGTGGAATCCTTGACTGCCGTCATCACATTCTGGTGGCAGCGGCTGCAACCCTCATCTGCTGTCATCACATTCTGGTGGCAGCCGCTGCAACCCTTGACTGCCGTCATCACATTCTGGTGGCAATGGCTAAAAAACCTTGATTGCCATCATCACATTCTGGTGGCAGTGGCTGGCAACCTTGACTGCTGTCATCACATTCTGGTGACAGCAGCCACGGGATCCTTGACTGCCATTGTCACATTCAGGTTTCAGAGGTGGGATCCTTGATTGCTGTCATTACATTTTGGTGACAGTGACTTCTGTCATCACATTCTGGTGGCAACTGTGGGGTCCTTGACTGCCATCATCACATTCTGGTGGCAGCGGCTAGAATCCTTGACTTCAGCCATCACATTCTAGTGACAGTGGTGGGAATCCTGACTGCCATAATCACATTCTGGTGGTAGCAGCTGGAATTCTTAACTCCTGTCATCACATTCTGGATCCTTGTCTGCTATTATCACATTCTGGTTTCAGCAGTGGGATCCTTGACTGCCATCATCACATTCAGGTGGCGGCGGCTGGAATTCTTGACTTCTGTCATCACATTCTGGTGGTAGTAGTGGGATCCTTGACTGCCGTCATCACATTCTGGTGGCAGCAGTGGGATCCTTGTCTTCCGTCATCACATTCTGGTGGCAGCAGTGGGATCCTTGACTGCTGTCATCACATTCTGGTGGCAACAGTGGGGTCCTTGACTGCCATCATCACATTCTGGTGGCAGCAACTAGAATCCTTGACTTCAGCCATCACATTCTGGTGACAGTGGTGTGATCCTGGTCTGCCATTGTCACATTCTGGTTTCAGCAGTGAGATCCTTGACCGCCATTATCACATTTTGTTGGCAGCGGCTGGAATACTTGACTTCCATCATCACATTCTGATTGCAGGGGTGGGATCTTCGACTTCCGGCATTACATTCAGGTGGCAGTGGTAAGATCTTTGGCTTCCACCAATACATTCTGGTGGCAGTGGGAGGAATCCTTGACTGCCGTCATCACATTCTGGTGGCAGCGGCTGCAACCCTCGTCTGCTGTCATCACATTCTGGTGGCAGCCGCTGCAACCCTTGACTGCCGTCATCACATTCTGGTGGCAATGGCTAAAAAACCTTGATTGCCATCATCACATTCTGGTGGCAGCGACTGGCAACCTTGACTGCCGTCATCACATTCTGGTGACAGCAGCCACGGGATCCTTGACTGCCATTGTCACATTCAGGTTTCAGAGGTGGGATCCTTGATTGCTGTCATTACATTTTGGTGACAGTGACTTCTGTCATCACATTCTGGTGGCAACAGTGGGGTCCTTGACTGCCATCATCACATTCTGGTGGCAGCGGCTAGAATCCTTGACTTCAGCATCACATTCTAGTGAAAGTGGTAGGAAACCTGACTGCCATAATCACATTCTGGTGGAAGCAGCTGGAATTCTTAACTCCTGTCATCACATTCTGGATCCTTGTCTGCTATTATCACACTCTGGTTTCAGCAGTGGGATCCTTGACTGCCATCATCACATTCAGGTGGCGGCGGCTGGAATCCTTGACTTCCGTCATCACATTCTGGTGGCAGCAGTGGGATCCTTGTCTTCCGTCATCACATTTTGAAGGCAGCAGTGGGATCCTTGACTGCCGTCATCACATTCTGATGGCAGCAGTGGGATCCTTGACTGCTGTCATCACATTCTGGTGGCAGCAGTGGGATCCTTGACTGCTGTCACCACATTCTGGTGGCAGCCGCTGCAACCCTTGACTGCGGCGTGATCCTTGACTTCCGTTGTCACTCTCTGGTGTTAGCAGTTGGATTTTTACTTGCTTCATCACACTCTGGTGGCAGCTGCAGGATCCTTGACTGCCGTTGGCACATTCTGGTGGCAGAGGCAGGATTCCTGACTACCATCATCACATTCTGGTGGGGCAGGTAAAATAAAATGTCTCCAAAATGAGACAAATCCCCTCTTAAAGAGTTGTCACCTGAACTAGTGTTTCCATTAGAAGACTTCCCATCAATCCCTGCTCTGATGAGAACTCAAAATTTCCTGCGACAATGTTCATCAGGGCAGACAGAGAACGGGAACAGGGGGTTTTCACCATCCTTTACTCCAGCAATTCTCAACCAGGGGTTCCTCAAGAGGTGGCTATGGGTTCCTTGAGCTGTGGTTGACCGACATTTTACGGTGCCTGCATAGTTCCAGGGTCAGCGCCACTTGGTAATGTCAGTGGTATGACACCAATGATTTTTTTAGCTACCCGTAAGGAGGCATTTTGACTGCAATGTACAGGGGACATTCTTCCTACTGACCCCCAATGAATTGGTTTTATCAAGGGTTCCCTGAGACCTGAAAATTATTTCAAGGGTTCCTCTGGGGGAACAACGGTTAGAAAGGCTGCTCTACCCTATTCGAAATAACAAAAATGTAGGCTTTAGATGTATTTTAAGTTGACTTTAGGTAAAATCCATGTTGACTTTTATTTGGAATGCATTTCATGGTGGATTTTGCTCAGTATTTATTACAACTAAAAAATATAAATGAAAGATTCTGAGTGGCTGCCATTAAAACACAGGTAGTTTGGCTCGCAGACTTGAGACTTGAGCCATTAAAGCGAGAAGATTTGCTGGCAGTGATGATTGAGAAAAAGGTTTTGGAAGCGAAGGCTTTGAATATTCATAACCGACACAGAGTTTACAGCTTTGCAATTTAATCATTAAATTTATACATTATTCATCCAGGTAAATTGAATAATCTCTACAGAAAAAAAAATTCATTCAATTAGCATGCAATTAGCAATTAGCGGTATATTTTTTTAATTGTAGATTCTGATCCAAGCTTTTCTCTGTGAACATGAATGTCTTCACTCACAGCGCGCATGAAAACCGCCATCCGGAGGATGAGAAATATATAGGGGATGATTTACTAAAGGCAATAAGACTGAGCACTTTGCAAGTGCAGTTGCTCCAGAGCTTAGCGAATGAGGGGAGAGTGCTGCTGACTTCCATCATCCAATCATGTGCAAGCAAAAAAAAATGCTGTTTTGTTTTTATTTTCCTTGCATGTGATTGGGTATTCTTTACAAAGTGAAGCTGCACCTCATTTACTAAGCTCTGTAGCAACTGCACTTGCAAAGTGCACAGATCTATTTGCCTTTAACCCTTTCATGACTAAAGCCTCGTACACGCGGGCGGGAATCCCGTTGGAAAAAAATAAACGTTGGTTTTCTCGACGGGATTCCTGTCAAGCTTGCCTTGCACGCCGAGTGTACACACACAACCATTCAAAAGAACAGCCACCTGCCACGTCACCTGCCACATCAACTGGCCACGTCACCTGCCACAAGTTGTGGATTGTCCACTTGCCACGTCACCTTCCACGTCACCTGCCATGTCACCTGCCACAAGTTGTGGATTGTCCACTTGCCACGTCAACTGGCCACGTCAACTGGCCACGTCACCTGCCACAAGTTGTGGATTGTCCACAATGCAATGCAAGCAATTACAGTTTTTTTTAATATATTTTTAATGTTTTTTCCTCATTTGCCCTCATTTTTGAGATTTTTAATGTAAAAAATTAGGTCACCTTTAAAAATGCTTACAAACAGAAACGCGGCTAAACGCGTTTAGCTGCGTTTGGCGTCTGAAACGTGGAAATCTATGGCGTCTGAACCCATTTTTTTGCTTTCAGAAAAACGAGGTTAAACACAACTGCCTAAAAACGGCAATAAATGAGACAGTGTGCATGGACACATAGGATAACATTGAATGAGTTCAGGGGCAGTTGAAAAAAGTGTCCAACTGCCTCTGAACGCGCGTTTAACAACGTCCCGTGTACATGGGGCCTTACTGGTGATCTACGTCTATTGGTTCCCTGTCAGGCCTCAGCTGGTGCCACCTACTGTACCAGTCCTCTTGCCACTCTGTGTCCTACACTCCCTGTCAGCTGTACCAGGGATGTTGGACAGGAGGTGCACGAGGAGCCCCCTCTACAGCTCGATCTCCACCAGGTACGTGACAAGAACATCGTGGTTGCTGGTTTAAAAGTATTATATCCTGTGGAACTACAAGTAACAGTAAGATGAATGAAGACACTGGTGTCTGTATACAGTGTCTCTGTATCTGGATGGCCTGGTGTCCTGTGGCACTACAGGTGTTGGCAAGGTGACTAAGAGCAATAATATCTGTATACAGTGTTCATAAAGCTGGATGGGCAAAGTGAAGTGACTCTGTGTGTGTGCAGTGTCCTTGTTTGCTGCAAATGGGCAAGTGCCCTCCTCACCAATCCTGCAATCAAGGCCCAACAAACGTACTGGAACAGGCAGGCTCTTCTGGTGACCTGACTGGTAACCCCACACTGAAACGCTTCACACTGTCAGTGCAGGTGCACCTGGATATGCACCTGGAATTCCCTCCTCTCAGGCTGAATGTCCCGACTGTGGATACCTGAAACAATGCAGTGGACTGACCTGAGAGTACGTCCAGTCTGTTCTCCTGCCTCATGGTGACTGAATTCCCTCAGGAGATCAAGATGGATTTCTCTGTTTCTCTCCCCCCAGAGCAGGCTGGCTCTTGTAGTTCTGTGTTCATAGAAAGCTATGGGGCCGTTTTTGATGGGGACTACATATCCCAGAATCCTTTGCTGCTGCTGTTAAAGTCCTTCTGATTTGCTCCTGTAATTGCTCCTGTCATTGGCTCTCCTCTAGACATGTGCACTGCTGAAAAATATTTGTTTTCGTTTTCGTTTTTTTTCGTTTTATTGCTTTTTTCGGAAATTCGGGAAATTCGAAAAATTTGTTTTTTTTTCGTTTTCGTTTTTTTTGCTTTTTTCGGAATTCGGAAATTCGAAATTTCGGAAATCCAAAAATTCCAAAATTCGTAAATTGAAACATTCGGAAATTCCGAAATTCTAAATTCCGAAAATTCGGAAACTGAAAAATTCCGAAATTGAAAATATTGGAAATTCGGAAATTCTAAAATTGAAAAATTCGGAAATTCGGAAATTTCGGAATTAACGAATTTCTCTAAATTCGTGAAAAACAAATTAGAAACTGAAAGAATTGCACATGCCTACTCTCCTCCTCCTGCCAATAGGGACACAGAGGAGGCTGCAGAGTGAGCAGCTCTGTGTGAGCCAGTGAGGAGGAAAAAAGGAGGAGGGAGAAATCCCCTGCAGGGCTGACAGGCGCGCTCTCCCTCAGTGAAGAGCCTGTGTACTCACGGCGGCCAGCTTGGCAGAGTGTGGGTAAAACAGGGCACCCGCTACACAAATATCAAAATACCTTGAAAGGTGGATGTCAGTCTGGAGGAGTGGGCGTTCCTAAACGGGCTGTATTTGCATAGGTACGCCTATATGTGATGCTGAGCCTCCATGGTTGAAAGAACTAAAATCCAATGAATGAAAGGGGCGGGCCAGGGACAGCCAAGCTGGGGGAGGGGACGGGCTCTTTCTGACTTGCTGCAGCTTTTAATGCACATGGTGAGAAGTTCACAGTGTGCGGTGAAATCAGCAGAAGCCATTTCAGTCCAGTAGAAGAGTCGGTACAACTGTGCAAGACTGAAGGGAAGGCCGGAGTTCTGCTTTAAATGAAATGTATAGAAATGTACTTTGCCTTCCTAATTGCAGAGAAGAGCTTCTCTTGGAATAGCTGAGCCGGGTATACTGCACTTAAGCTTTAATTTACTGACAGACTCTTCTAGATATTGTCAGATAACTTGGCGTTTAGCGGCGGATCATTCCCTCATCATTCACTGGGCTATTTCAATCAGGGTTGCTAAGCAGTGGTGATTAAAGCCGAGAATTATGATTGGCATAGTAGATTTGGACCAAGAAAGCCATTTTTCTCAGCTTCCAATTGGCTCGGGGAAATCCATCTCTGGTCTATTCATCGTACATGGTGCCAAAATGTCATTTAATAGAACGCAATCCCAATACCTTCACAATGCACATCGCTCAGCCAGCTCCAGACTTCAGAGCTCTCTCGGAGCATCTAGACAGTCCCCGGGTACAGGGAGCTGGATCGGTGGGTGAGCACGCTGCCATCTGCTCATAAATGCCACAATTAAACAACTTTTCTCACTAAAGAGATTTCCTGATTGGCAATTAAACATTGATGCTATTTAAAGAGAACCTGTCAGAAAGGATGTGAGGCTTCTGTCCAGTGCTGGAAGATACCATTGTCCAACTCCGATATTTCTTTAAAGTTCTTTCTTTTTTGTTCTTACTTGGAAAGGTACAAAGTGCTTGTATGATTAAATCCTGACTCGTTTCCTACCATCTGGCTCTCGTATGCAATAGGCAGCCTTAAACAACCCTTATGCTCCGTACACACAATCGTTTTTAATGTCATTTTTTAAACCGACGTTTTTCTCCTCGTTTTTTTTCATGTTTCCTCTCAAGCCTGCCTTGCGTACACACCATCATTAAAAAAAACGATCAAGCAAAGCGCAGTGACGTTCAACTCGTACGACGGCACTATAAAGGGGAAGTTCCGTTCGAATGGCGCCACCCTTCATGTTAGTAAAGTTTGTTGAGCGACGATTCGCGCTTTTCAGTCCGTTACTGTGTAATGAATGTGCTATCTCCATTACGAACGCTAGTTTTACCAGAACGAGCGCTCCCGTCTCATACTTGATTCTGAGCATGCGCGTTTTTTTCACGTCGTGAAAGCATACACACTATCGTTTTTCACGTCGTTAAAAAAAACGACATGAAAAACGACGTGAAAAAAGAGAGCATGTCCGGAATTTTTAATGGCCGTTTTTCACGTCGTTAAAAATGCTCTGGAGCCTACACACGATCATTTTTAATGGCCATTTTTTTAAAATGGCATTTTTAACGGCATGAAAAACGATCGTGTGTATGGGGCATTAGGCTGGGTTCACACTAGTGCGACACGACATCTGTCCTACTTTGGATCCGACTTTGCCCTGCGACATGAAGCCGACATATGTCCGACTTTCAATGAACGGGAATCCGACTTGGATCCCCGCCAATATCAGGCACTGTGTTTGGTATGAATCTTGAGGGGGAACTCCAGGCCAAATTTTAAATTAAAAAAAAACGGTGTGGGTTCCCCTCCAGAGGCATACCAGGCCCTTGGGTCTGGTCTGGATTTGAACGGGTGCCCCTACGCCGAAAAAACGGCGTGGGGGTCCCCCCAAAATCCAAACCAGACCCTTATCCGAGCACACAACCTGGCCTGCCGGCCCCTCCACTAACTTCTTGGTAGCTCTTTCGCTAGTGGAGGGGTCGGTCTTCCCGTCGTCGCCGTCGGCTTCTTCTTCCCTCTTCTCCTTCTCGATGTTGATGCGTCGCTTCCTCCCGCTGTAATACTGGCTCTCCACTCCGCTCCGCATTAATATAGGCTTCTCATGACGTAACAGTCACATGTTCCTATGACGTCACAGTCACATGCTCCGGGGCCATGTGCCCCGGAACATGTGACTGTGACGTCATGAGAAGCCTATATTAATGCGGAGCGGAGAGCCAGTATTACAGCGGGAGGAAGCGACGCGTCAACATCGAGAAGGAGAAGAGGGAAGAAGAAGCCGACGGTGACGACGGGAAGACCGGCCCCTCCACTAGCGAAAGAGCTACCAAGAAGTTAGTGGAGGGGCCGGCAGAAGGACAACGGAGAGCCGGACGAGACAACGGGAAGACCGGGCCTCCGTTAGCAAAAGAGCTAAAAAGAAGTTAGCGGAGGCCCGGCGGAAGAAAGAACCAGGGAGCGCGGAGACGACACCGGAGACCCCCGAAGTCGGAAAAGACCCCCGGAAGAAGAGCGCCAGAGTCGGAAGAAGACCCCCGGAGCTGTGTAATAAATTACTTTAAAAACCTGTGTAGTGTTTTTTTATTGCAATTTTTTTCCACCAGGTGAATGGGTAGGGGTACGATGTACCCCATACTCATTCACATAGGGTGGGGGGGCCGGGATCTGGGGGCCCCCTTATTGAAGGGGGCTCCCGGATTCCGATAAGCCCCCCACCCACAGACCCCGACAACCAACGGCCAGGGTTGTCGGGAAGAGGCCCTGTCCTCATCAACATGGGGGCAGGGTGCTCTGGGGTGGGGGGGCCGCAGGTCGCCCCCCTGCCCCAGAGCACCAAACCCCCCATGTTGAGGGCATGCGGCCTGGTACGGTTCAGGAGGGAGGGGGGGCCGCTCTCTCGTCCCCCCTCTTCCCCTGTGGCCTGCCAGGTTGTGTGCTCGGATAAGGGTCTGGTTTGGATTTTGGGGGCACCCCCACGCCGTTTTTTTGGCGTAGGGGCGCCCGTTCAAATCCAGACCAGACCCAAGGGCCTGGTATGCCTCTGGAGGGGGAACCCATGCCGGTTTTTTATTTAAAATTTGGCCTGGAGTTCCCCCTCAAGAGCAGCAGAGTACAAGTCGCATGCCAAAGTCGGATCATGCAAGACTGCGGTCCGACTTTGATCCGACTTCAATGATAGTCAATGGGCTGAAGTCGGATCAAAGTCGGACCAAAGTAGTACAGGGAGCATTCTCAAAGTCGGACCGACATGTGTCGGACCAGTTAAGACGGCTCCCATAGGAAAACATTGATTTTCACACGTCATGCGACATGAGCTCCCAATGTCGGAGCGTTTGTCGCCCCAGTGTGAACCAGGCCATAGGGTAGCAGGAGGAGGTGGGCTGACTATTCCAGCTCTGACCATTCATTTTAGAATTCCTTTCACTTTAGAGCCCTTTCCCTTTCCTTTTCCTTTTTTCCTTTTTCTTTTTCCTTTCCTTTAGTTTTTCTTCCTGTCCTTTTGCTTTCTTCAAATTGAAAATAACCTCTTGTTGAGCGGGATTATGTAGGCAACGAGTAAGAAACAAATAATATCAAAAATTTGTATTTATTGTATAAAGAATAATTAATATAAAGACAATGTTATACATAATTGTTAAAAACATGGATCATGATTGAACTAGGATACACGTCTGTGCGCATCACCAGTTGATCTGGTGAGATGTTATGGATGATGGATAGTATCTTTATGTCTAGTTCAATCATGATCCATGTTTTTAACAATTATGTATAACATTGTCTTTATATTAATTATTCTTTCTACAATAAATACACATTTTTGATATTATTTGTTTCTTATGCCGTGTACACACGATCGGGATTTACCGATGAAAACAGTCCGATGGACTTTTCTCATCGGACAAACCGATCGTGTATGGGCCCCATTGGTCTTTTTTCCATCGGTGAGAAAAAATAAAACATGTTTTAAATTTATCCGATGGGAAAAAAAAACGATAGCAAATTCCGAACGTCTGTGTGGAACTCCATCGGACAAAAAACCCACGCACGCTCAGAATCAAGTCGACGCATGCTCAGAAGCATCCAACTTAATTTTTCTCGGCTTGTCGGAGTGTTTTACGTCACAGCGTTTGGGACGGTCTTATTTTTGACTGATGGTGTGTGGGCAAGACTGATGGAAGTCAGCTTCATCGGATTTCCGATGGAAAAATCCATCGGATTAGAATCCATAGGAAATCCGATCGTGTGTACAGGGCTTTACTCGTTGCCTACATAATCCCGCTCAACAAGAGGTTATTTTCAATTTGAATCTACAAGGGATGATGGCAACTACATGTTTCATCACAGGAGTTGGCTTTTTTTCAACGTCCTTTTGCTTTCTTTTCCTTTTCCCTTTCCTTTTCTTTCACTTTCCTTTTTTTCTTTTCTTTCAATTCTCCTTTCCTTTCCCTTTTAATTTTTTCCATTCCTTTTCTTTTCTTTCGCTTTTCCCTTTTTTTCTTTTCCTTTCCTTTCCTTTTATTCCTTCCTTTCTCTTCGCTTTTTTCCTTATTTTACTTTCCCCTTTCTTCTGCTTTCCTGTTTTCCTTTTTATCTTTCCTTTCCTTCCACTTTTCCTTTCCTTTGCTTTTCCTTTTTTCGCTTTCTTTCCTTTACTGTTTTCTTTACCATTTCCTTTTCTTTTTCCTTTACCATTTCCTTTTCTTTTTTTTTCCTTTACCTTCCTTGCCTTTTGCTTTTCCTTTCCTTTCCTTCCGCTTATCCTTCTTTCCTTTATTTTCCTTTTCCTTTCTCGTTTCCTTTTCTTCCGCTTTCCCTTTTTGCTTTTTTGCTTTCCTTTCCTTCCATTTTCCTTTCCTTTTCCTTTTCCCTTTTTCTCTTTCTTACCTTTACTTTTTTCTTTACAATTTCCTTTTCTCTTTTTTTCCTTTACCTTTCTTGCTTTTGCTTTTTCTTCTTTCCTTTCCTTACCTTATTTCCTTTATCTTCTTTTGCCTTTCCCTTTTCCTTTTCTTCCGCTTTCCCTTTTTCCTTTTTTTTCTTTCCTTTCTTTCCGCTTTTCCTTTCCTTTTCCCTTTCCCTTTTTCGCTTTCTTTCCTTTACTTTTTTCTTTGCCATTTCCTTTTCTTTTTTTTTTTTCTTTCCCTTCCTTGTCTTTTTCTTTTCCTTCCTTCCTTTCCATAAATTCTCTGTGCCCTGTTCACACCACAATGTTGATGTCATGTGAGTTTTTTTTCTGCGCAAAAAAATACATACATGATACCAGAAAAAAACAAAAAGAAAGGTCTGATGTCACCAGAGACGCACCTCCATCCCTATATTGTACAATAAAAAAGAGAACTATCGCCCTGGCACTTTAAGATGAGGTGTGCACCGCTATGCCAATATTAATAGCTGCAATAAATACAGTATGTATATTTATTACAAAAGGTAATACATGCGTGGTTACATCAATAAAAGCCATAAAAACACACATCAACAAATACAATTAAAGAATGGTACATATGTAACAAAGTAATCGTGTAGCAAGCAGGCATCAAATCTACCTGACGCGTTTCGCGAGGCTTAGCTCGCTCTTCAGGGGTAGATGCACATAACATGTACCTGGGTGAAGAGAGTACATATTAAATTCATGGCATGATAGTGGTATTTAAGGTAGAGGATGAGAGGGGCCTAATGAGTAGAGGCCCCATACTCACCACTGATATAGCCAGACCAACGGATGTGCAACTACTGGACGATGGCGGTGGGTGTCTTGCCAGGGAGCTGAGGAGGCGGAGCAGCAAAGGATCCCGCCCAGGAGGACAAGCACCGCACAAATTGAAAGTGTGTTTCCCTGAACAAATTTGCTGCGTCCATAATGCGTATTAACTGTAAATACATCTTAAAGTCCCAGGGCTATACTTCTCTCTTTTTGTTTTACATGATGCCAGAGTGCAAAATAAAGTGATTTAACTGGTGAGAACTAGTATTAATTAACCAGAAAAATCAGATCATTGATCTCAGCTCTTAAGGCCTGTCAGGGTCACCTGTGGCCAGGTGACAGATGCACACCGTAGGGGGACAGGAGTGCACCGCGAGGTAGTGAACCCTATGGCTGGCTTCTGTGGATAGGAAACTGGGTGGTTGTGGAAAGCGGGACCAGAGGAGCACAACCGGGATCCCAACGGAAGCGAGAGCCAAGATTCCCCAGGGCGCGGAGTCTAAGACCCAGCTGGTCTTCTCCAGGGCCTCTAGTGGTGAGGATGTTACGCTGCAGGCTGGGACCAGGTCGCGGCCCCTGGAGTTTCCTAGCTCACGCCCCGTAGGATAAGGGGAAGCAGCAGCACACGATAGAGAGAACCGAATAACAAGCCGAAGGTCAGGGGCCACAAGCAGACAAGGATAACGAAGAACGAGCCGAAGGTCAAGGGTCACGAGCAGACAGGGATGGTCGGGGACAAGCCAATAACGTAACAGAGAGACAGACGTAGCACACGGCAGGCAGGAACCCAAACACACAATGCCTAACAAACACGTTGATCAGCAAAGCAGGCTTGCAGTGCACAGGTTAATATAGTGTTCAGTGATAGGGCCTGGGGTGGAGTCAGGCTGGGAGGAGATTATAAAGGAAGCCAGGTGAAGGAGGTCTGGTCTCTAGATGAACACATGAGGAGGAAGGTAAGATGGCAGACAGACAATAATGCATATCCATGACAGTACCCTCCCTCTTACGAGGCCTCCCCCTTCCCCGCCTGGGCCCAGGTTTAGAGGGAAACTTCAGATGAAACTCCTTTAACAGACGAGGTGCAAAGACCTCAGATGCAGTGATCCAAGACCTCTCCTCAGGACCAAACCCTTTCCAATGAACGAGGTACTGAAGAACGCCTTTACAGAGTCGGGAGTCCAGAATTTGACTGATCTCGTACTCCTGATTATCCTCCGAGACAGGCGCCACGGTAGGAAGAGGACGAGAGAATTTATTGAGGACTAAAGGCTTTAGAAGAGCAACATGAAAGGAGTTAGTGATTTTAAGGCTCTTAGGAATCTGGAGTTTGAAACAAACCGGATTCAGTTTAGCAGTTACCGTGTATGGACCGATGAATCGTGGAGCAAACTTCAGAGAAGGAACTCGGAGCTTGATGTTCCTGGTAGAGAGCCAGACTTTGTCCCCTGGCTGAAGAGAAGGCGGTTTACGCCTGCGGCGGTCGGCAAAGCCTTTGAATTTTTCAGCAGCTGCCCGGAGGGAATCATGAACGTGACCCCAAACGGAATTGAGAGACTCCTGAACCGAAGCCAAAGCTGGAATGTCTGGAGAACAGATCATAGGAAGAGGAAGTTGAGGGTGTTTTCCATAAACTGTGAAAAAGGGTGTCTTCTGCGAACTGGTATTCACATGATTGTTATGGGAGAATTCTGCCCACGGGAGTAGAGAGGACCAATCGTCATGGTGAGAAGACACAAAGGTGCGAAGAAAGACCTCTAACTCCTGATTAACCCTCTCAGTCTGTCCATTGGATTGGGGATGGTAAGAAGAAGAAAAATCCAAGACAATATTGAGGGATTTGCAAAAGGCTCTCCAAAAACGAGACGTGAATTGGACTCCCCTGTCGGAAACAATATGAGAAGGGACCCCATGTAGGCGGAGAATTTCTCGAATGAAAATGGGAACCAAGGCAGGGGCAGAAGGAAGACCAGGAAGAGGAACAAAATGAGCCATCTTGGAGAATCGATCGATTACCACCCAAATGACTGTATTATTCTCAGACAGTGGGAGATCGGTGATAAAATCCATGGCAATATGGGCCCAGGGTTCCTTAGGAATAGGCAAGGGCATGAGGAGACCAGCAGGAGCTTGTGTGGAGGATTTGGACTGAGCACAGACATGACAAGCTTTAACGTAGTCTTTGACGTCTGAGCGGAGATTAGGCCACCAGTAGTGACGACTGATGAGTAGGAAGGATCGGAGGAATCCAGAATGCCCTGCCACCTTGGAATCATGTCCCCAACGAAGGATCTTAGCTCTTAGCTCAGTGGGGACAAAGGTCTTACCAGGCGGAATTTTAGACTTCAGGATGGTAGAGTGGGCAACAATGCATGAGGTGGGAATGATCGGCTCAGGTTCAGGGGCGGACTCCTCGTCCAAAGTGTCAAATGACCTAGAGAGCGCATCAGCCCGACCGTTGCAGGAACCAGGTTTGTAGGTAATCGTGAAATTAAAACGGGCAAAGAAGAGACTCCACCTGGCCTGTCTAGGATTCAGACGTTTAGCATTCTGTAGATACTGTAAATTCTTGTGATCGGTAAAGATCGTTATGGAGTGAGGGGAACCCTCCAAGAGATGACGCCACTCCTCTAACGCCAATTTAATTGCGAGAAGTTCCCGATCACCGATGGCATAATTCCTCTCTGCCTGAGAAAATTTTTTGGAGAAGAACGCACATGGTTGGCGTCTCTTCTCAAAGATTTGAAGAAGCACAGCTCCCACCCCCATTGAGGAAGCGTCCACTTCAATAAAAAATGCATTCCCAGGATTTGGTCTCCTCAAGAGGGGGCCAGAAACAAAGGCCTGTTTCAGGTTGTGAAATGCAGAGACAGCTTCGGGAGGCCAGTCTCTGGCATTCACACCCTTCTTGGTCAAAGCGATAATAGGCGCGGCAATGGAAGAGTAATTCCTTATGAACTGCCTATAATAATTAGTGAAGCCAAGAAAGCGCTGTGTGGCCTTGAGGCTAGCAGGAAGAGGCCAGTTGGTGATAGCCAAGACCTTCCCAGGGTCCATACGAAGCCCCGAACATGAGACAAAGCACCCCAAAAACAGGACCTCAGAACATTCAAAGGAACATTTCTCCAGCTTGGCATAGAGATTGTTCTCTCTAAGACGTTGAAGTACAGTGCGGACATGGTTTCTGTGGACGAGCAGATTTTCAGAAAAGATCAGAATGTCATCCAGATAGATGACAACAAACTGGTACAGCAGATCTCTGAAGATTTCATTGACAAAGTTTTGAAACACGGCTGGAGCATTACACAGACCAAAAGGCATCACCAGATATTCGTAATGCCCGTCTCTAGTGTTAAATGCAGTCTTCCATTCGTCACCCTCCCGTATTCGAATGAGATTGTACGCGCCTCTGAGATCCAACTTGGTGAAAATGGAGGCACCCTTCAACCTATCGAATAGCTCAGATATTAAGGGTAAGGGGTATCGATTTTTAATAGTAACCGCATTTAAACCCCGATAATCGATGCAGGGTCTTAAGGTACCATCCTTTTTGGCAACAAAAAAGAACCCTGCCCCTGCAGGCGATGAGGATTTCCGGATGAACCCTCTCTCCAGATTCTCTGCTACATACTCCGACATGGCCTGGGTCTCTGGGATGGACAGAGGGTAGGTACGACCCCTGGGTAGAGTTGCTCCGGGGACAAGATCAATAGCACAGTCAAAAGACCTGTGGGGAGGAAGCACCTCAGCTGATTTTTTACAGAACACATCCCGGTAATCGCTGTATGCGGCGGGAAGATCAGAAGAAACAGAAGTGGCAGCAACCGGAAGACTCTCCTTGGGGGTCACCTTGAGAAGACACGACGAGAAACATGAGGAACCCCAGGCCAGGATCTGCCCAGAGACCCAGTCCACATGTGGGGAGTGGAGCTGTAGCCAAGGGAGGCCCAATACAACTGGGGTAGAGGCCTTGGGTAGAATAAGAAAGGATATCCACTCCTGGTGGAGAATCCCTACCGACATCCTAATGGGTAGCGTCTGGAAGCGAATAGGGCCCCCTGGGAGAACAGTGCCATCAATTGCCGAGACTACCAATGGGGTAGTGAGAGGTGAAAGGGTAAGCTTCATAGAAGAAGCAGTTCTCCAATCCATGAAATTGCCGGCAGCCCCGGAATCCAGGTATGCAAGGGTTGACTGAGGAGAAGTGCCTACATGAAGGGACACCGGCAAGAGCAGGCGAGAAGGTGATGTTTCTGGGTCCAATACTCCACCTTCCAAATGTATTAGACCCGAGCGTTTCCCGGACGAAGCGAGCAGGAGTCACGAAAATGACCCTTGCCCCCACAATAGAGGCACAAGCCCAGAGTTCTGCGCCTAGCACGTTCTTCGGGGGTTAGTCTGGTCCGGCCCAGCTGCATAGGTTCTTCAGCAGGTAGAGGATGCTCCACGGAATGAAGGGAGGGGAGCTCAGACTGGCTAGGACCCAGAGAGTGCTGGCGTCTTTTTTCTAAGGACCTCTCTTGAAAACGAATGTCGATCTGGTTGCATAATGAAATTACATCGTCCAGACCGACGGGAATGGCTCTTCCCGCTAATTCGTCTTTCACTCGGTCAGAGAGGCCATGTAAAAAGGTAGCGACCAGGGCCTCATTATTCCAGCTCAATTCAGCTGTGTGGATACGGAACTGAAGAGCATATTGCCCCACTGAACTAGATTCTTGGCGAAGACGTAAGACAGCACTAGCCGCTGAAGAAGCCCGAGCCGGCTCTTCGAAGATATTACGAAAGAGCTTCAAGAATTCAGACAGACTGGAAACCACCGGATCGTTCCTCTCCCACAGGGGGGCAGCCCAGGCCAAAGCTTCACCGGAGAGGAGGGAAATGATATAGGCTACCTTAGCCCGGTCAGATAGGAAGCTTTGAGGCTGAAGCTCAAAATGAATAGTGCATTGGCTGAGAAACCCCCTGCAGGCCTTGGAGTCCCCAGAGAAACGGAACGGAGCTGGCAATCTTAGTGAGTGTGAGGCTGCGACTGGTGCGATAGGTACAGCCGCTGGTTGTACTTGGGGTTGCGGATTCGGGGTTCCCAAGGAGACCTGAAGCTGCTCGAATCGAGAAGCCAGATCCTGGAGGAATCGCATCACCTGGGTCTGATTTGATTCCTGGGTCTCAAGTCTGCGAACTATGCCCTGCAATGGATCATCCGCGGGAAGCGGGATGTCAGCCGGGTTCATGGCTGATCAAACTGTCAGGGTCACCTGTGGCCAGGTGACAGATGCACACCGTAGGGGGACAGGAGTGCACCGCGAGGTAGTGAACCCTATGGCTGGCTTCTGTGGATAGGAAACTGGGTGGTTGTGGAAAGCGGGACCAGAGGAGCACAACCGGGATCCCAACGGAAGCGAGAGCCAAGATTCCCCAGGGCGCGGAGTCTAAGACCCAGCTGGTCTTCTCCAGGGCCTCTAGTGGTGAGGATGTTACGCTGCAGGCTGGGACCAGGTCGCGGCCCCTGGAGTTTCCTAGCTCACGCCCCGTAGGATAAGGGGAAGCAGCAGCACACGATAGAGAGAACCGAATAACAAGCCGAAGGTCAGGGGCCACAAGCAGACAAGGATAACGAAGAACGAGCCGAAGGTCAAGGGTCACGAGCAGACAGGGATGGTCGGGGACAAGCCAATAACGTAACAGAGAGACAGACGTAGCACACGGCAGGCAGGAACCCAAACACACAATGCCTAACAAACACGTTGATCAGCAAAGCAGGCTTGCAGTGCACAGGTTAATATAGTGTTCAGTGATAGGGCCTGGGGTGGAGTCAGGCTGGGAGGAGATTATAAAGGAAGCCAGGTGAAGGAGGTCTGGTCTCTAGATGAACACATGAGGAGGAAGGTAAGATGGCAGACAGACATTAATGCATATCCATGACAAGGCCTTCTTCACAGCTAGAGACACAGGGGTGTCATATTCCCACGTAAGGTGGGAACAGGGCCTAAGAATCTGATAGTATGACCCGATTTTGGATTCAACTTTTGTCAAAATCGGAAACCAAATGGAGGACATCAAAAGGTTGTTTCAGCTTCTTGGGTGGAGATTGGATCAAATTGCCCCAAAGGAACATGGCCGAAAAATCTGATCTTTTTCATAAAATTGCCACAATTTTTTTTCACTTTGAATTTGATTTTTCAATTCAGTATAATAAAGATTCCAGCGTCTTGCCCACTTTTCACAGATTTTTTATTTTTTTTTTAGAAATTTTATTTGTGTTTTCCATAGTACAGCAATGTTAAAGAAAAATAACAAATCAAAATGAAATATAATCAAAACCAAATAAAATACTGACTTTGCTCAAAGATTATGGGAGCGGAGATTGGAACTGTTTGATGCCCAACATTAGGCACAATCACAGAATTGTAATTTTCTATTTCTTC
The DNA here is from genome assembly GCA_029206835.1 of Rana muscosa. NCBI lineage: Eukaryota > Metazoa > Chordata > Amphibia > Anura > Ranidae > Rana > Rana muscosa. The sequence continues at coordinate 240,394,350 of CM055126.1, forward strand.
TTATGAAATTAAATAATTAATTTCACCTCGTACTATACTTGAGGTGATTTTTGTACCTTGTTGCACCTCGTACTATAAATGGTTTAACGCTTAGAATCTTGTAACTTTAACTTTGTGCGGTTTATCTTGGTACAGCTCGGTCTGTGATGCCCCAACTTTGCATTATCCAGCTTCTGGCACCTTTTATTTAAAAAAAACTAAAACTCCAGTACAGAGACACACGAGTTTGTGTTCTGAAAATTCTCAGAGTAACACTGAGCACCTTGTGTGATATCTATCAAGAAGCATAAAAAATGAATAGAGAGTAGCGTATATCCAAAGTAATTATATACAACTAGTGATGAGCCGAACACCCCCGGGTTCGGTTCGCACCAGAACCCGCGAACGGACCGAAAGTTCGTACGAACATTAGAACCCTATTAAATACAATGGATGCGAACGTTCGAATTCTAAAGTGCTAATTATAACAACTATTATGCATGTTATTGTCCTAAAAAGGGTTTGGGAACCCGGGTTGTGCACCAGGGGACATGTATCAATGCAAAAAGAAGTTTTAAAAACGGTCGTTTTTCGGGAGCAGTCATTTTAATGATGCATAAAGTGAAAAAAAAAAAGTCAAATATTCCTTTAAATATCGTACCTGGGGGGTGTCTAAAGTATGCCTGTGAAGTGCCACGTGTTTCCCGTGTTTAGAACTGTCCCTGCACAAAATGACACTTCTAAAGGGAAAAAAAGCCATTTAAAACTGCTTGCGGCTTTAATGTAATGTCTGGTCCCGGTAATATGGATGAAAATCTTTAAGAAAAATGGCATAGCTACCCCATGACCCCCCCCCCCCTACCCCAGCCCATTACCAGCCCCTTTGGGTCTTGTATGGATATTAAGGGGAACCCCGCACAAAAAATAAAAAAGGCCCTATATACTCTGAACAGCCGTATACAGGCGGTGCATACAAGACAGGGACTGTAGGTTTGTTCTTATGTAGAATCTATTTGTAATTTTGAATAGGTACATTGTTGAAGTGTAGCTCCAGCCCAAAAATCTATTTTTAAACTTTTTGGAAAACATAGGTAAGGGTTATCACCCCTGTAACATTTGTTTTGCTGTCTGTGCCCCTGTTCAGAACATTTCACCTCACTTTCCGTCCCAATGACAACTGTTTTTGAAATGTGGTGTTTTTCTTGAAACAAGGATTGCTGATAAAGCATCAGTACAGAGGAGACACCTTTCTCCCATATTTATTCTTACAGGAGAGAATTTTCCTTCCTAGTGGTAGATTTCCTCTCACTTCCTGTTGTCTTCTTGCGTTTGCAAGTAGGAGTCGTTTGTAAGTTGGATGTTTGAAAGTAGGGACCTGCCGTATATACTCTGCAGAAATAGGCCCCTTAGTTGTTGGTGTTGGCACAACACTGTAAGCACTCACAGTTACTCTTGGTTGGTGCTGGAACGCCCTGCTGTCAACTATTATATCAGGAATTTTAATTACATATAATTGTTGAACAGTGGTAGTAAAAATTGGGCCTTTGATGGTGGTGCTGGTGCCACAACACTGTAAGCCCTGACAGTTACTCTTGGTGGGTGCAGCAATGGGCCCTGCTGTGAATTATTAGATCAAGAATTGTAATTGCATGCCCCTGTTGAACAGGGGCTGAAAAATTGGGCCTTTCGTGGTGGTGGTGGTGGTGGTGTTGCCACAACACTGTAAGCCCTCAGAGTTACTCTTGGTGGGTGCAGGAATGGGCCCTGCTGTGAATTATTAGATCAAGAATTGTAATTACATGCCCCTTTTGAACAGGGGCTGAAAAATTGGGCCTTTCGTGGTGGTGGTGGTGGTGGTGGTGTTGCCACAACACTGTAAGCCCTCAGAGTTACTCTTGGTGGGTGCAGGAATGGGCCCTGCTGTGAATTATTAGATCAAGAATTGTAATTACATGCCCCTTTTGAACAGGGGCTGAAAAATTGGGCCTTTCGTGGTGGTGGTGGCGTTGCCACAACACTGTAAGCCCTCAGAGTTACTCTTGGTGGGTGCAGCAATGGGCCCTGCTGTGAATTATTAGATCAAGAATTGTAATTGCATGCCCCTGTTGAACAGGGGCTGAAAAATTGGGCCTTTCGTGGTGGTGGTGGTGGTGTTGCCACAACACTGTAAGCCCTCAGAGTTACTCTTGGTGGGTGCAGCAATGGGCCCTGCTGTGAATTATTAGATCAAGAATTGTAATTGCATGCCCTTGTTGAACAGGGGCTGAAAAATTGGGCCTTTCGTGGTGTTGGTGGTGGTGGTGGTGTTGCCACAACACTGTAAGCCCTCAGAGTTACTCTTGGTGGGTGCAGCAATGGGCCCTGCTGTGAATTATTAGATCAAGAATTGTAATTACATGCCCCTTTTGAACAGGGGCTGAAAAATTGGGCCTTTCGTGGTGGTGGTGGTGGTGGCGTTGCCACAACACTGTAAGCCCTCAGAGTTACTCTTGGTGGGTGCAGCAATGGGCCCTGCTGTGAATTATTAGATCAAGAATTGTAATTGCATGCCCCTGTTGAACAGGGGCTGAAAAATTGGGCCTTAGGCACTGGTGGCACAACACTACAACCCCTCACAGATACTGTACTTGGAGCACAGCAATGAGCCCTGTTGCAAAGTATTGCTTCAAAAATTGTAATGACACGCCCCTGTTAAACAGGGGCTGAAAAATTGGGCCTTAGGCACTGGTGCCACAACACTCCAACCCCTCACAGATACTGTACTTGGAGCACAGCAATGAGCCCTATGGCAAATTATTGCTAAAAAAATTGTAATTACACGCCCCTGTAAAACAGGGGCTGAAAAATTGGGCGTTAGGCACTGGTGGCGGCACCCATAAACAAAAATGATCTTCCAAGCTATCATCATCAATCGTATCATTGAGGACTCGGAGGAGGAGGATAGCCAGTCAACATAACAGCACAGGCACTCAGCATCAGCATCAGTCTTGAAGGGATGTGACATGTTAAAATCAATTAGTCTGTTATATCAGCATCAGGTGTGTGGTAGCTGGTGGTGATCCAAGACTGGTTCATCTTGATGAAAGTCAGTCGATCAACCGAGTCGGTGGACAGGCGCACCCTGTGATCCGTGACAAATCCTCCAGCAGCACTGAATGTGCGTTCCGAAAGAACGCTGGATGCAGGACAGGCCAGTAGCTCAATTGCATACTGTGCAAGCTCTGGCCAGTGATCCATCCTCAAGACCCAGTAAGCCAGAGGATTTTCGGTGGGGAAGGTGTCCAAGTCTGACCTTGCCCCTAGATATTCCTGCACCATGTTTATCAGACGCTGGCGATGGTTGCTGGAACCGATCATACTTTGGGGCTGCGGACTAAAGAATTGTCTGAACGCATCGGTCAGACGGCCACCTTCCCCACCGCTCCTTCTTTGACTGGCCGAAGCCTCAGCAACTCGTTGTCCAGGACCAGGAGTTTGTAACCTCCCAGTCTCTGGGAACGCGTTGCACAGACCTTTCTGCAAGGCCTCCCGGAGTTGTCTCATCCTCTGCTCCCTCTGCGACGGTAACATAAGGTCCGCAACCTTTCCCTTGTACCGTGGATCAAGGAGAGTGGCCAGCCAGTAATGGTCCCTCTCCTTGATCCGAAGAATACGAGGATCCTTCCGCAGACTTTGCAGGATCAGGGAGGCCATGCAGCGTAGGTTTGCTGAGGCATTCGCTCCGGAGTCCTCTGGGTCACTAAGGACGACATGATCCGCAGCCACCTCCTCCCAGCCACGTACAAGTCCACTGGTTTCTTGGGACTGTAAATCATCCCTAAAAGACTGCTGCTGATGATGCTGAGTGCCAGCCTCCACCTCCATGCTGACACAATCCTCCTCCTCCTCCTCCTCCTCCTCCTCCTCTTCCTGTGCGATGGGTGGGACAGAAGGAACACTGTCTGGGTAAAGGGGGCCTTGAGAGGCAAGGAAGTCCTCCTCTTCCTGCCTCTGTTCTGCCTCAAGTGCCCTGTCCATTATTCCACGCAGCGTGTGCTCCAACAGGTGGACAAGAGGTACAGTGTCACTGATGCATGCACTGTCACTGCTCACCATCCTCGTGGCCTCCTCAAATGGTGCCAGGACAGTGCATGCATCCCTGATGATGCCCCACTGGCGTGGAGAAAAAAAAACAAGCTCCCCTGACCCTGTCCTGGTGCCGTAGTCGCACAGGTACTCATTGATGGCCCTCTGCTGCGTGTGCAGCCGCTGCAGCATGGCCAACGTTGAGTTCCACCTGGTGGGCATGTCACATATAAGGCGGTTCTTGGGCAGGTTCAACTCCTTTTGCAGCTCAGCCAGGCGAGCACTGGCATTATAAGATCTGCGGAAATGCACACAGACTTTCCTGGCCTGCCTCAGGACATCCTGTAAGCCCGGGTACCTGCCCAAGAACCGCTGCACCACCAGGTTAAGGACGTGAGCCACACAGGGCACATGGGTCAGTTGTCCCTGTCGGAGGGCGGAGAGGAGGTTGGTGCCATTGTCGCAAACCACCATTCCTGGCTTAAGCTGGCGTGGCGTCAACCACCTCTCGGCCTGGCCCTGCAGAGCAGACAGGACCTCTGCCCCAGTGTGGCTTCTGTCCCCCAAACACACCAGCGCAAGCACGGCATGGCATCTTTTTGCCTGCGTACTTGCATAGCCCCTTGAACGCCTACGGAGCACCGCTGGTTCCGAGGACAAACCACAGGAAGAGGCCATGGAGGAAGAAGAAGAGGAGGGGGTGGAGGAGAGAGGTGTGTCACAACCAGTAGTAGCATTTTGGAGGCGTGGCGGTGGAACAACCTCCAACACTACTGCACCTTGTCCTGCATCCTTCCCAGCTGCCAAAAGAGTGACCCAATGGGCCGTGAAAGAAAGGTAACGTCCCTGTCCATGCCTGCTGGACCATGAGTCAGCGGTAATATGCACCTTACCGCTGACCGCCCTGTCCAGCGAGGCCAAGACATTGCCTTCCACATGCCGGTAGAGAGCCGGAATAGCCTTCCGTGAGAAAAAGTGGCGTTTGGGAACCTGCCACTGAGGAACCGCACATTGCACAAACTCACGGAAGGGGGCCGAGTCTACCAACTGAAAAGGCAGCAGTTGAAGCGTTAGCAATTTAGCCAAGCTAGCATTCAACCGCTGGGCATGTGGATGGCTGGGAGTGAACTTCTTTCGACGGTCCAGCAGCTGGGGCAGGGAAATTTGCCTGCTAGAATCGGACGTCGGTGTACTGCTAGCAGAGTGGCCGCAAGTACTTGGCTGTGACACACCTAATTCTACACCTTCATTCCTCTCAGTGCATGTTTCAGAGAGGACTGAAGTTATAGTGGGGTTGGAGATCCCAGCTGATGCGGTGCAAGGAGAGGTCCGCTTTGTTCTTTGGTGTGGGTCTTTGAGGTAGGCTTGCCAACGAGCTGCATGGCAGGTCAACATATGTCTGGTCAGGCATGTGGTACCCAAGCGGCTGATGTTTTGGCCACGCGATATACGCTTGAGACATATGTTGCAAACAGCAGCTGTGCGATCTGATGCACTAGCCTCAAAAAAGGCCCACACCAAAGAACTTTTTGAATGATGGGCAGAGGCAGCGCCCTGCACAGGCGGAGCTCTGCGGTGTGATTCGGTCGGTGTACTGCCCTTACGCTGGCCACCAAAGGGCATCCTGCCTCGTTGGAGATGTGCCTCCTCCTCATCCTCCTCCTCCTCCTCTCTCCTATTAGGCACCCATGTGGAGTCAGTGACCTCATCATCCCCTCCCTCCTCATCACTGGAGCCAATCTGGCAGTATGCTGCAGCTGCTGGAACATGACTGCCAGATTGGTGTCCTTCTTGAGCATCCCCTCTGTCTGCTCTCACGCTACTGCCTTCCTCTAGCTGGGTTTCATCATCAGACCCTTCGAAACGCTGGGCATCCTCCTGGAGCATGTACCCAACACTGTGCTCAAACAGTTCGGGGGACTCCTCAGGAGGAGGACATGGTGGGTCTAGGGAAGGAGTGACTGATGATGAGTCTGACATTGATACCAGGGAAGAGGACGCTTTGGCAGCTGCTTTTCCAGTACCCTGAGCCTGGGTGAGAGAGGATGTTGAGGAGGAGGAGGGCTTGGTCATCCACTCTACCAAGTCTTCGGCATGATGTGGCTCAACATGTCCAGCTGCCGAAAAGAAGGACAAGCGTGTCCCATGGCCATGTGCTGATGACAATGCACCGCGTCCACGACCAGCACTGTTGCCCCCAGACACAGAGCCTGCTTGCCCTCTTTTATTGCCTCCTGACTGTCTGCCTCTCCTTGTTTGCCTTCCAGACATTCTAATAGATGGCCTGCAGGGAGATGGGAAAAAAGCAATAAGGGCTACCTTCAGGTGTCCTTCTCTGTCCCTTTACTTAAGGATTTCTAAATATGGTTGAGGATGATTGCTTTTGCACAGAATAGCACAACGACAATTTCCCTGACTGTCCAAAAAAACAAGGATTTCAAAGATGGTTGATGAGGAATGCTTTAGCACACTATAGCACAAGGAGAATTCCCTCACTGTCCTTCCCTGTCCCTAGAAACAAGGATTCGCACAGTAAAAGACACTGACACTCTCCCTACCTACAGTTTTCTGTCCCTAGAAAAAATGTTTTTTTAAAGCACACTATAGCACAAGGAGAATTTCACTCACTTTCCTTCTTTGTCCCTAGAAACAAGGATTATCACAGTGAAAGAAACTGACACTCTTCCTACCTATAGTTTTCTGTCCCTAGAAAAAATGTTTTTTTAAAGCACACTATAGCACAAGGAGAATTCCCTCACTGTCCTTCCCTGTCCCTAGAAACAAGGATTCGCACAGTAAAAGACACTGACACTCTCCCTACCTATAGTTTTCTGTCCCTAGAAAAAATGTTTTTTTAAAGCACACTATAGCACAAGGAGAATTTCACTCACTTTCCTTCTTTGTCCCTAGAAACAAGGATTATCACAGTGAAAGAAACTGACACTCTTCCTTCCTATAGTTTTCTGTCCCTAGAAAAAAATGTTTTTTTAAAGCACACTATAGCACAAGGAGAATTCCCTCACTGTCCTTCCCTGTCCCTAGAAACAAGGATTCGCACAGTAAAACACACTGACACTCTCCCTACCTATAGTTTTCTGTCCCTAGAAAAAATGTTTTTTTAAAGCACACTATAGCACAAGGAGAATTCCCTCACTGTCCTTCCCTGTCCCTAGAAACAAGGATTCGCACAGTAAAACACACTGACACTCTCCCTACTGTGAGGGGGTTAGCTCGGTAGCGGGTGTGTGTGACCCCCTGGATGGGCTCCCCACACAAAAACAGGCCCAGCAGACGGAGGTTGTGGTTTTCAAGATCAAAAGGTGCGGTTTATTTCTCTATTTACAGTGACAAAAACACAGCAAAGCAAAAAGAAACATAAACAAAATAAATCCTGGTCAGCTTGACCTCTGACTAAACATGCAGGTTTCCCTAACTAACAACTGGGATCAGCCTGGTGCTGTCCTAGTCCCTAAGTCCCTGGTTTAGTAAATGTCCAAACAAATAGCCACACAGGCTTTGTCTCACCGCACAGGGGTTCACTCTCCCTAGACAGTCCACACAGGTCTGGTTCCAGGCATGAGCAAACACCTAATGAAGCTGGGAGTTTTTATAGAGGCCTTAAACGAGCTGACAAGCTTCAGCTGGTCTCATCAACTCCCTGCCTGCACGACGCCCAGCACTCTCCCTAGAGGTATGAATCATCCATGAGCCCACTAGCCTCAGCTGGGCTTCATCAACTCTCTCCCTAGTTGTATAAGTCGGCATAAAGCCTGAATCTGAGAGAAATATACCTACCCCCCTGGATGCAACCAGGTGACTTTACCTTCCTGCTGTCACATACCCCCCCCTCTTGTTTTAACCTTGGGGTTGGAACACCAGCAATCAGGCATTCATGTACTCGAGACAAAGCATCCACATTCCCCATTTGAACGCCAGGGCGATGCTTTACTGTGAAGTTGAATTCCTGTAGGGCCAGGAACCACCTATTTACTCTTCTATTTGTCTCCTTGTTTTGAGCCATCCACTTTAACGGAGCGTGATCCGTAACCATGTCAAAGTGCCTACCTAGCAGATAGTACCGAAGGGAATCTAGAGCCCACTTCACCGCTAAACACTCCTTTTCAACCGTGGCGTAATTTACCTCATGGGACTTCAACTTCCTGCTGAGGTAAATGACTGGGTGCTCTTCCCCGTTCCAGACCTGGGACAATACTGCTCCTAACCCCACATCTGACGCATCACTTTGTACGACAAAGTCTTTAGAGAAGTCGGGTGAGTACAACACTGGCTGGCTACATAAGGCTTGTTTCAAGAATTGGAACGCTGCCTCAGCCTCGGGGGTCCATTTAATCATGACCGACCCTTTCCCTTTCGTCAGGTTGGTTAGGGGCACAGCCTTAGAAGCAAAGTGGGGAATGAAGCGCCGATAATAACCCGCGATTCCCAGAAAGGCTCGTACCTGCTTCTTGCTGTTGGGACGTGGCCAACTCTGGATGGCCTCGACTTTGTTGAGTTGGGGTTTTATTACTCCCCTGCCAATGGTGTACCCAAGATATTTGGCCTCCTCCTGCCCAATGGTACACTTCTTGGGGTTAGCCGTAAACCCCGCTTCCCGGATAGAGTCTAGGACTGCTTGCACTTTTGGCAGATGTGAGGCCCAATCTGTGCTATGGACAATTACGTCATCCAGGTAAGCCGCAGCATACTTCCGATGGGGCCTCAGTATCTGGTCCATTTTCCGCTGGAATGTGGCCGGCGCATTCTGTAACCCGAACGGCATTCTCTTATATTGGAACGCCCCGTCTGGGGTTACAAATGCGGTTTTCTCTTTGGCCGACTTGGCCAGGGGAATTTGCCAATACCCTTTTGTGAGGTCAAGAGTCGTCATGTATCGGGCTGTTCCCAGCCGGTCGATCAACTCATCTATACGTGGCATGGGGTAGGTGTCAAATTTTGTAACTTTGTTCAACTGACGAAAATCGTTACAAAATCGCCAGCTCCCATCCGGTTTAGGCACCAACACAATGGGACTAGACCAATCACTTTGGGACTCCTCTATCACCCCTAAGTTCAGCATTTTCTGTACTTCCTCCTGTATTGCCTCCCGTCGGGCCTCTGGGATCCGATAGGGTTTTAACTTCACCCTTTCACCGGGCGGGGTAATAATATCATGCTCTACCCCAGATGTTTGTCCCGGCAGCTCAGAGAACACCTCCTTGTTGCGAAGCACAAACTCCTTAACCTCCTGTTGTTGGGGTTGTGACAAGGTGGCTGCTATTCCAACCTCCGGAATCACGCAACCAGTTTGAGCTGGTGACCAAGTTTCTGCGACTAGGGACTCTCTATTAGACTTGTGCACAATGGAAAAATTCGTTCCGTTTCGGTTCGTTTCTTTCCGGTCCTGTTGATTCGTAATCATTCGTAATTTTGCTAGACGGGATTTTTCGTGTTCGGACTCATTCGTATTTTTGCAAGCGACATTTTTCGTTGAATTTTTTGTTGCTTTATAATTCGTACTTTCGGTAGAGTACGTTGTTTTTCGTTGATTCTGGACACAACTCCTACTTTCGTAACTTTTTTTGGGTTCGTTGATTCGTAATTTTCCGTGTCTCTCTCACAACGACGCTGCCTATTATGCCTAATGTGCTTCGAATGGATTTGTACTTTTCTAAATACATTGCGGTTATTTGTAACGATTCGAAATCTCGTATTTTACTTTCGTTTTTTACATGCGGCTATAGCCTCCGCCCCTGTACACCATTTTGAGAGGGTTCAGCACGGTGAGGGAGAAGCAGAGAGCAGAGCAGAGTGTTATTGTGCTTCGAATGGATTCGAAATCTCGTATTTTACTTTCGTTTTTTACATGCGGCTATAACCTCCGCCCCTGTACACCATTTTGAGAGGGAGTTCAGCACGGTGTGGGAGAAGCAGAGAGCAGAGCAGAGTGAGTGTTATTGTGCTTCGTATGGATTCGTACATTCGTAACTTTTTCATAACGAATTATGCCGAAGACATTCGGGCATTCGCTATTTGCGGTATAATTTATTTCGGATTCGGTCTTATTCGTAATTGCTTTGTTCGGAAATTCGAATGCTTCCGAATGTCCGAAAGTTGCTAAATTCGGACGAATTTCAATTCGTTACGAAACGAATTGCACAAGCCTACTCTCTATCCCTCCAGGCTTTCAACAGATTAACGTGATAGATCTGTTCGGGCTTTCGCCTTCCTGGTTTTCTGACCTTGTAATTCACTTCGCTCACTTTTTCCATTATCTCGTAGGGGCCTTGCCATTTGGCAAGGAATTTACTTTCAACCGTAGGGACAAGTACCAATATCCTATCCCCCGGGGAAAAGGTACGGGTCTTGGCTCCACGGTTGTACACTCTCTGCTGTGCCAACTGCGCTTGGGCCAAATGTTCCTTCACAATGGGCATTACCTGTGCAATTCGATCTTGCATCAGGGCGACATGCTCAATCACACTCCTGTGGGGAGAACTCTCACTTTCCCAAGTTTCCTTGGCAATATCCAACAGCCCTCTTGGGTGTCTCCCATACAGTAACTCAAAGGGGGAGAATCCCGTAGAGGATTGGGGCACCTCCCTAATAGCAAACATCAAATAAGGAAGTAGACAGTCCCAATCCTTTCCATCTCTATCCACCACTTTCTTCAACATTTGTTTTAGGGTTTTGTTGAATCTTTCAACCAGCCCATCGGTTTGGGGGTGATACACAGACGTACGCAATTGCGTCACTTTGAACAATTTACACAGCTCTTTCATAACCCGGGACATAAAGGGTGTACCTTGGTCCGTAAGCAGTTCTTTACAAATACCCACCCGGCTAAAAACAAGAGATAGCTCTTTGGCTATGGTTTTGGCCGAGGTATTTCGGAGAGGGATCGCTTCTGGATAACGGGTGGCATAGTCCATTATAACTAATATGTACTGGTGCCCCCTAGCGGACTTGATTATAGGACCTACCAAATCCATTGCGATCCTCTCAAACGGGACCTCAATGATGGGTAGAGGGACCAGCGGGCTACGGAAATGTGGCATCGGGGCCGACCTCTGACACACAGGGCAGGAGGAACAATAATTTTCTATGTCCTTCATCACCCCAGGCCAATAGAATCTCTGTAATACCCTCTCTAGGGTTTTCTCTGTCCCCAGATGACCTCCAAGAATGTGCCCATGGGCCAACTCCAACACCAACTTCCTGTAAGGTTTGGGCACCACAAGCTGCTCAACGGTTTCTTCTGCCCTTTTTGCCACCCGATACAGTAGGTCCTTCTCTACGCTGAAGTATGGGTAAGTGCAGGTATTATCTGGGTTCACTAACTCGCCATCTATTTCCACTACGTTTTCCCGTGCCTTTATTAGGGCGGGGTCTTTTAACTGTTCTGTGGCAAAATTTTCCCTGTGAACCTCAAGATCAGAAAACTCCACAGACGGTAGGTTTTCGTCTGAGGAGGTGGGCTCCTCTCCAGTTTCTTGAGTCTCGCCTGCCAATACTGACAAGGGAAATTCTGGAGAGTCCTCACCACTCTCAGAGGAGTTCTGGCTATCACCTTCCTGGTACATAGGGGCACCAGTGGGGGGCTCAGGATCATCCCACAGTTCCCAGAACTTCGGAAAATCCCTTCCCACAATGGCATCATGCGGTAATTGAGATACTAACCCCACTGGATGAGAGAGGGTACCTTTGGGGGTCTTGAAACACACTGTAGTCACTGGATACTCTCGGGTGTCCCCATGCACACAAATAACAGCTACCTTGCTATTCCCAGAGACCTCTGTTTTAATTAATTCAGCCTTTATCAGGGTCACAAGGCTACCTGAATCCAGTAATACCACAACATTTCTACCATTAATACACATTTTGCATAAATGTTTCTCAGTTCCCCGAATGGCAGTGCATGCGACTGTCGCACACAGCGACTGACGTCTGTCCGTCAGAAAGTCACATTGCATGGGTTCCTCCACAACCGGGCAATTTGCTGCAATATGTCCCGTTTGCCGGCAGCGGTAGCAAACAATCCTTTTGGCTGCCTCTTGAGCCCCCGACTTCCCAGGCTGTTCTCGCCAAACCCTGGGCAGAGCTCCCACCCTCTCACTCTCTCCACCCTCACCCCTTGGAATCATCTTATCCGCCCCTGGGGATGGTCTGGTCTTAGGGTGGAAAGTCCGAGAGTCTCTGGAAGAGGCCATCAGGTTCTCTGCAGCCAAGTATCTCTCTACACGATCCACAAGTTTACCGGCCGTTTCTGGGTCTCCATGGCTTACCCACTTTTGAATGGCGGTAGGAAGAGCTCTCAAGAAACGATCCATCACAACACGTTCCACAATCTCCGGTGCGGACAAAGTCTCTGGCTGTAGCCACTTCCTGCTCAGGTGAATGAGATCATACATTTGAGACCTGGGGGGTTTTCCAAGCTGGAAAGTCCAGTTATGCACACGCTGAGCCCGGACAGCCAGGGTGACACCCAGCCTTGCCAATATTTCAGCTTTTAGCATCACATAGTCTTTTGCTTGGTCAGGCTCTAGGTCATAGTAAGCTTTCTGCGATTCACCAGTTAACAGAGGAGCCACCAGTCCAGCCCACTGCTCCTCAGGCCACTTTTCTCTTTCAGCAGTCCTTTCAAATGTGGTCAAAAATACCTCTGGATCATCCTCTCCAGTCATTTTTGTCAATAAACGACTCACCCCAAAGGACGCGGTATTAGTGGGACGGCTTTCCTCACTGGTCTGCGGACGTTGCTGCATTACTGCTTCCATCTGTTGTTGTAGTCTCTGCTCTTGCTTCTGCAACAGGTCTATGAAGCGGGCCTCAGATTGCTGCTGGGCTTGTTGCTGGGCTGCGAAGCTCTTTTGCAAACCTGCATTTGTCTGCTGTTGATTGGCATTTGCTAGAGCCAGCTGTTTCAGTATCTCCTCCATGCTGGCTTAAAAAAAAACTGCCCGCATTCTCCACCAACTGTGAGGGGGTTAGCTCGGTAGCGGGTGTGTGTGACCCCCTGGATGGGCTCCCCACACAAAAACAGGCCCAGCAGACGGAGGTTGTGGTTTTCAAGATCAAAAGGTGCGGTTTATTTCTCTATTTACAGTGACAAAAACACAGCAAAGCAAAAAGAAACATAAACAAAATAAATCCTGGTCAGCTTGACCTCTGACTAAACATGCAGGTTTCCCTAACTAACAACTGGGATCAGCCTGGTGCTGTCCTAGTCCCTAAGTCCCTGGTTTAGTAAATGTCCAAACAAATAGCCACACAGGCTTTGTCTCACCGCACAGGGGTTCACTCTCCCTAGACAGTCCACACAGGTCTGGTTCCAGGCATGAGCAAACACCTAATGAAGCTGGGAGTTTTTATAGAGGCCTTAAACGAGCTGACAAGCTTCAGCTGGTCTCATCAACTCCCTGCCTGCACGACGCCCAGCACTCTCCCTAGAGGTATGAATCATCCATGAGCCCACTAGCCTCAGCTGGGCTTCATCAACTCTCTCCCTAGTTGTATAAGTCGGCATAAAGCCTGAATCTGGGAGAAATATACCTACCCCCCGGATGCAACCAGGTGACTTTACCTTCCTGCTGTCACACTACCTATAGTTTTCTGTCCCTAGAAAAAATGTTTTTTTAAAGCACACTATAGCACAAGGAGAATTCCCTCACTGTCCTTCCCTGTCCCTAGAAACAAGGATTCGCACAGTAAAACACACTGACACTCTCCCTACCTATAGTTTTCTGTCCCTAGAAAAAATGTTTTTTTAAAGCACACTATAGCACAAGGAGAATTTCACTCACTTTCCTTCTTTGTCCCTAGAAACAAGGATTATCACAGTGAAAGAAACTGACACTCTTCCTTCCTATAGTTTTCTGTCCCTAGAAAAAATGTTTTTTTAAAGCACACTATAGCACAAGGAGAATTCCCTCACTGTCCTTCCCTGTCCCTAGAAACAAGGATTCGCACAGTAAAACACACTGACACTCTCCCTACCTATAGTTTTCTGTCCCTAGAAAAATTTTTTTTTAAAGCACACTATAGCACAAGGAGAATTCCCTCACTGTCCTTCCCTGTCCCTAGAAACAAGGATTCGCACAGTAAAAGACACTGACACTCTCCCTACCTATAGTTTTCTGTCCCTAGAAAAAATGTTTTTTTAAAGCACACTATAGCACAAGGAGAATTTCACTCACTTTCCTTCTTTGTCCCTAGAAACAAGGATTATCACAGTGAAAGAAACTGACACTCTTCCTTCCTATAGTTTTCTGTCCCTAGAAAAAAATGTTTTTTTAAAGCACACTATAGCACAAGGAGAATTCCCTCACTGTCCTTCCCTGTCCCTAGAAACAAGGATTCGCACAGTAAAACACACTGACACTCTCCCTACCTATAGTTTTCTGTCCCTAGAAAAAATGTTTTTTTAAAGCACACTATAGCACAAGGAGAATTCCCTCACTGTCCTTCCCTGTCCCTAGAAACAAGGATTCACACAGTAAAACACACTGACACTCTCCCTACCTATAGTTTTCTGTCCCTAGAAAAAATGTTTTTTTAAAGCACACTATAGCACAAGGAGAATTCCCTCACTGTCCTTCCCTGTCCCTAGAAACAAGGATTCGCACAGTAAAACACACTGACACTCTCCCTACCTATAGTTTTCTGTCCCTAGAAAAAATGTTTTTTTAAAGCACACTATAGCACAAGGAGAATTTCACTCACTTTCCTTCTTTGTCCCTAGAAACAAGGATTATCACAGTGAAAGAAACTGACACTCTTCCTTCCTATAGTTTTCTGTCCCTAGAAAAAATGTTTTTTTAAAGCACACTATAGCACAAGGAGAATTCCCTCACTGTCCTTCCCTGTCCCTAGAAACAAGGATTCGCACAGTAAAACACACTGACACTCTCCCTACCTATAGTTTTCTGTCCCTAGAAAAAATGTTTTTTTAAAGCACACTATAGCACAAGGAGAATTCCCTCACTGTCCTTCCCTGTCCCTAGAAACAAGGATTCGCACAGTAAAACACACTGACACTCTCCCTACCTATAGTTTTCTGTCCCTAGAAAAAATGTTTTTTTAAAGCACACTATAGCACAAGGAGAATTCCCTCACTGTCCTTCCCTGTCCCTAGAAACAAGGATTCGCACAGTAAAACACACTGACACTCTCCCTACCTATAGTTTTCTGTCCCTAGAAAAAATGTTTTTTTAAAGCACACTATAGCACAAGGAGAATTCCCTCACTGTCCTTCCCTGTCCCTAGAAACAAGGATTCGCACAGTAAAAGACACTGACACTCTCCCTACCTATAGTTTTCTGTCCCTAGAAAATTTTTTTTTTAAAGCACACTATAGCACAAGGAGAATTTCACTCACTTTCCTTCTTTGTCCCTAGAAACAAGGATTATCACAGTGAAAGAAACTGACACTCTCCCTACCTATAGTTTTCTGTCCCTAGAAAAAATGTTTTTTTAAAGCACACTATAGCACAAGGAGAATTTCACTCACTTTCCTTCTTTGTCCCTAGAAACAAGGATTATCACAGTGAAAGAAACTGACACTCTTCCTTCCTATAGTTTTCTGTCCCTAGAAAAAAATGTTTTTTTAAAGCACACTATAGCACAAGGAGAATTCCCTCACTGTCCTTCCCTGTCCCTAGAAACAAGGATTTGCACAGTAAAACACACTGACACTCTCCCTACCTATAGTTTTCTGTCCCTAGAAAAAATGTTTTTTTAAAGCACACTATAGCACAAGGAGAATTCCCTCACTGTCCTTCCCTGTCCCTAGAAACAAGGATTCGCACAGTAAAACACACTGACACTCTCCCTACCTATAGTTTTCTGTCCCTAGAAAAAAATGTTTTTTTAAAGCACACTATAGCACAAGGAGAATTTCACTCACTTTCCTTCTTTGTCCCTAGAAACAAGGATTATCACAGTGAAAGAAACTGACACTCTTCCTTCCTATAGTTTTCTGTCCCTAGAAAAAATGTTTTTTTAAAGCACACTATAGCACAAGGAGAATTCCCTCACTGTCCTTCCCTGTCCCTAGAAACAAGGATTCGCACAGTAAAACACACTGGCACTCTCCCTACCTAGAGTTTTCTGTCCCTAGAAAAAATGTTTTTTTAAAGCACACTATAGCACAAGGAGAATTCCCTCACTGTCCTTCCCTGTCCCTAGAAACAAGGATTCGCACAGTAAAACACACTGACACTCTCCCTACCTATAGTTTTCTGTCCCTAGAAAAAATGTTTTTTTAAAGCACACTATAGCACAAGGAGAATTCCCTCACTGTCCTTCCCTGTCCCTAGAAACAAGGATTCGCACAGTAAAACACACTGACACTCTCCCTACCTATAGTTTTCTGTCCCTAGAAAAAATGTTTTTTTAAAGCACACTATAGCACAAGGAGAATTTCACTCACTTTCCTTCTTTGTCCCTAGAAACAAGGATTATCACAGTGAAAGAAACTGACACTCTCCCTACCTATAGTTTTCTGTCCCTAGAAAAAATGTTTTTTTAAAGCACACTATAGCACAAGGAGAATTTCACTCACTTTCCTTCTTTGTCCCTAGAAACAAGGATTATCACAGTGAAAGAAACTGACACTCTTCCTTCCTATAGTTTTCTGTCCCTAGAAAAAATGTTTTTTTAAAGCACACTATAGCACAAGGAGAATTCCCTCACTGTCCTTCCCTGTCCCTAGAAACAAGGATTCGCACAGTAAAACACACTGACACTCTCCCTACCTATAGTTTTCTGTCCCTAGAAAAAATGTTTTTTTAAAGCACACTATAGCACAAGGAGAATTCCCTCACTGTCCTTCCCTGTCCCTAGAAACAAGGATTCGCACAGTAAAACACACTGACACTCTCCCTACCTATAGTTTTCTGTCCCTAGAAAAAATGTTTTTTTAAAGCACACTATAGCACAAGGAGAATTCCCTCACTGTCCTTCCCTGTCCCTAGAAACAAGGATTCGCACAGTAAAACACACTGACACTCTCCCTACCTATAGTTTTCTGTCCCTAGAAAAAATGTTTTTTTAAAGCACACTATAGCACAAGGAGAATTTCACTCACTTTCCTTCTTTGTCCCTAGAAACAAGGATTATCACAGTGAAAGAAACTGACACTCTCCCTACCTATAGTTTTCTGTCCCTAGAAAAAATGTTTTTTTAAAGCACACTATAGCACAAGGAGAATTCCCTCACTGTCCTTCCCTGTCCCTAGAAACAAGGATTCACACAGTAAAACACACTGACACTCTCCCTACCTATAGTTTTCTGTCCCTAGAAAAAATGTTTTTTTAAAGCACACTATAGCACAAGGAGAATTCCCTCACTGTCCTTCCCTGTCCCTAGAAACAAGGATTCGCACAGTAAAACACACTGACACTCTCCCTACCTATCCTTCTCTTTCCCTAAACTAAAGGAATCCAGGTTAAGCAAGAAAAAAATAAATGTCACTGTCCCTGCCTATGTTTCTCTTTCCCTGCTCCGGAACACACTACACTAGGCCGCCGTGCTGGCGGCCTTTTATAGTGTGGGGCGTGTACTAAACACCCTCAGCAATAATTGGCCACAGGCATCCTGCCTGTGGCCAATCATTGCTCTCCTCGCTGCCGGCGCTGTGATTGGCCAAGCATGTGGGGTCACAGTGCATGCTTGGCCAATCACAGCGCCTGGATGACACTGCGATGGCGTAGTGCATTGTGGGCCGTTCGCGTCACTCGAATTTGGCGCGAACGGCCCAAATCGTTCGATCTTCGTCGAACGATCGAACAGCCGATGTTCGAGTCGAACGTATGTTCGACTCGAACACCGAGCTCATCCCTATATACAACACAGGCACAGTGTTATACAGGTCTCGCAGATTTATTTTTCCTGCTAATTGTAATGTTGCAAGTTTAAAAAATCAGTAAAATACTTTATATGGTTGAAAGTATTCAGTTCAGGTGTTCCCAGTGAAGGTTACTATCAATCCTACGGCATACAAAGACGTTGTAAACAATTGCAGTGGCGTAGCGTGGGGGGTGCGGTAGAGGGCCGTGGCCCCGGGCGAAACATTTAGGGGGGCAAAATTCCGCACCAGTGTGTGTCACTACTGGCTGCCTCCTCCTAATTTAAATTTCCTGTGTCCCCGTGCTCTGGCAGCCATGTTCAGTCTCCGGCACCCTGTGATTGGGCGAATGGGGTCATGTGCAGAGGCGGGACTCCAGGAGCAAACACGATCATAGACAGGCCAGCCCCGCCACCGCCCCATACGCCCAATCACAGGGCACAAGAGAAATTGTGAGCCACCACTGTCTTCTTCTCCTCCTCCTCTCCTCCGGACCGATGGAGAACAAAGAAGAGAAGGTGAAACTCCCTCGTGATTGTGAGAGTAGAGTCATGTTGCTGGCCCCGGGGGGATGGACACGGTCTTGTGAGAGGGAGCAGAAGAGCAGTTAGAGTCACGTCGTGTAGTTGTCAGTATAAGAATACTGTAGGTAGGATAGTGTAGTGGTCAGTGTAGTAGTGGTCAGTATAGTGGACAGTGTAGTGGTCAGGATAGTGGACAGTGTAGTGGTCAGTATAGTGGACAGTGTAGTGGTCAGGATAGTGGACAGTGTAGTGTAGTGGTTAGGATAGTGGACAGTGTAGTGGTCAGGATAGTGGACAGTGTAGTGGTCAGTATAGTGGACAGTGTAGTGGTCAGTATAGTGAACAGTGTAGTGTACAATATAGTGGACAGTGTAGTGTAGTGGTCAGTATAGGAATCAGGTAGGTCAGTGTAGTGTGAAGTGTAGTGGTCGGTGTAGGAATCAGGCCAGTCAGTACTATTGAAGGAAGGTAAGGGACTCTGGGAGTGTAGTGGTCAGTGTAGTGGATAGTGTAATGGACAGTGTAGCGGACAGTGTAGTGGTCAGTGTAGTACAGTGTAGTGGGCAATATAGTGGTTAGTGTAGTGGAGTGGTCAGTGTAGTGTAGTGGACAGTGTAGTGGATAGTGTAATGGTCAGTGTAGTGTAGTGGACAGTGTAGTGTAGTGGTCAGTGTAGTGTAGTGTAGTGAACAATATAGTGGTCAGTGTAGTGTAGTGGACAGTATAGTGGACAGTGTAGTGTAGTGGACAGTATAGTGGTAAGTTTAGTGTAGTGATCAATATAGTGGTCAGTGTAGTGTAAAGTAGTGGACAGTATAGTGATCAGTGTAGAATAGTGGATATTGTAATGGTCAGTGTAGTGTAGTGGACAGTGTAGTGTAGTGTAGTGGTCAGTGTAGTGGACAGTGTAGTGGTCAGTGTAGTGGACAGTGTAGTGGACAGTGTAGTGGACAGTGTAGTGGACAGTGTAATGGTCAGTGTAGTGGACAGTGTAGTGATCAGTGTACTGTAGTGGTCAGTGTAGTGTAGTGGTCAGTATTGGAATTAGGTAGGTCAGTGTAGTGGTCGGTATAGGAATCAGGCTGGTCAGTACTATTGTAGGAAGGGAAGGGACTCAGTGTAGTGTAGTGGTCAATGTAGTGAACAGTGTATTGTAGCATAGTGGACAGTATAGTGGTCAGTGTTGTGGACAGTGTAGTGTAGTGGACAGTATAGTGGTCAGTGTAGTGTAGTGGACAGTATAGTGGTCAGTGTAGTGTAGTGTAGTGGTCAGTGTAGTGTAGTGGTCGGTGTAGGAATCAGGTAGGTCAGTGTAGTGGTCAGTGTAGAAACCAGGTAGGTCAGTAATATTGTAGGAAGGGAAGGGACTCAGGGAGTGCTAAAAGTCCACAGGTTAGGGGGCGCAAATTACTTGCCTTGCCCCGGGCGCTGACAACTCACGCTACACCACTGCACAATTGTGCTCTTCCAACCTTGTGGTACAGTTTGGTGAAGATACTTTTCTGTTCTAGCATGATTGCCCCCTGTGTAAAAAGGCTCTGCACACAGGGCTAGATATGTTCACTGCCGAAAAGTATGTTCATTTTAATTTTCGTTTCATTCTTTGGGTCATTCGTTATTATTGAAATTCGTTATTTTCAAAAAAAAAATAATAACTTTGGAAAAATTAGAATTCGGTATGTTCCATTTATATAGATTCGGCATTCGTAAAAAAAAATTATGAAAAAAAAAATTAAATGCGTAAATAAAAAAAAATGGATATTCGAAAATTCAGAAAATTGAAAATCCGAAAATTTAAAAATCCAAAAATGTGAAAATAACAAAAAATAACTAATAATAACTAACTATTGAATTATAGTTATTGGAATTTACTTTTAAATTTGGCTGTTTACGAATGTAATGAATACGAATTTATCCGAAGTAACTAATTATCCGAAAAACGGATGCCGCATCTAAATGAATAAAATTTAACGAATTAATAATAAAAAATAATAATAAAAAGTATTTATTATTATTATTTATTATTATTATTAATTTGTTACGTTCCATTGGTTTAGATGCGGCATTCGTTATTTTGGATAATTCCTAACTTCGGATAAATTTGTATTCACTAACAGCCAGATTTGAAAGGAAATTCCAATACCTATAATCCAAAGACTTTTCAAAAGAATGGAGGCTGTTTTAGCTATGGGTAGAACAGACATTCCAGAACATAAAATGTCATAGGAGTACACTGGCTGCAGTCCCTACGACTGACAGATCTAAGACTACCAAAGCCCTGAAGAAGAGAGCCTCAATTACTGAAACCTGTTGACTATACTTATGTCATAGACCAATTAAGTGATCATTGTTCTTAAACTGGCTGGAATATCCAAAAGTTTCTATTCACTAATGATGCTGGTCAACCATCTCAACAATCTCAACCCTACTGGACACCTTTGGAATGAATTGGAAAGCTGAATGTGAACCAGATCTTCTCGCCCAACATCAGTACCTAAACTCACATGTGGGCAAAAATTTCCCACAGATACTTAAAATTTTGTGGAAAGTCTCAGAAAAGTGGAGGCTGTTATAGCTGCAGTATGGGTAGAACAGACATTCCAGAACATAAAATGTCATATTAGTACACGGACTGTAGTACCCATGACCAACAGATCCTAAGAGGGGGAAGCCTCAATCCCCTGAAACATGTTGGCTAAACGTATGTCATACGTCAACAGGGCCGCCATCAGGGGGGTACAGGCAGTACACCTGTAAGGGGCCCGGAGGTCCCCAGGGGCCTGGATAGCAACCCCCTTTTTTTTCAATTTTTTTTTTAATGTATTTATTTATTTTTTGTAAGGGGCCCAGAGGTCCCCAGGGCCCCGGATGGAAACCCCCCCTTTTTATTCTTTTTAATAATTTTTTTTCTTTTCTTTTCTTTTTTTTTTTGTAAGGAGCCCAGAGGCCCCCAGAAGCCCGGAGGTCCCCAGGGCCCCGGATGGCAACCCCCCCTTTTTTTAATATATATATATATTTTTTTATAAAAATTTTTTGTAAGGGGCCTGACCTCACACGTGGGCTAAAATTCCCACAGACACCCTCCAAAATCTTGTGGAAAATCTTCCCAAAAGGTGGGGGGGGGTGTTATAGCTGCCAATGGAAAGCTAACTCTATATCAATGGCAATGGGTTTGGCATGAGATGTCCAACAGGTTAAACGAGAAAAGAAGAAGAGGGCGCACCAACCTTGAGTATGTTTTATTGAAAGTAAAGTTAAAAAACTACTCACAAACAGATGGAAAAAACTTGCGATATAAGTGACTCCAGATGACAGCAATTGGTCTAAAAACAACAGACTCCAGATGGTACCAGAGGAGATTTCGAAGGCCACTGCCGCCTGACGCGTTTCGTGTGGTCAGATGTCCACAAATTGTTGGGCATGTAGTATATGTAAAAATTAATAAAAAAAAAGTTCAAGACTGCAATTTAAAATGCTTGAATTGCAAAATGGAAAAAAGTCAGTCAAAAAGAACATTTACAAATAGAGGTCCTAGAGTTGAATCTTTAGTGAGGTACTTTCCAAGGAAGTTGGAAGATGAAAGCGCTGTCTTGAATAGGATTCATTTTTGGAGTTTCCTTTAAAGAACGCTTTCTTTGCATATGTAAGAATATTTAGAACAATAGAATTTTAGATTATCGTATATACTCGAGTATAAGTTTTTCAGCACATTTTTTTGTGCTGAAAATGCCCCCCCCCCCCCCCTCGGCTTATACTCGAGTCACCTTTTTGCACCCGATCTCCCGGATTTGGGGACCCGGTACCGGTCGGCCATAGGTCCCCTGGTCCCCAAACTTGGCACACATGTAGCCCCACTCTTCCTCTACAAGTGTGCAAAGTTTTTTGTCCAGGGGACCTACAGCCGAGGAGCACCGATTTTTCAAAGCCGGGCACCCCTTCCATAGACTCCCATGTTAAACGGTAATTTCTCCAGTGATTTTGGGTACCCGGTACTGGCCGGTTGTAGGTGCACTGGACCCGAAACCTAGCACACATGTAGCCCCATTTCTCCTGTACAAGTGTGCAAAGTTTGTTGTCTAAGGGATCTATGGTCGGGGAGTACCGATTTTTCAAAGACGGGCACTCCTTCCATAGACTCCCATGTTAAACGTCAGTCTAGTCATGGACACAGTGAGGCATGGGCACAGTGAGGCATGGGTACAGTGAGGCATGGGCACAGTGAGGCATGGGTACAGTGAGGCATGCACATGGACACAGTGAGGCATGCAGATGGACACCCTAGGCTTATACTCGAGTCAATACGTTTTCCCAGTTTTTTTGGTAAAATTAGGTGCCTCGGCTTATATTCGGGTCGGCTTATACTCGAGTATATACGGTACTTATTTTATACATGTACATTCCAAGATATCTATCTATCTATCTATCTATCTATCTATCTATCTATCTATCTATCTATCTATCTGTCTAACTATCTATCTTTCTATCTCTAGATACACATCTGCCTAGCTCTCATGCCAGCGATATTTAGTCAAAGGTCGTGTAATAATTAACAGACAAAGGGTTGGTGTTCAGGTTCCAGCGTGGCAGACAGAACAGAATGTGCGTTCTTGTTGCCTGGCAACTACATTTCATTTTTTTTTCCTTTCAGCCTCAATTGCAGCTTGTATATGATTCCTCATAGGAACCCAAGCTAGGAGGCTGAGGATAATTCCTGATTTCTGCCGGGGTCTATTTTATCACTACAGGAGTAGAAGTAAATTTGTTTTCTGGCAAAAGTCCCAAATTCTGCTTATGGCACAATTCGGAATTATATTTATTGTTGGTATTGTATTATTATTGAAGAAGAAAAAATAAAGCTGTACTACCCTTATGAATTAATTATAGTGATGATAAACCAAAATAAAATTGATAAACCAAGAAAATATATGATGAACCGAAAATTGGTGATAATCTGGTAGAAATCAATATGGATTGACCCATAGGGAACATCACATAATAGCCACACATATATGCACAAACATATTAATCAGTGACACAAATTAATGGAAAAGTTACCGTATTTATTGGCGTATAACACGCGCCGACGTATAACACGCACCCCAAGTTTAGGAGGGAAGTTTAAGGAAAAAAAACTTAAATTTAAATGCCCATCAATGCAGTGTCATTTGCAGCCTTGTCAGTGCAGCCTTGCCCCAGTGTCCATTGCAGCCTTGCCCCAGTGCAGCCTTGCCCCCAGTGTCCATTGCAGCCTTGCCCCCAGTGTCCATTGCAGCCTTGCCCCAGTGTCCATTGCAGCCTTGCCCCCAGTGTCCATTGCAGCCTTTCCCCAGTGTCCATTGCAGCCTTGCCCCCCGTGTCCATTGCAGCCTTGCCCCCAGTGTTCATTGCAGCCTTGCCCCCAGTGTTCATTGCAGCCTTGCCCCCAGTGTTCATTGCAGCCTTGCCCCCAGTGTCCATTGCAGCCTTGCCCCCAGTGTCCATTGCAGCCTTGCCCCCAGTGTCCATTGCAGCCTTGCCCCCAGTGTCCATTGCAGCCTTGC
Source organism: Rana muscosa (assembly GCA_029206835.1). Taxonomy (NCBI): domain Eukaryota; kingdom Metazoa; phylum Chordata; class Amphibia; order Anura; family Ranidae; genus Rana; species Rana muscosa. The sequence continues at coordinate 240,418,301 of CM055126.1, forward strand.
CCCCAGTGTCCATTGCAGCCTTGCCCCCAGTGTCCATTGCAGCCTTGCCCCCAGTGTCCATTGCAGCCTTTCCCCAGTGTCCATTGCAGCCTTGCCCCCAGTGTCCATTGCAGCCTTTCCCCAGTGTCCATTGCAGCCTTGCCCCCAGTGTCCATTGCAGCCTTGCCCCCAGTGTCCATTGCAGCCTTGCCCCCAGTGTCCATTGCAGCCTTGCCTCCAGTGTCCATTGCAGCCTTGCCCCCAGTTTCCATTGCAGCCTTGACCGAATTTAAAATTGGCGCCGCCGAGATCGCCGCCGAGACTGGGCGGAGCGGAGCAAACGCCGCCGAGATCGCAGGGACTGGGCGGAGCCGAGATACACATAGCCGAGTGTACTCTGCTCTTCTCGGCTCCGCTCAAAGTCACACCCAGTCCTGCCCTATGATGGACATAACACAGGTCCAATGGCGGGACTGGGCGTGACTGTGAGCGAAGCCGAGAAGAGCCGAGTACACTCGGCTATGTGTATCTCGGCGGCGATCGCTCCGCTCCGCTCACAGTCAGCGGGGATCGGCGTATAACACGCACCCACGATTTTCCCCTGATTTTAAGGGGAAAAGGGTGCGTGTCATACGCCGATAAATACGGTATATATATGAAGTGATAAAACAAAATAATGAAATCCTAGATTCTTAATGAATGTAAAACAGATAAAGAATAGTCCATAAGTGATGAGTGATAATATAGACTCCATAAAGCCAGAAAAATTGAGGTCCACAAGTTGAGATCAACTCAAATGGCAGTTGTCCACCAAAGAATTCGCGCACCACCACCGTAAAAATTACAGGCTTACCAGAGGCAAGCTTTTGACAAGCATGCGGCTATATCCCAGCCCGGGTCCTGTACCAGGAAGCAGCAAATGACTGAATTCAAGCACAGCTCTCCGTATGGTAGGTATTCCGGCTGGAGGCCCAGGTACACCAGTATTCCGAAAAACAAGAGGAACTCACATAGTGTGAACCAGTTTTAAAAGACTTATTTATTAAAAACAAAAGATCGCACTTACATGGTTAAAGAAATCACAAAGCGTTTAAGATAAAGCCGGCCGGCACACAGGCATACACCCGTCCACAGCGAGGGTAGCGTGATGGCGTCAGCACGTCCACGTCCCACGTACAGCCAGAGCTACAATGGAATGGTTTAGATCAAAGCATATTCATGTGTTAGAATGGTCCAGTCACAGTCCAGACCTAAATCACATTGAGAATCTGTGGCAAGACTTGAAAATTGCTGTTCACAGACGCTCTCCATCCAATCTGACAGAGCTTGAGATATTTTACAAAGAAGAATGAGGGAAAAATGTCCCTCTCTAGAGGTGCAAAGCTGGTAGAGACATCCCCAAAAAGACTTGCAGCTGTAATTGCAGAGAAAGGCAGTTCTACAAAGTATTGACTCCGGGGGGCGCCATACAAATGCCCCCCCCACACTTTTCACATATTTATTTGTATCATTTATCATTTTACGTCCACTTCACAATTATGTGCCACTTTGTGTTGGTCCATCACATAAAATCCCAATAAAATACATTTATGTTTTTGGTTGGAACATGGCAAAATGTGGAAAATTTCTAGGGGTATGAATACTTTTTCAAGGCACTGTATTTACGTATTTACTTGATTGATTTCTCTTCAAAACACAATAGAGTATATTGGCATCATAAAAACTACAAAAACAGTGGCAACCACCCCAACCTGTAACTACCTATTTGTCAAAGTTCCAGGCAGAAAAATGTGAGCAAGCTCAATATAAGAGCCCTACAGAAAGTTAGATAATACCTGTAGCACCTGTGAACAACTAAGGGCACACTAAAAACTTCTTCCTCGCACCTCGGCCATGCAGCTAATTGTTGTTCAAATATCATCATATTGTGCTCCTTGAAACAACCACAACGTCTTTTTTCAGAGCAGCCTGTATGTCTCTTGGGGTTACCTGTGGGGTTTTCTTTGTATCCTGAACAATTCTTCTGGCAGCTGTGGCTGAAATCTTTCTTAGTCAACCTGACTTGGTATTGGTATCAAGAGATCCCTGAATTTTCCACACCCTAATAAGCAGAGGCGTTGCTAGGGGGGTGCGGGGGGGGGGTGCGGTCCGCACCCGGGTGACACCCGCTAGAGGGGTGACAACCTCCCGACGGTGAGAAAAGCCCTGGTATTTTTTTTGTGTTTTCAGCTGACCCGTTCACCCCGCAGCCCGCTGGGCTGGAATAACACACCTCCAGCGCCGCGGCCACGCCTGGTGTGTGTGAGTGTGTCCTCCTTCTTCTTCTTCCTCCACCCTACCCTACTGAGCCAGCAAGCCTCAGCATGTCACATCTCACACTGCACTGCAGACATGATGATGTCACACACTACTAGTATCTCAGCCCGGGCGACGCGGCGGCTGCACGCTGTGACGCTGCCCTCCTCTCCTCTCCACACTCCAGCTGCCGCCCGACACCCAGATTCAGAACAGGTGCGAGAGGGGGGGTGTCCTGGTGTCCACAGCCGGCCCGAGCCCAGGGTGAGGTGTGTGTGTGTGTGTGTGGGGGGTTGGGTTGCCGTGGTACCGACATGCCACCAAAGAGCTGGTGTGGGACTCATAAGTGATTGAACAGTACTGAATGGCATATTCAAGGCTTTGGATATCTTTTTATATCCTTTTCTATCTATATAAAGTTTTATTACCTTTTTACTGTCAGGTACCTTCGGGTAGAGCCTGACGAGCAGAGGAAGGCCTCTTGTACAGCTCCAGTTCAGGGACCACTGAGTTTGCAACACCAGCCACAAGAGCACGGTGAGGTAGGAGTGCCTGCAATGTTCTCTGTAGCAGGAGAGCAGGTGTAGCAGCCAGCAGTGGTAGTGGAGCTGCGGTTGGTTGCTGTGGATGTAGGCACTTGTGGTGCAGGGGTGCTGTAGATGTAGGCAGGTTGCAGGTGCCGGGTACCGTGGTTGCAGGTATGTGGAGGCTGTAGCAAGGGGAGGAGACTGGTGCAAAGTTAGACAAGCCAGGTTATACACGGAAGATCAGGTACATCAGAGACATCAATACGAATGGTCAAGTTCATGCAGAGGTTTGGCAACAGAGAATACAGCAAGTAAGAGAGAATCAAGGTCAAGCAAGCCGAGGTCAGGAGTGGAGAGAATCAGAGTCAGGAAGTCGGGTCACAATCAGATCAAGGTCAGACACTGGAACAGGATACATAGGGAAAGCTTCAGATCAGACAGCAAGGCCCTAGTGCATCTGCCATCCCTATATACTGCATTTGGCGCCAATGCTAATGGGGTGCGCATGTGCGTGTTTGCGCACAGGCGTTCGCAGGATCGCGCGAACATGCCTGTCAAGAGGGATGTCATTGGAACTGTGCCCACGTATGCACAATGGCCTCTGCACATCTGCTGCGCTTATAGAGGAGCAGTAAATGTAGAGCTTTCCTTTATTTATTTTGCCCATAATGAGTGTGTTCTTTAGCTAAACCCCATAAATACAATCTATTAGGGTCTTTGTTCTTTGTACTTTAAATGCAATTTACAGCTGATAGTGGAATTTCCCACTTTGTACAGTAATTGGTCAGTGACTCACGTAATTTGCATTACAATTCAGCGGGATTCTTCAGGTGATACTTCATCACATCTGCTGTTTGCGATGCCTTCCTAATAGAGTGATTATGTTTTCCTTTGACGAGCATCAGGGAGCCGACCTTCAGGTCCAAGATAACAAGTACACCACTAAATATTTTACTTTACTGAAAAAACAATGGCAAAGGAACGGATGAAGGGAACTGGTGGGGATTTTGCAGCACCTTATAATCGACAATGTACCAACTGATTTCTGTATTTGTGTAGTGGTGATCCTCAAGAGTCCACACAGTGAAGCCAAAAGGGCAGGGTAGGGGCCTAAAGGAAGATCCAGGGTGCCCATCGGTAACATAAGAGGAGAGTTGGTAGAGCACTTATAATGTAATAATTATATCCAAAATTTTTTGCTTCAAGTGTTTTGGTTTAGATAGAAATAATGAACATAATAACTTACATTCGATGAGGTTGTGGTAACCCAGCTGGGTGGAACATACAACCTTCCGTGAGCACGAGTGGAGAATACTCCTGTCTCCATGCAGAATAAAGTTAGTCACTCTCAGTGTCATGGGGGTCCCGGTCCTCAGAGGAGACCTTAAGTGGTGAAAAAAAAACCCATCAGTAGTTCACAAATGGCAGAGGCACGTGTTGGGATGTGTATTGTAGTCTAAAGATGGATCAGAGTCATCAAATTCAAATCAAAATAAAGTTACTTGATGTTTGCCTATTAGGTACCTGGTGATGACTGAAATATTGTGGTGGTCTCTCTTGCACCTCCTGCCCAACACTCCTGAAGGTGGAGACAGAGGGCACGGAGTGGCAGGAGTGCCAGAGTAGCTGGCCAATGAAGTCCGCTCTAAGGTGGTTGAAGCTGGGGGTCGCAGTCCTAAGAACAGGATACTGAAGCAGCTGGACACCAGAGCAGGAGATGGTAGCAGAAACGGTATGCAGGCAGCGACTAGCGGCAGCCGGGTAACAAGAGACCAAGTCAGCAAGCAGAGCAAGTCCAGGAAGCAGGCCAAGGTCGGTAACAGTGGTCAGCAAAGTACAGAATCAGCAGGCAAAGAGGAGTCAAGTGAACTGGCCGAGGGAAGAGAGAGCAAACTGCGCTAAATACCTAAGTAAACAAAAAAGGCCCTAGGAAGAAATCAGATTGTGACGAAACACGCCGGGAAGAGGGACGTGCTGACGTCACCGCGCTGCACAAATCCCGGAAGGACGTGCATATACATTAGCCGGCGGGCTTATTTACACATGCTGTTTTATATGCTCTTATGAGTCAGTGCAATACTATATTTTTAATAAATGTTACATCGGTTTTTTTTATACAATGGCAAGTCTTTGGCCTTTTTGGGTCACATGCTGAGCCTACTTCTTGAATGAAATTGGCCATTTTGGATCCGTTATAAAGACTCAGACCACCAGCTTTGCTCCACCTAAGAGCGGCTCTCCTGACAGAGAGCTGTCATCCGACTCCCTGGTTGAGGACAAAGGCCCGGGCTGGGTATTAATCCACGAGCGCTATATCGCTTCCTATCTGGTTAACGTGCATTCTATGTGGTGGAGGTATTGCTATGTTATGTCCAGTGCCGTTTGAAGAAATTTGGGGGCCCCAAGCAGATTGAGAATTTGGGGCCCCCAAGCGAGGGGGGGTCCTACTGATTTATTTTAGAGAAGTGGGGGGGGGTGCTACACAATTTTTTTACTTTTTTTTTTTAATTCAGAAAAAAGGGGGGGTGCTAACGCGGGACATCGACGCCGATCGCGAGAGGGGGGCCGCCAATCGCGGGAGCGGGGCGCCAATCGCGGGAGGGGGGCCGCCAATATTGTGGGAGGGGGGCTGCCAATATCGTGGGAGGGGGGGCCGCCAATATCGTGGGAGGGGGGGCCGCCAATCACGGGGGGGGCGCCAATCGCGGGGCGGGGCGTCAATCGTGGAAGGAGGGGGCCGCCAATCGCGGGTGGGGGGGCCGCATATCGCGAGTGGAGGGGGCCGCCAATCGCGGGAGGGGGGCCGCCAATCGCGGGAGGAGGGGGCCGCCAAATCGCGGGAGGAGGGGGCCGCCAAATCGCGGGAGGAGGGGGCCACCAATCGTGGGAGGGGGGCCGCCAATCGCGGGAGGGGAGGCAGCTCTGTGGGGCCCCAGGCCAGCTGGGGGCCCCAAGCAGTTGCTTGGTTTGCCTGTCCTGTTCCGACGGCCCTGGTTATGTCTGTTCACCATTGACACTATTGCCTCTTTGCCTAGATGCAGGGCCGCTATCATGGGGGTACAGGCAGTACACCTGTAAGGGGCCCGGAGGTCCCCGGGGCCCCGGATGGTAACCTCCTTTTTTATGTATTTTTTATTAAAAAAAATTATTTTATTTATTTTTTACTTATTTTTATTTATTTTTTGTAAGGGGCCCAGAGGTCCCCAGAGGCCCGGAGGTCCCCAGGGCCCCGGATGGCAACCCCCTTTTTTTTATATAATTTTTTTTTTTTAAATATATTTTGTGTAAGGGGCCCCAAAATTCCTGATGGCGGCCCTGCCTAGATGTATTGGAATGTGTGCAATGTGCATGCGCCTGAATATGAGCATAAGGCCACACTGGTCTTCTGGTGCTGGGAATCTGGTTTACCTTAGATCTTCACATTGATATCTGTACCGTTTCCCATATCTACTTAAAGTGGACCATTCTTCCTCAAAGATAATCGGTGGAGCGTTATGCTCTGTATGCTGGTCCCAAATCACCTTGAAATCCTTTCTAAGGTCAAGCGTTTGGCTATAAATATTCCCCTCACTTCCTGGTAATGCGAGGTACTGGTGACATAGCCGTGGTCTCACGTATGCACCCTGGGAAGCCTATGTCAGCAGTGCCTTCTGGGGAGATCTCTTTTCTAAAGTGTGACAATTTATCACAAGATATGCGGCACTGATAGGCGGCACTGATGGGCACTGATAGGCTGAACTGATGGGCACTGATCTGCAGCACTGATGAGCTGAACTGATGGGCACTGATGGGTAGCACTGATTGGCACTGATGGGTAGCACTGATGAGCAACACTGATGAGCAGAGAACTGATGGGCACTGATAGGCAGTACTGATGGGGCTGCACCGATAAACAGTGCCCATATAAATCTGTGTAGATGTCCCCTGTCAGGATTGCCAGTTACCGGCTCTCCTCTCCTCACGCTAGGCCAGCACAATAACCAGCAACTTTGTTTACATTGTGATCATCTATGATTGGACACAGGTGATCATGTGGTAAAGGGCCTCTGTGATTGGCCCTTTACAACGGTCTGTGATCATCCATGTCCGAAAGACACAGCGATCACAGAGTGCGCTGCATGTGTCTCCCAAGGGGGCAGGTGAGGGGAGTGGTTCCGGAAGGACATCCATGGACACCCTCCCAGAACGACAGAGCCGCAATGTAACCATCTTTCGCCTATAGCTTGTTAAGGAAGTGGTTAATGGTGTCAGAAGATCTCATGCCGCGTACACACGACCATTTTTCTCGTCTGGAAAAATTACATTTTTTCTCTTTGACGAGAAAAACGATCGTCTGTGGGCTTTTGGTCATTTTTCACGATGAGAAAAACGCCATTAATCACGACGATAAAAATTAGAACATGCTCTAAATTTTCTCGTCGTGATTCACGGCATTTTTTTCCGTGGCAGTTTTCCCATAGGGAAACACTGCCGGGGAGCCCACACACGGTCGTTTTTCTCGACCAAGAGAAAAGATGACGGGAAAAGCGGCCGTGTGTAGGGGAACAAGCCGTTCCTCGTTTTTCCCGTCGATTTTCTCGACGGTGTTTTCACCGTCGAGAAAATCGATCGTGTGTACGCGGAATTAGAGCATGGGATCATGGGGGAGAAGAGGCTGCAGGGATCACCTAGACCAGTGATGGTGAACCTTGACACCCCAGACTGCAGGGTGCATGAGGATCATGGAAAATATAGTTCAAAAAAATCTTGGGTGCCAAGGTGTGCCATCACTGTTCTAGACATAAACGACCAGTTAACCCTTGCAGTGCAAAAGCAGCCCCATTGCAAGGGGAAATATTTAGACTTCCTGGGGTTCAGTTCTAAATCTAAATGATACAATATACAGTTGTGCTCATAAGTTTACATACCCTGGCAGAATTTATGAAACTTTTCTTTCACTCATGGTTAGTGTTTGGCTGAAGCCTTTTATTATTAATCAACTGTGTTTACTCTTTAAATCATAATGACAACAGAAACTACCCAAATGACCCTGATCAAAAGTTTACATACCCTGGTGATTTTGGCCTGATAACATGCACACAAGGTGACACAAAGGGGTTTGAATGGCTATTAAAAAGGTAACCATCCTCACCTGTGATCTGTGTGCTTGTAATTAGTGTGTGTGTATAAAAGGTCAATGAGTTTCTGGACTCCTGACAGACCCTTGCATCTTTCATCCAGTGCTGCACTGACTTTTCTGGATTCTGAGTCACTCACGGGGAAAGCAAAAGAAATGTCAATGGATCTGCGGGGAAAAGGTCATTGAACTGTATAAAACAGGAAAGGGATATAAAAAGGTATCCAAGGAATTGAGAATGCCAATCAGCAGTGTTCAAACTCTAATCAAGAAGTGGAAAATGAGGGGTTCTGGTGAAACCAAACCACGGTCAGGTAGACCAACTATGATTTCAACCACAACTGCCAGGAAAAGTGTTTGGGGTGCAAAGAAAAAGCCACAAATAACTTCAGGTGAAATACAGGACTCTCTGAAAACATGTGGTGTGGCTGTACAAGATGCGCAATAAGGAGGCACTTGAAGAAAGATGGGCTGCATGGTCGAGTCGCCAGAAGAAAGTCATTACTATGCAAATGCCACAAAGTATCCGGCTTACAATACGCCAAACAGCACAGAGACAAGCCTCAAACCTTCTGGCACAAAGTCATTTGGAGTGATGAGGCCAAAACTGAGCTTTTTGGCCACAACCATAAACGCTACATTTGGAGAGGAGTCAACAAGGCCTATGATGAAAGGTCCACCATCCCTACTGTGAAACACAGAGGTGGATCGCTGATGTTTTGGGGATGTGTGAGCTACAAAGGCACAGGAAATTTGGTCAAAACTGATGGCAAGATGAATGCAGAATGTAATCAAAAAATACTGGAGGAACATTTCATTCATCAGCTGGGAAGCTGCGCATGGGACGGACTTGGACATTCCAACATGACAATGATCCAAAACACAAGGCCAAGTCCACCTGTCATTGGCTACAGCAGAATAAAGTGAAGGTTCTGGAGGGACCATCTCAGTCTCCTGACCTCAATATCATTGAGCCCCTCTGGGGAGATCTCAAACGTGCCGTTCATGCAAGACAGCCCAAGAATTTACAGGAACTGGAGGCTTTTTGCCAAGAGGAATGGGCAGTTTTACCATCTGAGAAGATAAAGAGCCTCATGCACAAATACCACAAAAGTCTTCAAGCTGTCATTGATTTTAAAGAGGGCAATACACGGTATTAGGAACTGGGGTATGTAAACTTTTGATCAGGGTCATTTGGGTAGTTTCTGTTGTGATTATGATTTAACCACTTCCCTACCCAGCCATAGTAATATGACGTCCACAGATGGGATCTCCCATCCTGGGTGGACGTCATATGACGTCCTGGGTTTGAGGGGGGATATCTGAATGATGCCTGCAGCTAGAGGCATCATTCAGATATCCTTTTGTAGTGCCGGCGATTCTGTGCGCCATAAGAACGATCATAGTGGCGGTTCCACCGCTTGATCGTTCTTATAGGCGGCGGGGGGGACATCCCCCCCCGCCGCCATCCGGTGCTTCTCCGGGCTCTCCCGTGCCATTGGGGACCCGGAGAGAATCGTCTGGTGCAGGTGGTGGGTCACGTGACGAGCATAGAGATGACTGGTGACCAGATGGTCACCAGTCATCTCTATGATCGTCGGAGGCCCGGGCGCGATGTGATGACGTCACGCCCGGGTCCTCAGATGTAAACAAAGCCGCCATTGCGGCTAGTAAGTATGAGATCAGTGAAAAATTTTTCACGATCTCATGCTTTCCAGCCTGGAGGAGAGATGTGGGGTCTTATTGACCCCATATCTCTCCATAAAGAGGACCTGTCACACACATTTCTATTACAAGGGATGTTTACATTCCTTGTAATAGGAATAAAAGTGATAGAAAAAGAAAAAAAAAAAAAGGTAAAATAAATGTAAAAAAATAAATAAATAAGTAAAAATAAATAAATAAATAATAATAATAAAAAAATTAAAACGCCCCTGTCCCCGATAGCTCGCGATCAGAAGCGAATGTACACGTAAGTCCCGCCCACATATGTAAACGCCGTTTAAACCACATATGTGAGGTATCGCCGCGTGCGTTAGAGTGCGTGCAACAATTCTAGCACTAGACCTCCTCTGTAACTCTAACCTGGTAACCTGCAAAAAAAATTAAAGCGTCGCCTATGGAGATTTTTAAGTACCTAAGTTTGGCGCCATTCCATGAGTGTGCGCAATTTTAAAGCATGACATGTTAGGTATCTATTTACTCAGCGTAACATCATCTTTCATATTTTCCCCAAAAAATTGGGCTAACTTTACTGTTTTGTTATTTTTTAATTCATAAAACCATTTTTTTTAAAAAATACCGTGCAAGAAAGTTGCAATGACCGTCATTTTATTCCCTAGGGTGTCTGCTAAAAAAACATATATAATGGGGGCGGAGCTAGCCGGAGACTGAGGAGGACATGCTGTAGCTGAGCTCCGGTACCAGCGGCACTTCAACGGCTTGAAACGGACAATCCAGGCACCAATAAGTTGCCCAAATACAGCGTTTCAGCTCCCGCTGACCCGACAAACCGTCATACAACATGACAAGACGCAAGAAGGAGGGGAACCGGCCGACCAAACTCACGGCGTTCTTCTCTATGGGGCCTAAGCAAGATGGCGCCGGCTCATCCTCCACACCTGTACAAAGCTCTTCCCAGCGCTCGTCTCAGAAGGGCATGAGCATGAAAAGAAGCAGCCCACCGAGGAACCCACACTCCCCACTAGCTACCCCTTCATCTGGGAGCCCGGAAAAGGCGAGATGCCGGCTGGATGCAGCGGATGCTGGACATGAGGTGAGCTCTCCCATAGATTCAGGGGATGAAACCAGAGACTTACCAGACTCCATTGACACATTCCCCACAAACGATAAACCTGTCTTAGATACAGTTTTGAAAGAGATGTTGGTGTCTCTCAGGAGCTCACTCCAGTCAGACATGGTATCATGCGTACACAAGTTTGGCACAGAACTGAGACATGTGGCTGAAAGGGTCTCTCACATAGAGAACAAGATGGAGGAGTATGCTTCCACTGTCAATGACCTGGTTGATGCTAGTGAGAAGTCAGAGGATGATATGGAGTCAGTGAAAGCTAAGATGGCAGAAATGGAAGATAGATCCAGAAGGAATAATGTGAAGATAAGAGGGATCCCTGAATCAGTTAAAAATCAGGAGCTGCGTAGCTATGCTGCACAACTGTTCGCTGCAGTTTTGCCAGACCTGTCTGCTCTGGACTTCACTGTAGATAGGATCCATAGGCTCCCGAAGCCCACATACCTCTCTGATGCTATACCTAGGGATGTGATCCTTAGATTACATTTTTATCACACCAAAGAACAACTGATGGCAGTGTCACGTCAAAAAGGACAGATCCCGGCTCCTTACTCTGACCTCCAGTTCTATGCGGATTTATCGCAGTACACGCTCCAAAAACGCAGAAATCTCAATACCATCACGAAGGCCCTCAGAAATCACAAACTGACCTATAAATGGGGCTTCCCGACCAAGCTGATAGTCACAAAAGATGACAAGGACTATATTGTGGACTCCCTGGCCAAAGGAATGTCACTGCTACACTCCTGGGGAATTGTCCCTGATAATCAACCACAACCTCAGCGGGGACCCCCACCCACATCAAAAAACCTAGAACCTGAATGGCGCACTGTTGACCGTAGAAATGCTCGTTCTCACAACTAAACTGGATTGCACTCTGAAGATTGCATAGAGTGCCTGTTGGAATGGATCGGATTCCTGTTCCGAACTTTCTCCTTTTCCCCACCTACCGCTTGAGTGATAATGAGTCACACACTTATGCACTCTGTTACTTGGCCAGTTGCCATTGTTATTTTTTTTTCTCTCTTTCATGTTTCTCTTGAAATAACTCTCTTTTGCCCTAATAGCCTGAAGTACGGCCTCACATACCTCGCTGAAAGAACATTAACCGAGTATGAGCATGAAAGACCTATCTCGCGCAGAGCACCTACAGGAATTAACCAGCGACTCCCACCATCTGTAAGTAACTTTATTACCCACACATGGCGGTACAGTTTATGTCTCTGAATACAAAGGGTCTTAATCACCCTGCCAAGCGGAGATCTCTGTGGAAGGAGGCCTTGCATCAACATTGTGACATTTTGTGTGTCCAGGAGACTCACTTTTTGCAGGACTCGCCTCCTAAATGCACACATCCCCTGTTTCCCCACGTCTATCAAGCTAATGCGCCCTCAAAGACAAGGGGAGTGATGATAGCAATAAGAGACACAGTCACTTTCCATCTACATGAAGCTATATGCGATCCTCAGGGTCGTTTCATAATATTGATATGTGACATTAATTCCGTCACCTACACAGTGGCGAATATATATGCACCGAATGTGAGACAATTCAAATTTTTTCACAGGATTGTGAAAAAGTAAGAAAGGTGCAGAGGGGAGGGGTGATTATTTGTGGGGACTTCAACATCACACCTGACCCGGATGTAGACTCCACCTCTTCACCAAAGAGGCGGCCCCAATCTCTGTTGAAGTCCCTACAAAACCATAACCTATATGACTCTTGGAGATGCTTAAACGCAAACGAAAGAGACTATACCTTTTTCTCTAATTGTCATGGGTCCTATAGTAGAATTGACTTATTTTTGGTTGACAGATGGGTACTGATGAAATGTAAGTCGGTTAAAATCAATTGTATCACATGGTCGGACCATGCCTCGATATGCTTAACAATAGGGAACACTTCCTCTCAAAAATCCACTTATCTATGGAGAGCCAATCATCGCCTACTGCAGGAAGGTCCGATCAGGTCATACATCCAGGTAAAAATGAGTGAATACTTTGACGTAAATCAAGGTTCAGTGACAAACCCTTTTATTCTATGGAACGCACACAAGGCGGTGATGAGGGGGGTGATGATGCAGCAGGGGGCGAGATACAAGAGGGAAATGTAGCAGCAAACCGTGCAACTGCTATCCAAAATTGAAGACATAGATAGACGAAACAAAGCTAATCCATCCCACATATTGTCTGACCAAGTAACACAACTTCGCACAGAACTACGACTAAAATTCCTTGACGATTTTGAAAAGACCTCTAGGAGGTTGAAACTGGCATACTACACCAGCGGAAATAGAGCAGGCAAATTGCTTGCCAACAAACTAAAGGGTCACAGAACTAGAACCCAAATCTCCCATATTCTACAACCAAAAACGCAGGTCAAGCAAACTCACCCCCAAGCAATAGCTGACGCATTTAGCCAATACTATAGCTCATTATATAACCTAAAAGACGATCTTGACACACCACAGCCGACAAAAGAGGCTATCGACACATTCTTAGACAAACTCAATTTCCCCAAACTTACACAGGAACACCTCCAGAGCCTTAACTCTCCCATATCGGAACTAGAGGTGAAACAGACGATCCAGGCTCTCCCCGCTAACAAATCGCCCGGCCCAGATGGTTTTACAGGGGAATACTACAAGACGTTTCAGGACATTCTTTGCCCACATCTCACCAAAACATTCAATTTAGCTGCTGCATCTTCCTCTTTCCCTCCTGAAATGCTAACTGCTACAATCATAGCTTTGCCTAAACCAGGGAAATCTCCAGATGTGCCACAAAACTTTAGACCAATATCATTACTGAATAATGATGTCAAGATATATGCCAAGCTTATAGCTACTAGATTGGTGGATATCCTACCTGACATCGTGGATATGGACCAGTCTGGATTCACTAAGGGGAGACAAACAGCTGATGCCACTAGGCGTCTGGTGAACCTAATACACATTGCTAAGAGGAGGGGAACGCCTTCTCTGCTCCTCTCGCTGGATGCGGAGAAGGCGTTCGATAGAATTCATTGGGGATACCTTACAGAGGTGCTGAGCAGGTTTGGTTTTGGGGGCCTCATAATTTCTGCAATAAACGCGTTATACACACTTCCTTCAGCTCAGGTTTACATTGCAGGTGCTCTGTCAACTCCCTTTGACATAACAAATGGCACGCGCCAAGGGTGCCCATTATCGCCGCTCATTTTTAACTTGTTAATGGAACCTCTGGCCATGTACGTGAGAGGACACCCCCAAATAGCAGGTTTGCAAGTGGGTAACAGGAAACATGTCATTAGTTTATTTGCCGACGACATAATTTTGTTCTTAACTAAGGTAGAAGACTCCCTGGCCAATGTTCACAATGCACTACAGACCTTCTCATTAATTTCCTACTATAAGGTGAACGAAACAAAATCCTATCTGATGGGATTAGGCTTAGCTCCAGAAAATAAAACAGAACTACAGACCAAGTACCCTTATGTGTGGTCAGATGGAGGTTTAGGATATCTGGGCATAACATTAACTAAGGATACAGCTGAACTAATCAATGCTAACTACACTCCATTCCTGAACTCCTTTAGAAACAAATTGAACAAAATTACTCACTCTGAATTGTCCTGGCTGGGTAGATTGGCGGCCTTCAAAATGATGGTCTTACCTCAGCTGCTATATTTGTTCAGGACTCTCCCGATACCTCTGCCTGGTGCGTACTTTGCCTCCCTTCAATCGATCCTGAACAACTATTTGTGGCAGGGGAGGAGGGCGAGGTGCGCGTTTGGCAAACTGGTGAGGAATGGAGCGGCGGGGGGCATAGGCCATGTTGTACTGCAGGATTATTATTTTGCTTCAATATTAGCCCAGATTAAAGTCTGGCTAAGACCTAACTGCATCCACTTATGGAAAAAACTAGAAGCCACACAAATACAGACAGACAACTTGGCTGATTTTCTGATGACAGCTCGTCATTGCAAATCTCTTGATAGGAATCTATCGCCACCCATACTAGCTTCACTGAGGGCATGGGCCCATCTTTGTACAGCACAATCATGGGAGGAAGAGCTGATCCCCCTGAACCTTAACATACTGGCGGTCCGCCACATTATCCCAGATATAAATCTTAACACATGGAATTTACAGGGTATTCAACATTTGGAAGATATAATCACTCACTCCAAAATTAAACCATTTCACTTACTACGACAAGAATTTAGCCTGCCACTGAGGGAGCATTATAGGTATATTCAACTAACTCAAGTAATAAGGAAGATCCCTACTCTGTTTACCCAACTTCCAAAGAAATTAACTGATTTTTACCAACAAGACACAAAAGGCTCAAAAGGTATATCAATCATTTACAGGGCGCTACAGAGCAAGGACATCTTAATTAAAACCCCAAACATTTTGGCATGGGAAAAAGACATTGGTCTGACATTCACTGCTAAAAAGTGGGAGAGGGCTATCAAACTTCACTTAACTGCTACCAAGAGTACAAATTTGTGGGAAATGCACCAGAAAATCTTGCTTCGATGGTACCTTACCCCACATAGATTGTCAAAAATTTTCCCAGGCACTTCCTCAGGGTGCTGGAGATTATGTGGAGAGAGGGGTACACTGTTCCACATATTGTGGTCATGCCCGAAGGTTAAACCTTTGTGGATGCAGATTGAGAGACTAATACGAACTATTTCACATATCACTTTACCCTTACGCTCCGAAATGGCCATACTCTCTTTGGAGTTGGACTCTGTACCTGTGGCACTTAGGACTGTATCAGCACATATATTAATGGCCACACGCCTAACTCTACTTAGACACTGGAAGAACATTGAAGCCCCAAAATTCCCAGAAGTTATAACTACTGTACAAACACATAGTACATATGAAACTCTCCATGCTTCAGCAAGAGGGCAATTTGACAAGATATCCAAGTTATGGGCTCCTTGGCAAGACTGGTATAACAAGCAAATAAACTAATGCAAGCTAACTAGGGCATACGTTACAACTTTAGTTAAGCTTAAAGTTATTTCATATGTTTGATTTTATTTTCTTTTATCCTTTTTCTCTTTCTTGGTTCCTACTGATGTAGTTACAAGTAACATGATATTTCATAGGAGTAGGGGCACTTTGCACTACCAATACTATTATACAAAGGAGGGGACCTCAGGGAAGGTAGTAGGTTGATCACTGCAACCAAACAGAGAGATTGTTAGTGGTCGACCATAGTTTGTGGAAACCAACCATTGTCCCTCTCTCACCTAATAAAGGACTACTTAAGACGCTTAACGA
Organism: Rana muscosa; assembly: GCA_029206835.1. Lineage (NCBI taxonomy): Eukaryota > Metazoa > Chordata > Amphibia > Anura > Ranidae > Rana > Rana muscosa. Next base: position 240,434,311 of record CM055126.1, read on the forward strand.
ATTGACTAATACATCAGGGAACTGTGTTCCTCTTTAACTCAGTTCTAAATTATTTTGTATTATTTACTATATTATTTATATCTCTTTACTTTTTGTTTGCTAAAAAGTCTTTATCCTATGTATGCTTTAAACTTTCAATAAAAATTATTGATATAAAAAAAAAACAAAAAAAACATATATAATGTTTGGGGGTTCTGAGTAATTTTCTAGCAAAAGAATGATGATTTGTACATGTAGAAGAGAAGTGCTAGAATAGGCCCGGTATGGAAGTGGTATAAAAAGCCCGGTATGGAAGTGGTTAAACAGATTAAACGCAGTTAATTCATAATAAATGGCCTCAGCCAAACACTAACCATGAGAGAGAGAAACGTTTTTGTGTCATTCATATTCTCTGAAAAATGGCCAAGAAATTCATAAATTCTGCCAGGGTATGTAAACTTATGAGCACAACTGTATCTAGGTGTGTTTTCGGTGGCATAGATAAATCTCAGAACTGGATGGTCATGTATTCAGATGTTTTTCTGTAGCTTTACAAAGCAACTTAGGCTGCTTTCACACTGAGGTGATTTGCAGGCGCTATTGCGCTAAAAATAGCGCCTGCAATGCGCCCTGAAAGAGCCTCTCCTTTGTATCCAGTGTGAAAGCCTGAGGGCTTTCACACTGGAGCGGTGCGCTGGCAGGAGGGTAAAAAAACTCCTGCCAGCCGCATCTTTGAGGCGCGGTAGGAGCGGTAAAAATACTGCTCCTATAGCACCCCTGCCCATTGAGATCAATGGGGCAGCGCCTCCAAAACGCCCGCAAAATGCCGCAAAGCGGCGTTTTTGCGGGCCGGCTTTAACCCTTTTTCGGCTGCTAGCGGGGGTTAAAATCACCCCGCTAACGCCCGCAAATTGTGGCAAACACAACGGTAAAACGGCGCTAAAAATAGCGGCGTTTTACTGCCAGCGCACCCTTCAGTGTGAAAGTAGCCTAATGCCGCGTACACACGATCGATTTTCTCGACGGTGAAAACACCGTTGAGAAAATCGACGGGAAAAACGAGGGAACGGCTTGGTCCCCTACACACGGCCGTTTTTCCCGACATTTTTTTTCTTGGTCGATAAAAACGACCGTGTGTGGGCTCCGTGGCAGTGTTTCCCTATGGGAAAACTGCAGCGGAAAAAAATGACGGGAATCACGACGAGAAAAATTAGAGCATGTTCTCATTTTTCTCGTCGTGATTAATGCCGTTTTTCCCGTCGGGAAAAATGACAAAAAGCCCACACACGGTCGTTTTTCTTGTTAAACGGGAAAAATGATCGTGTGTACGCGGCATAAGAATAAGAGCCAGGCTGGGTACAGCAGATTGAGAGATATTTGTAGATATCTGCAAATGGGTCTGATCCAGATAATGTCTGGCTTTACTTATCTCCAATTAGGAGATTAGGAAAACATATATATTTATTTGTTTCTGATTGTGTATTTTTACTTACATTACCGTATATACTCGAGTATAAGCCGACCGAATATAAGCCGAGGCACCAAATTTTACCACAAAAAACTGGGAAAACGTATTGACTCGAGTATAAGCCTAGGGTGTCCATCTGCATGCCTCACTGTGCCTCACTGTGTCCATGTGCATGCCTCACTGTGCCCATGCCTCACTGTGTCCATGCCTCACTGTGCCCATGCCTCACTGTGCCCAAGCCTCACTGTGCCAATGCTTCACTGTGCCTCACTGTGCCCATGACTAGACCGACGTTTAACATGAGTCTTTGGAAGGGGTGCCCAGCTTTGAAAAATCGGTGCTCCCCGGCTGTGGGTTTCTCAGACAAAAAACTTTGCACACTTATAGAGAATAAATAGAGCTACATGTGTGCCAAGTTTCAGATCCAGGGAACCTACAACCGGCCGGTACCGGGCCCCCAAACTCACTGGAGAAATTACAGTTTAACATGGGAGTCTATGGAAGGGATGCCCGGCTTTGAAAAATCGGTGCTCCCCGGCCGTAGGTCCCCCGGACAACAAACTTTGCACACTTGTATAGGAAGAGTGGGGCTACATGTGTGCCAAGTGTGCCGGTACTGGGTCCCCAAACTCACTGGAGAAATTACAGTTTAACATGGGAGTCTATGGAAGGGGTGCCCGGCTTTAAAAAATCGGTGCTCCCCGGCTGTAGGTCCCCCAGACAACAAACTTTGCACACTTGTAGAGGAAGAGTGGGGCTACATGTGTGCCAAGTGTGCTGGTACCGGGTCCCAAAAGTCCGGGAGATCAGGCGCAAAAAGTTGACTCAAGTATAAGCCGAGGGGGGCAAAAGAATGTGCTGAAAAACTCGGCTTATATTTGAGTATATACGGTAATTACTTTGTATTTATGAAATAAGACATTATGTTCTGCATATTTTGCAATGAACGGGCCGATCAACTACTGCACAGGTACTTATACAGCCGCAGTGATGCCTGGCTCCTCTTTGTGGCGCTCAAGCTCTGCACTGCGGTCAGCAGACGCCTGCTCTCAGCTGTTACTGATACTTCATACCTCAGCCATGTGGCTTTAATAAGGTCCTGACTCCTGAGATTTTCTGCAGTGGGGAGAAGAGGCGAATACCTTGCCATATTTATCTGCAAGTGATAATTAATATATCTGCCTATTATTTTCCTCAAGAAGAAAAAAATAATAATATGGATGAGATGTTTTGCTGGGATTTCAATAACAGTTACGATAAAGAAAAAAAAAAAAGTTGTAATATCTTCACAGAAGCTTTTTATTCCATTGAGGGTTATTGTCAAAAGTATTGGGACACCTGCCCTTACACGCACATGAACTTTACTGACCTCCCAGTCTTAGTCCCCCATACACACTATTAGATTTTCTGCAGATTTTTGTCTTCAGATTTACCAAAACCATATAATATGAGGTCAAGCCTTAAAGCGGTGTTCCGCCCACAAAAAATAAAAATTAACCACTTGTCCACCGCCCGCCGTCAAATGACCGCGGGAGGAAGACCCTCTTGTTCTGGGTGGACGTCATATGACGTCGCGCCTTCACAAGCCACTAGGGGGCGCGCCGTGTCACTGGGGACCTGGTGCGCGTGCCCGGCGGCTGCGCGGGCACCCGCGATTGCCCAGTAACTGAGCAGGACCGTGGATCTGTGTGTAAACACAGAGATCCACGTCTTGTCAGGGAGAGGAGACCGATGGTGTGTCCCTTGTACATAGGGACAACCATAGGTCCCCTCCCCCAGTCAGTCCCCTCCCCCCACAGTAAGAATCACTCCCAGGGAACACATTTAACCCCTTGATCGCCCCCTAGTGTTAACCCCTTCCCTGCCAGTCATATTTATACAGCAATCAATGCATTTTTAGAGCAGGGATCGCTGTATAAATGTGAATGGTCCATAAAATGTGTCAAAAGTGTCCGATGTGTCCGCCGCAATATCGCAGTCCTGATAAAAATCACCGATCGCCGCCATTACTAGTAAAAAATTTATAATAAAAATGCTATAAATCTATCCCCTATTTTGTAAACGCTATAACTTTTGCGCAAACCAATCAATATACGCTTATTGCGATTTTTTTTTACCAAAAATATGTAGAAGAATACGTATCGGCCTAAACTGAGGAAAAAAGTTGTTTAAAAAATAAAAAAAATGATATTTATTATAGCAAAAAGTAAAAAATATTGTGTTTTTTTTATCAAACTTGTCCCTCTTCTTTTGTTTATAGCACAATAAATAAAAACCCCAGAGGTTATCAAATACCACCAAAAGAAAGCTCTATTTGTGGGGAAAAAATGATAAAAATTTCATTTGGGTACAACGTTGCATGACCACGCAATTGTCATTCAAAGTGTGACAGCGCTGAAAGCTGAAAAATGGCCTGGGCAGGAAGGGGGTGAAAGTGCCCTGTAGGCAAGTGGTTATAAACCAGCAGCTACAGATACTGCATACGGCTTTTAATAACCTGTCGTGGAGTCCAGCGATGTCGGCACCAACAGCTGATGTTTCCATCAGCTGTCGGGTGCTGCCGCCGCCATTGCGGGTAAGGGAACCTGGCAGTGTAGCCTTTCAGCTTCACGCCAGGAACCCTACTGCACATGTGCGAGACTCTCCCCTACTGGGGAGGGAGGAGGGAGGAGGAGGGAGCCCCAGCCATGACATCAATATCTGTGGCTGAGGCTCCCGGAAGTGGGAAAGGATACCTGTCAAAGACAGGTATCCTGTCCACCCTCCCCCTCGAAAGGTGCCAATTGTGGCACCGGAGAGGGGGGGGGGGGAATCAGCTGAACGGAAGTTACACTTTAGGGTGGAGCTCCGCTTTAAGAGTTTCAATTTGTATGCGATCAGGCAGGCCCTCGCACTACATGGTTTTGGTAAATCTGAAGACAACAATCTGCGGAAAATCGAATAGTGTGAAAGGGGTTTTAGTCCGTAGGGTTCAATATTGAGTTGGCTCCGCCCTTTGCAGCTATAACACCTTCACCTCTTTTGGGAAGGATGTCCACAAGGTTTAGGAGTGTGTCTATGGGAATGTTTGACCATTCTTCCAGAAGAGCATTTGTGAGGTCAAGGGTGGGCCAACTCAATATTGAACCCTACAGACTAAGACTGTAATGCCATTAAGACAATAGGTACAGGAACTTCCCTCTCCTCAAAGTCATCCCTCCTACCCATCTCTGAGCACCATCCCTTGTCTCCGCCTCCCACCCATCTCTGAGCACCATCCCTTGTCTCCGCCCCACCACCTCCTAGTACCGGCCCTTTTAGAGAGTACAAAACCAAGAATACTTTTGTGGTATTTTATGGAATTTGTTAATGATAACAAGAAAGGCAGTACAACAGACCCCCTGCAGCCAGCAAAAATAGACCCTCAGCAACAATAGATCCCCCACAGCAACAACAGACCTTCCAGTAACAATAAACACCCCACAGCAACAACAGACCCTCCAGTAACATTAGATCTCAGTCAGCAACAGTAGATCCTACCCAGAAACAATATCCCAGACCCAACCCAGTAGCAACAGTTTCCCCCACAAGCAACAATAGACCCCCAGGAAAAAAATAATCCACCAGCAACAACAGATTTAGTAATGATAAAAATAAAGTCAGTAAAATAGATCCCCATAAGTCTACAAAAATAGACGCCTCAGCAACAATAGACACCCTAGGAACAAAATACCCCCCCCAGCAACAACAGATCTCCCACCAGCAACAATAGACACCCCCCCAACTGTCGATGCCACAGCAACAATAATTCCCCCTCCAGCAACGCGAGACCCCCTGCAAAATAGACCCCACAAAAGTAGATCCCTCCAACATCATTAGCCTCCACATCAACACTAAATCCCCAGCAGTGATTATAAATCCCCCATTAGCCACCAACCATCAATGGACCCTCGGGCACATCTCAGCTCCCCTTGCCAGTACATACATTCAGTGCTGGAGGTGCTGAAATTGCATATCGTTGCATTCCCACTGAAAATCCCTGTTCCCACCTATAGGTTTCAGGTGTCTTTTGTCAAGTGACTTTGCAGGTACTCTTTGTTTAGAGTGGTGCCATGTGAAGACATGATGTTGGTCTCTGCAGCATTCCTTGACACCCTGGGCTCTCAAGAAGTGGGTTGAATGACACAGGGTGTCATTCAACCTGAAATAGGTCCGACCCTTGATTGTTGGGTTGGTGAGTCTGTCGGGGACCGCGGTGGAGATCTGGTGTGGGTAGCAGTGATGATGGGTACTTATGGGTGGCACTGATAGGCGACACTGCTGGGCACTGTTGGGCACTGATGGGCATTGATACATGGCACTGATGGGCGCTGACATGCAGCACTGATATGTGGCACTGATGCATATCCCTGGTGGCACTAGCAGTGGTAGGCATTGTGGGTGGGCACAGATTGGCAGCTACCTGGGCATTAATTGGCAGCTGGCTGGGCACAGATTGGCATTGCCTGGTGGTCTAGGGGGGTATACCTGGTGGTCCAGTGGGGTGGCCATCTTGGTGGTCCTGGGCGGCTTCCCTGGTGGTCCTGGGAGGGATCCGAGGGGGGGCTGCGTTGATAAACTATCAGCACAGAACCCCCCTGTCAGGAGAGCAGCCAATCGGCTCTCTTCTACTCGCGTCTGTCAGACGCGAATGAGGAAAAGCCGATCAGCAGATTTTCCTGTTTACATTGTGATCGGCCGTGATTGGACACGGCTGATGACGTGGTAAAGAGCCTCCGTCGGAGATCAGACTGACACACCGCACCACCGATCACCACGATGCATGCCCCCACGGGCGCGCGGCTGCTGTTATCCTGCAGGACGTCAATAGACGTCCAGTCAGGATAACAGAACCACTTCCTGGACGTCAATCTGCTATTAACGGGGCGCGAAGTGGTCTTAAACAGAATTCCATCGGAAAATCCGTCAGAGTTTATCCCGACGGAAAATCTGATCGTGTGTACAAGGCATTATTCCTCCAGTACCAACAGCAAACATCCAATGGGTATAAGCAGCAACAATAAATGAAAGGATTGTCACTGGCAGCAGCACTTTCTTCAAGGAGAAGCACCTCTAATAGAAATCAAAGAAAGAACAGAAGGTGCTTCTAAGTGCAGCACTCACACTGTTTAATTACAGCTGCTGGCCGGCTTATCTCCCCCTAGAGTAGGGTGACCACGTGTCCCGGTATGCCCGGGACAGTCCCGCATTTTGCAGGTCTGTCCCGGGTACTTTTATTCCAGGACAATACAGTGTCCCAGAATGAAACTGACACAGCCACCCCCCCCAGGCCGATCTGATGGCCCTAAAAATGGCCGCCACATCACCACTTTACTCACTGACAGTACTTGTCCTGGCCGGGAATGCCTGGAGGAGCACAATCCCGCCCCCTGCTTGTGGTCAATCACTGTGCTGTGATTTGTTACAGCACAAGCTGATTTTTGGGAAGGGGGGGTGTCCCTGAATGGTAGTTTGGAAATGTGGTCACCCTACCCTAGAGGCGCAGGACTAAGCAAGGACATTCTTATTCTGACATGCCTACTTAGGAGTCCTGCTAATCTTAGAAGACCCAGCATGGATCCTGTAAAGCACTGGCGATCTTAGAAATTCTGATATCCTGGAGGTCCTGGAATTAGTGGAGATCCTAGAAATCCTGGAAAACCCAGCCTGGGAACACAGGAATCCTACTAATCTTGGAAGACCCAGCATTGATTCTGTAAGCACTGGAGATCTTATAAATTCTAATATCCTGGAGGTCCTGGAGTTTGTGGAGATCCTAGGAATCCTGGAAGACCCAGCCTGGAGATCCCAGGAATCATGAAAATCCTGGAAAACGCAGCCTGGAGTTTGCAGGAATCATGGAAATCCTGGAAGACGCAGTATGGGTCATGTGAGTACTGGGGCTCCTAGGAGCCCCAGAAATACTGGAAGATCTGGTAGGGATCCTGAAAGTATTGTACCATCCTTATTAATTGCCAGCCAACGTACTGTGAATTTTATTTGTCACCTGAAAACTTTTGATGTGTCATAGCAGCAGCTTCGTCTTACTTATCTACCCTTCCAATATCAACAACCTTTTCTGCATGTCCCCATCCTGAAAGATCTGCCCAGACAACCTACCAGAGTGATGGCCTCACTTGTCCTGGTGTGGTAGGCTGTCTGATGAAGCCTTTGGTTCCTCAAACCCAAAATTATCTACAAGTACATGAACTTGTCTTACGAGCTAAGCACCCCCTTTAGAAAATACAGAGTACTGAACTCTTATGCCCTGTGCACACGACCGGATTGTCCGTCGGAATAAAGTCAGATGGTTTGTTCCTACGGAATTCCGCTCAAGCTGTCTGGCATACACATGGTCACACTAAAATCCGACCGTCAAGAACGCGGTGACGTACAACACTACGACGAGCTGAGAAAAATTAAGTTCAATGCTTCCGAGCATGCGTCGACTTGATTCTGAGTATGCGTGGATTTTCCAATAGAAATTTTTATCCGTCGGAAAAATAGAGAACATGTTCTGTATCTAAGTCCTTTTGGCTGTCCCATTTTTGCCGCATACTGCCCAAACGGGCCAACCTTGGTGAGTCATGTTTCTTGTTATGTTTTTCTATCATACTCCACAAATATCTGTATTATTTGTAGCTTAGCTACAATTGAATATAGTTTAAATATATTATCTTGAGATTATATATTGTTCCAGATGTTAGAGCTAGACACGCCTCCTGAAGAAGTGACTTGGTCACGAAACATGTCGAGGATTTGTTATTAGCCACATCAATGTTGTCTCCACATACCTGTTGAGTTTGTAATGATCTTAATCTTTGGTGTCTAGTCACTAGTGTGACTGTCAATTGTGTATTTGTGTATTTTTCTTTTTGTATACCTTTGTAATAAATTATAAATTTTTAGTAAAACAAGCGTTCCTTGTTTGGGTGCCGTAATAGTCCAACCACCATTGGTGATCAGGGCCTTATGTTGGAGTGACCCTTTATGCATCCCCTTCTCAACTCAGATATAAGGGTGAAGGCACCCACCCCTATCCTTGATTAAATAATGAGGCAATCGATTTCTATCTCTATCTACCGTATATACTCGAGTATAAGCCGACCCGAATATAAGCCGAGGCACCTAATTTTACCACAAAAAACTGGGAAAACGTATTGACTCGAGTATAAGCCTAGGGTGTCCATCTGCATGCCTCACTGTGTCCATGTGCATGCCTCACTGTGTCCATGCCTCACTGTGTCCATGCCTCACTGTGACCATGCCTCACTGTGCCCATGCCTCACTGTGCCTCACTTTGCCTCACTGTGTCCATGTGCATGCCTCACTGTGTCCATGTGCATGCCTCACTGTGTCCATGCCTCACTGTGTCCATGTGCATGCCTCACTGTGCCCAAGCCTCACTGTGCCCATGCCTCACTGTGCCCATGCCTCACTGTGCCCATGCTTCACTGTGCCTCACTGTGCCCATGCCTCACTGTGCCCATGCCTCACTGTGCCCATGCTTCACTGTGCCTCACTGTGCCCATGCCTCACTGTGTCCATGACTAGACCGACGTTTAACATGGGAGTCTATGGAAGGGGTGCCCGGGTTTGAAAAATCGGTGCTCTCCGGCCTTAGGTCCCCCAGACAACAAACTTTAGACACTTGTAGAAGAGAAATAGGGATATATGTGTGCCAAGCGCCGGGTCCAGGGGACCTACAACCGGCCAGTACCGGGTCCCCAAAATCACCGGAGAAATTACCGTTTAACATGGGAGTCTATGGAAGGGTTGCCCGGCTTTGAAAAATCCGTGCTCCCCTGCCGTAGGTCCCCTGGACAACAAACTTTGCACACTTGTAGAAGAAGAGTGGGGCTACATCTGTTCCAAGATTGGGGTCCAGAGGACCTACGGCTAACCGGTACCGCGTCCCCAAATTCCAGAAGATCAGGCGCAAAAACTTATACTCGAGTATAAGCCAAGGGGGGCATTTTCAGGACACAAAAAATGTGCTGAAAAACTCGGCTTATACTCGAGTATATACGGTAAATCCGTCGGAATTTCCGAAGGAAAAAGTCAGATGGGGCATACACAGGGTGGGAATATCAGATGAAAAGAGCCTGTCGGACTTTTTCCATCGTAAAATCCGGTCGTGTGTACAAGGCATTAGCATAAACTGTCAACATTGCTTTCTTGTAACCCAAAAAAAAAAAACGGTAGAATTATTGCAGGTAACCATATATTTTGTCTGACACTAATGAATTTCCTTAAAACTTTTCTTGTAGTTGTCTGTCACTTTACAGGAACGTGGCAATTTCCCCTTCATTGTGATTGAGCAGGTGACAAGGCTCTTGGCATATACAGTACAATAGAAAGTTTTGTCTCCGGGGCTGAATGTGGAAAACACCTCTTGACCATATTTAATGTGAATTTCCATGTGGAAAGTAGGACCTCTCCTCTATACTGGTTGATATAAATACACGAGAGGCGCCGTAATTATTTTGTATCAGAAAAGCGCCACTTGAGAGATAAGAGAAGTATTGGACGGCTATCATATATGATGAGAGTCTTCTTCCTAATTATATGGATAATAGAAGTGCGGGGAGTCATTTAGAAACATGGATGAATGTAATTACTTCACTTTATCATACACAGTCACTGATTGCCTGGGCTAAATATGCATGAAAGGAGCAATATCAAAATCTTACATTCCGCTAACTGTGAGCAGCTAATGCATGTAATAAGAATATTTAGCATAGATTTTTTTTTTTATCAAATGGCTTTATTTATATTTTTTGCTCCACATTTACATGCAGATAAAAATGATTTTCTTAAAATACACTCACTGGCCACTTTATTGGGTACATCTGTTCAATTGCTCGGTAACACAAATAGCTAATCAGCCAATCACATGGCAACAACTCAATGCATTTAGGTATCTAGTGTAAGGTGATCAGATTTTTAAAATGAAATCCGGGGACATATTTTTTTTTTTACTAGTAATGGCGGCAATCAGGGACACTCTGCCCATCGCCACCCGCCTCACAGCCTGTCAAGTCTTAAGTCTCGTACACAGGGCCATCATCAGGGGGGTACAAGCAGTATACCTGTAAGGGGCCAGGAGGTCCCCAGGGGCCCGGATGGCAACCCTCCTTCTTTTTTTTTTTATAATTTTTTTTTTTTTAAATACATTTTTTTTGTAAGGGGTTTAGAGGTCCCCAGGGCCCCGGTTGGCAACCCCCTCTTTTTTTTTGTTATAAAAAAAAATATGTATTTTTTTTTAATAAATTTTCTATTTTTTTTTGTAAGGGGCCCAGAGGTCCCCAGAGGCCCGGAGGTCCCCAGGGCCCCGGTTGGCAACCCTCTCTTTTTTTTGTTATAAAAAAAAAATATGTATTTTTTTTTTATAAATTTTCAATTTTTTTTTTGTAAGGGGCCCAGAGGTCCCCAGAGGCCCAGAGGTCCCCAGGGCCCCGGTTGCCAACCCCACTTTTTTTTTATAAAAAAAAATATAATTTTTTTCTTTTTGTTTGTAAGGGGCCCAGAGGTCCCCAGAGGCCCGGAGGTCCCCAGGGCCCCGGTTGGCAACCCCCCTTTTATATATATATATATAAAAAAAAATATATATATATATATTATAATTTTTTTATTTTATTTTTGTAAGGGACCCAGAGGTCCCCAGAGGCCCGGAGGTCCCCAGGGCCCCGGTTGGCAACCCCCCCCTTTTTTTGTTATAAAAAAAAATATGTATTTTTTTTTATAAATTTTCAATTTTTTTTTTGTAAGGGGCCCAGAGGTTCCCAGGGCCCCGGTTGCCAACCCCACTTTTTTTTTTATAAAAAAATATATATATATATATATTTTTTTATAAATTTTTTATTTTTGTTTGTAAGGTCCCCAGGGCCCCGGTTGGCAACCCCCCTTTTTTTATATATATAAAAAAAATATATATATATATATATATATATATGTGTATATATATATATATATATATATATATATATATATATATATATATATATTATAATTTTTTTTATTTTATTTTTGTAAGGGGCCCAGAGGTCCCCAGAGGCCCGGAGGTCCCCGGTTGGCAACCCCCCTTATATATATATATATATATTTTTTATACATTTGTTGTTTCTTTTTGTAAGGGTCCCCAGGGCCCCGGATGGCAACCCCCCCTTTTTTTGTTCTTTTGTTTTTTATTTGTTCGTCAGCACCCAAAGAACCCCCCCCCCCCGACCTCAACAATTCGCTGCGGCAGCACCCCCCCGCTCCTCAATTCGTGGCACCCCCCACTTCTCAATTTACAGTGGCAGCACCCCCCCCCCCGGTTCTCCTCTGCTCCAGGGGGCCCATGCCTGAAGCTGTGTAAGGGGCCCCAAAATTCCTGATGGTGGCCCTGCTCGTACACACGACCGGTTTTCTCTGCAAGAAATGACAAGAAAACTGTTGGGAGAGCTTCTTGCCGAGAAAACCGTTGGTGTGTATGGTTTCTCTCCGAGAAAACTGCCGGGAATCTCGACGAGAAAAATAGAGAACCTGCTCTCTATTTTCTCGTCAGGATTCTCGTTTTTCTCGGCGGGATTCTCGTCGGCCTGTTTCCTGACGAGAAAACCGGTCGTGTGTATGCTTTTCCAAATCTTAAAAAAACGTGAATGCTCAAAATCAAGTGATGAGACGGGAGCGCTCCTTCTGGTAAAACTAGCGTTCGTAATGGAGATAGCACATTCGTCACGCTGTAATGAACTGAAAGGACGAAGACTGAAAAGCGCGAATCGTCTCTCACCAAACTGTACTAACACGCGGTAACACGAGATCAGCAAAAGCAGCCCAAGGGGTGGCGCCATTGGAATCGAACTTCCCCTTTATACTGCCGTCGTACGTGTTGTACGTCATCACGTTTTACAACGACGAGATTTGGATTTGACAGTGTGTATGCAAGGAAAGCTTGACAAGAATCTCGTTGAGAAAAACAACAGGTTTTTTTACGACGAGATTCTCGGCCGTGTGTACGAGGCTTGACTCTCCGGGCCCCTACTGGGTGGGGAGCGGAGGAAGATCACTCTGCCAGGGAAGGCAAGGAGATGAGCAGGCAGGCGGCTGGCCAGGACTTGAGCCAAGGCAGAAGAACATGCGAGCGGAGCTGAACGGGCACCCGAAACTGAAGAAATATTCCCTCCGCTCCGACCAGCACATGATCATCAGAAAGGGGCACAGATAATGGAAAAAAAAAACACCCCCCTAAGCTAGTAGGAGCGGGGGTGTAATTCAGATTATTTTTTTTTTAATTCTGCACTGACTGTCTTTGAAATTTCCCCAGCCCCTGTTCAAATCCAATCCTGGGACAAAACCGGGGACAGACTTGGTCCGGGGACAGTGTCCTCAATCCGGGGACTGTCCCCGGAAACCGGGGATGTCTGGTCACCCTACTCTAGTGAAGACGACTTGCTGAAGTTCAAACTGAGCATCAGAATGGGGAAGAAAGGGGGATTTAAGTGACTTTGAACGTGGCATGGTTGTTGGTGCCAGACGGGCTGGTCTGAGTATTTCAAAAACTGCTGATCTACTGGAATTTTCACTCACAACCATCTATTGGGTTTACAGAGAATGGTGGCAAAAAAGAGAAAATATCCAGTGAGCGGCAATTGTGTGAAGGAAAATTCCTTGTTGAGATCAGAGGAGAATGGGCAGACTGGTTCCAGATGATAGAAAGGCAACAGTAACTCAGAAAAACACTTGTTACATTCAAGATATGCAGAATACCATCTCTGAACTCACAACACATCCAACCTTGAAGCAGATGGACTACAGCAGCAGAAGACCACACCGGGTGCCACTCCTCTCAGCTAAGAACAGGAAACTGAGGCTACAATTGGCACAGGATCACCAAAATTGGACAATAGAAGATTGGAAAAACGTTGCCGGGTCTGATGAGTCTGGATTTCAGCTGCAACATTCAGATGGTTGGGTCAGAATTTGGCATAAACAACATGCTGTTGTCCTGTCTTGGGGGGTGCGGGGGATATTTTCTTGGCACACTTTGGACCCCTTAGTACCAATTGAGTATTGTTTAAATGTCACGGCCTACCTGAGTATTGTTGCTGACCATGTCCATCCCTTTATGACTACAGTGTCCCCATCTTCTGATGGCTCCTTCCAGCAGGATAATGCACCATGTCACAAAGCTCCAATCATCTCACCACTGGACAATGAGGTCACTGTCCTCCAATGGCCTCCACACTCACCACATCTCATCCAATAGAGCCCCATTTGGAATGTGGATGAGTTGAGTTGAGTTGAGTTGAGTTGAGAGGTATTTTAATATAGCGCGGTCTTACCCCGAAGGGTCCCCGATGTGCATAGAATGGGAGATTTGTATCATGGATGTGCAGCCGACAAATCTGCAGCAACTGTGTGATGTTATCCGGTCACTATGGAGCAAAATCTCTGAGGAACGTTTCCAACACCTTGTTGTATCTATGCCACCAAGAATGAAGGCAAAAGGGGGCCCAACCCGGGACTAGCCAGGTGCACCTAATAAAGTGTCTGGTAAGTGTGTGTAATGGAGGCATCTCAGCAAAAATAATTTGTGTTTTACCTAAATGGGGGCATTAAGGTAGAGGGGAGGAGCCAGGAGCTAGAAGCGCCGGCAGGGGATCCAAGAAGAAGAGGACCGGAGCTGCCCTGTGCCAAACTATTTTAAGTATAACATATTTGTTATTTCACGCCTAATGCCGCGTACACACGATCGTGATTCACGGCGGTGAAAACACCGCCGTGAATCGCGACAGGAAAAACGAGGGAACGGCTTGTTTTCCCACACACGCCCGTTTTTCACGTCATTTTTTCTCTTGACGAGAAAAACGACCGTGTGTGGGCTCCCCGGCAGTGTATCCCTATGGGAAAACTGCCACGGAAAAAAATGACAGGAATCACGAGGAGAAAAATTAGAGCATGTTCTAATTTTTCTCGTCGTGATTAATGCCGTTTTTCCCGTCGGGAAAAACGGCAAAAAGCCCACAGACGATCGTTTTTCTCGTCCAAAGGAAAAAATGTAATTTTTCCCGACGGGAAAAATGATCGTGTGTACGCGGCATTAGGGTAAAACAAATGTTAATGCCTGAGCACAAGTTTGCAGTTTTGACATGTGTAGGTAAAACTGTACATAAACTACTTTGCGTATCCAGGTGGATTAGACCGCATTTTTTTTTCAGGACAAATTGGGCTTTCATTTGGTAGTAAATGGTAATGGATATCTCCTGATTTTATTATCAAAGGAAAACTGGGTCAAAATAGTAGTTTTTTATTTAGCTGTATATTTCTTGTTACTACCAAAACCTTCCACCTAAGAACAATCCAAAATAAATTCTCTTACTCCTAGCAATTGCAGCGATACCACATATGTGTATGTTAGTTGTTGTTTGTACCGGTAGTACAGACCAGAAGCAATAGTGCGCATTTTTTTCCTCTAAAACACTCTGATGCTGCGTACACGCGACCGTTTTTCCTGTCATGCAAAAAAACTACGTTTTTCTCTACGTGATTCGTCGTGATTCCTCTCAAGCCTGCCTTGCATACACACGTTCAGGAAAAAAAAAACGCTCGAGCAAAGCACGGTGACGTCCAACACGTACGACGGCACTATAAAGGGAAGTTCCATTCGGATGGCGCCACCCTTTGGGCTGCTTTTGCTGATCCTCGTGTTAGTAAAGTTTGGTGAGAGACGATTTGCGCCTTTCAGTCTTCGTGTTTTTTAGTCCGTTACAGTGTGACGAATGTGACATCTCCATTCTGAACTCTAGTTTTACCAGAACGAGCGCTCCCGTCTCATAACTTGATTCTGAGCATGCGCCTTTTTTTTCCCCTCGTAAAAGCATACACACAACCGTTTTTCACGACGTGAAAAAGAACGACGTGAAAAACGACGAGAAAAAATAGAGCAGGTTCTAATTATTTTTCGGGCAGTTTTCTCGGCGTGAAAAATGCTATGGAGCATGCACACAACCGGTTTTCACGACCAATCTACAAAAAATTTAATTTTTCTCGCCATGAAAAACGGTTGTGTGTACGCGGCATGACACTAACTGACACTGATTAACAACTTCAGTCCTGGAAGGATTTGCCCCCTTAATGACCAGTCCATTTTTTGCGATACGGCACTGCGTCGCTTTAACTGACAATCGCTGTACCCAAACAAATTTGACGTATTTTTTTTCCCTAAAAATAGAGATTTCTTTTGGTGGTATTTGATCACCTCTGCGTTTTTTTTTTTTTTTTCGCTATAAACCAAAAAAGAGTGTAAATTTTGAAAAAATATATATATATATTTTTAACTTTTGCTATAATAAATATCCCAAATAGAAACAAAAAAAACATTTCTTCATCAGTTTAGGCCGATACGTATTCTTCTACATATTCTTGGTGAAAAAAAAAAAACCCCGCAATAAGCGTATATTGATTGGTTTGCACAAAATATATAGTGTCTACAAAATAGGGGATACATTTATGGCATTTTTATTATTATTATTTTTTTTTACTAGTAATAGCGATCAGCGATTTTTAATGGGACTGCGACATTGCGGCGGACAGATCGGACACTTTGACACTTTTTTGGGACCAGTAATATTTATACAGCGATCAGAGCTAAAAATAGCCACTGATTACTGTATAAATGTCAAGGATATGCAGTAATTTTTGTCTGTCAGCTTACCTCTCCTCCATGTGTTCAGCTTTAGAGGCCAGACACTCTCACCTGGCTGCTTAAGTAATCTCTCCTCAAAGCATGACTCAACCCCAGCCCCTATCAGGGAACTCTATATTAACCTGTCCACTACAAGCCAGCCGTGCTGATCAATATTGTGTTTTTGACTTCCATTTGCTACTTGCTCTGTGTGCTATGTCTGATTCCAGTTACCGATCTTGGCTTGTTCTTGACTATTCTTACCTGCTTGTTGCCCCGACCTTTGGCTATATCCTGACTATCCTCCTTTGTTGTCACAGTCTGCTGCTTCCTCTCTACCTTCCTGTAGTCTAACTGGAGCCAAACTGCAGCTAAATTTATCCCCACTACTAGGGGCCTCTGGTGAACACCCGCTGGCTCTTATATTCCTGCGCCCTGGAAAATCTCATGCTCTAGCTCCCAGTGTCATCCGTGTTGGTACTACAGAGTACCTGCTCTCCTGTATTACCTAGAGCTCCATCCGCAGCAGTCAGCCGTAGGGTCCACTACCTTGCGGTGCACTCCAGACCCCAACGGGGTGCATCTGTCACCTGGACTCAGGTGACCTGACAATAAATGTCACTGGCAGGGAAGGGGCTAACACTAGGGGGCGATCAAGGCGATAAGTGTTCCCTAGGAAGGTGTTTCTAACTGTCAGGGGGACAGACGGCCTGGGAGTAGTGAGAGATCGCTGTTCCTGATCAGTAGGAACAGCAGATCTCTCTCTACTTCCCTGACAGAACGGGGATCTGTCTGTTTACATTGACAGATCTTGGTTCTGGCTCTCTGAGGAGCGATCGCAGGTCGCCAGCGGACATCGCGGCCGCCGGCCACGCGCACCGGCTCCAGCATCGCGCCCTATAGCCCTTAAAGCGTTCGTCGTACAGCTACAGCAATTTGCACAGGGGAGCCAACCTGCCAACGTATAACTAAGGTGACTGTTTGGCAAGGTGTTAGAAAAAAAAAATTGTGCCCAAAATATACTGACCCTGATCTTGAACTAAACACTAATCCTGGTACTTACCTAGATCAAACCTTGATCTAGGTATTTATCTTAATTTTTTTTTACTTTTTTTTTTTTTTTTAAACAGTTTTTTTTCCCTCTCCGTAAGGAAAGAGAAAGATACATTGTATATTTCCTCTCCATTCACAAAGAGAGAAAAACACTGTGGTAGCCAATCAGAGGCTACCACAGCGTCCAAATGACCCAGAATCGGGATATCCACGTCCCGATCGTTAGTACGGGGCCCAGGGGTCTCAGTAAGCTCCCAGCACAAAGTGATATACACATATATGTGGCCCAGTTCATTGGGGCCGCATAAATGTGTTACGTCGGCGAGAAGGTGATAGAAACAGAAAATAATCAAGCAATTACAATCACTTTAACAAGTACCGTATATACCCGAGTATAAGCCGAGTTTTTCAGCACATTTTTTTTGTGCTGAAAATGCCCCCCTCGGCTTATACTCGAGTCTGTGTCCATCTTCAAATTTGTGTGCCTTGTCCCGGCCAGCCGTAGGTCTCCTGGACCCCAAACTTGGCAAACAGGTAGCCCCCCTTTTTATTTACAAGTGTGCAAAGTTTGTTGTCCAGGGGACCTACGGCCGGGGAGCACCGATTTTTCAAATCCAGTCACCCCTTCCATAGACTCCCATGTTAATTGTCAGTCTAGTCACACATCGCCGGAGATCAGGTAGGGAGATTGGCACAGTGAGGCATGGGCACAGTGAGGCATGGGCACAGTGAGGCATAGTGAGGCATGGACACAGTGAGGCACAGTGAGGCATGGGCACAGTAGGGTGACCACATTTCCAAACTTCCATTCAGGGACACCCCCCCTTCCCAAAAATCTGCTTGTACTGTAACGAATCACAGCACAGTGATTGGACACAAGAGGCGGGATTTATGATTTCTCCAATCACAAGCAGGGGGCGGGGACTGTGCTTCTCCAGGCATTCCCGGCCAGGACAAGTACTGTCACTGAGTAAAGCCGTGATGTGGCAGCCTTTTTTTGGGGGCATTAGTTGGGCTTGGGGGGTGGCTGTGTCAGTTTCATTCCGGGACACTGTATTGTCCTGGAAAGAAGGTGCCCGGGACAGACCTGCAAAATGCGGGACTGTCCCGGGCAATCCGGGACACGTGGTCACCCTGGGGCACAGTAAGGCACAGTGAGGCATGGACACAGTGAGGCATGGGCACAGTAAGGCACAGTGAGGCATGGACACAGTGAGGCATGGGCACAGTAAGGCACAGTGAGGCATGGACACAGTGAGGCACAGTGAGGCATGCAGATGGACACCCTAGGCTTATACTCGAGTCAATACGTTTTCCCAGTTTTTTGTGGTAAAATTAGGTGCCTCGGCTTATATTCGGGTCAGCTTATACTCAAGTATATACAGTACATATGATCGGTCGAGCAGCTGTAATAAAAGATTACCACTGGTGGGGGGGGGGGGTATGCTGTGAAAGGGGAGGGCTGAGTAATGAAGCCACCAGCACAAAGGACACTTCTCATTGAATGTAAGGACTGTCCTTAGGAGGCCAAAACTGAGGAATGGACTAGTGATTGATAGTTCTTTTGTTGCACGTTGTAAGTTTTTGTGTGCGCTATTTGGCATAAAAGGTTAAATTTACGGCTTTATGGCCTTATATTTTCTATATCCATTTTCTTTTTTGCTCAGAATTACAGTCCAGAAGGAGTATCCAGCAGCTGCCGATGCCCAGACAGTAACAGGTCACTGGCTGGTCATTGCCTTCTGTCAGGTGCAGTTTGCGGTGATTGCTAGTACTGTACAGAATGTTCCGTGTCCTGGGTTGCAGGCGGCTCGGCTGAAAAGTGGAATGATTGCTCCCAGGGTCGGAGTGCCAGAGCGCTGATCTTCTGCAGAGAACCTGAGTGACCGGGCTTACCTCCTCAGCAAGCCTGGCTAAAGGAGAACTCCTTTTGGAAATCATCTGTCTGTTACGGACATCTTTTTGCAGTTTCTGTATTAACCACTTCAGCCCCGGAAGATTTTACCCCCTTCCTGACCAGAGCACTTTTTGCCATTTGGCACTGCGTCGCTTTAACTGACAATTGCGTGGTCGTTCGACGCTGTACCCAAACCAAATTTGCATCCTTCTTTTGCCCAAAAATAAAATTATTTTAGTGGTATTTGATCCCCTCTGCGGTTTTTATTTTTTTGCGCTATAAACAAAAAAAGAGCGACAATTTTGAAAACAAAACAATATTATTTACTTTCTGCTATAATAAATATCCCCCAAATGAAATAACAAAAACAAATTTCTTCATCAGTTTAGGCCAATATATATTCTTCTACATGTTTTTGGTAAAAAAAAAAAATCGCAATAAGCGTATATTAATTGGTTTGCACTGATTACTGT
The DNA here is from genome assembly GCA_029206835.1 of Rana muscosa. Classification (NCBI taxonomy): domain Eukaryota; kingdom Metazoa; phylum Chordata; class Amphibia; order Anura; family Ranidae; genus Rana; species Rana muscosa. The sequence goes on from CM055126.1 coordinate 240,453,867, forward strand.
GTAAATGTCGCTGTCAGGGAAGGGGTTAACACTAGGGGGCGATCAAGGGGTTAATTGTGTGTTCCCTCAGCGTGTTCTAACTGTATGGGGATAGGACTGACTAGGAGAGGAGACATATCGTTTTTCCTACTTAGTAGGAACAAACGATAGGGCTCCTCTCCTCTGACAGCACAGGGATTTGTGGGTTTACACCCACAAATCCCTGTGCTGGCGCTCGTGCACGCAATGGCGCGTGGCCTGCTGCGATCGTGCCTGCCGGCCACGCGCATCAAGTCTCCCGACGCGTACGTGCCCTCTGGTGGCCAAAAAATGGTAGGACGTACCCATACAGGATTTTGCCCAGGAGAGGCATTGTCCCGCAGTATATCTGCGTGACATGGTCGGGAACCGGTTCAGAGAAAATTGATCTTTGCTTCTTGCTGTCAATTTGTCCAATTTTGAAAAATTAGCTGTAAGGATAGCTAGATGTTGCAGGCAAAAGAGGCAATGCAGTACAATCCCCGAAGGCTACAGAGATGCTAGGAGAGAAAATGTTATTTTGGGTCAAAGGAACCAGCGCATATCACATATTATGCAAGGAGCCAGCCATTGGAGATTAGGATAGATAGATAGATAGATTTAGGCTACTTTCACACTGAAGTGCTTTTTAGCGGTGTTTTACCATCGTATTTGCGGGCGCTAGCGAGGTGATTTTAATCCCCACTAGCGGCCAAAAAAGTGTTAAACCCGCCTGCAAAAACGCTGTTTGCGGCGTTTTGCGGGTGTTTTGGAGGCGATACCCCATTGATTTCAATGGACAGGGGCGCTATAGGAGCGGTATTTTTACCGCTCCTACCGCGCCTCAAAGATGCGGCTGGCAGGAGTTTTTTTACCCTCCTGCCAGCGCACCGCTCCAGTGTGAACGCCCTCGGGCTTTCACACTGGATACAAAGAAGCTGCTCTTTCAGGACGCATTGCAGGCGCTATTTTTAGCGCAATAGCGCCTGCAAAGCGCCTCAGTGTGAAAGCAGCCTTAGGCTGGGTTCACACTAGAACACGCAGCTGCTCCCAGCAGGAGTCCAGTGCGTCTCAATTCACCCATTCAGGTCTGATTTCAGCCCAAATTTTCGGCTGAATTCGGTCCTGAAATGGACCAAAAGACGCACACGGCTCCTTGGCAGTCAAAGGCATGACAATGACGATCTTTTAAGCTTATGCCCCGTACACACGACCAGTTTTCCTGACATGCCAAAAACCAACGTTTTTCCCGACGTGATTCCTCTCAAGCTTGCCTGGCATACACACGTTCAGGCAAAAAAACGCTCGACCAAAGCACGGTGACCTACAACACGTACGACGGCACTATAAAGGGGAAGTTTCATTCAAATGGCGCCACCCTTTGGGCTACTTTCGCTGATTCTCGTGTTAGTAAAAGTTTGGTGAGAGACGATTCGCGATTTTCAGCCTTGTGCTTTTCAGTCCGTTACAGCGTGACGAATGTGCTATCTCCATTACGAATGCTAGTTTTACCAGAACGAGCGCTCCTGTCTCATCACTTGATTCTGAGCATGCGCATTATTTTTCCCCTCGGAAAAACATACACACGAGCGGTTTTCGCGACGAGAAAAAGACAGACGGGAAACACGATGGGAAAAAAGAGAGCAGGTTCTAATTTTTTTTTGCGCGCAGTTTTCTCATCGGGAAAACTGATATGGAGCATACAGTACACACGACCAATCTAAAAAATGGCAGTTTTCTCGTCGGGAAAACCGGTCGTGTGTACGAGGCATAACTCTCAGGCAGGTGGTGAGAAGAAACAAAACCCCCCACTTTAGAGGTGTAATTATCCTTTTTGGTAAAGGACATGCCCAGCATCATTACTGGGAGGTTTTAAAGTCCCAGAGCTCATGGAAATCATACACACAACCGGTTTTCACGACCAATCTAAAAAATGGCAGTTTTCTCGTCGGGAAAACCGGTCGTGTGTACGAGGCATAACTCTCAGGCAGGTGGTGAGAAGAAACAAAACCCCCCACTTTAGAGGTGTAATTATCCTTTTTGGTAAAGGACATGCCCAGCATCATTACTGGGAGGTTTTAAAGTCCCAGAGCTCATGGAAATCATACACACAACCGGTTTTCACGACCAATCTAAAAAATGGCAGTTTTCTCGTCGGGAAAACCGGTTGTGTGTACGAGGCATCACTGTAAGGGTGGTACTCTGACCACCACTTAAAGTAGGGTGACCAGACATCCCCAGTTTCAGGGGACAGTCCTCGGATTGAGGACACTGTCCCCGGACCAAGTCTGTCCCAGGTTTTGTCCCCGGATTTGATATCAACGGGAGCTGGGGCAATTTCAAAAACAGTCAGTGCAGAATTAAAAAAACAATTCTGAAAAAAATACACCCCCTAAGCTAGTAGGTGCGGTGGAGCGGGGGGTGTATTTTTTCCATTATCTGTGTCCCTTTCTGGTGATGATGTGCTGGTCGGAGCGGAGGGACTATTTTTTCAGTTTCAGGTGCATGTCCATCCAGCTCCGCTCGCATGTTCTTCTGCCTTGACTCATATCCCGGCCAGCCGCCTGCCTGCTTACCTCCTTGCCTTCCCCGGCGGAGTGATCTTCAGGTGCAGGATCACTTATATACGTGATCCTGCATTTCTGGGTATCTGAGCCAATCAGCGGACTCGATGACCACCGGTACCCGCTGATCGTTATGTACATAGGCAGAACGGTGGTCTGCCTATGTAAACAAGGCAGTTCGCCATTCTGTCAGTATGGAAGACATTGATCCTGTGTTCCTGGGATCTATGCCTTCCCTTAGTAAAAGCACCTCCCCACAGTGAGAAAACACTTGTTAGGCACACATTTAACCCTTTGATTGCCCTAGATCAGTGTTTCTCAACTCCAGTCCTCAAGGCGCCCCAACAGGTCATGTTTTCAGGATTTCCCTGAGATGAAACTGCTGTGGTAATTACTAAGGCAGTTAAACTGATCAAATCACCTGTGCAAAACAATGGAGAGCCTGAAAACATGACCTGTTGGGGCGACTTGAGGACTGGAGTTGAGAAACACTGCCCTAGATGTTATCCCCTTCCCAGCCAGTGTCATTAGTACAGTGACAGGGCATATTTTTAGCACTGATCACTGTATAAGTGTCACTGGTTCCCACAAAGTGTCAAAAGTGTCACTTAGTGTTCGATTTGTCCACCGCAATATCAAAGTCCCGCTATGAGTTGCTGATTGCCGCCATTACTAGTAAAAAAAAAATATGTCCCCGGATTTCATTTTAAAAATCTGGTCACCTTAACTTAAAGTGACTGGGGGGGGGGGGCTTTCACCTCACTGACCACCAATGTGATAGGCATTTTTCCCACTGAACCCCAATTAATTGTTTTTTTAGCAGGGGTTGCACAAGACCTAAAAATAATTTCAAGGGTTCCTCTGGGGTTAAAAAAAGGTTGAGAGAAAGGCTGTTTTGCAGCACTCAGATTTCAGATCTGTCTATTTTGATGATCATTTCGCAATTATGCTTCTTGCTGAAGATCACACAGTGTTCCCAGGTGCCGCTCTGGAAGTTCTGAACTTTTCGTTTTTCTTTCCTCCACAGCCTGGAGCTTAGCAACTGGTTGGTGTTATGCACAAAAAAAAGTGCAACAAGCCATCTGGTGCGAAGATGAGGCGTCGCAGACAGCGCTGTACAGAGATAAACCATGGAAGGTTACAGCTGTAGGCTCTTCTGTTGAAAATATTTAATATTTTGTAGGTAAAATTAATTATTAACCATCAAGGGAACATTTTCCTAATTAAAAGTTCACACAAAGCATAGCTTTAGCATTACGGATCTAACTTTCACACAAGAGTTTATTTATAAAGCGTTTATTTGGTCTAATGACACCAAAAATGAATTCATTTATTTAAAGGGCAATTATGATGAGTACAACAAAAATACCCATATGTTCAGATATCGTATATCGGCAGAAAGCCTTTTGTATAATTATACAGGTTACTCACAGAACGGTAGAAAAGAGATCCACCTACTCAGTAACCTTTGGCCCCAGATAATTAGAGAGGGATAAATATTCAATCTACGATGCCCTAACGGGGTTGATACAAAGGTTGTCATATATAATAATGTAATAAAGGCAGTTTTGTTGAATTCAGATCTTTTTCTGGCTTGGAAGGCACCTCATTAGGAGACAATTGAGTATTCAAGGTCACTTTTCAAGTTAGAAGTGATAAGATAATATCCATATGAAGCAGATAAAACATATGTTTAACCACTTGCCGACCGCTTCACGTACTTATACGTCGGCAGAACGGCTCCTGTGGGCAAAGCAACGTACCTGTACGATGCTTTAAAAAGCCCGCCGCGCGGGCACACGGGCGCCGCCGCGAGCTCCGCGACCATGCCCGCGGGAACCTCGGACTCGATGTCCGCCAGTGTCCCGCGATCGTGTCACGGAGTTGCCAGAACAGTGGGATGCCTATGTAAGCAAGGCATTTCCCTGTTCTGCCTAGTGACAGGACACTGATCTACTGCTCCCTGTGATCAGGAGCAGTGATCAATACAACACAACGATACTGGTAGCCTAGCCCCCCCCCCCCACAGTTAGAATTACTCCCTATGACACACTTAACCCCTTCCTCGCTGCCTAGTAGGTAAACCCTTCCCTGCCAGTGTCATTTACACAGCAATCAGTGCATTTTTATAGCACCGATCGCTGTATAAATGACAATGGTCCCAAAATAGCGTCAAAAGTGTCTGATGTGTCCGCCATAATGTCGAAGTCATGATAAAAATCGCAGATCGCCGCCATTACTAGTAAAGAAAAAAATATTAATAAAAATGGCATAAAACCATCCCCTATTTTGTAGACGCTATAACTTTTGCGCAAACCAATCAATAAACGCTTATTGCGATTTTTTGATTACTAAAAATATGTAGAAGAATACGTATCGGCCTAAACTGAGGAAAACATTTGTTTTTTTTAATATTTTTTGGGGATATTTATTATAGCAAAATATTAAATTTTTTTCAAAATTGTCGCTCTATTTTTGTTTATAGCGCAAAAAATAAAAACCGCAGAGGTGATCAAATACCACCAAAAGAAAGCTCTATTTGTGGAAAAAAAAGGATGCCAATTTTGTTTGGGAGCCACGTCGCACGATCGCGCAGTTGTCAGTTAAAGCGACGCAGTGGCGAATCGCAAAAAGGGGCCTGGTCCTTTAGCTGCAAAATGGTCCGGGGCTGAAGTGGTTAACCAGTGCATACTGTATGTATCAGACTCTCCAAGGCCCAGCCTTGAGAGAAGGAAGGAAGGAAGGAAGGAAGGAAGGTTGGAAGATGTCATAGCTGCAAAGGGGGAGCAACGCCATATTAATGGCCATTGGGTGGAAGGGACAACTGCGTAATAATGGTCATGGAAGGAAGGAAGAGATGGACAGTTTTTAACAGAAATACTTGCCTGTAAACATTAGAACCAGGAGTGATGAGGCAGAGAATCTGGGAATTTAAACCAAATAGTTTCTAGGCCATTATACTGAGCTTTCCGTACCGATAATTGAGTATATTCAACGATATAAAGATCCATTTTTAGATCCGGCACAAAACCTAATTAACACATCAGTGTCACGTAATGAGTTCCATCTGATGCGCTCTCAACAAAACTCTCCATAAGAATTGTGTAATTCACCAATTAGTGTAACTACATTTTTCTTTTAATTATCAAAAATTAAAAGTGCTGACACGGAGAAAGTAATTTGTTCCCATTAACGCTTAAGAAGTTGATTTTGTGCTGTCTGGACCTTCTGAATAGCCAAACCCAGAGACAGTTAAAACTATTGGCACGAAGATTCTTCATTGTCCTTGAGGTTTGAGATTTGGTGTACAAATACAGAATGATGCCGAAACGTCTAATGCCACGTACACACGATCTGATTTTCCGTCGGAATTCCGCTCAATTCCGCTCAAGCTTGGCTTGCATACACACGGTCACACAAAAGTTCTCTGAACTTTCGACCGCCAAGAACACAGAGACGTACAACACTACGACAAGCCGAGAAAATGAAGTTCAATGCTTCCGAGCATGCGTCAAATTGTTTCCGAGCCTGCGTCGGAATTTTTCGCGTCGGAATTGCTACAGGCGATCGGATTTTCCGATAGGAATTTTTTCAGTCGTAAAAATTGAGAACCTGCTCTCAATCTTTTGCTGGCGGAAATTCCGCCAGCAAAAGTCCGATGGAGCCTACACATGCTCAAATCAGACTTTTGCTGGCGGATTTTCCGACCGTGTGTAGGCGGCATAATTGTCTTCAGCAAACTTTTTCTTTACTATACCAAGTACGTAAGGTCTTAATTTTGTATCCTGCAAGCGACTTCTTTATCCATCATCTATAACTTTTTACAGTCAGTTGACTCATTGGGGTGATTTACAAATTTGTAAATTGCAAGACGACGCACCAGTGGCAGAATTCTGATTTTTACATGGATGTATTTACAAAAATTGGAAATTGCTGCTTGTTCATGGAAACTGCATGTAAGGCCCCTTTCACATTAGCAAACTGATCAGGCCTGCCTGTGAGTTTTTCAGGCAGATCCAATTATACCGTCCATTGTCCTCTATGGAGTGGCAGGCGTAAACTGACACACCCGCCGACATCCAATCCGATCCACTAAAATCAGATGGATGGGGATCGGTTCCCCGTCCATCTAGCTGATCAGGTGGCAGTCGGGTGTAAACAGACAGGCGGTCCATTTACATCCGATCACCATTAGAGGAGAGCAGTCTGTGTTCCCTCTACATAAGCGGAGCGGACACGGAGCAGCCACCCGCATGCTCAGTGGCAATCAGCAGACAGATTTCTGCCCCATGTGGAAAGGGCCTAAATGCATTTTGTGCCAGTGGGGAAATATTGAATGTTTTAAAGCGGGAGCACGGTAGTAAACCGCTGTTTTTTTAATTTTATTTTAAATCCTGAAAGGCAATGCCATAATGTGCTAGTAGGCATCGCATTCTAGCACATTATGTGAAACTTACCTTAAACAAAGCCCTCCAGCGACACACTGTCACCGCTGAACGCGCTTCCATCTTCACCTAGTATTCTTACGGGTTTGCGGACTCCGGCTGTGTGAGTGGCTTGAGCCACAATAACTTCACTCCCAGACCGCCGTTCACGGCTTTGGAGTCTGAAGGAACGGCACGGTATGCCATTCCTTCAGAGCGCGTGCGCCAGTGATGTCACCGGCTGAATCAAAAGTAAATAACTCCTAAATGGTGCAGGTTTAGGAGATATTTACTGTACCTATAGGTAAGCCTTACTATAGGCTTACCTATAGGTAAAAGTCATGCATGGGAATTTACTCCCACTTTAAGGCTATATTCCCTTGAAATTTGAATTTGTGGATGTTAAAAATACAGTATTGAGTCAACTAGATGGTGCTGACTGCCATAGGAGATAAAAAAAAAAAAAAATGAGGAGGGGCATGTGCGGCAGCTCTCAAGATGGCCACCGGCATCTAGAGCTCCTCTCCACCACGGCCCCGTGATATGAAAGGTGTGTACCGCTCCAAGCTGTGAAGCTCCAAGGAATGCTCCCGCCCTGATACTGGAACAGGTGCTGGCTCTGCACTAATGCATGGGAAAGAAAAGAGCCCTGGACTGCCGCACTCTGTATAAACGATCTATTTTCAAAATTCCAAAATTAAAATCCAAAGTAAATCCATAGATTCAAAAGTCCAAAAACAGACAAAAACAGAAAACTGACATGCAGGGGTGGATAGCTGATGCGTTTCACATCAAAGATAGATCTTTATTTATACTGGAGCTGACCCAACTCCTGCATTAACTCAGCAGATGTACAACTTCCCTTCATTGCAGGACTGGCTTATGCCGAGCAACTGGGGCATCTTGGACATGGGGAAGGGTGGGAGTTATTAACCCTTTAACTCCTCTGGGAGCTTGCACGGAAGGCAGACCTCCTGTTACAGGCATCCTTCTAAGTTTATCATTAGTCCCTCGTAGGGAACTATAGTTCTCATCCCATGATGGCTGATAAGGGGTTATTAATGCTGTAATGGTTCTTTTTCATGTGTTCCTCTAACTTATTCCTCTGCAGTATAGTTAATAACTCCTGTTGAGCAGAGGAATACTCATACATTGCTCGGGGAGTTATTCCCCGACCTAGGCTAACGGTCCTAAACCACACCCCGAACAGGGCCTGCTTGCCCCCTGATTCTCCAGCCCTTTAGGCTGGGACTCCGGGGCGGCAGCAGGGCTTGGGAAGGGTACTCGGTGACTTAGTTTGAATAAAGTTCATTTTCACATTGGGGCGCTCTGTAATATAGACATCATAGGCTCCTTGAACGCTTTAAGTTAAGTTTGTCGTTAGGTGGCGGGGCTGTGGTGGACCTAGTGCACCTACAATAGGAACCTGGGAGCACCGTTGGTGCCCTTAGGTTCTTAACCAGTTTCCCTGCAGTAAGGGCATTCCGGACCTCTAAGGTTAAGGGGTAGGAGATGGCAAGTCCATCCCACCCCAGGGGTGGGAGGGGGTCAGGGGACCCCCGGGTTCTGAGTTATTGTTATTTCTTTATGACTGTAAGAATTTTACCTCAGGTTTACAATTGTCATGGATATGCAGTAGTGTTTGTCTGTCAGCTTACCTTCCTTCCCATGTGTTCATCGTAGAGGCCAGAACCCTTTCACCTGGCTTCCTTTATAATCTCCTCCCAGCCTGACTCCACCCCAGGCCCTATCACAGTGCACTATATTAACCTGTGCACTGCAAGCCTGCTTTGCTGATCAACGTGTTTGTTAGGCATTGTGTGTTTGGGTTCCTGCCTGCCGTGTGCTACGTCTGTCTCTCTGATACGTTATTGGCTTGTCCCAGACTATCCCTGTCTGCTCGTGACCCTTGACCTTCGGCTTGTCCTTCGTTATCCTTGTCTGCTTGTGGCCCTTGACCTTCAGCTTGTTGTTTCGTTACTCTTATATCTTGTGCTGCTGCTTCCCCTCTTTTCCCCTACCTTACGGGGCGTGAGCTAGGAAACTCTAGGGGTCGCGACCTGGACCCAGCCTGCAGCATAACATCCTCACCACTAGAGGCTCTGGAGAAGACCTGCTGGGTCTTAGACTCCGCGCCCTGGGGAATCTTGGCTCTAGCTTCCCATAGGATCCCGGTTGTGCTCCTCTGGTCCCGCTTTCCACAACCACCCAGTTTCCTATCCGCAGCAGTCAGCCATAGGGTTCACTACCTTGCGGTGCACTCCTGTCCCCCTACGGTGTGCATCTGTCACCTGGCCACAGGTGACCTGACAACAATAATGTAACCCCCTTCTCTTTCTTCCTCTCTTTTTTCACCCCTTTTCTTCTTCTCACAGGTTCCACGGCTGTCTCCGGCCTCCCGTCCCAGGTCCTCTCCATTGCAATCTCCGCTCTCCAGGCTTCTTAGTGAGTACCTCTCCCAAAGCAAAGGTTAGCTACGGATCTCCCGAATAGTTCCATCCCCTCTGATCCATGTCTAACGCAAATCACTCCACACCCTCCCTCAAAATTATCTCACACAACACTCAGGGGCTTAACTCCCCCGTCAAACGTAGGAAACTCTTTCAACTTTACCACTCCATGCATGCAGATATTCTCTTGCTACAAGAGACCCACTTCCCGTCCACATTTATACCCACATTCCTCCATCAGCGTTACCCCCAATTTTTCATAGCGTCGGCGGATAACAAAACAAAATGGGTGGCCATCTGTTTTGCTAAACACATTAATCTCTCTCAACCGGAGAATATAGTTGACCCCCAGGGACGCTACGTTCTGGTTTCTGGCCACATCGATGGGAAGTTAAACACTTTTGTTTCATACTATACCCCCAATAAGGGTCAGAGAATTTTTTTTGACTCCCTGCTACACAAACTGCAAGCGCATTTTAAGGGGACGGTATTCATCGGCGGAGACTCTAACACCGCCTTCTTGACAAATCTGCAGAAGGGAAATCGAAACCCAAGCGTCCTTCCAAACAAAGGGCTAAAATAGCTAAACTGCTTCATTCTGCAGGGTTGATTGACATTTGGAGAGAGGCCAACCCGCACACAAAAGGACTATACCCACTTCTCAGCCCCTCACAACTCCTTTGCCAGGATAGACCACATTTTCACTTGCTCCACAACAATCCCTCTAATCAGATGTTCCAAGATTATAGATTCCCCCCTGTCAGACCACTCAATGGTTACTCTGATCATGCAAAGATCTTCAGGTTTCAGAGGTCCCCATCGCTGGCATTTGCAGGAGTCCCTATTGAGTGATCCGATACAATGCACCTTACTGGGGGAAGCTATTAAAGAATATTTTCTTATTAATGCAATGTTTTCCCATCTACCGTCTGGGCGGCGCATAAGTCGGTCATCAGGAGGAAACTCATACAGATGACATTGAACCTTAAGGCTGAACACAGGGCAGACACACTCAAGCTTACGAAGGACTTTTGCTCTTTAGCTAAAGCACACAAGCGCCACCCCACACCCGAGTCTCTAGCAAACCTAGGCGAAGCCCGGGCTCTCCTTAACTTGACTTTGACGACAGCGGCTGAAAAGCACTTCAGGTGGACCGGGGCTAAATTCTACTACCAAAAAGACAGGATTGGTTCAAGACTAGCTGTAAAGCTGAGTTCTAAACAACGCTCCCTAGCGTTCACTAAAATTTGGGCAGCTTCGAGGGACCTGACACAGAACCCAACTAGGGATGAGCTCGGTGTTGGAGTCGAACATACGTTCGACTCGAACATCGGCTGTTCGATCGTCCGGCGAACTTCGAACGATTTGGGCCGTTCGCGCCAAATTCGAGTGACGCGAATGGCCCACAATACACTGCGCCATCGCAGTGCAATCCCAGCACTGTGATTGGCCAAGCATGCACTGTGACCCCGCATGCTTGGCCAATCACAGCGCTGGCAGCTAGGAGAGCCATAATTGGCCACAGGCAGGTTGCCTGTGGCCAATTATAGCTCAGGGGGTTTAGCACATGCCCCACACTATAAAAGGCCACCAGCGCGGCGGCCTTGTGTAGTGTGTTCGCAGGGAAAGAGAAGGATAGGCAGGGACACTGTTGATATTCTTTGTGCTATTCTTGTGTGCAGGGAGAGAGAAGGATAGGCAGGGAGAGTGTCAGTGTCATATTCTTTGCTAAACCTTGTGTGCAGGGAGAGAAAAGGATAGGCAGGGAGAGTGTCAGTGTCATATTCTTTGATAAACCTTGTGTGCAGGGAGAGAGAAGGATAGGCAGGGGACAGTGTCAGTGTCATATTCTTTACTAAACCTTGTGTGCAGGGAGAGAGAAGGATAGGCAGGGAGAGTGTCAGTGTCATATTCTTTGATAAACCTTGTGTGCAGGGAGAGAGAAGGATAGGCAGGGGACAGTGTCAGTGTCATTGTTGCTAAGCCTCCTGCACAGTATACAACTGAAGCTAGCCCGTATTGCTGTGTTTTCCTGGTGTGTTACACTAACAGGCATTTGCAGCACTTACAGCGGACGGAGTGTGCCTCCTGCACATTATACACCTGAAGCTAGCCCGTATTGTTGTGTTTTCCTGGTGTGTTACACCAACAGGCATTTGCAGCACTTACAGCAGGCGTAGTGTGATTCCTGCAAAATATACTTCTGAAGCTAGCCCGTATTGCTGTGTTTTCCTGGTGTGTTACACTAACAGGCATTTGCAGCACTTACAGCGGGCGGAGTGTGCCTCCTGCACAGTATACAACTGAAGCTAGCCCGTATTGCTGTGTTTTTCTGGTGTGTTACACCAACAGGCATTTGCAGCACTTACAGCAGACGTAGTGTGATTCCTGCAAAATATACTCCTAAAGCTAGGCCTTATTGCTGTGTTTTCCTAGTGTGTTACACCAACAGGCATTTGCAGCACTTACAGCAGGCGTAGTGTGATTCCTGCAAAATATACTTCTGAAGCTAGCCCGTATTGCTGTGTTTTCCTAGTGTGTTACACCAACAGGCATTTGCAGCACTTACAGCAGGCGTAGTGTGATTCCTGCAAAATATACTCCTGAAGCTAGCCCGTATTGCTGTGTTTTCCTGGTGTGTTACACCAACAGGCATTTGCAGCACTTACAGCAGGCGTAGTGTGATTCCTGCAAAATATACTCCTGAAGCTAGGCCTTATTGCTGTGTTTTCCTGGTGTGTTACACCAACAGGCATTTGCACCTCTCCTTGCACCGCATCAGCTGGGATCTCCAACCCCACTATACCTTCAGTCCTCTCTGAAACCTGCACTGAGAGGAATGAAGGTGTAGAATTAGGTGTGTCACAGCCAAGTACTTGCGGGCACTCTGCTAGCAGTACACCGACGTCCGATTCTAGCAGGCAAATTTCCCTGCCCCAGCTGCTGGACCGTCGAAAGAAGTTCACTCCCAGCCATCCACATTCCCAGTGGTTGAATGCTAGCTTGGCTAAATTGCTAGCGCTTCAACTGCTGCCTTTTCAGTTGGTAGACTCGGCCCCCTTCCGTGAGTTTGTGCAATGTGCGGTTCCTCAGTGGCAGGTTCCCAAACGCCACTTTTTCTCACGGAAGGCGATTCCGGCTCTCTACCGGCATGTGGAAGGCAATGTCTTGGCCTCGCTGGACAGGGCGGTCAGCGGTAAAGTGCATATTACCGCTGACTCATGGTCCAGCAGGCATGGACAGGGACGTTACCTTTCTTTCACGGCCCATTGGGTCACTCTTTTGGCAGCTGGGAAGGATGCAGGACAAGGTGCAGTAGTGTTGGAGGTTGTTCCACCGCCACGCCTCCAAAATGCTATTACTGGTTGTGACACACCTCTGTCCTCCACCCCCTCCTCTTCTTCTTCCTCCGTGGCCTCTTCCTGTGCTTTGTCCTCGGAAACAGCGGTGCTCCGTAGGCGTTCAAGGGGCTACGCAAGTACGCAGGCAAAAAGATGCCATGCCGTGCTTGTGCTGGTGTGTTTGGGGGACAGGAGCCACACTGGGGCAGAGGTTCTGTCTGCTCTGCAGGGGCAGGCCGAGAGGTGGTTGATGCCACGCCAGCTTAAGCCAGGAATGGTAGTTTGCGACAATGGCACCAACCTCCTCTCCGCTCTCCGACAGGGACAACTGACCCATGTGCCCTGTGTGGCTCACGTCCTTAACCTGGTGGTGCAGCGGTTCTTGGGCAGGTACCCAGGCTTACAGGATGTCCTGAGGCAGGCCAGGAAAGTCTGTGTGCATTTCCGCAGATCTTATAATGCCAGTGCTCGCCTGGCTGAGCTGCAAAAGGAGTTGAACCTGCCCAAGAACCGCCTTATATGTGACATGCCCACCAGGTGGAACTCAACGTTGGCCATGCTGCAGCGGCTGCACACGCAGCAGAGGGCCATCAATGAGTACCTGTGCGACTACGGCACCAGGACAGGGTCAGGGGAGCTCGGTTTTTTTTCACCACGCCAGTGGGGCATGATCAGGGATGCATGCACTGTCCTGGCACCATTTGAAGAGGCCACGATGATGGTGAGCAGTGACAGTGCATGCATCAGTGACACTGTACCTCTTGTCCACCTGTTGGAACATACGCTGCATGGAATAATGGACAGGGCACTTGAGGCAGAACAGAGGCAGGAAGAGGAGGACTTCCTTGCCTCTCAAGGCCCCCTTTACCCAGACAGTGTTCCTTCTGTCCCACCCATCGCACAGGAAGAAGAGGAGGAGGAGGAGGAGGATTGTGTCAGCATGGAGGTGGAGCCTGGCACTCAGCATCATCAGCAGCAGTCTTTTAGAGATGATTTACAGTCCCAAGAAACCAGTGGACTTGTACGTGGCTGGGAGGAGGTGGCTGCGGATCATGTCGTCCTTAGTGACCCAGAGGACTCCGGACTGAATGCCTCAGCATGGCCTCCCTGATCCTGCAAAGTCTGCGGAAGGATCCTCGTATTCTTCGGATCAAGGAGAGGGACCATTACTGGCTGGCCACTCTCCTTGATCCACGGTACAAGGGTCAGGTTGCGGACCTTATCTTACCGTCGCAGAGGGAGCAGAGGATGAGACAACTCCGGGAGGCCTTGCAGAAAGGTCTGTGCAATGCGTTCCCAGAGACTGGGAGGTTACAAACTCCTGGTCTTGGACAACGAGTTGCTGAGGCTTCGGTCAGTCAAAGAAGGAGCGGTGGGGAAGGTGGCCGTCTGACCGAAGCGTTCAGACAATTCTTTAGTCCGCAGCCCCAAGGTATGATCGGTTCCAGCAACCATCGCCAGCGTCTGATATACATGGTGCAGGAATGCCTAGGGGCAAGGTCAGACTTGGACACCTTCCCCACCGAAAATCCTCTGGCTTACTGGGTCTTGAGGATGGATCACTGGCCAGAGCTTGCACAGTATGCAATTGAGCTACTGGCCTGTCCTGCATCCAGCGTTCTTTCAGAACGCACATTCAGTGCTGCTGGAGGATTTGTCACGGATCACAGGGTGCGCCTGTCCACCGACTCTGTTGATCGACTGACCTTCATAAAGATGAACCAGTCTTGGATCACCACCAGCTACCAAACACCTGAAGCTGATATAACAGACTAATTTATTTTCAAATGTCACATCCCTTCAAGACTGATGCTGATGCTGAGAGTTTGTCCTGTTATGTTGACTGACTATCCTCCTCCTCCTCAATGATCCGATTGACGATGATAGCTTGGAAGAACATTTTTGTTTCTGGGTGCCGCCACCAGTGGCTAAGGCCCAATTTTTCAGCCCCTGTTTAACAGGGGTGTGTTATTACAATTTTTTATGCAATGCTTTGCAGCAGGGCTCATTCCTGCACTCCAAGTAGAGTATCTGGGAGTGGTTGCAGTGTCGTGGCACCAGCACCAGTGGCTAAGGCCCAATTTTTCAGCCCCTGTTAAACAGGGGCGTGTAATTACAATTTTTGATGCAATACTTTGCAACAGGGCTCATTGCTGTGCTCCAAGTACAGTATCTGTGAGGGGTTGCAGTGTTTTGGCACCAGTGCCTAAGGCTCAATTTTTCTGCCCCTGTTTAACAGGGGCATGTAATTACAATTCTTGATCTAATAATTCACAGCAGGGCCCATTCCTGCGCCCACCAAGACTAACTGTGAGGCCTTACAGTGTTGTGTCAACACCACCACCGCCCAATTTTTCAGCCCCTGTTCAACAGGGGCATGCAATTACAATTCTTGATCTAATAATTCACAGCAGGGCCCATTCATGCGCCCACCAAGAGTAACTGTGAGGGCTCACAGTGTTGTGGCAACACCAACATGTAAGGGGCAAATTTCAGCTGAGTATATACGGCAGGCCCCTACTTTCAAACATCCAACTTACAAACGACTCCTCCTTGCAAACGGAAGGATACAACAGGAAGTGAGAGGAAATCTACCCCTAGGAAGGCAAATTCTCTCCTGTAAGAGTTAATATGGGAAAAAAAGTGTCTCCTCTACACTGATTCTTTATCACCAATTCTTGTTTCAATAAAAACCCCAAATTTTCAAAAAACATTTGTCATTAGGACGGAAAGTGAGGTGAACTGTTCTGAACAGGTGCACACTGCACAGACAGCAAAACAAATGTTACAGGGGTGATAACCCTTCCCTATGTTTTCCAAAAAGCTTAAAAATATATTTTTTGGCTGGAGCTACACTTAAACAATGTACCTGTTCAAAATTACAAACAGATTGTTGTTCAATTTCTGTATAGGTGACAAAACTTTTGTCTTGCCAAAATTTGACCTGTCTGTCTTGATTAAATGATAAATCTTTTTTCAGTGAAACTAATTTATTTCAGTGCATAAAACATCATCTGGGAGGGCTTTAGATTTTCATATGAGCTATTTCTAACACCAATTGATTAATTAAAAGTCAGGTTAATAGCAGGAGTTTCTACAAAATAGAGAAGCGACAAGACTTTTGTCAGGGACTGTATGATTTTTTTTTTTCCAATAAAAATATTTTAAACTTAAAAAATAAAAATGAAATCACGCTAATGGGTATAAGCTGCTAGCACGCCAACTGATATACATTGGTAAATCAATATAAATATTGAATATATATTTCACACTCGTTTATCCATGTCTATATGAGGTTCTCTGGGGTTGAGGTCAGAACTCTGTGCAGGCCAATCAAGGTCCTCCACCCCAAACTCACTCATCCATGTCTTTATGGACCTTGCTGTGTGCACTGGTGTGCATGTTGAAACAGGAAGGGGTCATCCCCAAACTGTTCCCACAAAGTTGGGAGCATGAAATTGTCCAAAATGTATTGGTATGCTGATGCCTTAAGAGTTCCCTTCACTGGAACTAAGGGGCCAAGGCCAACCCCTGAAAATATTTTTGGCAATATAGTGTAGATGAGCGAGTTTGGGGTGGAGGAACGTGACTGGCCTGCACAGAGTCCTAACGTCAACCCAATAGAACACCTTTGGGATGAATTAGAGCAGAGACTGCGAGCCAGTGTCACGAATGTCACGTCTACCAGAACGCAGGTGGACAGACACTATAACTGGCTACTGTGTGCTTCAACTATAGCAGCCCCCTTTTTCTTAAGAAAAGCAGGCCTACCAGTACTTGGTTCCCCCCAGGACTTATACACAATGCTATAGTGTCTGGCCAGAGCAGATGTGAACTGAGCAAAGCAAACAGGTACTTGCAGTTTAGCAGATAGCGTGGTTCAAAGACAGTTCAGGTAAAGGCAGGCTGAGTTCAGGGGATAGTCCAGTCCAATCCAGGTCATACACTGGGGATCCAACAGCAAGCAAGGCAGACTAATTGGTGGCTTGATCTAGAACAATGCAGGTAAGTCTGTCTCTATCACAAGCAAGGGGTAGAGTGTTCGGTTTGCTTATATCAGGTGACTGACCAGATAAATCAGTCAACAGGTGAACACAGACAGGGAGAAAAGGCAACAGCAAACACCCGGGTGCTGGAATTAGGAACAGGGGCACTAAGTGATCATGACAGCCAGGCCTTCTTTTCCAACATCAGTGCCTGACCTCACAAGCGCTTCTGGAAGAATAGTCAAACATTCCCATAGACATCCTCCTAAACCTTGTGGACAGCCTTCCCAGAAGAGTTGAAGCTGTTATAGCTGCAAAGGGTGGACCAACTCAATATTGAACCCTACGGACTAAGACTGGGATGCCATTAAAACTCATGTGCGTGTAAAGGCAGGCGTCCCAATACTTTTAACAATATAGTGTATGTGCAGTTTTTTTTTTTTTTAATTAATACATACCTAATATTTTACAGCAGTCGGGGTCATAACTGGGTCAGGGAAAGGGCATTGAAGAGACCCTATGAATTTACCTTTATTGGACAAGGTGACAGGGTCTTCTAAAGTTCATGGAATGTTCATCAAAAGGTAATGGGATGGAGTTGACCTTTAGGAATCCATGTCAAATTCAGTAAAACGCACCTAAACCAGGAAAAAAATGGGT
Organism: Rana muscosa; assembly: GCA_029206835.1. NCBI lineage: Eukaryota > Metazoa > Chordata > Amphibia > Anura > Ranidae > Rana > Rana muscosa. Next base: position 240,471,289 of record CM055126.1, read on the forward strand.
TTTTAGATTTTTCTGTTAGCATTATTTAATGCCTCTCTCCTCCACACACCATATAAAACCCATCAATTGGTGTCGTGGTCCCATAATTAGATAGACAAAGGTATGAAACACAATACAGTGCAAAAACAAAGTGGACAATCTGTTCGATTCACCGCACAACATGTTTTAATTTGCAGGAAATGTCCCCCAGCAGCAATCTCAACATAAAAACATCATGCCGCGGAACGCGTGAAGACACGTAAATCCCACTCCGGCAGCAAAGTCCCGTCAGCAGACAGTAAACTCCGAATGATATAAGTTTTCCAATTACAGTGCTTGCTTTTATCTAAGAATTTAATAGAATGCATTAGCCTTTGCATTTAATTATCGGCAGTCTTTAAGCAAGAATATTCTGAACAAAATAATAATTTAAAAACCCATTCTACAATTTATTTTTGCAAATAACTGCGCCGAAAAAAAACACACACAGAGTAATTAAAACGGTTATGTCTAATAATTAGAATGGAATAAGCAACGTGCAGGATTTGAAGTAATTTGGGGGAAAAAATAAAAGATTTCGAGATAATGAGGAGAAAAAATAATTAGCAGCATGATTCAATAGTTCGGAGTAGAGTTTATTTAATAGTGATGAACATGCTTTTCATATTATCATACATTTTGACTTGAATATTATCAACTTGTTAAGATCTAAGCGCAGACTAATAGAATCAGACAGAGTTAGTGCTAGTGCAAAGTGTATTTGTTAAAGTTTTAAAATTTATATCAACCAATCACAGCTCAGCTCCCCCATCCTGCAGTGACTCAGATGCAAAACTTCCCTTACTTTGATTGCCAGTAGGAGGAGGATCTCCTATAATGGTGGTCAGTGGGAAGAATGTTCCTTACATTGGTGGTCAGTGGGAAGAATGTTCCTTACATTGGTGATCAGTGGGAAGAATGTCCCTTACATTGGTGATCAGTGGGAAGAATGCTCCTTACATTGGTGATCAGTGGGAAGAATGTCCCTTACATTGGTGGTCAGTGGGAAGAATGTTCCTTACATTGGTGATCAGTGGGAAGAATATCCCTTACATTGGTGATCAGTGGGAAGAATGTTCCTTACATTGGTGATCAGTAGGAAGAATGTTCCTTACATTTGTGGTCAGTGGGAAGAATGTTCCTTACATTTGTGGTCAGTGGGAAGAATGTTCCTTACATTGGTGGTCATTGGGAAGAATGTTCCTTCCATTGGTGGTCAGTGGGAAGAATGCACCTTCCATTGGTGGTCAGTGGGAAGAATGCTCCTTACATTGGTGGTCAGTGGGAAGAATGTTCCTTACATTGGTGATCAGTGGGAAGAATGTTCCTTACATTAGTGGTCAGTAGTGTTGTGGAAATATGGGTTGTTTGCAGAACACACAGCCCATAATTCCTGTGCTCTATAAGCACACACTTTAGATTCATCTTTTTGCAATAATGCTATCTTTAAGTTTGCTAAGATCCACTCACCGTTCATTCCCATTCATCCCAAGAAGGCAGCACCACAAAAGCTATGTTCTCATTTCAGCATACCAGCCTAGACTGGCCAGCCGACGCCTAATCATAGGCTTTTATTAAACTCAAAAGATCTCAAGACAGGAGGTGATTGGTTGCAGCAACCAGTCACCTCCCCCCATGGGCGGGGACATCACAGGATGTTCCTTCCACAGGAGAATGACCATACAAGGACATCCTTCCAAACAGATACAATGTTCATTCAAATTGACTAACAGTGACATACACTGTTACCAAATGACGGAAACGACATAACAATTATGCCTCAAATGGACCACAATTATTTTATAGTTATGCTACCGTTCCTGTGGACACAGATATGTGCGCTCAGAGTCATTCAACACCCCCCCGCCAGGGGCCGGCCAGTTCCCCCAACGGGGCGCAAAACAACATCTCTAAATGCAGCAAACATCGCTGTTTCCACAGGAAGATTTTCCCGCCACCGATCTTCCACCAACGTCTGTATGTGCAAATACGCTCAGATGAGCGCATTTCAGCAAAACTGACACTGGGGGGACATCTGACAACATACATTAATACATTTCCATAAAAATCTCCACAACAGTCCTCCCTTTTTTGTCATATGCACCCCATGTGTCCATCGATGAGAGTTGATCTGCTTCTTACACCTGGAAATGAATCAGTCCTTAGTCCATAAAAAGGAAAACACGGCTTGACATGTAGACTCTACTCTTCAGGGGCATGACTTATAAAGGAGGACACGACATGGTGAGCTGTAGTAATCGCTGATCCGTCTGTGATCCTCTGTGTCTTGTATGTGGGTCCGGTTTCGGGGCGTCTCATCAAGGAAACTCTGGTCACGCGTCAAATCACGCAACAGGAGCCTCTCGTCACGACATAGAAAGAATAGAAATAAAAACGACATGAGTATATATATTCCCAGTTCCTTTAACCACGATCCGCTGTAAAATAAAAATTAGATCCCCAAAGATTCCCAGACCCTTAAAAAGGACTCCCAACCTTCACTTAGCTACAGCTCTGGCTTCAACAATTACTTGAAGAACCCTATCCTTAACGGATGAGAATTGTTCAATCGTATCCCAAGCCCGAGCCCCCCCCACCTTGTACATGCAGGACCCCATGCCCAGACCTGGTCGGGATTGGTGAACAAATCCCTTCTAGCTGTCCCTGCCATTCTTAATTTCCTGCGCCATCAGATCCTCGCAATCGGCCGCGACCTAAAATGTTGGGACAGCTTCACCATCGCGCATGAACCTCTTGCTTTGGGGGAATTACCTTTATAAGCTGCAGATCCACATAAACACCAAACTAAAGTTCAAACACACTTGTGGGCTGCCTAGATACCCAAACCGACAAGAGACAGAGCCATTAAAACTAAAACCAATTTTACCCTCTAAAAATACATCGTTAGGTTCCATTGACAAGTGTCTGTCTGGAGTAGGGATGAGCTTCGAGTTCGAGTCGAACTCATGTTCGACTCGAACATTGCCTGTTTGCCCATTCGCTGAACAGCGAACAAATTGGGGTGTTCGCGGCAAATTCGAAAAATCTATGGGAGAAATCTAAAGTGCTAATTATAAAGGCTTATATGCAAGTTATTGTACTAAAAAGTGTTTGGGGACCGGGGTCCTGCCCCAGGGGACATGTATCAATGCAAAAATAAGTTTTAAAAACAGCCGTTTTTTCAGGAGCAGTGATTTTAATAATGCTTAAAATGAAAAAATAAAAGTGAAATATTCCTTTAAATTTCGTACCTGGGGGGTGTGTATGATATGCATGTGAAGTGGCGCATGTTTCCCGTGCTTAGAACTGTCCCTGCAAAAAATGTCATTTTTTAAAGAAAAAAATGCATTTAAAACTGACTCGCGGCTATTAATGAATTGTTGGCTCCCGGCAATACATACAAAAGTCATTGATAAAAAAAAAAAAAGCGTGGGGGTTCCCCAGAATTCAATTACCAGGCCCTTCAGGTCTGGAATGGATATTAAGGGGAACCCCGCCGCAAATTAAAAAAAAAATTGACGTGGGGTTCCCCCAAATATCCATTCCAGGCCCTTCAGATCTGGCATGGATTTTAGGGGGAACTCCACCCCAAATTTAAAAAAAAAATGGCGTGGAGTCCCCCTAAAAATCCATACCAGACCCCTTATCCGAGCACGCAACCTGGCCGGCCGCAGGGGAAAAGGGGGGGACGAGAGAGCGGCCCCCCCTCCCTCCTGAACCGTACCAAGCCACATGCCCTCAACATGGGGAGGATGTCCCCATGTTGATGGGGACAAGGGCCTCATCCCCACAACCCTTGCCCGGTGGTTGTGGGGGTCTGCGGGTGGGGGGCTTATCGGAATCTGGAAGACCCCTTTAACAAAGGGGACCCCCAGATCCCGGCCCCCCCCTATGTGAATTGGTAAGGGGTACATTGTACCCCTACCATTTCACAAAGAAAGCGTTAAAAAAATGTTTAAAAAAACACACAAACACCTTGAAAAAGTCCTTTATTAAAAAAAAAAAAAAAAAAACATTCCAGCGGTGAAATCCAGTGTCCCGCGGCGATCCCGATGTCCAGCGCTGTCCTTCATTGGTTGTGCCTGAGCGGACCAGATGGGGAACTCCCTCTCAGTATTTTAAATGTATAGACCCGCCCCTTCTAAAGTTCCCCATCAGGCCCGCTCAGCGGACCAGATGCGGAACATGAGAAGGGGCGGGTCTATACATGTATTACCAAAGTGAGAGCAGTTCCCCATCAGGTCCGCCCCCTCGGTATGTCGGACCCACCTACGTCATTGGCTTGAGCGGGGAACTTCCTTCACTGTGTAATTTAAATTTACATAGTGAAGGAAGTTCCCCGCTCAAGCCAATGACGTAGGCGGGTCCGACATACCGAGGGGGCGGACCTGATGGGGAACTGCTCTCACTTTGGTAATACATGTATAGACCCGCCCCTTCTCATGTTCCGCATCTCGTCCGCTGAGCGGGCCTGATGGGGAACTTTAGAAGGGGCGGGTCTATACATTTAAAATACTGAGAGGGAGTTCCCCATCAGGTCCGCTCAGGCACAACCAATGAAGGACAGCGCTGGACATCGGGATCGCCGCGGGACACTGGATTTCACCGCTGGAATGTTTTTGTTTTAAATAAAGGACTTTTTCAAGGTGTTTGTTTAAACTTTTTTTACGCTTTCTTCGTGAAATGACTTTTGTATGTATTGCCGGGAGCCGACAATTCATTAATAGCCGCGAGTGAGTTTTAAATGCATTTTTTTCTTTCAAAAATGACATTTTTTGCAGGGACAGTTCTAAGCACGGGAAACATGCGCCACTTCACATGCATATCATACACACCCCCCAGGTACGAAATTTAAAGGAATATTTCACTTTTATTTTTTCATTTTAAGCATTATTAAAATCACTGCTCCCGAAAAAACTGCAGTTTTTAAAACTTCTTTTTGCATTGATACATGTCCCCTGGGGCAGGACCCGGGTCCCCAAACACTTTTTAGGACAATAACTTGCATATTAGCCTTTATAATTAACACTTTAGATTTCGAACGTTCGAGTCCATTGTATTTATTGGGTTCTAAAGTTTACACAAACATTTTGTCTGTTCGCAGGTTCTGGTGCGAACCGAACAGGGGGGTGTTCGGCTCATCCCTGGTCTGGAGTCTTCACTAGTTTGTCAAAACTCCTCATACCCATAATAACATCATAAATGGCATGTACCGCTGTCATCGCTGGGGACTAAAACTCCTCATACCCATAATAACATCATAAATTACATGTACCGCTGTCATCGCTGGGGACTAAAACTCGGTGAAGACTCAGAACAGACCATCGGTCCTGTTCGCTTTCTGAGCTAGTCAGGACATACACTTTAAATAATAACTTGGGATGCTTTTCACCGTTACCCTTGCTAAAATTTACTAAACAACAAAAATATAAATAAACAAAGATACTCCTCATTCTTTGGTGTGGTTGAGCCGCTTCTTGCAGTGGCTGGCGTGGTCTCATCCCTCAAGCTTCTTTACAACGACCCAGTCACCTGGTTGGAAAGAATGTAAACTGATTACTGAGTCAGGGTCCAGGAGGGACTCGTGAACCCTGTGGTGGACATTTTGAAGTTCATGTCACAACGATCGCACCCACCCCATCAGCCGAGAATATAAGTGACAGCTAATGAGGAGAGTACGACCCTGATTTTGATTGACCTCCAAACAACCCTCATATGACAATAACCCAGACATCGGGACTGTGGTCACTGCATAACCTGTGCGTGGCTTACAATACCTGGAACCACTGACAAAAGGTTCTTAGCCTCTGGGATGGGAACCTACTTCACCAGACTGCTGCTTGCCGATTCAAATTCTATCAAAGAAAGACAGTCTTGGCACAAACTTGGTTAGAATTACAGAGGTTATTATTAGTTTGAAAAAAAAACTGTCACTCTTACATTTATCACTTCTCCCCCCTTTTCTTCCTCATTACAGACTGAAGGAAGAAATGCGTGGTGCAGGAAAAAAGAAACAATGAAATAGCCTATGATACTTTTACCTCCCTTAGACTCATATTTATCCATATGTACCGCTGTCTACATACACCTGTTCTCTGTGTACAAACTCCTTGGACCTGAAAAATACTTATAAGCAAAATCATTACTCTATCCTTCATATTTAACCTGCAAAGAATGGAAAATAATAATGACATTCCTGTACATTGGTAAATTGTCAATGACATTCTTTCAAAACCGATTCAAACAAAACCCTCTGTAACCCTTACTTTTCCCGTTCCTACAAAAATACAACAGCCGCGACGCATCGAAGGATCGCCGCGGTAAGTTCGAACATATTCACTTTACTACATACAAACATTCCGATACAAACGTGGGGGAAATACTTCCCAGTTTCCAAAACCAAAAATGAAAAAAACAAAAACAGCCAGAATTCTACCTTCATTCTTTCAGCAATAGGAAAAAATACAATGGGAATATGAGAGCAGCTCGAGAAGCTTGCATGGACCAGCCATACAAAGTTCAAACAAACGGGCATGAGACTACACCTCCATCAACACTCATCATTACAGATTTCTGAAGCCGCAGCTCAACTACATCCACTCCAGAGGGATACCCAAAATAGTATCCTTGGACCACCTATGTTAATCTTTTTGGGGTTCAAAGGCCTTTGCCCCAAAACTAGGCTTCGTGCACTGTGTGACCGTCTGACTATGGGAAGCCTCCATTCCTTCCCTTTGCACAGACCTCCTTGTGTCCATGGCGATTTGAATCGGCTTATCGTCTTAAACCTGCGTCCAGGTTAAATCGTTGCACCCATTTTCGGAGATCACCGCCCGGTGTCTTCTTATACGGTGAATTGCAGAACTACAACCACTATATGGTCAAGTCCTCCAACTAGAAACCCTAACCGAGGCGTCAACTCTATGGCTTGTTGTCCCAACACTTTTGGAACTACAGCAACAACCACAGATCAACCTCCGAATTAGGCCTCTACCCCTCACAGTGTATGCATACACAAGCATTTTCCGCTATACACCCATACACTGCGTTGTCAGACTAAACCTCACAGAACAATTACGCCAGTTTACCACCTGCAGAACAATGTGGCTTCTCTCTGTATCTAGATGATAAAATAATGGTGATGCCGACTGTTTGCTCTCTACTCAAAACTGTATTACAGTACAAAACTTCACAAAACTGGAACAAAATATAAAACACTTTTAAACGCCAAAATGCTTTCCATTTTCCTTCCAGACACAAATCTCATTGCTCACCTTTAAAAACCCCAAGCTCCTCCCACTAACTTTCTGCTGATATATAAATGCTGAAAAGAAACTTCCGGTTATGCTCAGCTCTTAAAAAACCAAACTGGTTTATTTACATATCAATTGTTTAGGAAGAGGGAGGGGGAGGGGAGGCGTTAGCCATAATCGCCTTGTCTATCAAGACTTCAAAAAAAAATCCATGGCTACACATCATATATATTTCAACCATTTAAAACCTTGTCAAGGAAATGATGGAGTAAACCCCCCTTTGCAAATGGGAGGGAATCCCCCCTGACCCACATTCCCTGGAAGTCAGACCATAAGTTGGGACTCAAAATACAAACTCCTGCCAAAAGATGGCTATACAGTACAAGTTCCAAAAAAAATGAATTGCTCTCTGGGAAACTCCCAAATATTTAAACATAAAAACACATCATTGTACAAAAACTCTGTTAGTCTTACAATCTATCAAAATTCAGTGTAAAGTGAAGTTTTTCTTAAAACCAAAATCCAATGCAAAAAAAACGTTGCGCATATACTGCAATGTCAGCTGACCCTGCAATAGCTTACACTCACCCAAATGAAAACAGAGAAATCCCCAACCTAACATCATGTGCATGGAGTTTGCATGTCCTCCCTGTGTCTGCGTTGGCCTCCTCCCACACTCCAACTGCTGGTAGGTCAGCCAGATCCCATCCATAAATAGGCCCCAGCATGTGCGTGTGTCCGCAAGCACGTTGTGGCCCCTCGGGGTAAAACCGCGCTATTTTAAGATACCTCTCAACTCACCTCAAAAGGTGATGCTTAGAAAAGCAATTTAAACCAGAGACAAAACTGCGCCAATCAACAAATGCCAATACAGCATATTCAGGGGCCGTGTTTGCTAAACTGGAACTTCCTATCTCAAACTGTAAACGTCTCTCAAAATGGCCGACAAGCCAGGACTACAAAATGGTGGATGACCCACCACAGCACCTCATGGACAACAAAAATTGCGCCATTGACGCATGCAATTTTTCCCGCCAAAACCAGCATGGGACGTCACAATGAACACCACATTGGTTCCCCTACACAAAGAAAAACACAAATTGCCTCTAACAGGTTCCAACGCAGAAAATATCGCACTATATTCGCACCAAACATCAAAATCTGCCCCAAAGGCTGAGAAATTCCACCAGCGAAATAGCAGACGAATGCCACATGGTATAGTGCCCAAAAGAAAGGTGGCTGCACCTTCCCTTATAGGATACCCACAGGCTAAAGAAAAACTGTGCCTCAAAATGGCAGACAAACCTGCAAGGCTAACAAAAGCCAAGAATGGCGCCATTACTTTTTCCCGCCAAAACCAGCATCTCTTTAACAGAAAATCAAAAATGTTTTTCTCCACAAAGACTGACTACACCATTGAAACTTTTCTAAATTATCATCAAAATCCACTGAAAAAAGTGTCAGCTACACTCTACAAGGACCACATGTACACTTACAAACTTAGCCTTCCTTTTGCCAACTAAACAGCACATTCAATAAATGTGAGTTACATGACAATATTAAAAACATATTCATTTCTCTAAGTTCATATACTCTGAGATATTCACCACTTTTCTCTACCTAAAGTTCACACACAGTGGCCTCAGCTTCCATAACAAGCCATTGCAGAGACATACTATTGTCTGCCTTCTAGCAATGCCTGGCCACTTGGATATGCGGCGGGAACTTTCAACTCAAAAACCAAACACTTTCGTTAAAATATGTTTACACTTATGGGGACATGTGTCTTTGTCCCCTATAAAGGCAAAAATCACAATCTAACCATTTCTATTTTTCATAGAAATCACAAACACCACACACATACAGTATATTGTTGCTTGTAACATCAGATCATCTCTCAGGGCCCTTCCACTACAAAACTCCTGCATGCTATTTACAGAAAGTCACCAACTTTCACCCTTGTAACTGAGATGCTGCCTGCCCCTCCCCCACTAAACCTCATGGCTTATGGCTCAATGCAGCGGCCATCTTTAACAAGGCCACCAATCTCAGTGTAGGCTGCATGAAATACCACAGCTATACCTTCATTTCATACACAATATACAGTCTCCATCAGATCATCTCTTACACAACTTCAGTCACACTTATGGGGACACATGTCCTGCATCACACAAACAATCTAATCACACACAGGCATACACAAACAAATTCACAGGCCTACGATCGGATTCAGAGGCATACGATCTCTCTCCCAACAAAATCACACACACACATGCACAATCGGATTCGCAGACATACACACGCACACATACACACGCTGCAAACTTAAAGTATTATTTCAAAAAGACAAAAAAAATGTTCTTTTAAAGAGTAGAGCCCCCCACATCGGAACGTAGATCCACTCTTCCCCCCATCTCGATCCGATGTCCAAAGGGACTCCATCTATTCCCAAAAATCCTGGCCCGCCATAAACTGTTGTGGAAATATGGGTTGTTTGCAGAGCACACAGCCCATAATTCCTGTGCTCTATAAGCACACACCTACCTGGCTCGCCATAAACTGCTGTGGAAATATGGGTTGTTTGCAGAGCACACAGCCCATAATTCCTGTGCTCTATAAGCACACACTTTAGATTCATCTTTTTGCAATAATGCTATCTTTAAGTTTGCTAAGATCCACTCACCGTTCATTCCCATTCATCCCAAGAAGGCAGCACCACAAAAGCTATGTTCTCATTTCAGCATACCAGCCTAGACTGACCAGCCGACGCCTAATCATAGGCTTTTATTAAACTCAAAAGATCTCAAGACAGGAGGTGATTGGTTGCAGCAACCAGTCACCTCCCCCCATGGGCGGGGACATCACAGGATGTTCCTTCCACAGGAGAATGACCATACAAGGACATCCTTCCAAACAGATACAATGTTCATTCAAATTGACTAACAGTGACATACACTGTTACCAAATGACGGAAACTACATAACAATTATGCCTCAAATGGACCACAATTATTTTATAGTTATGCTACCGTTCCTGTGGACACAGATATGTGCGCTCAGAGTCATTCAACGCCCCCCGCCAGGGGCCGGCCAGTTCCCCCAACGGGGCGCAAAACAACATCTCTAAATGCAGCAAACATCGCTGTTTCCACAGGAAGATTTTCCCGCCACCGATCTTCCACCAACGTCTGTATGTGCAAATACGCTCAGATGAGCGCATTACAGCAAAACTGACACTGGGGGCACATCTGACAACATACATTAATACATTTCCATAAAAATCTCCACAACAGTAGGAAGAATGTTCCTTACATTGGTGATCAGTGGGAAGAATGTTCCTTACATTAGTGGTCAGTAGGAAGAATGTTCCTTACATTGGTGATCAGTGGGAAGAATGCCCCTTACATTGGTAATTAGTTGGAAGAATGTGCCTTACATTGGTGGTCAGTGGGAAGAATGTCCCTTTCATTGGTGGTCAGTGGGAAGAATACCCCTTACATTGGTGATCAGTGGGAAGAATGTTCCTTACATTGGTGGTCAGTGGGAAGAATGTTCCTTACATTGTTGATCAGTGGGAAGAATGTTTCTTACATTGGTGATCAGTGGGAAGAATGCTCCTTACATTGGTGATCAGTGGGAAGAATGTTACTTACATTGGAGGTAAGTGGGAAGAATGTTCCTTACATTGGTGGTCAGTGGGAAGAATGTTCCTTACATTGTTGATCAGTGGGAAGAATGTTCCTTACATTGGTGATCAGTGGGAAGAATGTTCCTTACATTGGTGATCAGTGGGAAGAATGTTCCTTACATTGGTGATCAGTGGGAAGAATGCTCCTTACATTGGTGATCAGTGGGAAGAATGTTACTTACATTGGAGGTAAGTGGGAAGAATGTTCCTTACATTGGTGGCCAGTGGGAAGAATGTTCCTTACATTGGTGGCCAGTGGGAAGAATGTTCCTTACATTGGTGGCCAGTGGGAAGAATATGCACGCGCAGCCTACGTAAGTGTTCACTTTTGTGCACAAGAACAGTTTTCTTATTTATTTATTTGTTTTTTTACACTGCTTCTTTCTTTTTTTTAATCACTTTTATTGCTGTCATAAGGAATGTAAACATCCCTTGTCACAGCAATAGGCAGTGACAGGTCCTCTTTATGGAGAGATCTGGGGTCTATTAGACCCCAGACCTCTCCTCTGGCCTCCAAAGCAGCCGATCAGACACAAATCAGTCTGATTGGCTGCTTTACTGGCCAGGCGGTTGGCCAGTAAACACAAATCCGAAACCAGAAGTGACAAAATACTCATTGCTTCCGGTTTCTTTGACCATAGAGATGATCTCTATGGTCAGCAGGTGGAACCTGCAGCTGCAATCCTGGGTTCCCCGGTGTGACGGAAGAGCCGGAAAGGTGGTGGAAGGCGACAGGGGGATCCCCTTCTGCCACCTTTAAAAGTGATCCAGTGGCCCTATGAACTAGTACTCTATGAACTGGTGCTTCATGATCTCTATGATCAGCCGGCAAAACTACCAGCTGAAATCTCAGGTCCCCCGGTGGGAAAGGAGAGATCAGGAAGGTGGCTAAAGGCAGAGGGTGGGTCTGCTGCCTGTAAAAGCGATCCAGCGGCTCTACGAACTAGTGTTTTATGTACTGGTCCTCCACGATCTCTATGGCCAGCCGTTGGAACTGCTGGCTGCAATCCCAGGTTCCCTGGTGGGACAGGAGAGCTCGGGAAGGTGGCGGAAGGCAGCGGGGCAGGACCCCCTTCTGCTGCCTGTAAAAGCAATCCAGTGGCTCTACGAAATAGCATTTTATGTACTGGTCCTTCACAATCCCTGTGGTCAGCCGGCGATACCACTGGCTGTAATCCTGGGTTCCTCGGTGGGATGGGAGAGCTTGGGTAAGTGGTGGGGGGCAGGAGGGGGGGAGGACCCCCTCCTGCCACCTGTAAAAGTGATCCAACAGCTCTACAAACTAATGATCTATGAACTGGTCCTCCATGATCTCTATGGTCAGCCGGAAAAAAAACGCTGACTGCAATCCCGGGTGTCCCGGTGGGACAGCAGAGCTCCAGAAGGTGGCGGAAGGCAGCAGGGCGAGACCCCCTCCTGCCACCTGTAAAAGCAATACAGTGGCTCTAGAAACTAATGCTTTATGAACTGGTCCTTTATGATCTCTATGGTCAGCTGGAGCAACTGCCAGCTGCAATCCTGGGTTGTGTAAATATTTTAACCTTTAACCAAATAATTGAAAACAGGAAAAAATAGTGGCGCTCAGTGACACATAAATTACAATAAAGTATTAGTGACAACAGTGTATAAATAACGTGAGTATTATCATATGTATCACCCAGTGACAAGTGATAAAAACGAATAATAGTCCATGAAAAAACAGGTGAAAAAAAAAATTCAGGTGAAAAAAATTCCAATTAGATATTTCAGTGCTGAATCTTCTTATCTCATCCACCACACCAATGTGCAAGTGACTCCTCTCCCTTTAAAACCGCACTCACCAGCTTGCGATGCCTCACATTTTCGTGTTTGGCTCAGACACTTTTTAAACCACACAAGGGGTTAAAACGACTATCCAATGGCCAACCGTGCTTAAACAGGATCTCTCCACATGTGAATGATAATGACAAAAGTGCTCCAATGGTGTGATAACGTTTCAACCAGTTCATTTAAACACATAAAACTTAAATCTTTACACTCACATTTCCAACTTCAAAAAATCAGCAATTCGTGAAAATCACAGCAAATCTTGCAAGTAATAGCGCAGCGGTGCACAGCGTTCACGGCGGACCTAAAGTGTGCGCTCAAAGTCTCGCTCTCACCCACTCCACAGCTATAGATCACGGTGTCAGTGTTCCACTTCCTACTTAGGCGTCACACGTCAGTGTTGAAGATTGCCGTACAGCCACGCCCCCGACATGTTTCGTCACATTGACTTACAGTCAGTGTGATGAAACATGTTGGGGGTGTGGCTGTAAGGCAATCTAGAAGTTTGCAACCCATGGCACTGTAGCTAATCTCTCTGGGCGTGGACGGAAGAGAAAAATTGATGAAAGGTTGCAACGCAGGATAGTCCGGATGGTGGATAAGCAGCCCCAAACAAGTTCCAAAGAAATTCAAGCTGTCCTGCAGGCTCAGGGAGCATCAGTGTCAGCGCCAACTATCCGTCGACATTTAAATGAAATGAAACGCTATGGCAGGAGACCCAGGAAGACCCCACTGCTGACACAGAGACATAAAAAAGCAAGACTACAGTTTGCCAAAATGTACTTGAGTAAGCCAAAATCCTTCTGGGAAAACGTCTTGTGGACAGAGGAGACCAAGATGGAGCTTTTTGGTAAAGCACATCATTCTACTGTTTACCGAAAATGGAATGAGGCCTACAAAGAAAAGAGCACAGTACCTACAGTGAAATATGGTGGAGGTTCAATGATGTTTTGGGGTTGTTTTGCTGCCTCTGGCACTGGGTGCCTTGAATGTGTGCAAGGCATCATGAAATCTGAGGATTACCAAAGGATTTTGGGTCGCACTGTAGAGCCCAGTGTCAGAAAGCTGGGTTTGCGTCCGAGGTCTTGGGTCTTCCAGCAGGACCATGACCCCAAACATACGTCAAAAAGCACCCAGAAATGGATGGCAACAAAGCACTGGAGAGTTCTAAAGTGGCCAGCAATGAGTCCAGATCTAAATCCCATTGAACACCTGTGGAGAGATCTTAAAATTGCTGTTGGGAAAAGGCGCCCTTCCAATAAGAGAGACCTGGAGCAGTTTGCAAAGGAAGAGCGGTACAAAATTCCCGGGTGAGAGGTGTAAGAAGCTTATTGATGGTTATAGGAATCGACTGATCTCAGTTATTTTTTCCAAAGGGTGTGCAACCAAATATTAAATTAAGGGTGCCAGGAATTTTGACCAGCCCATTTTTGCTTTGTTCCAATACACACAAAGGGAATAAACATGCGTATAGCAAAACATGTGTTATGGCAATACTTTTCTGTGAGAAATACTTGATTTTCTGGAAAAATTTCTAGGGTGCCAACAATTTCGGCCATGACTGTATTTACACATTTATAGTTTTTTAAGTGGCAGCTTTTTCTATTCTATTCTTTAGTTTTCATAGGCGCAGTGGTGGTATTTAATATTAGGGGCGGTTATATATATTGATTACCAACAACTTTATTGTGCAATCCTGGGTTCCCCCGGTGGGCCGAGAGAGCACGGAAGGTGGCAGAAGGCAGCGGGGGGCCCCTCCTGCCACCTGTAGAAATGATCCAGCTGCTATATAACCTCTAAAATCACTTTTACAAAAAAGAGCATTGCTGGCCAAAACAAAAGATACTGGGTGTCAGGTCACCTGTGGCCAGATGACAGATGCACATTGTTAGGGGGTCAGGAGTGCACCACAAAGTAGTGAACCCTATGGCTGACTGCTGCAGATGGGAAACTGGGTGGTTGTGGAAAGCGGGACCAGTGGAGCACAACAGGGATCCACAGGGAGCTAGAGCCCAAGATTCCCCAGGGCGCGGAGTCTAAGATCCAGCAGGTTTTCACCAGAGCCTCTAGTGGTGAGGATGGTCTACGCTGCAGCTGGGTCTAGGTTGCGGCCCCCAGAGTCCCCTAGCTCACGCTCCGTATGGTAAAGAGGATAGAGGGGAATCAGCAGCACAGGATACAAGAATAGTGAGGGGAAAAGCCAAGGTCAGGGCAACAAGCAGACAAGGATAAAGGAAGGACAAGCCGAAGGTCAAGGTCACTAGCAGACCGGGATAGTCGAGAACAAGCCAAGATCGTAACACAGAGACAGACGTAGCACACAGCAGGCAGGAACCCAAACACACAATGCTTAACAAACACGTTGATCAGCAAGGCAGACTTGCAGTGCACAGGTTAATATAGAGTTCTGTGATAGGACCTGGCGTGGAGCCAGGCTGGGAGGAGAGATTATAAAAGCAGCCAGGTGAGAGTGTCTGGCCTCTAAGGTGAACACCAGAGGAGGAAGGTAAGATGGCAGACAAACATTACTGCATATCCATGACACTGGGATGACGCCTGTAGCTGCAGGCATCATCCCGGTACAACCACTGCAACTCAAGGACTTACAGGGATGTCCTTGGACGACAAGTGGTTAAACATTGCGTATTTAGTATCACTTTAATGGAGAAATCCATGCAATATTTAACTCTCAGCGAAATGACCCCTCAGCCCATTACCCCTCATCAGTGTTCTGTGACCTGAATTATCACATAATCTTCCACCGAAATGCATTAATCCCATATCACCAGTGCAATAATCAAGAACTCTTTCTTGCTGCTACTCCTCGCCAGCCTCCGGGCATTTTCCACTTGTCATAAGACACAAGCAGTTCTACCACTCAGGTTAAATATCTAATTCTCCAAGAACGGAGCACTGTAGGCCTTCTCTCACATTAAGCTATCAGCAGCCGGAGTTCACTTGGCACTGGAAGTCTTTAACATTTCATACCGTTTTGGACAAATGCACCACTTTCCTATCAAACCGCAGCAGACCTGTCAGGAACTGTCAGCGGTGGCAGGGCGCGTTCCTGCCCAGACTTGAGTCATCTTCAGGGACGCACACTTTGGACAGTTTTATTTTTAGCCATGTCGGGTGATTATTCTTGTCAAATCGTCTGTCCTTCAAGGTTCTCTGGGCGGCACATTTTGACTCACCTAAGCGTACTTTAAAAGTAAAAGTCTTGAGTTGTGTCATACTGTGTGTGAGATCATTCAAGGCGCTGTCATTCTCAGATAAGTATTTCTTTGTAGGTTCCAAGAGGTAAAAAAAAAAAAAGACTCTCAAAGACAAAGCTGAACAGGATTTTCAATTTATCGTACATGAGATATTAAAAGTGCCCTGCAGCAAGCAATAAAAATCAGATCCGGATTCTATTTTTTTTTTTTTTTAACCCAGCATAGTTATGGTGCACCACCAATTTTTGTATTGATGATAACCTGGGGTTCTATCACGAATGCTTACGTTTTGGTGTTCCCAGCTCCTCCCATTGAAATCCATTTCAAAGCAGTCTATTTTTAAAACAAAAACTCAATTAGAATTTAGGTAATAAAAATCAGGCAAGGATTTCATGTTTTTTTTGTTTGTTTTTTTTCATCTACCATAATTATGGTGCACCTTATCAATATTTTCAATAATGGTAACTTTGTGTTCTGTTATAAATGTAAACTTAGGTATTCCCAACACCTCCCTTTAAAGTCCACTTTATATCAGCCTAGTTATAAAAAAAAAGAAATTTAAATTGAAAATTAGGTAATAAAATCAGGCAGGGATTCCATGTTTTTTTTTTTTTATCTGTCATAGTTATGGTGCACCACACCAATTTTTGTATTGATGGTAACCCTAAAGTTCTGTTACAAATGCTTACGTTTGGGTGTTCCCAGCTCTTCCCATCCAATTCATATTAGCTTATTTATATAAAAAAAAAAAAAAAAAGGATTTTAGGTAATACAAATCAGGCAGAGATTACATTTTTTTTATTTTTATCTAGCATAATTATGGTGAACTTTAACAGTAACCTCTGTGTCCTGTTATAAATGTTTACATTTGGGTATTCCCAGCTCCTCCCATTGAAATACAATTTATATCAGCCTGTTTGCATTGGTGGTAACTTTGTGTTCTGTTATAAATGTAAGCTTAGGTATTCCGAACACCTCCCTTTGAAGTCCACTTTATATCAGCCTAGTTATAAAAAAAAGACATTTAAATTGAAAATTAGGTAATAAAATCAGGCAAGGATTCCTTTTTTTTTTTTTTTATCTGTCATAGTTATGGCGCACCACACCAATTTTTGTATTGATGGTAACCCTAAAGTTCTGTTACAAATGCTTACATTTGGGTGTTCCCAGCTCCTCCCATCCAATTCATATCAGCTTATTTATATAAAAAAATAAAAAAAAAGGATTTTAGGTAATACAAATCAGGCAGAGATTACATTTTTTTTTTATCTAGCATAATTATGGTGAACTTTAACAGTAACCTCTGTGTCCTGTTATAAATGTTTACATTTAGGTATTCCCAGCTCCTCCCATTGAAATACAATTTATATCAGCCTATTTATATATAAAAGAAAAAAAATTGGTTTTAGGTAATAAAAAACAGGTTGGGATTTAAGTTTTGTTTTTTACCTAACATAATTATGGTGCACCTTACCAATATTTGCATTGGTGGTAACTTTGTGCTCTGTTACAAATGTAAGCTTAGGTATTCTGACCACCTCCCTTTGAAGTCCACTTTATATCAGCCTAGTTATAAAAAAAGACATTTAAATTGAAAATTAGGTAATAAAATCAGGCAAGGATTCCTTTTTTTTTTTTTTTATCTGTCATAGTTATGGCGCACCACACCAATTTTTGTATTGATGGTAACCCTAAAGTTCTGTTACAAATGCTTACGTTTGAGTGTTCACTGCTCCTCCCATTGAAATCCAATTTATATCATTTATAAAAAAAATTTAAAAAAATGATTTTAGGTAATAAAAATCAAGTAGGGATTACATTTTTTTTTAGCTAGCATAATAATGTTGCACTTTAACAGTAACCTCTGTGTCCTGTTATAAATGTTTACATTTGGGTATTCCCAGCTCCTCCCATTGAAATCCAATTCATATCATTTATAAAAAATAAAATAAAAAATAGATTTTAGGTAATAAAAATCAAGTAGGGATTACATTTTTTTTTTATCTAGCATAATAATGGTGCACTTTAACAGTAACCTCTGTGTCCTGTTATAAATGTTTACATTTGGGTATTCCCAGCTCCTCCCATTGAAATCCAATTTATATCATTTATAAAAAATAAAAGAAAAAATAGATTTTAGGGAATAAAAATCAAGTAGGGATTACATTTTTTTTTTATCTAGCATAATAATGGTGCACTTTAACAGTAACCTCTGTGTCCTGTTATAAATGTTTACATTTCAGCCTATTTATATATATAAAAAAAATATTAATAATTTGATTTTAGGTAATACAAATCAGGTAGGGATTACATGGTTACTTATCACTTCAATGTGATGAGTTGGGAATACCCAAATGTAAACATTTATAACAGAACAAGGAGGTTACCATTAATGCAAAGATGGCGTACGTTACGTTAGCAATCTTTGGATTGATAGTAACCATGTTATAAATGTTTAAGTTTGGGTATTCCCTACTCCTCCCAATGAAGCACACTTTATATCAGCCTGTTTATAAAAAAAATATATAGACTTTAGGTAATACAAATCAGGCAGGGATTGTATTTACTTCTTTATTTAGCATAATTATGGTGCACCACACCAATGTGTGTATTGATGGTAACCCTGGGGTTTTATTACAAATGCTTAAGTTTTGGTGTTCCCAGCTCCTCCCATTGAAATCCAGCCTATTTATTAAAAAAATTAATGATTTTAGGTAATAAAAATCAGGCAGAGATTCAATTTTTGATTTTATTTTATCTAGCATAATTATGGTGCACCGTACCAGTAACCTCAGTGTTATGTTATAAATGTTTAAGGTTAGGTAACTCCTCTCATTGAAGTCCACTTTATATCAGCCTATTTATAAATAAGAGATTGAAATAGGAAATTAGGTAACAAAATCAGGCAGGGATTCCATTTTTATTTTTTATTTTAATCTGGCATAGTTATGGTGCACCCGTTTTAATGGTAGGCCTGGGGTTCTGTTACAAATGCTTACGTTTTTGTGTTCCTAGCTCCTCCCTTTGAAGTCCATTTTATATCAGCCTGTTTATAAAAAAATATTGACAATTTAGGTAATAAAATCCAGGTAGGGATTTCATGATCTTTTTTTTTTTTTTTTTAATTCAACATAATTGTGCTGCACCTTACCAATCTTTGCATTAATGGTAACCAGGGGAGGGCTGGCGGCCTTAGGCCTAGGGGGCAAGTCCAGTCAAGTGGCCCATTGAACCTCCGAATCAGCTCACCATCCATGGTCCACCTGGTTTTTCAATGCAGCCTCACCAGTGCCCATCAGTGCAGCCAACTCCAGTGCCCATCAATGCAGCCTGATCACTGGGGCAGGTTACATGGGGTGTATGGGGGGGAGATGGGGGGTCAGCCAGGGGTGTCAGGGTCTCTCAACTCAGCGATCTCAGCTCAGCAGGTCCTTGCATGCCACGGTTTCCTGGGGGGGTAACGCTCCTGATCCTGGGGTCAAGTTGCAGCCAGCGCCCAGCCCTGCAGCCCTGCGTCCCGACTCCCTGGCACGCCCTGCCTCTGCCTGCTTCAAAGAATCCAGTCCCAGGGAGTTGTTTCCTCTGCGCTGCTGTGTTTTCCACCCACCAGAAGCTTGAGTGCAGACTACAACTCCCGGAATGCAACAGCTAGTGGTCGGCCGCCATGGCCATGCCCCCGGCCGGACTTCCTAGACCAGAATAAAAAAGAAAATGGTAGCGGGCAGCGGCTGCCGGCCATTTTTAACATAAGTTAGGGTGGCCTGGGAGGCAATTGCCACCCTGCCCCCTGGCCCAGCCCTCCCCTGATGGTAACCTCCTTGTTCTGTTATAAATGTTTAAATTTGGGTATTCCCAACCAGTGGCGTCTCCAGCTTTCATATTTAGGGGGGGCACATGGGGGGGCAGGGACAAAAGTAGGGGGGCCAACTATAAAATGCAATTATATATAGATATATATATATATATCTCTATATATATATCTCTATATATAGATATATATATATATCCTGGGGCCCTTTACTACGATCCCACAACGGGCCCTTTCACATGTTCTGCAGTGAGCTCCCTTCCTACTATACTGGGGCCCCACCAGGGTGGCAGAAAACAAGAGATATATGTCACCAGCACACCAAGAAAATATAAGGGTCCAAAGCAGTGAGAGAACTATCAGGGTTGCAAAGGTTGTCTTGCCACCGGGCCCTGGTGTTCTGCCACTGTGGGGTTCCCCAGCTGTCCTGTCCCTGTTATTGACAGCGCTGGTCTGGCATCTGTCTCCTTGGCACCGGCGGCAGTCTATTAGGACTTTGTGCCCCCAGCTGGTCACCTAGCAGCAGTAATGCTGTATGACCTTCTCTGTTGATATGTTGATCGGGATGTGATCCTAGTGATGCTCCCAGTCAGATCTAATAAACACAGTATTTATTAGCATCAAGAGTAAAACCACATATACCGTATTTATCGGCGTATAACACGCACCGGCGTATAACACGCACCCCAAGTTTAGGAGGGAATTTTAAGGAAAAAAACTTTTAGGAGGGAAATTCAAGGAAAAAAAAACTTACATTTAAATGCAGCATGCAGCCTTGCCCAGTGTCCATCTGCAGCCTTGCCCAGTGTATATCTGTCCATCTGCAGCCATGCCCAGTGTCCATCTGTCCATCTGCAGCCTTGCCCAGTGTCCATCTGTCCATCTGTCCATCTGCAGCCGTGCCCAGTGTCCATCTGTAGCCTTGCCCAGTGTCCATCTGTCCATCTGCAGCCGTGCCCAGTGTCCATCTGTCCATCTGCAGCCGTGCCCAGTGTCCATCTGTCCATCTGCAGCCTTGCCCAGTGCCTTTTCGATCGTGTCAGTCCCGGCGGTTTTTAAAATTTGGCGCCGATTTCTGTGGAGAGGAGCGAGCGGGGCCGAGTGTACTTCGGCTAGACTCGGCTCCTCTCACAGTTCCGCCCATCTCCACTGACTGCGCCGCTGATGGAGAAAGCCGAGTGTACTTCGGCTAGACTCGACTCTGCTCACAGTCACAGGCAGGACTGCGAGAGGAGCCGAGACTAGCCGAAGTACACTCGGCTTTCTCTATGTCAGCGGCGCAGTCAGTGGAGATGGGCGGAACTGCGAGAGGAGCCGAGTAAAGCCGATTGTACTTCGGCTTCGGCTCCACTCGCTCCTCTCGCTCGTTTTCAGCAGGGGAATTCGACGGAGTATCGGCGTATAACACGCACCCACGATTTTCCCCTGATTTTAAGGGGAAAAAAGTGCGTGTTATACGCCGATAAATACGGTATATATATATAATCAACCGTATGTTCTGCAGCCATGTGGGCTCTATGCCTGTGAAGAGTGGGCTTTGATCAATAAAATCACTGATATTTAACACTAGGATTTGACTAGGAGCATCACCTGGATTGCATCCCGATCAGCATGTCAGAGAAGGCTCCACTGCTGCTAAGCAACCTGCAGGGAGCTCAACCGTCTACAACCAATAGAGATGGGCTCGGCTGTGTTTGAAATCCCACATGCCCGATCCCGCCAAGAAGCCGACACTCCACAGTGCTAATCACAGCCAGTGAGACATTTCCTGATCTGTGCAGCTGCGGACCGGGAAATGTCTCACTGCCTGTGATTAGCGCTGTGCAGTGTGGGCTCCCTGGCAGGTTCTGGCATGTGGAATTTTGAACAATTCCAGCCCATCTCTAACAACAAATTGTGCTGGCCCTCCTGTACATCAGCCCCATAAAGTAACCCATAAAGTAACCAGCACTGCGTTCCATTGTGCTGCCGCCGCTACCATGGAGACAAAGGACAGCAACTCTGGTTGTTCCAGCACTGGTCCACACTGAGAACATTCCCCCATCCACCTATAATGTGAAGATGGGGGAATTGGATCATTTCCTTTTTTTTTTCATTCAACCTAATAGTTGAATGAAAAAAAGTGATCAATGTATGGGCTGCCTAAGAGCCAAGACAAGCCATAGACAGTTTAAATCTCAGCTGGTTCAGCAGGAACTGGCTGAGATTTGAACCATTAATGAGCAGATTCTCTTATGATTATCACTAGTGGTTGCTATAGCCACTAGTGATAATCACTGTTTGTCGGGAGAATACAATTGCTGGGCAGGAGGGATATTACCCTGTCAGCACTGTCAGCACTGTCTGTGTTGATGGGGGAATCATGCAAGTTTCTTTCCTGCAATCTGTGGATTGCACGCGGGGATAGTGTGGGCGGGACTGGAAGGAGGAGGAGGAGCTGTATTCCTCCCTACTCGTATGTGAGGAGAGTGAGGGGGGGTGGCTGGACTCGCTGGGCTGTGAAAGAGTGTCATAGACTGACACTCGGCTCAGCTTGCAGTCACCACTCTCGGAATTTACAGGCTGGTTCTCCTGTCCTAAGGACGGGAGAAATCAGTCTGTTTTTTCAGTAACTGAGATGAAGGCTTGGGCCCCCCCCCCTCCCACAGTGCTCATGGAGTCCTTCCTGCAACTCGCTCTTCTCCGTGCCAATGAGGATGCAGGGAAAGGAGCAGATCGGGCGGCTGTGTGAGCGCTTGCATTATGCAGTGTCAGCGAGCAGAGGGAGGGGGAGGAACCCCCCGCAGGAGCTGACTGGGGACGCTCTCCCTCTCAGGAGAGACTATGTTAACCCAGCAGCAGCCCGAGTGAAAAAAAAAAAAAAAATAGAGCGACAATTTTGAAAAAAAAAACAATATTTTTTACTTTTTGCTATAATAAATATCCCCAAATAATATATAAAAAAACATTTTTTCCTCAGTTTAGGCCGCCGATACGTATTCTTCTACATATTTTTGGTAAAAAAAATCGCAATAGCGTTTATTGATTGGTTTGCGCAAAAGTTATAGCGTCTACAATATAGGGGATAGTTTTATGGCATTTTTATTAAAAAATATTTTTTTACTAGTAATGTCGATCATCAATTTTTATCGTGACTGCAACATTATGGTGGACACATCGGACACTTTTGACACCATTTTGGGACCATTGTCATTTTTACAGCGATCAGTGCTATAAAAATGCACTGTTTACTGTGAAAATGACACTGGCAGTGAAGGGGTTAACCACTAGGTGGCGTTGAAGGGGTTAAGTGTGTCCTAGGGAGTGATTCTAACTGTAGGAGGGATGGGCTGTGTGTGACACGACACTGATCATCGCTTCCGATTACAGGAAGCTGTGATCAGTGTCCTGTCACTAGGAAGACTGGGGAAATGCTTGTTCACATCAGCATTTCCCCGTTCTTCCTCACCGTGAGACGATCGTGGGTATCCCTGCGGACATCGAGTCCGTGGGACCCGCGGTCGGGCTCCCGGCAGCGCGCGCGAGTCCACAATGCCGCTTCTTAAAGGGGATGCATATATACGTCCTTCTGCCTGCCCGTGCCATGCTGCAGATGTATATCTGCGTGTGCTGGCCGGGAAGCAGTTAAAAAAACTAATTGGGATATTTATTATAGCAAAAAGTAATAAATATTGTGTTTTTTTTCAAAATTGACAATCTTTTTTTGTTCATAACGCAAAAAAGAAAAACTGCAGAGGTGATCAAATACCACAAAAAGAAAGCTCTATTTGTGGGAAAAAAATTTTTTTTTAATTTGGGTGCAACGTCGCATGACTGCACAATTGTCATTCAAAATGTGACAGCGCTGAAAGCTGAAAATTGGCCTGGGCAGGAAGGGGGTGAAAATGCCCGGTATTGAAGTAGTTAAAGCGGGAATCCACCCGCAATTTTTTTTTTAAAGTCAGCAGCTACAAACACGGTAGCTGCTGACTTTTAATAAGGACACTTACCTGTCCTAGGCGCCCGCTAGGATGGGCCCCCCCGATGCCGATCCAGATCATTGCAGGTCCCGCGCTGCCATCCTCAGTAAGGGAAACAGGCAGTGAAGCTTGCGGCTTCACTGCCCGTTTCCTACTGCACATGCGCGAGGCTCGCGCCACTTTGTGAATGGGCGGCTGCTCTCTGGGATACACACAGTTCCCAGAAGGCAGCGCGCCCCATTCACCAGAAGGAGGATGCGGAAGAAGACCCACCGCAGATAAGGAGGAGGCAGATTAGAGACTTCCGCATAGCAACCGCTATTTCGGGTGAGTAAAAATGTATTTTCATTTTTTTTTTTTTTATTTAAAAAAAAATTGCAGCATTTTTGTTTATTTTTTTTTTCAGGGTGGAACTCCACTTTAAGGTTTGACATGTTGGGTATCTATTTACTCAGTGCAACCTCATCTTTTATATTTTACCAAAAATGTGGGTAGTTTTATGTGTTTCTTTGCCCTAGAATTCACTTCAGTGTTACCTTTGTGGTAATATAGTGTGACATTAAAAATTGGATCTACCATTATTTTATTCTCTAGGTTGTCTGCTTTCAGAAAATATATAATGTTTGGGGGGATTTTGTGTAATGTTCAGGCCTAAAATTATTTTTTAAACTTGTGTGCAAAAAAAAATGCAAAAACGTCTCTGGCAGTGAAAGGGTTAAAAAAAAAAAAAAAAAAAAGCAATACACAACGGTTTCTTTTTCCTCAAATCAAAACACATACAAAATAAGGAATATGTGCGTTCTGCAAGAATCCTGACGCCATTCACATCTGTTCGCTTCCTTTGTTCTGTCGATTCTTATCATCCTACTTTTTTGTGGAGCAGAAAACATTGAGCGCCCGTTCATTAAACGCCTTGTGATAGTCAGAGATCTTTATTTAGAGTGTGAATTCATTTCCTATTCATCATATAAATCAATACATCAATCACCTCCTAGAGCCAGAGGGGGCGGGAGAATCCACACAATTCCAGTATATAACACGAAGCAGCAAAGCCCCGTTTTCAAATGAAAGCAAATAGATAAGTACACAGTTCATAAAGAAAATGGATAAGGACTGCCTGCCAACATATTTCAACTTCCATTCAACCATTCCTGGAGTAGGTTCTGGAGAGCGCCCAATATAAAAGGTCATGACACTTGGGGGTGCATTAAAACATTTTTTTGGAACAAAAGCATAAGGTTTAAGCCAATACGTTTTTTTTATTTTTATTATTTTATTCATGATAAAGTAAGATACAGACAGCAGACAAAGGATTACATGAAACATAGCAATTATTGTTTATGTCTAGAGTACGTTTTGACTATGCAGATCAAAATAAATTACTAACGTGGTATTACTATTCATACATTCTCTATAGACAAGGTCTAGCCACTCAACCTCTATATTAAGAAGCACACTGTGTCCCGTGTCAGAATATTTTTTATTTTATTTTTTATCCTTTAAGGCTGAGAAAGACACGTGGAAGGACGACTACTAGGCCGTCCAACCTCACCTCGAGTCGAAATAAATCATTAAATGAAGTGATAGTGGGAAAGATAGGAAAAAGAAAGGAGAAAGTACAGAAAAGTACTACTAGGGGGAGCGGGGGAGGGGAGGAAGAAAAGGGGGGGACCCCCTCCTCCTCCAGTCCCATGGTCAGAATCTCAGCGTTTACTCCGGAAAACCTAGGTACTAGGCACTCATGTTGTCAGCCCTGCATACTCCTCAGAGAAAAATAATTTGAGCCAAAAGAACCACTTCTCGAGATATTGTTCTCTGAGTCCCCTTTCCGTTGCCACAAGGTCCTCCATTCTGTGTATATCAGCTACCCTCCTAAGCCATACTGCCACACCCGGAGGCCCTGTCCGCTTCCAGAACAGGGGGATACAGATTTTTGCTGCCGTGACCAGCAAGGGCAGGATTGATTTCCTGTAGGCCTTGTTCGGGATTTTGTGGTGGTGTATCAGAAAGAACTCGGGAAACAGGGGTAGTTCCCGGTCCGTGAACTTCTGTGTAATGCGGTGGACCTCGGTCCAAAAGGAAGTCAGGAGCCTACAAGACCAGAAGACGTGGAGAAGGGTACCCATCTCCTCTGCACATCTCCAACAAAGGTCCGAGCTCCGAGGGAACATCTTATGCAGCCTGGCCGGTGTGTAGTACCATTGTGTCAGAACTTTAAACCCTGCCTCTTGATGGTTGGCACATATCGATGTTTTATATGTGAAGAAGATTATCCTCTCTACCTGCCTGTCAGTTAGCTGTAGTCCCAGGTCCCGTTCCCACTTAGCTATGTAGGGAGGCCTGGTCCCCTCCGGGGGTGTGGTAAGAAGTTGGTATGTTAACAAAATGGTATGGCGCACCGGTTCCTGTTCCGAACAAAGTAGCTCGAAGGATGTAAGGGCTCTTGAGAAAAGCTTGGAGGGGGGCTGTGTTCGGATGAAGTGGGCAAGTTGGAGTTTTTGCCAAAATGAGAGGCTAGTCAGGAGAGGATCAGCTATGATATGTTCCCTCGACATCCACTCTCCCACACTGGTGAAGTGGCGGAGTTGGCACCTTTCACTCCCCTTCAGCTCCTGAAACCTGGGGTCGTTCAGACCCGGGCTAAAGTCAGGATTCCCGATTATCGGGGTGAGTTGAGATGGAATGGGCACGATCAGGTGTTCACGTAGGACTTTTTGGCCAACTCGTCATGTTTCCCCTACCGTTGGATGGTTTAATACACCATTTGGTGGATTCTTCTGACACCAAGTTATGCCCTCTAGGACCGCCCCAGAGAGAAGCCGTTCTATTTGAATCCATTGTTTTAATGGCCCATGGCGACACCAGTCGGCGATTCTCATCAGATGATAAGCCACATGATACAAGGTCACATCCGGGAGGGCCATACCCTCTAGCACCTTGGGTAGGAGTAGAATTGACTGGGCTAGCCGCGGGGACTTCCGAGCCCAGATAAACCCGACCAACACTCGGTTCGCTGCTCTAAGGAAAGCGTTCGGGATCCTAATGAGCCAATACGTTTTGAGGGAAAATGCCTCCCCCTTCCTCAGGGCTGAGGTAGTATGTGTGGTCAGCCTCGTGGTTAAATAGAATTAGGTGACCTGTTTTGAGGTTTGGGGGACCGAGCAAATCGGGAACTACCAGCATAGAACCAAGGGGTGGTGACAACTCTCCACCTCATCCAATTAGAAAATACTTTGGAATTGGACCCAGAAGCTAGTGGAGATCACTGTAGTGGTGGTGTAGTAGCGGTGTGTACTACAGTGATTTCCAGCTTCCAAGGGGATCCCATAGGTATGGTGTATACAATGGGGAAAATAACCATTTGATCCCCTGCAGATTTTGTAAGCTTGCCCACTTACAAAGAAATGAAGGGTCTATAATTTTTCATCATAGGCGTATTTTAAATTAACCGCTTGCCGACCGTCGCGCGCAAATATACGTCTGCAGCATGGCACGGGCAGGCAAAAGGACGTATATATACGTCCCCTTTAAGAAGCGGCATTGTGGACGCGCGCCCACCGCGAGCTCAGTGACTCCGACCGCGGGTCCCGCGGACTCGATGTCCGCAGGCATACCCGCGATCGTGTCACGGTGAGGAAGAACGGGGAAATGCTGATGTAAACAAGCATTTCCTTAGTCTTCCTAGTGACAGGACACTGATTACAGCTCCCTGTAATCGGAGCGGAGATCACTGTCGTGTCACACACAGCCCATCCCCCCTACAGTTAGAAGCACTCCCTAGGGCACACTTAACCCTTCAGCGCCCCCTTCACTGCCAGTGTCATTTTCATAGCAATCAGTGCATTTTTATAGCACTGATCGCTGTAAAAATTACAATAGTACCAAAAATGTGTCAAAAGTGTCCGATGTGTCTGCCATAATGTCGCAGTCACGATAAAAATTGCAGATCGCCGCCATTACTAGTAAAAAAAAAAAATTATAATAAAAGTGCCATAAAACTACCCCCTATTTTGTAGACACTTTAACTTTTGCGCAAACCAATCAAAATACGCTTATTGTGATTTTTTTTTTACCAAAAATATGTAGAAGAATACATAACGGCCTAAACTGAGGAAAAAAACAATTAAATATTTTTTGGGGATATTTATTATAGCAAAAAGTAAAAAATATTGAATTTTTTTCAGAATTGTCGCTCTATTTTTGTTTATAGCGCAAAAAATAAAAACCACAGAGGTGATCAAATACCACCAAAAGAAAGCTCTATTTGTAGGAAAAAAAGGACGCCAATATTTATTGGGAGCCACATCGCACGACCGCGCAATTGTCAGTTAAATCGACGCAGTGCCGATTACCCAAAAGTGGCCTGGTCTTTGGCCAGCAAAATGGTCCGGGGCTGAAGTGGTTAAAGAGACAGAATATCAACCAAAAATCCAGAAAAAAACACATAAAACAAGCACAGAGGTCAGACGTTTCTTGTAGTCAGTGACCCGGTTTGCACACATCTCAGGAGGGATTCTTTACAGATCTTCTCTAAATGTTTAGGGTTTCTTGGCTGTCTCTTGGTAATTGGCCCAGCCAGTCTCCAGACCTTAATCCTATAGAAAATTTATGGAGGGAGCTGAAACTTTGATTTGCCAAGCGACAGACAAGAAACCTTAAAGCCGCGTACACACGATGGATAAAAAACCGGTAGCAAATTCCGATCGTCTATGGGCAAGTCCATCGGTTAAAAATCCCACGCATGCTCAGAATCAAGTCGACGCATGCTCAGAAGCATTGAACTCCATTTTTCTCGGCTCTTCGGAGTGTTTTACGTCACAGCGTTTGGAACGGTCGGTTTTTTGACTGATGGTGTGTAGGCAAGACTGATGGAAGTCAGCTTCATCGGATTTCCACCCGTTTTCCATCAGTTTAAAAACCATAGGAAATCCGATCGTGTGTACAGGGCTTAAGGATTTGGAGAAGATCGGTAAAGAAGAGAGGACCAAAATCCCACCTGAGATGTGTGCGAACCTGATCACCAACTACAAGAAACGTCTGACCTCTGTGCTTCCCAACAAGGGTTTCTCCACCAAGAACCAAGTCATGTTTTGCTTGGGGATCAAATACTTATTTTACTAGAACTCAATTTATGTGTTTGTTCTGGAATTTTGGTTGATATTCTGCCTCTATCATTTAAAATACACCTATGATAAAAATTATACACCCTTCATTTCTTTATAAGTGAGCAAACTAAAGCCCTGTACACACGATAGGTTTTTCCGATGAAAACAGTCTGATGGATTTTTTTCATCGGACAAACCGATCGTGTATGGGCCCCATCTGTCTTTTTTCCATCGGTGTCAAAAAATAGAACATGCCCTAAATTTTAATAAATAAAAAAACGATAGCAAATTCTGATCGTCTACGGGCAAGTCCAACGGTTAAAAAACCCACGCATGCTCAGACTGAATTATGAGACGGGAGCGCTCGTTCTGGTAAAACTAGCGTTCGTAATGGAGATAGCACATTCGTCACGCTGTAATGGACTGAAAAGCATGGAGACTAAAAAAAGGGCAAATCGTCTCTCACCAAACTTTAACTAACACGCGGTAACACGAGATCAGTAAAAGCAGCCCAAAGGGTGGCGCCATTAGATTTGAACTTCCCCTTTATAGTGCCGTTGTACGTGTTGTACGTCACGTCGTTTTGGTGCGGACGGTTTGTTTGACTGATGGTGTGTGGGCAAGACCAGCGGAGGGCTGGCAGCCTTAGGCCTGGGGGGCAAGTCCAGCCAAGTGGCCCATAGAACCATCAATGCCCATCAACGCAGCCTGATCACTGCCATCAATGCAGCCTTACCAGTGCAGACAGTGCCCATTAGTGCAGCCTGATCAGTGCCCATCAGTGCAGCCTCACCAGTGCAAACAGTGCCCATCAGTGCAGCCTCACCAGTACAGACAGTGCCCATAGGTTGCAGCCTGATCAATGCAGACTCACCAGTGCAGACAGTTCCCATCAGTGCAGACTCACTAGTGCAGACAGTGCCCAAAATAGGGTGGGCTCGGAGCGCAGAAAGTGCGACCGGAGCCCACCCACATGTGTTGCAGTAGCGAATGAATATTGACTGTTACAACTCTGATCCTCCTCCAAGCCAATCGGGTAGCGGGTCTGGTTCCCGTCACCCGATTGGCTGACAGTACAGATGATCCTACTGGACGCCTTGCAAGGAGGAGAGAAGAGACGTACAGTGTCTCTATTAGAGGAAACAGAGCAGCTCCCTGGACACATCTGGCTGCCATTGACCCGCCACTAAGATGGGGTAAGTGCTGGGCAGACAGTGGGTGGGGGTCCTCTTGGATCAGTTCGCTCCTCTGATCAGAAGGGGGCTTTGGGGTGGCTATGTGCGTCTGTGCGCGAGGAGGGGGTGTGCGTTGCTTGATGAGTCCGCTGGCAGGGGGGTTGCTGGATGAGGAGGGGGGTTGCTGGATGAGCCCGCTGGCAGGGGGATTGCTGAATGAGGGGGGGTTGCTGAATGAGTCCGCTAGGGGGGGGGGTTGCTGGATGAGTCCGCTGGGAGGGTTGCTGAATGAGTCTGCTGGGGGGGTTGCTGGATGAGTCTGCGGGGGGGGGTTGGCTGGCAGGCGGGATTGCTGAATGAGGGGGGCTTGCTGGATGAGTCCGCTGGGGGGGTTGCTGGATGAGGGGGGGGGGTTGCTGGATCAGTTCGCTGGCAGGGGGGGGTTGCTGGATGAGCCCGCTGGCAGGGGGATTGCTGAATGAGGGGGGGTTGCTGAATGAGTCTTCTGGCAGGGGGTGCTGGATGAGTCCATTGGCGGGGGGTGCTGGATGAGAGGGGGGGGGTTAGTTGATTGCCCACGAGCCGCCACTGGCAAACTTTTTTTTTTTTTCCATAACACTGCCAAACTTTTTTTCTTTTTTTCCATAACACTGCCAAACTTTTATCACAACAGGGGTCATCTCATGATCTCATCATACCTTACTTCAGTTCAGGCTGTGTCACTGTGTTTCAGAGAGCCAGGTCCTTGCCTTGCACCTCTTCGGGGGGTGATGATTCTGTCACCGCCATGTCTTCTCTTCTTGACTCTGCAGCCACTCCTCAAGCCAGCCCACAAGTTCAGCAAGTCACATCATGTGACGTGACGCCGTGCGTCCCCTCCCCTGACGTGCCACATGACCTGCTCTCGCTCCTGGGAGGTGGGAGTTGTAGTTTCATGCGCTGATTAGTTACTTACCTTTAGCGCGGCCACACTACAACTCCCACAATGCAGCGCAGCCTACACAGCAGCAGCCAGATAGCCAATCGGCGGCCGCCGCCACGGCACGGCCAACTTAACACAGGCTGCCCAGCGGCCCATCACAGCCTGGAACAAAAAAAAAAAAAAATGAACAGACAACCGCTGCGGCCGTTTTAAAGATAATGTCGGCGGCCTGGGGGGAAATTTCCACCCTGCCCCCCGGCCCAGCCCGCGCCTGGGCAAGACTGATGGAAAACAGTTTCATCGGATTAGAATCCATAGGATATCCGATCGTGTGTACAGGGCTTTACAAAATCTGCAGGGGATCAAATAATTATTTCCCCACTGGGCTGAACTAATGTAACTATGTAGGAAATGCCATACCTGGAACTCTTCTTTAATCACTTTAATACTGGGCACTTTTACCCGCTTCCTGCCCAGGCCAATTTTCAGCTTTCAGCACTGTTAAAGCGGAGGTTCCGCGACCATTCGTTTTTTTTTTGTGTTAAATCAGTGGATTTATATATCGCAATTGAGTACTCACTTTTTAGGTGTCTTGCAGCATCACCCGTCCGTTTTCATACTAAAGATAAACGTATATTTTTTGATCTAGGCATTTGCCATTTTGCTTGTGGGCATTGTGAAGCCCACAAGCAATTGCTTCCTGGATGCGGTAAATGCTCGGCTCCCGGCATTCAACGCTCTATCTCGGGCATGTGCACTCTCTACGGCGACCTGCGCCGTAAGCATTATGGTTGTCATCACAACGGGCGGCGTCATTCCCCAGTACACACTGCGGGAGCTCCCATAGATCACTGCGGCGCTGGGGAGACGCCCACTCCCGCGGGAGTGGGATTATTGAAAATCATCATTACTAAGGTATTTTAATATTTAAAAAAAAAAAAAAAAGGCAGATTTTAGCTCCTATATGTACATTGATGCGGTGGAGACAGTGATGAGTTTTGGGTGAACCTCCGCTTTAAACTTTGAATGACAATTGCGCGGTCATGCAACACTGCACTAATATGACATTTTTTATCATTTTTTTCACACAAATAGAGATTTCTTTCGGTGATATTTAATCACTGATTTTTTTCTTTTTTTTTGCAAAATAAACAAAGTTGTAATTTTTTGTCACAATTTTTTGGAAAATTAAGAAATTTAAATATAAGGGGATAATTAAAAGTGTCATGTGGGAACACTTTTCAATGTTGGCATCCACTCACTGATTTTTATTGTTGGTTGCGCATCAATGCGGCGTACACACGATCGTTTTTCATGCCATTTTTTAAACCGACATTTTTCTCGTAGTTTTTTTTCACGTTTCCTCTCAAGCCTGTCTTGCGTACACACCATCATTTTAAAAAATGTTCAAGTAAAGCGCAGTGACGTACAACACGTACGACGGCACTATAAAGGGGAAGTTCTGTTCGGATGGCGCCACCCTTCATGTTAGCAAAGTTTGTTGAACGACGATTCGCGCTTTTCATCCTCCTGCTTTTCAGTCCGTTACAGCGTGACGAATGTGCTATCTCCATTACAAATGCTAGTTTTACCAGAACGTGCGCTCCCGTCTCATGCTTGATTCTGAGAATGCGCGGTTTTTTTCACCTCGTCAAAGCATACACACCATCGTTTTTCGCGTCGTTAAAAAAAACGACATGAAAAACGACGTGGAAAAATAGAGCATGTTCGAAATTTTTAATGGCCGTTTTTCACGTTGTTAAAAATGCTCTGGAGCCTACACACGATCAGTTTTAATGCCCATTTTTAAAAATGGCATTTTTAACGGCATGAAAAACGATCGTGTGTATGGGGCATTAGTGTTTTTTTGTAAGAAATTAAAATGCCTTTTTTCATAATTTTTTTGCATACTCTCATTAGCTCAGTACAGTGTCATCATATAACGGGTGTAGCAGTGATAAGGGACACTGACTGGTGACAGTATTTAAAAAAAATAAAAAACTATTTATATATAATAATAATACTATTTTTCAATTTTTGTTTTATATTTTATTTTTTATTAAAAAAAAATCTTTTTTTTTTTTTACGTTTTTTCTTTTTTTACATATAGTGACCAGAACAATACAGTGTTACCATAGTAACACTGTACTACTCTGGGGAGGTGATCAGGGTTTTTTTTTCACACACTATATTTATAAGAGTTATAGGGGCCTTTATTTTTTTTTAAAGCGGTTGTATACCCGCTGCTGCTTTATTTTTATTTTTTTACATACCTGAAAGGCAAAAGGCTTAATGAGCTAGTATGCACCGCATACTAGCTCATTATGAAATACTTACCTTAGAACGAGGTGTCGGTAACTTACCTGGTCCACACCGAGGGAGATGTGATGTTGCCTCGGCGTGTCTTTCGGGTATCGCCACTCCAGCGCTGTGAGTGGCTGGAGCGGCGATGTCGTCACTCCTGCGCATTCCGAGAATCCCCGCTGCGCATGCGCCGCTGCAGTCAGCGGCTCATTGCGAGGGGAATATCTCCTAAACCGTACAGGTTTTATGAGATATTCTTTTTACCTACAGGTAAGCCTTATTATAGGCTTAATTGTAGGTAAAAGTGGTAGTACAGAGTATACAACCGCTTTAACGGAAACTACTCATTCAGTGTTTACAGTTGTGATAAGCTGTGATTGGTCACAGCTAATCACATGGTACAGATGAGCTATAATTGGCCTTGTCTATATAGTTACATAGTTAGTAAGGTTGAATAAAGACACCAGTCCATCCAGTTCAACCTGAGTGAGTGTGGGTGTGTGTCTACAATTCTCCCTATCTCTGTACATTGTGTCTTATTATATAATTATTTTTATATAAGGTACCCATATAGCGCCGTCAACGTACGCAGCACTCCACACACACATCGCACACTCACATCGGTCCCTACCCTCAAGGAGCCCACAATCCAAGGTCCCCAACTCACATTCATATACTAGGGCCAATTTTGGACAGAAGCCAATTAACCTACCAGCATGTCTTTGGAGTGTGGGAGGAAACCGGAGTACGTGGGGGAAACCCACGAAGGCACAGGGAGAACATGCAAACTCCAGGCAGGTAGTGTAGTGGTTGGGCTATCATGTGTTCACTGTGACCAATCACAGAGCTCATCACAATAGTACACTTTGGAAGGCATGTAACAAAGCCTTTCATTGTGTACAACTGTCAAGTGATCTGCTGTGATTGGCCACGCGGGCCGGTACAGTGATCTGTCATCAGTGACACGACCCGTGATCCTGGAAGGATGTCATAGGATGTCCTCCAAGACATTATAAAATTAGGTGGTATTGTTCTGGGAGGAGGTCATATGACGTCCTTCCAGAATCACGGGTTGCTCTCGGGCACGATCTGTCACCCACCGTGTCCACCGGACATGGCCGATGACAGATTGTTGTACCGGTCCGTGTGGCCAATCACAGCGGATCACATGACAGTTGTACACAGTGAAAGGCCTTGAACATGTAGTGTGGGTCCCAAAGTTAGGGATTGCTATACTAAATTTAGGGGTGATTCGAGTGGTAGTTGGCCCGAATATTTCAATTTACTGGACACAGGTGATGGAGTGGCGATTTGGTGTCCTCTCTCGGCAGCCGTACAGTGGGCGTGTGTCTACCCACTGTGCATGCCGGGGGAGGGTACAAAAGGGGAGGACGCCATTAGAGAGGGAGCAATTCCCGGGGCCCATGCCCGGAGAGAGAGCCATTCCCTGGGCCAAAGCCCGGAGGGAGAACCTACGGTCCAAGTTCAAGTGCATGGCCCTCCAGGCTATGGGGCCACATGTGCTTCAGTCCCAGGCACCTTTAGTCCTGGGACTGCAACTTCAGCCCTGGGCCCAGCACCTTTAGCTGGAGCCCACTTCGGGGGGAGGAATCCCAGAGTGCCGCCTTGCGAGGGGACCCATTTCTGGAAGAGGAGACTGGGGGAGGACCGTTCTAAAGGACTGGTGAGAGCTCACGGTGAAGGAAGGGGCCCAGTAACTCTCCGGAGGGATGTCATCCTTTTGAAAAAGGGATCTAAACAACAGGACCATTAGGAGGTTCGGGACACTATAGATCAGTGATGGTGAACCTTGGCACCCCAGATGTTTTGGAACTACATTTCCCATGATGCTCATGCACTCTGCAGTGTAGTTGAGCATC
The DNA here is from genome assembly GCA_029206835.1 of Rana muscosa. Classification (NCBI taxonomy): domain Eukaryota; kingdom Metazoa; phylum Chordata; class Amphibia; order Anura; family Ranidae; genus Rana; species Rana muscosa. The sequence continues at coordinate 240,506,421 of CM055126.1, forward strand.
ATGGGAAATGTAGTTCCAAAACATCTGGGGTGCCAAGGTTCGCCATCATTGCTATAGATTATGTGGCAGAGGATCTCCTGAACGCATCCGTTAGGGAATCTGATAGACTGTTCGAGCTACATGCCGGCTGCTAGTGCCCTTGGGTGACTATGCGGGTGAGCTATACCCACTCGCGATCGAGTGGCGAAGAAGCCAGGAGTGTCTGAATTGATCTGTCTTCCTAACACCTTTCTCTCTTCTCAACTTTGTGGATGTTCATGCATAAGAAAAATAAACTCTACGTTGGAGTGGCTATTGGTGTGGACCTTTGAGTTACTTGGGGTATAGAGACTTTTTCTTTACATTCTAGGGACAGAAACCAGCTTTGAGGGGAACCTTGCTACAGGACCCGTAAGTTAAAACAAGTGTGCTTAACCTCTGCAAACCAGAGGGTACGGGCATGGTGGGCATGGTGCGCCTTTTTCTCCTGTGAGCGAGCCAAGGACAGTGAGGAGAAAGAGGGCCGTGTGCTACAAACACAATGAAAGGGGTTCAAGTATCAGGATTTTGAAGAAGATTGGGATGCCGGGCCGACAATTGCAGGGATTGGTTAGCCTTAGAACCAAGGTGCAAGAGATGAATGCCAGAATGAGTCCATTTTAATGGAAAGTATCCATGTCTTGTTGGCTCAAACCCTCAATTATCACTAGTGTTTATGTTTTAGAATTAAAAAAAAAAAATACTACACTGCATTTTCCATTCTTCAAGCCTCATTGCACACCTTTTTCCTTGACTGTTCTCCAATTTAATCTTTACTACCTAAGGAATTTCAGAGTGACAGCTGAAACATTGGCTGACCTTTCCCACTTACCTCCAGCTGTTTCCAGACTGCAAGTCAGCACTTTGTTATGTCAAGGGCAACTATGTTAACTAACAATGCAACAAAAGTTGAAGCATCCCTCTTCTTGTACTCGTTTTCAGGGAAGATCCAGGCTTTTCTTTTCCCTTTCATGTTAACTTAGACAACACGTTAGAAGGCTCTTCTCTGTTTAATCAGAAGTGAAAGTTTGTCACATGTAATACTGGGATGGCGCGGCAACGTTTATAAAATTATCTTCAAAGAGGCTTGAAGATGATTTGACGTGTCACAAATGTCTGGTCTTTTAAGTGTTAAACACGTTAAGGCTTCTGAGTCTTCATCAACTAGTTTTGCAGCTGGAAACTATTTCTCAAATTAAATTTCAAACATTTTGTTCGGAATCACAGTTGTATGCTACTGAATGGCCCAGACAGAACCTTTACTATACGGTTTATCAACTGGGCTTTCAAGAAACCATGAGAAGTGCCGAGGGGTTCCATCACAAGCCACCGTTACAGTCAATTTATATCCTCCCAATGGAGGCTTCAATGTCCTAAAACACAGTCTTGTAGAGTATCACCGGGTGGATTGAAATCAGCCTAATGGTACTCTGAAGCCCTGTACACACGTCCGGGAATCCCGTCGGTTTTCCTGACGGGATTCATGGCAAGCTCAATGCCCCTGTAGACGTCCTGTTAGGAACGAAACACGTTGGGCTATGCATTTTGCTTCCCATGTTGTCTTTTAATATATGAACTGTGATCACTTTTTATCTTTGTATGTTGGTGTTTTTCTGATTAAAAACCCAATTTTTTTTGGACCTACACCCTTGGAGCCCCCTATTTTTTTCTTCTATTTGCATGAAATCGGTGAGGAAAAGTTTTTTCAGTTTTCTCCAGTTGGTCCTTCTACAATACCCTTGTCAGGGTATTTTCCATTTAAGTTTGATCGTATCCCATCGTCCGGTTGAATACCGGGATCCAGAGTGCCAGTCTTCTGGTGGGATCTCCAGCCTTGGGGGTATTGGAGACCCGAGAAGTACTGCATCCATCAGTTCCACCCAGGATTGAAGACATCCGAACGTCTAGCCGGTATACCTCTACATCCATCAGAGATCCTGGGACGTTCCTGTGGAGCAGCCGTTGGAGATACTCTCAAGCTCAAATGATCCGCTGTCGTATGACATTCGGGTCCAACGTTTCTGGTAAGCACACATGAATGTCTCCATCCACGTGAAGAATTGTGCCAGAAGTTTTACATCCATTCCTTGTTATTTACCCACTGTTTTGGACACTCTTAATTTTTTTGTTTTTGTTTATTATTGTGGACATTTTTTATATATTGGGTAGGGCGTTCAGCCTGCCCCTTCTCACTTTTTGTGTGTTTCCATTTATTTTCACATTTGAGTTACAGTCCAGTTTTTACTGGCCTATATGTAGCTCTGTACTATTACCTTCCTCCTTCATGGCAAGCTTGCCTTGAAAAGCCGTGTATACAGACGGCCACACAAAAAACCCGCCGTTCTTTTGAATAGCAAGGACGTGGTGGCGTCAAAGACTACGACGAGCCAGATAAATAACGTTGTATGCTACCGCGCATGCTTCGAAGTGTTATCGAGCATGCACGGTTTATTTCCCCTTCAGGTAAGCATACAGACGACCGGTTTTCTCGTCAGGAAACACTCTACTGGGAATCCCGACAGGAAAAGAGAGAGCAGCAGGTTCTCTATTTTTCCCGAGCAGTTTTCCTGTTGGGAAAACTGCTCGGGAGCATACACACGGCCGGGATTCCCGGCCAAAAGCTCTCCTTGCAGTTTTCCTGCCGGGAAAACCGGTTGCGTGTACGACGCTTGAGAGCTTCAGCTCTGGACATCACCAATGAGAGAAGCGATCTTCAGAGAGGCAGCAAATGAAATGGAAGGACGTTCTATCTACTACTCTAGGTTAGTAGTGATACCTAAGGTAAACAAGCAAAAAACAGGCAATATCTAGAAGTAACATTTTGTATAATCTTGCGAGCTGCTATGTATGTATTTTATAACTCACACTCTCCAAACTCTCATATATGTGATCATGTTAAAGAGGTTGTAATGTCCTCAGGGTTTTCCCCTCAATGCATTCTATGCACTGAGGTGAAAAACCTTCTGTGCTGCAGCAGCCCCCAGAGCCCCCCTCCCCTTTTTCTTACCTGAGCCTGTCCGTTCCAGCGATGTGCACAAGCCCAGCGACTCCAGCTGCTGTCTCCATCCTCATTGAATAGATTCATTGGCTCCCGCTGCTGTCAATCAAATCCAGTGACGTGGGGGGCGGGGCCGAGTCCTGCTGTCTGTGTAAATAAACTTGTGAGCGCACCCGCACGGGTGACACCATGGAAAACGGCTCTCCGTGGGGGCACCCGATGAAGAGGAGGAACCAGGAGCGCCCCGGGGGCACCCCAGAAGAGAAAGATTGGGGCCGCTCTGTGCAAAGCCCTTGCACAGAGCAGGTAAGTATAACATGTTTATTATTAAAAAAAAACAATAAACTTTACAATCACTTTAAAGTGGTACTAAGGGTTTATTTTTATTTTTTTTAATAACAAACATGTCATACTTACCTCCACTGAGCAGTTTGTTTTGCACAGAGTGGCCCCGATCCTGCTGTTCTGGGGTCCCACGGCAGATCTCTCGGCTCCTCCCCATAATAGCTAACCCCCTCTGGGAAGCTCTCTCCCCTGATGACGTCAGTTATGACGAAACGGTCGTAGGTACACGCACTGCGCATGTGCGAACTGGAAGTATTTTGATACGCACCAGAGCTGTTTTTAAATCCTTGCAAGGAATCCTTTTAAGTATTTTAGGACTTGGTCCTACCTTTTGGAATTGGCATTTTTAATAAAGACATTGCTGGAACCTCTACACTATCGGAAGTCTTTTGTTTTCCTCTCTTTACCCACCGGATGTCTGCCTCTACAACCGTGGAATGAGATATCTACTGAAGTGGTTGGATTGCCTCCTGGTGGTGCACCTAGGGTTGCCACCTCATCCCTTTAAACCCAAACACATATGAATTACACAGGTTCTGAGGCAAATTTACTGCAGATCAGGCACTAAGTGAGTTTAATTACCACCTTAATCAGCCACAGAACCTGTGTAATCAATATGTGTTCGGTTTTAAAGGGATGAGGTGGCAACCCTAGGTGCACCTGTGATCGCGGATTCATCATTCGCTGGCTGATTGGTCACGGAAGGAGTTCCCAACGCTCCAGTGAGGACCTTCACTATACTGAGCCTTGTTTGACCCCCCTGAACAAGGGCAGTAGCAGGCTTTTTGGTAAGGCTCCATTTCTACTCTGGGTGGCGGGTTGTGCTATTGGATGACTACATCCTTGCCCATACACTGCAAATATTACAGGATTTTCACTTTTATGAACTTTCACTTCACGTTTACAAGGAATGTGTTATGACTTATGGACTATTTAGTACTTTTGTATCATTTATATTATTTGTTAAAAAAAAAATCTCCACCACTATTGAGTTAATAGGTTTATATTAACCATTATCCAGCGCTACACTCTTAGGCTCCATGTACACAGAAGCTCAAAAACGATCGTTTTGAACGCCAGATTTCTGCGTTTTTTACTAGCGTTTTTTACTAGCGTTTATTAGCGTTTTTCAGTGTAGCGTTTTTTAGCTTTTTTTTTTTTTTCAATGGATCAAAAAACGCTAAAAAACGCTGGCGCCCAGCGGTTTTGAGCGTTTTTGAGCGTTTATGAGCGTTTATTAGCGTTTTTCAGCGTTTCACATTTTTTTGCGTTTTTCCCGCCGAAAAACGGCACTTTGAACGCAAATTGCTTGCGTTCAGAAAAAAGCCCATTAACTCCACTGCTCATTAACACTAAAAAACGCTATGTGTACATGAACACATAGGCTAACATAGAGTGCAGTTAATAGGCTTTTTTAAAAAACGCCAAAACGCCAATAAACTGCAGTTTATCAGCTTCAGTGTACATGGAGCCTTATTGTATATTTCTTGTTGTGCCCCCTATCAGGGTTATAGTGTTTAGCTGCAGGATATCTGTCACAGATTTTTTTTATTTCCTCTATTCATTTTTTATCACTTATCACTTTTTATCTAGCAACCTTGCGCAATATTTTTTCTTTATTATTATTTATTTATTCATAAAAGTTTAGGAAATACACTTACATGATATGGATGTTTCCAGCACATCACATTGTAACCCGCATATATAACATCCAACGTCCAGTGTATATATCCATCTGTATCTTAATTTGCTAGCACCGTGACATCATCCAGCCTCTCCCATACGCGTTACGCCACTGGCTCACAGGGTTTAGTGGCTTCATCAGGGGGATATCCGATGCGCAAATTTTCAGGAAAAAATATACTTTCATTTAATGCCTGCAAACAGAATATAATACCCAACATAAACGATGATGTAACGCCAAGTGCATAGATACCTAACATACTTTAAAATTGCGTACGCTCATGGAATGGCATCCAAATATCTACATAGATGATGCTTTAAAAGAGAACAACATGAAAACCTGAGGGCTAAAAGAGAGGCACTCTATGCACAGTGCTCGACTCTCACCAATGCTTTCTCTAAAGACAGCAAAAGAAAAAAAGAAAATTGGTCAATGTATGTGTTTTACTAGAAAAAGAAAAAAGAAAGAAAACAAAATATCCCCAAAAATTCAAACAAATGGGATAAAAGGTAAATACCAAACATTAATGAGCAGGAAGCCCTGGACTATACATGAAAAAAACTGCCACTGAAGGCATGCTGCTGTCAACCATGGAGGAGGGTATCCACAAAAGAGGGGAGGGGGGCATAAGACACTTTAAAAGACTTTATAGATTACCAGTTTAGCAATGCACAGGAAGTCTGGTGCTAGAATTATTGCTCTCACTCCGATGTTCACAGTGATACCTCACATGTGTGGTGCTGTCGCCGTTTACATGTGCATGCAGGACCTATGTTCACTTACGCATTTGCGTGTGAGCGTGAGGGGGGGGGAGACAAGGGAGTTTTACATTTTTTTTATTTTAATATTTATTTTATTTACAGTAAAATAGATTTTACACTGTACCTTTATTTTATTTTATTTTTATTTTTTTATTGAACGTTATTGCTATCACAAAGGATGAACAACATTTCTTGAGTAGGGATGAGCTTCGTGTTCGAGTCGAACATACGTTCGACTCGAACATCGGCTGTTCGATCGTTCGACGAAGATCGAACGATTTGGGCCGTTCGCGCCAAATTCGAGTGACGCGAACGGCCCACAATGCACTACGCCATCGCAGTGTCATCCAGGCGCTGTGATTGGCCAAGCATGCACTGTGACCCCGCATGCTTGGCCAATCACAGCGCCGGCAGCGAGGAGAGCAATGATTGGCCACAGGCAGGATGCCTGTGGCCAATTATTGCTGAGGGGGTTTAGTACACGCCCCACACTATAAAAGGCCGCCAGCGCGGCGGCCTTGTGTAGTGTGTTCCGGAGCAGGGAAAGAGAAGCATAGGCAGGGACAGTGTCATTTTTCTTCCTTTACTAATCCTGGATTCCTTGTGTTTAGGGACAAATAAGGATAGGTAGGGAGAGTGTCAGTGTGTTATTCTGTGCTAAACCTTGCTTGTAGGGACAGAGAGGTACAGTGAGGGAAAGTGTCAGTGTGCTATTCTGTTCTAAACCAATCTTGCTGAACCATATTTGAAATCCTTGAGTTTAGGGACAGAGAGGTACAGTGAGGGAAAGTGTCAGTGTGCTATTCTGTGCTAAATCTTGTTTGTAGGGACAGAGTAGGACAGTGAGTGAAACTGACAGTGTGCTATTCTGTTCTAAACCAATCTTGCTGAACCATATTTGAAATCCTTGAGTTTAGGGACAGAGAGGTACAGTGAGGGAAAGTGTCAGTGTGCTATTCTGTGCTAAATCTTGTTTGTAGGGACAGAGAAGGACAGTGAGTGAAACTGACAGTGTGCTATTCTGTTCTAAACCAATCTTGCTGAACCATATTTGAAATCCTTGAGTTTAGGGACAGAGAAGGACACTCGTGGAAACTATCAGTGTGCTATTCTGTACTAAATCTTGTTTGTAGGGACAGAGTAGGACAGTGAGTGAAACTGACAGTGTGCTATTCTGTTCTAAACCAATCTTGCTGAACCATATTTGAAATCCTTGAGTTTAGGGACAGAGAAGGACACTCGTGGAAACTATCAGTGTGCTATTCTGTGGTAAATCTTGTTTGTAGGGACAGAGTAGGACAGTGAGTGAAACTGACAGTGTGCTATTCTGTGCTAAACCAATCTTGCTGAAGCATATTGCAAATCCTTGTGTTTAGGGACAGAGAAGGATAGGCAGGGGACAGTGTCAGTGTCTTTGTTGCTAAGCCTCCTGCACAGTATACACCTGAAGGTAGCCCTTATTGCTGTTTTTCCCATCTCCCTGCAGGCCATCCATTAAAATGTCTGGAAGGCAAACAAGGAGAGGCAGACAGTCAGGAGGCAAAAAAAGAGGGCAAGCAGGCTCTGTGTCTGGGGGCAACAGTGCTGGTCGTGGACGCGGTGCATTGTCATCAGCACATGGCCATGGGACACGCTTGTCCTTCTTTTCGGCAGCTGGACATGTTGAGCCACATCATGCCGAAGACGTGGTAGAGTGGATGACCAAGCCCACCTCATCCTCCTCATCCTCTCTCACCCAGGCTCAGGGTACTGGCAAAGCAGCTGCCAAAGCATCCTCTTCTCTGGTATCATTATCTTCATTAGTCAATCCTTCCCTAGACCCACCATGTCCTCCTCCTGAGGAGTCCCCCGAACTGTTTGAGCACAGTGTTGGGTACATGCTCCAGGAGGATGCCCAGCATTTCGAAGGATCTGATGATGATACCCAGATAGAGGAAGGCAGTAGCGTGAGAGCAGAGAGAGGGGATGCTCAAGAAGGACACCAATCTGGCAGTCATGCTCCAGCAGCTGCAGCATACTGCCAGATTGGCTCCAGTTTGAGGAGGGAGGGGATGATGAGGTCACTGACTCCACGTGGGTGCCTAATAGGAGAGAGGAGGAGGAGGAGGAGGATGAGGAGGAGGCACATCTCCAACGAGGCAGGATGCCCTTGGGTGGCCAGCGTATGGGCAGCACACCGACGGAATCACACCGCAGAGCTCCGCCTGTGCAGGGCGCTGCCTCTGCCCGTCATTCAAAAAGTTCTTTGGTGTGGGCCTTTTTTGAGGCGAGTGCATCAGATCGCACAGCTGCTGTTTGCAACATATGTCTCAAGCGTATATCGCGTGGCCAAAACATCAGCCGCTTGGGCACCACATGCTTGATCAGACATATGTTGACCTGCCATGCAGCTCGTTGGCAAGCCTACCTTAAAGACCCACACCAAAGAACAAAGCTGACCTCTTCTTGCACCGCATCAGCTGGTATCTCCAACCCCACTATACCTTCAGTCCTCTCTGAAACCTGCTCTGAGAGGAATGAAGGTGTAGAATTAGGTGTGTCACAGGCAAGTACTTGCGGGCACTCTGCTAGCAGTACACCGACGTCCGATTCTAGCAGGCAAATTTCCCTGCCCCAGCTGCTGGACCGTCGAAAGAAGTTCACTCCCAGCCATCCACATGCCCAGCGGTTGAATGCTAGCTTGGCTAAATTGCTAGCGCTTCAACTGCTGCCTTTTCAGTTGGTAGACTCGGCCCCCTTCCGTGAGTTTGTGCAATGTGCGGTTCCTCAGTGGCAGGTTCCCAAACGCCACTTTTTCTCACGGAAGGCGATTCTGGCTCTCTACAGGCATGTGGAAGGCAATGTCTTGGCCTCGCTGGACAGGGCGGTCAGCGGTAAGTTGCATATTACCGCTGACTCATGGTCCAGCAGGCATGGACAGGGACGTTACCTTTCTTTCACGGCCCATTGGGTCACTCTTTTGGCAGCTGGGAAGGATGCAGGACAAGGTGCAGTAGTGTTGGAGGTTGTTCCACCGCCACGCCTCCAAAATGCTACTACTGGTTGTGACACACCTCTCTCCTTCACCCCCTCCTCTTCTTCTTCCTCCATGGCCTCTTCCTGTGGTTTGTCCTCAGAACCAGCGGTGCTCCGTAGGCGTTCAAGTTGCTACGCAAGTACGCAGGCAAAAAGATGCCATGCCGTGCTTGCGCTGGTGTCTTTGGGGGACAGGAGCCACACTGGGGCAGAGGTCCTGTCTGCTCTGCAGGGGCAGGCCGAGAGATGGTTGACGCCACGCCAGCTTAAGCCAGGAATGGTGGTTTGCGACAATGGCACCAACCTCCTCTCCGCCCTCCGACAGGGACAACTGACCCATGTGCCCTGTATGGCTCACGTCCTTAACCTGGTGGTGCAGCGGTTCTTGGGCAGGTTCCCGGGCTTACAGGATGTCCTGAGGCAGGCCAGGAAAGTCTGTGTTCATTTCCGCAGATCTTATAATGCCAGTGCTCGCCTGGCTGAGCTGCAAAAGGAGTTGAACCTGCCCAAGAACCGCCTTATATGTGACATGCCCACCAGGTGGAACTCAACGTTGGCCATGCTGCAGCGGCTGCACACGCAGCAGAGGGCCATCAATGAGTACCTGTGAGACTACGGCACCAGGACAGGGTCAGGGGAGCTCGGGTTTTTTTCACCACGCCAGTGGGGCATGATCAGGGATGCATGCACTGTCCTGGCACCATTTGAGGAGGCCATGAGGATGGTGAGCAGTGACAGTGCATGCATCAGTGACACTGTACCTCTTGTCCACCTGTTGGAGCACACGCTGCGTGGAATAATGGACAGGGCACTTGAGGCAGAACAGAGGCAGGAAGAGGAGGACTTCCTTGCCTCTCAAGGCCCCCTTTACCCTGACAGTGTTCCTTCTGTCCCACCCATCGCACAGGAAGAGGAGGAGGAGGAGGAGGAGGAGGATTGTGTCAGCATGGAGGTGGAGGCTGGCACTCAGCATCATCAGCAGCAGTCTTTTAGGGATGATTTACAGTCCCAAGAAACCAGTGGACTTGTACGTGGCTGGGAGGAGGTGGCTGCGGATCATGTCGTCCTTAGTGACCCAGAGGACTCCGGACTGAATGCCTCAGCTAACCTACGCTGCATGGCCTCCCTGATCCTGAAAAGTCTGCGGAAGGATCCTCGTATTCTTCGGATCAAGGAGAGGGACCATTACTGGCTGGCCACTCTCCATGATCCACGGTACAAGGGTAAGGTTGCGGACCTTATGTTACCGTCGCAGAGGGAGCAGAGGATGAGACAACTCCGGGAGGCCTTGCAGAAAGGTCTGTGCAACGCGTTCCCAGAGACTGGGAGGTTACAAACTCCTGGTCCTGGACAACGAGTTGCTGAGGCTTCGGGCAGTCAAAGAAGGAGCGGTGGGGAAGGTGGCCGTCTGACCGATGCGTTCAGACAATTCTTTAGTCCGCAGCCCCAAAGTATGATCGTTTCCAGCAACCATCGCCAGCGTCTGATATACATGGTGCAGGAATACCTAGGGGCAAGGTCAGACTTGGACACCTTCCCCACCGAAAATCCTCTGGCTTACTGGGTCTTGAGGATGGATCACTGGCCAGAGCTTGCACAGTATGCAATTGAGCTACTGGCCTGTCCTGCATCCAGCGTTCTTTCAGAATGCACATTCAGTGCTGCTGGAGGATTTGTCACGGATCACAGGGTGCGCCTGTCCACCGACTCGGTTGATCGACTGACTTTCATCAAGATGAACCAGTCTTGGATCACCACCAGCTACCACACACCTGATGCTGATATAACAGACTAATTGATTTTAAAATGTCACATCCCTTCAAGACTGATGCTGATGCTGAGTTCCTGTGCTGTTATGTTGACTAGCTATCCTCCTCCTCCTCCTCAATGATCCGATTAATGATGATAGCTTGGAAGATCATTTTGGTTTATGGGTGCCGCCACCAGTGGCTAAGGCCCAATTTTTCAGCCCCTGTTTAACAGGGGCGTGTAATTACAATTTTTGATGCAATACTTTGCAACAGGCCTCATTGCTGTGCTCCAAGTACAGTATCTGTGAGGGGTTGCAGTGTTGTGCCACTAGTGCCTAAGGCCCAATTTTTCAGCCCCTGTTCAACAGGGGCATGCAATTATAATTATTGATCTAATAATTCACAGCAGGGCCCATTGCTGCGCCCACCAAGAGTAACTGTCAGGCCTTACAGTGTTGTGTCAACACCACCACCACCACCACCAAAGGCCCAATTTTTCAGCCCCTGTTCAACAGGGGCATGCAATTATAATTATTGATCTAATAATTCACAGCAGGGCCCATTGCTGCGCCCACCAAGAGTAACTGTCAGGCCTTACAGTGTTGTGGCACCAGCACCACCATCAAAGGCCCAATTTTTACTACCACTGTTCAACAATTATATGTTATTACAATTCCTGATATAATAGTTGACAGCAGGGCGTTCCAGCACCCACCAAGATAACTGTGAGTGCTTACAGTGTTGTGCCAACACCAACACCTAATGGGCCAATTTCTGCAGAGTATATACGGCAGGTCCCTACTTTCAAACATCCAACTTACAAACGACTACTACTTGCAAACGGAAGAAGACAACAGGAAGTGAGAGGAAATCTACCCCTTGGAAGGAAAATTCTCTCCTGTAAGAATTAATATGGGAGAAAGGTGTCTCCTCTCTACTGATGCTTTATCACCAATCCTTGTTTCAATAAAAACACCACATTTCAAAATCAGTTGTCATTGGGACGCAAAGTGAGGTGAAATGTTCTGAACAGGGGCACAGACAGCAAAACAAATGTGACAGGGGTGATAACCCTTCCCTATGTTTTCCAAAAAGCTTAAAAAAAGGAATTTGGCATGGAGCTACACTTAAACAATGTAGCTGTTCAAAATTACAAACAGATTCTACATAAGAACAAACCTACAGTCCCTGTCTTGTATGCACCGCCTGTATACGGCTGTTCAGAGTATATAGGGCCTTTTTTATTTGTGTACGGGGTTCCCCTTAATATCCATACAAGACCCAAAGGGGCTGGTAATGGGCTGGGGTAGGGGGGGGGGGGGGGTTGATGGGGTAGCTATGCCATTTTTCTTAAAGATTTTCATCCATATTACCGGGACCAGACATTACATTAAAGCCGCAAGCAGTTTTAAATGGCTTTTTTTCCTTTAGAAATGTAATTTTGTGCAGGGACAGTTCTAAACACGGGAAACACGTGGTACTTCACAGGCATACTTTAGACACCCCCCAGGTACAATATTTAAAGGAATATTTGACTTTTTTTTTTCACTTTATGCATCATTAAAATGACTGCTCACGGAAAACGTCTGTTTTTAAAACTTCTTTTTGCATTGATACATGTCCCCTGGTGCAGAACCCGGGTTCCCAAACCCTTTTTAGGACAATAACATGCATAATAGTCGTTATAATTAGCACTTTAGAATTTGAACGTTCGCACCCATTGTATTTAATAGGGTTCTAATGTTCGTACGAACTTTCGGTCCGTTCGCGGGTTCTGGTGCGAACCGAACCCGGGGGTATTTGGCTCATCACTATTCTTGAGATATCATGAGCCATGACAGGTCCTCTTTATGGAGGGATTGGGCCCCAATCACTAGAGAGGGCCTGGTAAAAAGCGGCGGGTGGTGTCGGGAGGGGGGACCGCCGTCTGTAAAAAGGGATCCGGCGGCTGTATAGCTGCTCCGATTACTTTTGGTTTGTAGGAAATTGCAATGGAGATGACCGAGATAACAAATAGACATGTGCGATTCGTTTCGTACGAATCGAAAATTCGTACATTCCGAAGCATCCGAAATACGAATTTCTATTCTTACGAGTTTTATACGATATAACAAATTTCGTTGCCGAATTTCGTTTAGGGAGTGGAAGAGACGGCTCAGACTGGTACTGGTAGTCGATGGGAGATTCAGAATTGGACAAAATAAGAATGTTCATTAATATCGTTTTATTATTGTCATAATAATTACGATTATTCATTATGATGAAGTTAAAAACCCAGGAAGTCAGCACAGCACAGGGATGGTGGGAGCCCCTCAATGAGCACAGCACAGGGATGGTGGGAGCCCCTCATAATGAGCACAGCACAGGGATGGTGGGAGCCCCTCGTAATGAGAACAGCACAGGGATGGTGGGAGCTTCTCATAATGAGCACAGCAAGGGTACAGCTTCAGGAGGAAGTCAGCACAGCACAGGGATGGTGGGAGCCCCTCATAATGAGCACAGCAGGGGTACAGCCCCAGGAGGAAGTCAGCACAGCACAGGGATGGTGGGAGCCCCTCATAATGAATGTTCGTAATTGTTACGAAAAGTTAACGAACCTAACAAACTTTCGTATTTCGTACGAATCCAAATTGAATTTCGGACACGAATTACGAAATACGAATTAACGGGCTACTACAAACCCAGGAAGTCAGCACAGCACAGGGATGGTGGGAGCCCCTCATAATAACAACAGCAGGGCTACAGCCCCAGGAGGAAGGAAGTCAGCACAGCACAGGGATGTTGGGAGCCCCTCATAATGAGCACAGCACAGGGATGGTGGGAGACCCTCATAATGAGCACAGCACAGGGATGGTGGGAGCCCCTCATAATGAGCACAGCAAGGGTACAGCCCCAGGAGGAAGTCAGCACAGCACAGGGATGGTGGGAGCCCCTCATAACGAATGTTCGTAATTGTTACGAAAAGTTAACGAACCTAACGAACTTTCGGATTTCGTACAAATCTAAATTGAATTTCGGACACGAATTACGAAATACGAATTAACGGGCTACTACAAACCCAGGAAGTCAGCACAGCACAGGGATGGTGGGAGCCCCTCATAATGAGCACAGCAGGGGTACAGCCCCACCATATCACCTCTTCTAGCACAAGCCCCCCAAATAGACCCTTCAAGCCCAAATCCTCTTCTCCCATCCCCCTCCCAACACAAATCCCCCTGAATCACCACTCCTAGCACCCCCCCCCCAAATTTCCCCTCCTAGAACAATTCTTACCCTCTGCTGCCCCCAAAATTCCTCCTCCCAACACAAATTCCCTCCAGATGCCCCCCCCCACCTCACATGAAACCACAGTGCCCAGGGCAGCCGTCCCTCCTGCCCACCCCTTGTCCCGGCCCTGGTATCAATGGTAATACACTATGTGGAGACTTCTTTTTTTTTATGCCATCTATAACAGAATGCTATCATACTTAGAAGCCTGAGTTATAGTGAGCCAAGGAGGTGATTGGTTACCAAAATTCCCCTGGCTGTCCTGTGATTTTCATTTCTCAATACAGCATGTGGGACTGTCCTCTTGATTAACTGTTTTGGATCCTTCTGCCTTTGGACTTTATGATTGCTTTCATCTCCTTAATTGGAGACACAAAAATAAATTAATAAATGAGGGTATCAGTTTCCCTGATGCTTATCTGTTTGATCTGTCAGGCAATTCTTTTGGTATCGGCCTATGCTTGGTACTTTAAATTTCATTTGAAGTAGATGTCAACTCTAATCCGCAGACTGCATTCCAATGTTTCAATTTTTTCCATCTTCTTGGGTTTAGAGGAGTTTCCAAAACCATAATACAAAATTTTGCTGTCACGCTTACCCCTCCTGGGATCTAGCACCAGTTCTCCTCTCTCAAGCACAGCCACCGGAAATGTAGGTTTCTTCTGAAGCTCTGCCTCCAAGTCAATAAGGAAACAGTTCTTCTTTCGGCACTATGGCCAATAATGAGGCGGCTTTCATGATTGGTGCCCCCTATTATTTCAAAGAAATGCATGGCTTGGTGTTAGAGCATGGGTGCTCCACCTGTGGCCCTCCAGTTGTTGCAGAACTACAAGGCATTGTAAGGCTGACAGTTACAAGCATGACTCCCACAGGCAGAGGCATGATGGGGTAGTTCCGAGACAGCTGGAGGGCCACAGGTTGAGCACCCATGTGTTAGAGAAATGCGTACACTTCTTCCAGGCCCTCTAGACCATCTTGTGTCTTCTTGTAACCCAGTGCACCCCTGTGTGCACCATGACTCCTGTGCAGATCAGAGCACCATCTGTCATCTTGTGACCCCAGTGCACTCCCGGTTGCCCAGTGACTCAAGTGAGCCCAAGAGCATCCTTTGTCATCTAGGAACCCTAGTGCACCCAAGAGCATTCTGTGTGATCTTGTAAGCCCAATGCACTCTTGTGCGCCCCATGACTCCAGGACACCTCAGAGCAACTTGTACCTTCTTGTGACTCCCAATGCATCTATGTATGTCCCATGACTCCTGTGCACCTTAGAACATCCTGTATTATCAGTGTGCCCCTGGGTGATCCGTTACTCAAGTGCACCCAAGGTCATCCGGTATGATCTAGTAAGCCAAGTTCCCCCCTGTGCACCCTGGGACTCTATTGCACCTCAGAGCATCCTGTGTGATCTTGTGACCCCAGTGTGCCCTGTCACTCAAGAGCACACAAGAGTATCCTCTGTCATCTAGTAACCCCAGTTTGCTCCTGAGCACCCTGTGACTCCAGTGGACTGCAGAGCATCCTGTGTGATCTTGTGATCCCAGTGTGCCCCGTGTGTCCTGTGGCTCCAGTGCACCCTAGAGCATCTTGTGTCATTTAGTGACCTCAATGCATCGCTGTGCACCCCAAGACTCCAGTGCACCCCAGAACATCCCATGCCATCCAGTGACTCCTAGTGCACCCTGTGCAACTCCATGATACCTGTGTCTCCCATGTGCCTTCTTGTGACCCCCAATGCGTCTATGTATGTTCCATGACTTCTGTACACCCTAGAACATCTTGTGCCATCTTGTGACCTCAGTGTGCCCCTGGGTGACCCGTTACTTATGTGCCCCCAAGGGCATCCTGTGTCATCTAGTAAGCCAAGTTCGCCCCTGTGCATCCTGTGACTTCAAGGCACCTCAGATCATCCTTTGTAATCTTGTTATCTCCGGTGTTCCCCTGTGTGTCCCATGGCTCCAGTGCCCCCCAGAGCATCTTGTGTCAGCTAGTGACCTCAATGCATCACTGTGTACTCCAAGACTCCAGTGCACCCCAGAACATCCCGTGTCATCCAGTGACTCCTAGTGCACCCTGTGCAACTCCATGATACCTGTGTCTCCCGCGTGCCTATGTGTAACCCTCAATGCATCAATGTATGGTCCATGACTCCTGTACACCCCAGAACATCCTGTGTCACCTTGTGAGCTCAGTGTGCCCCTGGGTGACCCATTACTCAAGTGCACTCAAGGGTAACCTGTGTCATCTAGTAAGCCAAGTTTGCCTTTGTACACCCTGCGAGTCTAGTGCACCTCAGAGCATCCTGTGTGATCTTGTGACCGCAATGTACCCTTGGGTACCCTGTCACTTAAGAGAGCCCAAGAGCATTCTGTGTGATCTTGTGACCTCAGTGTACCCCTGGGTGCTGACTCAAGAGCGCCCAGGAACATCCTCTGTCATCTAGTAACCCCAGTGCACCCTAGAGCCTCATGTGTCATCTAGTAACCCCAGTGTGCTCCTGTATGTCCAGTGGCTCCAGTGCACCCCAGAGCATTTTGTTTCATCTAGTGACCTCAACGCATCCCCGTGCACCCCAAGACCCCAGTGCACCCCACGTGCCATCCAATAACTCATAGTGCACACTGTGCAACTCCCTGATACCTGTGTCTCCATGCAGTTTCTGGCACGTTATGCAGTTGTCTGTAGACATGTGCATTCGTTTTCGTCCGAATGCATTTTCGTCCGAATTTCGGGTATTTTCTTTATCGTTTTAACAAACAAAAACCAAAGCACAGAATCCGAAATCCGAAAGATCCGACTTAAAAAAAATGCTTTATTTTTGTTTTCGTTGCTACAACAGTTTGATATAGATAGGAGATTCGACATGACGCTGACAATAGCGATCTGTGTCTATCGAACCTGTGGTCAAATGTGCCTAACCTTAACTCTATTAGTCCAAGATTATTCTACATAGAGAGAAAAGATTCGACATAGAGAGAAAAGATTTGACATTATAGAGACAGTGTGGGGGTAGACCATTCAACACGAACAACGAAGATTCGACGAAGCAGCGAAAAACATACAAACGTTGAATCTGTCATTGAAGGCTTATGGTGTCTGTCGAAAGTTCTAAGAAGATTCGATAAGCAGCTAAACTGTACGACGCTGCAATCGTACTTTTCCGGTCAAATGCTCCGCCCATAGGCTATAGAAGAATTTGAATGTTGGTTGACTAGTAATAATTATTTTATAAATATACGGTAATAACTACTAGTGTCATATAACATTAAAATTCTACTATAGCTTGTAGGCAGAACATTCGACCGGAAATGTACGATTGCGGCATCGTACAGTTTAGCTGCTCCGTCGAATCTTTTTAGAATATTCGACAGGCACCATGACCCTTCAATGACAGATTCGACCTTAATTCATTCGGATTTTCGGACGAATGCATTTTTTAACGAAACAAAATAAATAAAAACGAATTTCGGGAGTAACTAAATTAATACATTTTTCGGACGAAAACAAAATTCCGAAACGAAATATTTCAGTGTGCACGTGTCTAGTTGTCTGTCCCTCATGTTCCTGCAGTCATCTGGACTTTTGCTCTCTCGGTAGATGCAGGCCCTGCTGTCAGTGGTGGAATTATCAGGGTCGCACCAGTCGCACTTGCGACCGGGCCCCTGAGTTCCGCCACTGTAGGGGGGCCCGCCGCCGCCCAGGAGATAGGACACTGGTCATTTACCCGCCCGCTCGCAGGCACACTGAAATCCCCGCCCACTCAGACCATCCTTTCCGCCCATCCTCTCTTCTCGCACTCACGGCACAGTCCCCGCCCGCTCCGCCCACCCTCTCCGCCTGCTCCGCCCATCCTCTCCTCCCGCACTCACGGCACAGTACCCGCCGGCTCCGCCCATCCGCTCTACCTGCTCCGCCCATCCTCTCTGCCCGCACTCACGGGCACAGTCCCCGCCCGCTCCGCCCATCTTCTCAGACTCCGCCTGCACAAACTGGTACTCACAGGCCCCGCCCATCCTCTCTGCTGGCCCAAGGAAGACCTAGAAAGGAGGGGGAACCAAGAGATCTGCAAGTGAGTGGCACCATCCCTCTAAATCAACACTGCCACCAACCCCCCCCCCCACCCACATCACCACCATTACTGCCACTGATGCCCACCACCACTACTGTCACTGATGCCCCCACATCACCACCACTACTGCTGCTAATGACGCCATGTCACCACCACTACTGCCACTGATGCCCACCACCACTACTGTCACTGATGCCCCCACATCACCACCACTACTGCCACTGATACCCCCACATCACCACCACTACTGCCTCTGATCCCCCCCCCCCACCACCACCACTAATACTGCCTATGATACCCCTCACCACCACCACTACTGCCACCCCCAAATCACCACCACTACTGTCACTTATACCCCCACTTCACCACCACTACTGCCACTGATACCCCCCACCACCACCACTACTATCACTGATACCCCCCACCACCACCACTACTGCCACTGATACCCCCACCACCACCACTACTGTCACTGATACCCCCCACCACTACTGCCACTGATGCCCCCACATCACCACCACTACTGTCACTGATACCCCCCACCACCACCACTACTGTCACTGATACCCCCCACCACCACCACTACTGCCACTGATGCCCTCACATCTCCACCACTACTGTCACTGATGCCCCCACATCACCACCACTACTGCCACTGATGCCCCCACATCACCACCACTACTGCCACTGATGCCCCCACATCAAGACCACTACTGCCTCTGATCCTCCCCACATCATAACCACTACTGTCACCGATACCCCCCCCACCACCACCACTACTGTCACTGATACCCCAAATCACCACCACTACGGTCACTGATACCCCCCCACCACCATCACTACTACTGTCACTGATGCCCCCACATCACCACCCCTTCTGTCACTGATCCCCCCCACATCACCACCACTACTGCCTCTGATCCTCCCCACATTACCACCACTACTGCCACTGATACCCCACATCACCACCACTACTGCCTCTGATCCCCCCCACATCACCACCACTACTGCCACTGATACCCCTCACCACCACTACTGCCTCTGATCCCCCGCACATCACCACCACTACTGCCACTGATCCCCCCCACGTCACCACCACTACTGCCACTGATCCCCCCACATCACCACTGCTGCCACTGATCCCACCCCCCCACTGCTGCCACTCATCCCATCCCCCACCACCATCGATGCCACTGATCCTATCCCTCCCCAACCACCACTGATCCCACCCCCCACTACCACCATTGCCACTCATCCCAGGGGCGTAACTACAATTGCAATAGCGCACATGTTGCCCCTAAACCCCTGGATGGGGTGCATTTAGAGTAACAAATCCCCTCCATTTTTCTCCTGCCACCACCAAAAGTCTGCTTCTCCTCCTCTCCCTCCGATAGACATTCAGTGGCAGCAGGAGGAAAATAAAAAGGATTTGTTCCCCCTCCTATCCAGGTCCTGCTGCCCCTGGGATCAGTGGGAAGGGCCCTGGCCGGAGGTCAGGGGGGCCCTCCATGGTTTCTTGCACCGGGGGCCCTGAAGGTTCTAGTTACGCCTCTGCCTGCTGTTGATTCTCTTTGGCTTCAATGTGACTTTTAGATCAGAAGTTGCAAAGTTTGGAGGCTTGCATTTGTTTAAGTAGTTTGATCAAACCACTACTGAGAGCACTTTTTAGAAGTTCACTCATCTCTACCGCTGATATACGATGTAGCAGTGCCAAAAAAAAAACTTGTTTCGGTATCATCCCAATCTGGTCTTTATTATAAAGCATTTACAGCAGACAGTTCTATTTTAATCTTTTTTTCTCACAGCCGGCCCCTGCTGTCTTCGGCATAGCACTGGATAATTCTTTCCAGCTCTGGTATCACAGGGAGCTCAGTGTGTAAGGAAGAATGGCAATCGGGAATTAGTATATCTCCAAATCTGAAGTCCCGAGCTTTGTGCATTAATTTGTGTTCTTATGCACGCTGCTGGAACTTTCCACTTAAAAAACAAAAAAACAAAAAACAAAACAAAAAAAGGATTGTGTCCATTGAGCCGCGAGACTAAGTCGCTGCAGGAAAGGTCAGCGGCTTACATCTGAATCATTACGCCATTGTTCTGCAGACAGATAACCTGAGGTCCTCATTAGAAGTTTTCCCGGCTTCTTTGCGTGTTTCTTTTTTCCTGCGATGGCGTTTGAAATTTAAATCGCTTATTAGATCTATTTCAGGTTTAATGTCTAAAAAATTTTTATTTTATTTTTTTCTCCGCTAAAGTTCCCCAGAGTTTAACATACAGAAAGGAAGCAGTGTGGTCATCTAAAGGTCGCTCCATCTGGTTTCTGACGTGTGTGTGTACAGGGCCTTGAAAAAGTATTCATACCCCTTGAAATTTTCCACATTTTGTCACGTTACAAGCAAAAACGTAAATGTATTTTATTGGGATTTTATGTGATAGACCAACACAAAGTGGCCCATAATTGTGAAGTAGAAGGAAAATGATAAATAGTTTTTACGAATAAATATGTGAAAAGTGTGGCGTATATTTGTATGGCGCCCCCCTGAGTCAATACTTTGAAGAACCCCCTTTCTCGGCAATTACAGCTGCAAGTCTTTTTGGGGATGTCTCTACCAGCTTTGCACATCTAGAGAGGGACATTTTTGCCCATTCTTCTTTGCAAAATATCTCAAGCTCTGTCAGATTGGATAGAGAGCGTCTGTGAACAGCAATTTTCAAGTCTTGCCACAGATTCTCAATTGGATTTAGGTCTGGACTGTGACTGGGCCATTCTAACACATGAATATGCTTTGATCTAAACCATTCCATTGTAGCTCTGGCTGTATGTTTAGGGTCGTTGTCCTGCTGGAAGGTGAACCTCCGCCCCCAGTCTCAAGTCTTTTGCAGACTATAACAGGTTTTCTTCTAAGACTGCCCCGTATTTGGCTCCATCCATTTTCCCATCAACTCTGACCAACTTCCCTGTCTCTGCTGAAGAAAAGCATCCCCACCACATGATACTGCCACCACCATGTTTCAGGGTGGGGATGGTGTGTTCAGGGTGATGTGCAGTGTTAGTTTTCTGCCACACATAGCATTTTGCTTTTAGGCCAAAATCTGACCAGAGCACCTTCTTCCACATGTTTGCTGTGTCCCCCACATGGCTTCTCACAAACTGCAAATGGGACTTCTTATGGCTTTCTTTCAACAATTGCTTTCTTCTTGTCACTCTTCCATAAAGGCCAGATTTGTGGAGTGCACGACTAATAGTTGTCCTCCTACCGGATGTGATAGCCAACAGAAAAGTTGTTTTTAAAGTTAGGTTCCAAATTGAGACCTCTTCAACCGCCACGAACGGATGAGTGGATAGGACTTCCAATATTAGAGGAAGATCCCACTTTGGGAAGGAACGTCTGGATGGAGGGCGCATCTTCAATACACCCCTGAGGAACGTAACCACTAGAGTTTCTTCTGCCCACCTGGTGTTAGTTGCTGCAGAAATTGCAGACACTTGAACCTTAAGGGAACTCTGGCTAAGCCCCAAATCGAGACCAGTTTGAAGAAAGCTCAGAACATCAGCAGTGGAAGGAGAGATTGGATCAAACCCCCTTCCTGTGGCGTAGGACAAGAATTTGTCCCAAATCCTTGCATATATTGCATTGGTTGTTGGTTTTCTGGATTTCAACAGGGTGGATATGATCTCTTGGGAAAAACCTAACGATTCAAACCTCCTCCTTTCAACCTCCATACACAAAGATCCAGCTTCTGTGGGTCTGGATGGACCAGCCTGCTCTGGGTCAACAACTGCGGGAAGGGAGGAATTCTGATTGGAGGATCCACACTAAGGTGCATGACTAGAGGGAACCAAGGTCTCTTCGGCCAATAAGGTAGCACCTCTAGCACTTGGACTGGTCCCCTTAGAAGCCTTAGGAGAAACTTTGAGATGAGAGGGCGAGGAGGAAAGGCATAAGCTGTCTTGAAGTTCCAAGGAAATGACAACGCGTCTACTCCCTCCGCTTATGGGTGTGGGAGGCGAGAGAAGAATCTCCTGAGTTTGGAATTCTCCCGCGTGGGAGATTTGGTTGAACACATGAGGGTGGAGAGACCACTCGTTGTTGTCCCCAAACCTCCTCGATAAGACATCTGCTTCTGAGTTCATTTTTCCTGGGAGATATATTGCCCTGAGGTCTACCAGGTTCCTCTCGGCCCAGACCATTACAGGTTCCACTTCCCTCAGAAGTGTTTTGCTGTGGGTTCCCCCTTGTTTCTGAAGGTGCGAGAATGCAGCTTTGTTGTCCAGACGCAGAAGCACCCTCTGCCCCTTGACCTGAGATGCAAAATGAGGTTAAGGCTAAAAATGCTGCCCTCATTTCTAATCCGGAATTCTCTGCAATGGGCACGCCACCCCTGGCCACTCGCATCTGAAGTAATTGTGGTCCATGAGTGGGAACCCAAAGGATGGCACCTGGAGGGATTCTCTGGATTCATCCACCAGTGCAGACTCCTGCTCATTAGTGTTGTCAAATTAATTGTCTGTGATAGATGTTGTCGTCTCCATTGTGTTAGGAATCCCGTCTGGAAGTGTCTCAGGTGCCAGTGAGACCATGGAACTAGGGGTATGCACGAGGACATCGTGCCATTAAGGCTCAGACACTGTGAGGCTGATAGATTTGACTTCTGTATGGTCTTGGACATTTTCTGAATGATGCCCTCCATCTTCCGTTGGGGTAAAGAGACTGTGCCCAGGTGCGTATCAAACATTGCTCCTAGATAAATCATCTATTGTGTTGGAACTAATTGGCTCTTTCGGTGATTCACCAACCACCCCAACTCCGATAACGACTGTAGAAGAATTTCTCTGTGGGCTATAAGCTGGTTCGGGTTGTTCGATAACAAGAGGATATCGTCCAGGTAGTGGTAAATTCTTAATCCCTTCTCTATCAGAGGGGCCAAGACAGATATCAACACCTTCGTGAACACCCGAGGGGAGGTGCACAGTCCGAAGGGCAGAGCCTGGAATTGCAGATGGACATGACCCACCGCAAACCTTAGGTACTTTTGGAAGGATGGTAGAATAGGGAAATGGAGGTAAGCATCCTGCAGGTCTATCGATATTAACCAATCTCCTGGTTGTATGGTTTGGATAATTGTTTGGAGCGACTCCATCTTGAAGCTTTCAAGATGGATGTATCGATTGAGCCTTTTCAGATCTATTACAGGTCTCCAGTCGCCTGTTTTTTCTGTACCAGGAAAAGGGTGGAATAGAAACCTGTAAGTTGCTCCAATGGGGGGGCAGGTACTGCTGCCCCCTGATGCTGCAGAGACTCCATAAACTGGTTTAGGGCCATTGCTTTTTGTGGGGAGGCCGGTGTCTGTGTTTCCTTGAAAGATGTATGAGGAGGCTCATGAGAGAAAGTCCAGAAGTGACCATACCGGATCGTTGATAGGACCCATGGGTCTTGGCACTTGGAGGCCCAGATGGGAAAAAATTGTTTTAGCCGGGCTCCCACTGGGGGCGTCTCCGCCCCTTTGGCGTCAAATAGACTTTGTCCCCTTCTGGGGAGCGGTGAGGGACTTCTTCTTTCTGGCTCCCAAAAAAGATGTCTGAGCGCCTCGCCACGATCTCTTGTTGTCCATAAAGGGGCGTAACTGTCTGAAGTCTCTGGAATTTGATTGCCGGAATCGGGACAAATAGGCCTTTGTTTCCCGTCCCTTCCTGTTCTGGGGGAGTAAGCCAGATTTACCCCCTGTTACTCGAGAGATTGCTTTGTCGAGTTTATCGCCGACTAAAGATTTTCTATCAAAGGGAATCTTGCACCAATTTTGTTTCGATGCCAGATCGGCTGTCCAGGGTTTTAGCCATAAGGCTCGTTTTGCCATAACCGAGTGCAGCATTGAGTTGGCTGAACAACGGATCGTGTTGATCGCAACTTCTCTTATGAAATCCGCCGCCAACTTAAGCTCCTCCAGAGCTTTGATTATGTCGTCCTTGGGGACGTCTTGGTGCAGGGCTGTCTCAACATTTTCCGTCCATGACCTGATGGCATTGGAAACAGATGTCAGCACAATGGCTGGTCTACAAGCCGCCCCTGCCGCTAGATAGCTCCTTTTGAGTTCTAGGTCAATTTGTCTATCTAGGGGATCCTTGAATGACGTTGAATCCCCCATCGGCAAGGTTACATTCTTTGCCAGACATACTACAACCGCATCAACCACAGGCATTGAGCTTAAGGACTGAGTATCCGAACCTGCCAGTGGATACAATTTGGTTAGACGGGCTAAGGAAAACTTTTTGGCAGTTTTGCTCCACTCGTCCTCTATAATCTCTCTGATCTCCCCCATTAATGGAAAGAAGATTTGTTTTCTCTTGAGGAATGGAAAATAGGTTTTTGATTTTTGAGGAGGTTCTTCCGGATCTTCCCAGGCAATGGGAATATATATATATATATATACACACACACACATATACAAACACAAATATACAAACACAAATGGATCACATATTTTAGATATTTATAAAAAAAATTATATGTATATATACACACACACACACACACCAAAACACAGACATTTATCACATAGAATAAATAATTATTTCATAAAAATAAAATAAAAACAGCCATTGTATTTTTTTTAAATATAAATAGTTGCATAACTCAATTACATATAACAATGCATTAAATTAGACATTATCAAGTAATAATAGTCTAACATTTAAATTATTATTAAATCCAAACAGAAAATTTACACTGCACACACCCCCCGTGTTTCTGGATTGGAGTCGTGTGAACAGAGTGAAACAGAATGTCAGTCAAATGTAAATCTATTGTAACTCCGCCCACACAATTTTATTACATGTTAATAATAGATTTTGGGTTGTATACATCTCGTTTTTAAACAATATTATATCATGCTGTGTTGTGTGAACTTTGTTTTTTTAAAGTTTGTTATGCCCTGTACACACGATCGGAATTTCCGATGGGATAAAATCTGATGGAATTTTCCATCGAAATTCCATTCAAGCTGTCTTCCATCAGTCTTGCCTACACACTGTCAGACAAAATTCAGACCGTCCAAAACGCGGTGATGTACAACACTGCGACGAGCCGAGAAAAATGAAGTTCAATGCTTCTGAGCATGCGTCGACTTGATTCTGAGCATGCATGTTTTTTTTCTCCGTCGGAGTTCCACACAGACGATCGGAATTATTTATCTGTTATTTATCTGTTCCCAATGTTCAAGTTTAACCACTTAAAGTGTTACTAAACCCAGCAAGATAAAAACAAATCATCCGCCCCCCCCCCCCCCACAGGGTACACAGCTGCTAAATCTTCTTTTTATATCCAAATACCTTTTTTATCTTCTATATATCTATATATTGCAGTCACGTGTTAATCTGCAGGGTCCCAGCGATTCCCCAGTGTTCATGGAGGAGGAGATTTCACTCTCCTCTGACGAAACTTCCTATGTATCAGTGACCCCTCACCCGCGATCCAGCCAGCGCTGATTGGCGCTGTGCCAATGACATGCTCAGTCCACAAAAAAAAAAAAAAAATCTTATGCCTTCTACACACGATCGGAATTTCCGATGAAAAAAGTCTGACGGAATTTTTTCATCCGATATTCCGACCGTGTGTGGGTCCCATCTGACTTTTTTCCGACGGAGTTTAGAAATAGAACATGTTTTATTTTTTCCTCCATCATTACTCTATGATTTTCTTCCACCACTTTTCTTTGTTTTTCCTCCATCACTTTTTTTTGTTTTTCCTCCATCATTTTTTTTTTTTTTTGCCTCCATAATTTTTCCATGTTTTCTTGTTTCCATCACTTTTATTTTTCTACATCATTTCACATTTTTTTTCCTCGATCATTCCTTTATGTTTTCCTCCATCACTTTCTATTATTTTCCTCCATCATTCCTTTATGTTTTTCCTCCATCAATTTTCATTTTTTTCTTCATCATTTCTCTATGTTTTTCCTCCATCATTTCAGATTCGTATCCAAAGATTTGCCTCACTCCGAGGTAAAGAGGCATATATTCTTGTATTAATTAAAGTCTTTGGTGTCGCAAAGTGCTGCTGTGCCAGTCCCACAAGGCGGAAGATTTCAGGGCATGTACTCGCCCCTCTTTATGGTCATGAAGAAGAACGACCTATAGACCTCACACAATGTAAACAATTTTTTTCAAAAGTAGACATTTATGATGGGGACATGGTGTCCCCGATCCATAGGGGGTCAAGCCAGGTGACTGGCTCGTTTTTCATAGACCTAAGATGCTTATTTGCATTGTTACTTGAATGACCTTCTCCTACTATCCCAAAACAGAGAGCAGCTTCAGCCCAGAGTTCGGGTCATGACTCACATGGCTCCAAAACAGAAATACTCCAAGTGGGCGAACCTCTAGCCTCTCCCATTCTATCCCGATGGCCATCTGACCTAGGTACCTGCCCAGAACCTAAAAGACAAGTCAAGAACCTTGGAATCATTTTTGATGCAAAGCTTACCTGGATTCCGCAAATCATGAACTGTATGAAAAATGCCTCATTCTATTTGCAAATTATTCGAAAGATCAGACATCTACTTTCATATCGACACCAAATCACACTTACTTTGGCTCTAGTACAATCCAGACTAGACTTTGCCAATGGTTTTTGCCTTGGCCTTCCCCTTAAGTGGGTTAAAAAAATCCAAATTATACAGAATCAAGCAGCACGCACTATTACGGGTACACCATATAGACATCACATCACCCCCGTGCTGGCACAGCTACAATGGTTACCTATAGTGCATAGAGTACAATTCAAAATCTTGGTTCTGATTAGACATGTGCACTACCGAAAAATTCGTTAGTTTTCGTTTCATTCGTTTTTTTTTTTTCGTTTTTCGGGTCATTCGTTATGATCACAATTTGTAAATTCGTACATTCGTAAATTCGTAAATTTATACATTCGTAAATTCGTACATTCGTAAATTTGTAAATTCGTACATTCGTAAATTTGGAAATTCGTAAATTCAAACTTTAAAAATCAGAAAACCCGAAAATTCGAAAATCTGAAAAAGTAACTATTAAATTATAGGTATTGTAATTTCCTTTCAAATTTGTCTGTTAGCGAACGTAACGAATACAAATTTATCCGAACTTACGCATAACCTGAAATAACAAATGCCACATCTAAACAAATGGAACGGAACAAATTAACAATAAATAATAATAAGAATAAAACGTTTTTATTATCATTATTGTTATTTATTATTATTATTAATTCATTACGTTCCATTCGTTTAGATACGGCATTTATTATTTCGGAAAACAATTTGTAACTTCGTTAAGTTCACAAACAGCCAAATTTGAAAGGAAATTCCAATACCTATAATTTAATAGTTAGTAAAAGTTAAGTTATTATTAGTTAATTATTATTTCAAATTTCCGAATTTACTAATTTACAAATTTACTAATTTACAAATGTACGAATTTAAGCATTTTCGAATGTACGAATTTACGAATGTGCGAATGTACAAATTTACGAATGTACGAATCTACGAATTTTCGAATATTCAAATTTACGAATATTCGTTAAAATTCGTTAAACGAGTTTTCGTTAATTCGGATATTTCGGAATTTGTCGAAATTCGTTAAAAAACGTATTCGGAACGAAACAAATTGCACATGTCTAGTTCTGATGTTTATAGCATATTGGGGCTTGGGCCCACTCTATCTCACGGAAATGGCCCCCCATTACACACCAATTAGAGCATTGCGGTCAGGGCTTCAAAATAGGATCATCCAAGCACCCCCCCGACTCCAGTTCTTGGGAGGTCGACGAATGCAGACTATGGGCGCGGCCCTTTGGATCCAACTCCCCGACCATCTCCGGCTCCCAATTCCCCAAGCTCTTTTTAAAAGGCAATTAAAAACCCACCTTTTTAAAAACACTTTTTCCTAACTACGGATGTAGAGACATTAAAATCAGTAATAATTAACGTCAACTTTGTTTTTCTACTCCTCTCATGAGCCTTTCCTTCTTTTTTCTCTCCTCCCTTTTTCTCAAGTAGTTATTTTTTTTCTTTTCCCAAGGCTGATTGGTGAATTTATGGTACAGCGCGCATAGTTGCAGTCCTCCAAGACAGTATTTGGCGCGATTATAAATTTACATACCAATCAATCTTTTCAATGCTCCTCAAGTTCAGCTGGCTGCTGAATCTGGGAAAAAGCCACCTGGAGCCCACTCAGGCTCTTGTGTATCTCAGGGCTCAGTTTGATATAATTAAGAAGACTATTGCTTTGCCTTAATTTACAGAACATTGGAAATGGAAAATGAGAAACGGCGCCAATTTGAAAATCAAAAAAGATCATAAAAATGTTCTGATGCAGCACCAAAAATTTGTGATAACTAATATAGCATGAAATAGTGAAAATGGGCGCAACAAACATAAAAATACCCAATATACCGTGAATATATGATGTATACAACAACAAATGAGCCATAAATTTAGTGTCAGAAAAAGTCCAGCATAAATGTAAATATGGATGAAAGCAATATAGTGATTCAGATCTTCTATATGTAATATTTCTCCAACACCGTGCCTCCTAAAGTGCAGTGTGCTTAAATCTTGAAGGGAACAAAGTGCTTCACCCGAAGAGACATATAAATGTGCTCACCAGATATCTTTGGCCACAGAGTGACCACCAGGCATATAATAAAGAGGTAATAAAGGAAAAAAACTGCGCCAGGACTAAATAAAATAAACCAAAAATGTGACATAAGGCAGCAGCAATAATGTGATAAACATAAACAAAATTAAACAAAGAAAAAACTGCGCCAAACACTTTCTTATAAAACAATCCTGAATAACATCAGGATGAACTGTCCAAAAGAGGAGGAGTCCAAAATTATAGAAAGTCCAAAAAGTCAGTGTATTCAGATTTCACAATACATACACCAATTGAAACCACTACCATAAGAAATGGCTCCTTACCACAAACAGGCGAAAATGTGCAGTTGGCTATAACCCAGCCATGGCCTTTTGACTCTGAGTAAGATCCAGCACAGGGTCCCCAGACACTCCACCAATGTTAGCAAGGCTTCTTGATGGCTTGGTTGCAAAGACAAACAGAGATACCATAGGGTGATAACGTATTTACAGGGTATGGAATTGAACACCACCACAGTGATAAGTAGATAAATAAGTGACCACCACCTAAGTAGAAAATGGCTCCTTACCAGAGATAGGTAAAGAGCACGCATTCAGCTGTACCCAGCCACGGTCTTTATCCTGTACCCTGGACCCACACTCAGACTCCCAAAGGGATCTTCGATGTATTGATATAGCGCTGCTTTACGCTCCGTATGGGGTACCAAAAAGAAGGGGGAGGAGACCATAGAGTAATAACCTCTTAAAAAAGCATTTATTAAATTAAAAACACACTTACAAAAAAGTAGTATTAACAAGCATATAGAACATGCCGGCGGGCATAAACAAGAGCCCTTTCATGTTAGAGCTGCGTGGTGACGTCACTGCGTGTCTCCCAGACGCGTTTCGTCATATATGACGTTCTCAATGGGATCCCAGCTCTAACACGGAAGGGCTCTTGTTTATGCCGGCCGGCATAATGCCATGCCGGCCGGCATGTTCTATACGCTTGTTAATACTACTTTGTGTGTGGGTCCAGGGTACAGGATAAAGACCGTGGCTGGGTTTCCAGAGTTTAATCAGACTTCAATTCAGTTATGGATGGTAAATGGCAAATTCCTCAAACTGTAATTCCGCGTACACACGACAGTTTTTCATGACGAGAAAAATGCAATTTTTTAGATTGGTCGTGAAAAACGGTCGTGTGTAGGCTCCATAGCATTTTTCTCGATGAGAAAACTGCCCGAATTTCTTTTAGAGCGTGCTCTATCTTTTCTCGTCGTTTTTCACATTGTTCTTTTTAACGTCGTGAAAAACGCTCGTGTGTATGCTTTTACGAGGGGAAAAAAAGCGCATGCTCAGAATCAAGTATGAGACGGGAGCGCTCGTTCTGGTAAAACTAGCGTTTGTAATGGAGATATCACATTCGTCACGATGTAACGGACTGAAGAGCACGAAGACTGAAAAGCGCGAATCGTCTCTCACCAAACTTTATTAACACGAGGATCAGGAAAAGCGTCCCAAAGGGTGGCACCATTTGAATGGAACTTCCCCTTTAAAGTGCCGTCGTACGTGTTGTACGGCACCGCGCTTTGCTTGAGCGGTTTTTTTCATGAACGCGTGTATGCAAGGCAGGCTTGAGAGGAATCACGACGAATCACGTCGAGAAAAACGTTGTTTTTTTCCATGACATGAATAACGGTCGTGTGTACGCGGCATTACACTCTGAAGTGCATATCCACAGCTCCTTTTCATTAAATCTGTGGAGTTAGGCTCCCCCATAAACGAGCCACAGAGAGGCAATAATAGTGGAATTTTGTTTTTTCCTGATGACACACGTTTGAGCGCCAAATGCATCGAAATTGAAGCTTG
Source organism: Rana muscosa (assembly GCA_029206835.1). NCBI lineage: Eukaryota > Metazoa > Chordata > Amphibia > Anura > Ranidae > Rana > Rana muscosa. The sequence goes on from CM055126.1 coordinate 240,536,805, forward strand.
ACACGCATGATACAGGAGCTCTCCACTTCCACTTCCAGCTGAGACGCATGCCGCGCTTCCTGCATCACATATCGAGTGACGGACCGGCCCCTGCCTCATCCCCTAGCTGTGCTGCTATATGCTGTACCTTACATATGCAGTGCTTTTAATTAAAGACAGTATTACACTATTATCGCCTCTCTGTGGCTCGTTTATGGGGGAGCCTAACTCCACAGGTTTAATGAAAAGGAGCTGTGGATATGCACTTCAGAGTGTAACAGTTTGAGGAGTTTGCCATTTACCATAAGGTGACCAGATTGTTAAAATAAAATCCGGGGACATATTTCTTTTTTACTAGTAATGGCGGCAATCAGCATGTCTCTGCCCGTCGCCGCCGCCACCCGCCTCACAGCCTGTCAAATCTTACTCTCCGGGCCCCGGCTATTACTGGGTGGGGAGCGGAGGAAGATCACTTCACCAGGGAAGGCAAGGAGATAAGCAGGCAGGCGGCTGGCCGGGACTTGAGCCAAGGCAGAAGAACATGCGAGCGGAGCTGAATGGGCACCCGAAACTGAAGAAATATTCCCTCCGCTCCGACCAGCACATGATCACCAGAAAGGGGCACAGATAATGGAAAAAATACACCCCCCCCCGCTAACCTAGTAGGTGCGGTGGAGCAGGGGGTGTATAATTCTGATTTTTTCTAATCCGGGGACAAAACCGGGGACAGACTTGGTCCGGGGACAGTGTCCTCAATCCGGGGACTGTCCCCTGAAACCGGGGATGTCTGGTCACCCTAATTTACCATCCATGATTGAATTGAAGTCCGATTAAACTCTGGAAACAGTTGTTTGGAGCTACATGTGGCTTGGAAGGTCCCAGCTAAGGGCGGAAGGATCCTCTTTATTATATGCCTGGTGGTCACTCTGTGGCCAAAGATATCTGGTGAGCACATTTATATGTCACTTCGGGTGAAGCACTTTGTTCCCTTCAAGATTTAAGCACACTGCACTTTAGAAGGCACGGTGTTGGAGAAATATTATATATAGAAGATCTGAATCACTATATTGCTTTCATCCATATTTACATTTATGCTGGACTTTTTCTGACACTAAATTTATGGTTCATTTGTTGTTATATACATCATATATTCACGCTTGGTTGTTGCGTCCATTTTCACTATTTCAATTTACAGAACATGCCCACAACTTTGAAGATGTTTTTTTTTTATTGTGAAGCAAACAACAAAAGGACAAAATAACAGAAAAAGTCAATGTGCATAACTATTCACCCCCCCTAAAGTCAATACTTTGCAGAGCCACCTTTTGCGGCTATCACAGCTCCAAGTCGCTTTAGATAAGTCTCTATGAGCTTGCCACATCTTACCACTGGGATTTTTGCCCATTCCTCCTTCAAGTTGGATGGTTTGCGCTTGTAAACCGCAATCTCTAAGTCTGGCCACAGATTTTCTATTGGATTGAGGTCTGGGCTTTGACTGGGCCATTCCAACACATTTACATGTTTCCCCTTAAACCACTCAAGTGTTGCTTTAGCAGTGTGTTTGGGGTCATTGTCCTGCTGGAAGGTGAACCTCCGTCCTAGCCTCAAATCACACACAGAGTGGTACAGGTTTTGTTCAAGAATTTCCCTGTATTTAGCACCATCCATCTTTCCCTCAACTCTGACCAGTTTCCCAGTCCTGACTGCTAAAAAACATCCCACAGCATGATGCTGCCACCACCATATTTCACAGTGGGGAGGGTGTTCTTTGGGTGATGTGATGTGTTGGGTTTGCGCCAGACGTAGCGTTTTCCTCTTTGATGACCAAAAAGTAAAATTTTAGTCTCATCAGACCAGAGTACCTCATCATATATCGTACGGCAGTGGAGAGATACGAGCCCTCCCACAATTCTTACATGGGTCACACGAATTGAAGACGTTAATAGGATGGAGGATCTGTTATTATCGTCTCAAAATCGAAAGGAGACATATTTAGAAACTTGGGGCCAATGGAACACATTTAAATTCTTAGAGGAAGGGAGCTCCCTCTTTGCCCCTGAGATTACTTGAAAAAGAGAGGAGTGGGGGGCCTTGGGGGTGCCCTAACTTCCCTGGATGATGGTATAGTAAACTCACCTTTGCCTCGGTACATTTTCCCCTCCAACTCCGACTCCCCTTCCCTATCAGTGTTTTCTTCCTCCTTCTTATTTTTTTCTTTTTTTTTTCTATCTTCTCTTTTTCTATCGTTTTCCTTTTCTTTTTTTTTTTTTTTAGGAATTTTTTCCCTCATGGGGCTTCTTACTTTCTCCTTTTGCCTCTTCAGATAGGTAGAGTTTTTTCTTCTTAGTAAAGTATGTTGTCAGGGCATACAAGAGAAGCAGGTCTAACGGAAGATAGAATGGGGACTATCTCAAATACCGTATATACTCGAGTATAAGCCGACCCGAATATAAGCCGAGGCACCTAATTTTACCACAAAAAAATGGGAAATTGACTCGAGTATAAGCCTAGGGTGTCCATCTGCATGCCTCACTGTGCCTCACTTTGCCTCACTGTGTCCATGTGCATGCCTCACTGTGTCCATGCCTCACTGTGTCCATGACTCGACTGACGTTTAACATGGGAGTCTATGGAAGGGGTGCCCGACTTTGAAAATTCGGTGATCCCCGGCCGTAGGTCCCTCAGACAATACATTTTGTACACTTGTAGAGGAGAAATGGGGCTATATGTGTGCCAAGATTCGGGTCCAGAGGACCTTTGACCGGCTGGTACCTGGTCCCCAAAATCACCAGAGAAATTACCGTTTAACATGGGAGTCTATGGAAGGGGTGCCTGGATTTGAAAAATTAGTGCTTCCTGGCCGTAGGTCCCCCGGACACAAAACTTTGCACACTTGTAGGGTAATAGTGGGGCTACATGTGTGCCAAGCAGCTGGTATCGGGTCCCCAAAATCCGGGAGATCAGGTGCAAAAAGCTGACTAGAGTATAAGCCGAGGGGGGTATTTTCAGCACAAAAAAAGTGCTGAAAAACTCGGCTTATACTCGAGTATATACAGTAACTAGTTATTGTTTTCTTCTTTTTTTTTGTGGATATATTTAAGATAGGAATAATGCTGTTAACTGGATTTTGAATGGACTCGCTGGAGCTTATATGATTGATGGATTAATGAAATTGTTTTCTTCTCTGTATGTATGACAACTAAAATAAAGAAATAATAATAAAAAAAAAGACCAGAGCACCTTCCTTCATACATTTTGGGAGTCTCCCACATGCCTTTTCGCAAACTCAAAATGTGCCATTTTGTTTTTTGCCGACAGTAAGAGCTTTCTTCTGGCCACTCTGCCATAAAGCCCAACTCTATGGAGCGTACGGCTTATTGTTGTCCTATGTACAGATACTCCAGTCTCTGCTGTGGAACTCTGCAGCTCCTCCAGGGTTACCTTAGGTCTCTGTGCTGCCTCTCTGATTAATGCCCTCCTTGCCCGGTCCGTGAGTTTTGGTGTGCGGCCGTCTCTTGGCAGGTTTGCTGTTGTGCCATGTTCTTTCCATTTGGTTTCCTCCATCATTTCTCTATGTTTTTCCTCCATCATTTCTCTGTGTTTTTCCTCCATCATTTCTCTGTGTTTTTCCTCCATCATTTCTCTGTGTTTTTCTTCCATCACTTTTCTATGTTTTTCCTCCATCATTTCTCTGTGTTTTTCCTCCATCATTTGTCTGTGTTTTTCCTCCATCACGTTTCTATGTTTTTCCTTCATCATTTCTCTATGTTTTTCCTCCATCATTTCTCTATGTTTTTCCTCCATCATTTCTCTATGTTTTTCCTCAATCATTTCTCTATGTTTTTCCTCCATCATTTCTCTATGTTTTTCCTCCATCATTTCTCTATGTTTTTCCTCCATCATTTCTCTATGTTTTTCCTTCATCATTTCTCTGTGTTTTTCCTCCATCATTTCTCTGTGTTTTTCCTCCATCATTTCTCTGTGTTTTTCCTCCATCATTTCTCTATGTTTTTCCTTCATCATTTCTCTGTGTTTTTCCTCCATCATTTCTCTGTGTTTTTCCTCCATCATTTCTCTGTGTTTTTCCTCCATCATTTCTCTGTGTTTTTCCTCCATCATTTCTCTGTGTTTTTCCTCCATCATTTCTCTGTGTTTTTCCTCCATCATTTCTCTATGTTTTTCCTCCATCATTTCTCTATGTTTTTCCTCCATCATTTCTCTATGTTTTTCCTCCATCATTTCACTATGTTTTTCCTCCATCATTTCTCTGTGTTTTTCCTCCATCATTTCTCTGTGTTTTTCCTCCATCACGTTTCTATGTTTTTCCTTCATCATTTCTCTATGTTTTTCCTTCATCATTTCTCTATGTTTTTCCTCCATCATTTCTCTATGTTTTTCCTCCATCATTTCTCTATGTTTTTCCTCCATCATTTCTCTATGTTTTTCCTCCATCATTTCTCTATGTTTTTCCTTCATCATTTCTCTGTGTTTTTCCTCCATCATTTCTCTGTGTTTTTCCTCCATCATTTCTCTGTGTTTTTCCTCCATCATTTCTCTATGTTTTTCCTTCATCATTTCTCTGTGTTTTTCCTCCATCATTTCTCTGTGTTTTTCCTCCATCATTTCTCTGTGTTTTTCCTCCATCATTTCTCTGTGTTTTTCCTCCATCATTTCTCTATGTTTTTCCTCCATCATTTCTCTATGTTTTTCCTCCATCATTTCACTATGTTTTTCCTCCATCATTTCTCTGTGTTTTTCCTCCATCATTTCTCTATGTTTTTCCTCCATCATTTCTCTATGTTTTTCCTCCATCATTTCTCTGTGTTTTTCCTCCATCATTTCTCTGTGTTTTTCCTCCATCGCTTTTCTATGTTTTTCCTTCATCACTTTTCTATGTTTTTCCTCCATCATTTCACTATGTTTTTCCTCCATCATTTCTCTGTGTTTTTCCTCCATCATTTCTCTGTGTTTTTCCTCCATCATTTCTCTATGTTTTTCCTCCATCATTTCTCTATGTTTTTCCTCCATCATTTCACTATGTTTTTCCTCCATCATTTCTCTGTGTTTTTCCTCCATCATTTCTCTGTGTTTTTCCTCCATCGCTTTTCTATGTTTTTCCTTCATCACTTTTCTATATTTTCCTCCATCGGTTTTCTATGTTTTTCCTCCATTATTTCTTAAAAAAATTTCATCCATCACGTTTCTTTGTTTTTCCTCCGTCACTTATCTATGTTTCTCCTCTATTATTTCTTTATGTTTTCCTCTATCACGTTTCTATATTTTCTTCCATCACTTTTCTTTGTTTTTCCTCCACCGCTTATCCATGTTTCTACGTAAAACGCCAAACAAGAAAAGAGGCACGGCGATGAAATTTATGCTGAAGTGCCAACGCGCAGCTGTGTTTTGTGTCTAATGACCGTTCATATATCAGAAGCAATTATCGCGGCGTATTGTGAGTTTGTTACTCGCTGAAAGACAATAACATTTGTGCTTAATGAGCTAACGGAATAATAAGAGGCTGCACTCTGAAGGATGAACTTATGAGCAAAGCCAAATAACTTCTATCTTTCATTTTGCTCTTTGCATGCTCTCATTATTTTATTTACTTATTGTGTTATGCCGCTCTCTTTTATCATTAAGGAGATTGTTGCTTTAGCCGGAGAGCGCCACGTGAAGACGTATTCCAGCACATCGATGATGGCGTGTTAGCAGCTCAGCACATTACCAGAGATTACTGGAGGTATCATTGTCAGAATTTATAGAAGGCAATAAGCAGATTTATGTTCCGAAGTTATGATAAAGTAGACCTCCGCTCTAACCAAAAACTTTTTCCCGCTTATAATGGGTTAGCAGTTACAATCCCTTAAATATATCACATTAACCAAATAGTTTCTAAAGACTCTGAAGGTCAATTGTTATAAAGAATAATAAATTACCAGAACAGCTTTAAAGCAGAACTCCGGCCTTCCCTTCAGTCTTGCACAGTTGTACCGGTTCCTCTGAGGACTGAAATGGCTTCCTCTGATTTCACCGCACTTCACCCTGCAGCGAGTCAGACAGAGCCCCGCTTCATTTCCTGGCTGTCCCTGCCCCGCCCCTTTCATTCATTAGATTTCAGTTCTTTCAATTATGGAGGCGCGGCATCGGCATTACATCTGGGCGTTACCCTGAGCATTCTGCCCAGGAACACTCACTCCGGTGTTCTGCCGAATAAGGTCCGCCCGGCGGATAAGGACCCCCCTGTACTGCGCAGGTGCAGCGCTTGCGCAGTACGAACCTCAATGAGCCTCCGAAAATAGCCGAACATGTAGAGCTGAGAGTCAGCTCTACACGGCGCCTGCGCAATGAGTATGACACATGCCGCATGCTGCTGATGCTAGTGCTACTCTGCAAGGGGCGGGGGTGATTTAAGCAATAAAGTACACATCTTAGCGGGGGGCAGTTAAATCAAATGAAGGGCTGGTTTTGCAATGTCGATGGGTGAATTTTGCAATGTTGATGGGCGGATTTTGCAATTGCAAAACCCGCCCATCAACACGGCCCGCTAAGACGTGTACGTTATTGGTAAAATCACCCCCGCCCCTTACAGAGTAGCACTAGCATCGGGAGTGTCCGGCATGTGTCATAGTCATTGCGCAGGCGCCGCGTAGAACTGACTCTCAGCTCCACATGTTCGGCTATTTTCGGAGGCTCAGTTGAGGTTAGTACTGCGCAAGCGCCGCGCAGTACAGGGGGGTCCTTATCCGCCGGGGGAACTTTTTTGGCAAGACACCGGCACACTGACACCCACAAGCCTCAAGCCTAAAGCCTCATACACACGACCGAGTTTCTCGGCAAGAACCAGCAAGAAACTTGCTGGCAGAGATTTCTTGCCGAGAAATTAGTTTGTGTGTATGGTTTCTCGTCAAGAAAACCGACTAGAATCTCAACGAGAAAATAGAGAACCTGCTCTCTATTTTCTCGTCGAGATTCTCGTCAGCCTGTTTCTCGACGAGAAAATTGTGTGTGTGTACACTTACCTGTCCTCCGGGAAGCCCGCGCATGTTCGAAATGACTTTGACGCATGCGCGGTAGCTTCCTAGGCATAGGTAGGGTGTACAAAGATGGCGGCGACGGCATCGAATGTGACGAGCGCATGCTCGTCGTATTCAATTACGTCACCGCGTTCGATCCATTCAAAGAACCGCGGGTTCTTTGAAATGAGCGTGTGTACACTCGCCTGGGACAAGTTTCTTGTACAAGGATCTCGTCTGAAAAAACGACGTATTTTTTACGACGAGATTCTCGGCCGTGTGTACGAGGCTTTAGCCTCTCTCTGACATTTGTTGTTTACATGTTAAAAATTCATATATTTTGCTGGAAAATTACTTCGAACCCAAACATTATATATATATATATATATATATATATATATTTTAAAATCAGAGACCCTAGAGAATAAAATGGTGGTTGTTGCAATATTTTATGTCACACTGTATTTGAGCAGCGGTCTTTCAAATGCAATTTTTTTTGGAGGAAATACACATTCATGAATAAAAAAAACAAAAAAAACAGTAAAGTTAGCCCAATTTTTTTGTAAAATGTGAAAGATGATGTTACCCCGAGTAAATAGATACCCAATATGTCACACTCGTACTCGTGGAATTTGCGACAAACTACGGTACCTAAAAATCTCCATAGGAGACGCTTTAAAAAATTCTTCAGGTTACCAGTTTTGAGTTACAGAGGAGGTCTTGTGCTAGAATTATTGCTCTCGCTCTAATGATCACAGTGATACCTCACATGTGTGGTTTGAACACTGTTTACATTTGCGGGCGCCACTTACGTAGGCATTCACTTCAGCGTACAAGCTCAAAAGGATGGGGGCACTTAAAAAAAATGAATCATATTTTTATTTTTTTATTTTAACACTGTCCCTTTAAAAAAATGTTCTGATCACTTTTATTGCTGTAAACATCCCTTGTGACAGGGATAGGCAATGACAGGTACTCTTTATGGAGAGATCTGAGTTCTTTAAGACCCAAAAATTCCTCCTTTGCACTTAAAAGCATTCAAAACGCCAAGTTTCCTGATTGGCTGGGAGGCAGAATCAGTGTTACAATAGCCAATATTCATTTGCTATTGTCACACAACTGGGTGGGCTCGGAGCGCAGTGCTTTGTGCCCCAAGCCCACCCTTTTTTTAAGCCAATTAGAGCCTCTGGCTCTAATCACATGCTTAAAAAAAAAAATAATAACATTGGAATCCATGCGTCCGGCGCCCTGCATGTACATTAGGGGGCCGGACACATTGATAGGGGGGCGGTGCCCGTGCACCCCCTACTGGTGTCTACAAACTATGGGATATTTTTATTTATTTGTTTTAAATGTATTACCGGTAATTGTGGCGATCAGCGACTTATATCGGGACTAAGCGTACTAGGTATGTGATCCTGTGCAGCAGTGCCACTGTGCTGCCATATATGTATGCTATATGGTCGGCAAGTGGTTAAGGTTTAGAAAACATAGTAGCGCCTCTTTATTACAACACAACTATCATAACCGAAGATCCCAGACAGAAATTCTGAAAAAAAGAGAGTTGCAGAAAAGAAAAATCCCCGCACATGTAACTGTCATCAGCACTGAAATGACTACAAGGAAGAATTTTGGCATTTCTGATGCTTTTATGGAAAATGATACATTATATAAACATTTATTTTAATTAGCAAACACAATCGTAGCGTAAGACAATCGCGCTTTGAAGTTGTTTCAGCTAAATTCATTAGTACATCTTCATTTCCTGATCTGCTTACAATTACATTTCCATTGCAAATTGCTGCCTTTGATAATGTGCAATCAGTTCGATATTTATGTTCTGCTGGTAAAAAAAAGAAGAAAGAAAAGAAGCAAAGAAAAAAGGAAATGCATTTTTAATCAGATTGCATGTTTTGGAGCCGGGATGTGATTTCAAAAGTTTTCGATAATTCTAGCATTTGTTGGGGGAAGAGAATTTACATACGTAATGAGGGATAATTGCCTAACATTGCTAATTCCATCAGTAGTATTAAAATTCGTACAACGCTTTCTGACAGTACAAAGTATAAAAATAAATGTCTAGCCTACAGACAATGTACTTATCTATCTATCTATCTATCTATCTATCTATCTATCTATCTATCTATCTATCTATCTATCTATCTATCTATCTATCTATCTATCTATCTATCTATCTATCTATCTATCTCTATCTATCTATCTATCTATCTATCTCTATCCATCATCTATCTATCTATCTATCTATCTCTATCCATCATCTATCTATCTATCTCTCTATCTATCTATCTATCTATCTATCTCTATCTATCTATCTATCTATCTATCTATCTATCTATCTATCTATCTATCTATCTATCTATCTATCTATCTATCTATCTATCTATCTCTATCCATCATCTATCTATCTATCTATCTATCTATCTCTATCCATCATCTATCTATCTATCTATCTATCTATCTATCTATCTATCTATCTATCTATCTATCTATCTATCTATCATTATCAAATCCATCTATTTCTACTTTGAGAGCTTACAAAGAGATGAAGTACTGGTGAAAAGTGACCCTCGTTATTGCTGAAAAAATGTAAAACAAAGGCAGATTTGCAATAGAAAACAATGAATACTTATGTGTCCAGCTGCCAGCACTCCAGTAAAGGATTCCAGTTTCCCGCTTAGCCTTGTGATTCCTTCCACTGGCCCCTATGCCATTAGTTGGTTCCTTTTTTCTCCTTTCCTTTTCTTTTTTCTTTCCTTTTTCCTTTCCTTTCCTTTTCCTTTTTCTTTCCATTCCTTTTCTTTTTTTCTTTTCTTTTCCCTTTCCTTTTTTGTTTCCTTTTCCCTTTCCTTTCCTTTTTTCTTTCCCTTTCATTTTCCCTTTCCTTTTTTTCTTTCCCTTTCCTTTTTTTCTTTCCCTTTCCCTTTCCTTTTCCCTCTTTCCCTTTCCTTTTCCCTTTCCTTTTTTTCTTCCCCTTTCTCTTTCCTTTCCTTTTTTTCCCTTTCCTTTTCCCTTTCCTTTCCTTTTTTCTTTCCCTTTCCTTTTCTCCCTTTCCCTTTCCTTTTCCCTTTCCTTTTTTTCTTTCATTTTCCCCTCCCTTTTCTTTTTTCTTTCCTTTTCCCCTTCCTTTCCTTCTTTTCTTTTCTTTTCCCTTTCCTTTTCCCTTCCCTTTTTTTCCTCTCCTTTTCCCTTTTTTCTTTCATTTTCCTTTCCTTTTCCCTTCCCTTTTTTTTTCTTTCCTTTTCCCTTCCCTTTTCTTTTTTATTTCCTTTTCCCTTTCCTTTCCTTTTTTCTTTCCTTTTCCCTTTCCTTTTTTTTTTCTTTCCTTATTCCTTTTTTTTTTTCCACAAAAATGTAAGTAATACAAATAGTACCGTAAAACACATAGCCAAGGAGAAAAAGCATGGTTCCAACAAAGTGGAGAAGCAGAGGTCAGAGGTCAGAATTTGTGCCTTTTCCCCCTTTTTTTTTCCTTCTCCCTTCCCTTTTTTTTTCCTTTCCTTTTTAATTTCCTTTTTTCTTTCCTTTTTTCTTTCCTTTTCCCTTTTATTTTTTCTTTCCTTTTCCCTTTCCTTTTTTTCTTTTATTTTCTTTTACCTTTTCTTTTTACTTCCCATTTCTTTTCTCTGCTTTTCCCTTTCCTTTTTTTTTTCTTTTCTTTTCCTTTCTCCTTTCTGTTCAGACCTTGTACTTTCCTTTTTTGTCTATTCCTTTCTCCTTTCTGTTCAGACCTTGTACTTCCTGGTTTCTTGCCTAGACAAGAATGGACCAGGCTGACTACGGGGTCACAGGCATGCTTTGTGTTGGCATTGCATCCTGTAGCTGAGGCCTGAGGGATGCAAACTGACCACTAGAGTTGAGCGGACACCTGGATGTTCGGGTTCGACGGGTTCGGCCGAACTTCGGAAAAAAGTTCGGGTTCGGGACCGAACTTTAACCCGAACCCGGACCCGAACCCGAACCCCATTGAAGTCAATGGGGACCCGGACTTCTAAGGACTAAAAAGGCTCTAAAAAGGTAATGGAAAGGGCTAGAGGGCTGCAAATGGCAGCAAAATGTTGTTAAGAGCATGACAAGTGCTCTGCAAACAAATGTGGATAGGGAAATAACTTAAAATAACATAAAAAAATTAAAATAAAAAATAATAATCTTGACCTAGGAGGACGAGGTCCATATGGAGTAGGAGGTTGAAGTGGCGGTGGATGTGGCTGTGTAGGTGGAAGCGGCGGTGGAGGAGGACGAGGTAGCCAACACTGATTCAAAAATACAACAATGGCTGTGTAATGCCGGTGATGTGTCGAATTCTGTCCCCCGTCAAATAGTGTCCACCCTGTACTGCGCTTGCTCAGTATGTAGGACAAGGGGATTTCTAAAATCTCCCTTGACGAACGGCGCCTGCGTGGTGAGTTCAGGTGAAGGCCACACCATCCGTGGTTCAAGACGAGCCAAGTGAGGCCGTGCCCGAAGCGTGGCGATCGAACCGAGCCCGTGAGGGGCCCTGTTACTATGTGCTACCGTATGTCCTCTTGGATGGTGGGGCTTGAACCTGCACTCACAGCGCAGGCGCCGTTCATCTTCGGAGATTTTGTGAATCTCCTTGTCCTCTGTACTGCGCAAGCGCTGCGCCTTCGCAGTATGGGCCGGACACAATCCGATGGCCGGACAGTTTTTGTCACAACACCGGTATACATGTCTATTCTGCACAAGGTACGGACAAGTCCTGTGGGATCCATGCCTGGTTCATTTTAATGAACGTGAGCTTGTCCACATTGGCTCTGGACAGGCGGCTGCGCTTGTCTGTGATAACGCTCCCTGCCGTGCTAAATACACGTTCAGATAATACACTGGCTGCAGGGCAGGCCAGCACCTCCAAGGCATAAAGGGCAAGCTCAGGCCATGTGCCCAATTTGGAGACCCAGAAGTTAAAGGGGGCAGACCCGTCATCCAGTACGTGTAGGCCTGTGGACACATACTGCTCAACCATGTTGGTGAAATGCTGCCTCCTGCTAAGACGTTCCATCTCAGCTGGTGGTGCTGGTTGTTGTGGCGTGCTGACAAAGCTTTTCCACATTTCAGCCATGCTAACCCTGCCTTCTGAGGTGCTGCCGGTGCCCCGGCTGCGTTGGCGACCTCTTCCTCCTCCTCTGCCTTCGCCTTGTGCTTCCACCGTACGCCCGCTGTCAGGTGGGAATGCCACCAGCAGCGCGTCTACCAGCGTGCGCTTGTACTCGCGCATCTTACGATCCCGCTCCAGTGAGGGAATTAAGGACGGTACATTGTCCTTGTAACGGGGATCCAGCAGGGTGGCCACCCAGTAATCAGCACCAGTTAAAATGTGGGCAACTCGGCGGTCATTGCGGAAACACTGCAGCATGTAATCGCTCATGTGTGCCAGGCTGCCCAGAGGCAAAGAAAAGCTGTCCTCTGTGGGAGGTGTATCGTCTGTGTCCTCTGTATCCCCCCAGCCACGCACCAGTGATGGCCACGAGCTGGTCTGGGTGCCACCCTGCTGTGAAAATGCCTCCTCCTCCTCCTCCTCCATCTCCTCCTCCACCTCGTCATCCTCCAGAACTGTTCCCTTTCTGCCGGACAATTGTGTACCTGGCGTTTGTTGGTGCAGGAACCCACCCTCGTAGCCACTTGTGAAAGACTGCCCTGAAAGCCTTTGAAATGATCCCGCTTCCTCCTCCTCCTCCTCCTCATCCTCCTGTGCCACATCCTCTTCCATCATCGCCCGAAGCGTTTTTTCAAGGAGGCATAGAACTGGGATAGTAACGCTAAGAACGGCGTCATTGGCACTGGACATGTTGGTGGAGTACTCGAAACAGCGCAACAAGGCACACAGGTCTCGCATGGAGGCCCAGTTATTGGTGGTGAAGTGGTGCTGTTCCGCAGAGCGACTCACGCGTGATTGCTGCAGCTGAAACTCCACTATCGCCTGCTGCTGCTCGCACAGTCTGGCCAGCATGTGCAAGGTGGAGTTCCACCTTGTGGGCACGTCACATATGAGGCGGTGAGCGAGAAGGCCGAAGTTACGCTGCAGCGCTGACAGGCGAGCAGCAGCAGGGTGAGAACGCCGAAAGTGCGCACACACAGCCCGCACTTTCTGCAGCAGCTCTGGCATATTGGGGTAATTTTTAAGGACCTTCGTATGAAAGTTTATTTTTGGACCCTGCTCCAGCCTTTTTCTGTGGTGCGTTTCTTTTTTCTCTCTCGCTCCATATACACGGCGACACACGTGCCCTATTCTCGCATGGAATATCAAACTACTTTTGGAAATATTTGTAAGCAAAAATTATTATTTACTTATTTTCATATACATGTGTGACGTTTTATCTATTTGTATAAACAATTTTATGCATATATATACACAATAGCATCATGTATTTAATGGAATCTGTCTTTTTATAGACAACTCCCGATTTTAATGTCCACAAATCCCCCGAAGAAGGGTAACCGAAACAGCTGTCGGGTCGGACTACAAAACGTTATGTTCTTTCTTTCTTTTTTGAATACAAACAGTTTTTTGTGAATCTGTATTTAATTCATGTATTTTAATAAGAAACTGTCTTTGTAATTATGTCTTTATACTCGTTGATTAAATTCATATTTTTCAATATACCTCTGAGTGTTGTCAGTCACTTTTAAAGTCCCACCTCCCAAGGGGGTTCTTCCAGTTTTTCATACAATTAGGGATGTGGTGACTGTCAACATTTACAATCCTGCAATCGTTGGTTTTCTTTTTCTCGGGTAATTTTTAAGGAACCTCTGGACCACCAAGTTCAGCACATGCGCCAGGCAAGGGATGTGCGTCAAACCGGCTAGGCCCAGAGCTGCTACGAGATTTCGCCCATTATCGCACACCACCAGTCTGGGCTTGAGGCTCACTGACAGCAACCACTCATTGGTCTGTTGTTCCATGTCCCTCCACAACTCCTGCGCGGTGTGGGGTTTTTCCCCCAAACAGGAAAGTTTTAAAACTGCCTGCTGTCGTTTACCCCTGGCTGTGCTGAAGTTGGTGGTGAAGGTGTTACGCTGACCGGATGAGGAGGCGGTAGAGGATGAGGAAGCGGAGTAGGAGGAGTTAGCAACAGGAGGCAAACTGAAGCGCCCTGCAATCCTCGGTGGTGGAAGGACATGCGCCAAACTGCTATCTGCCTCAGGCCCAGCCGCCACTGCATTTACCCAGTGTGCTGTTAGGGAGATATAACGTCCCTGACCGTGCTTACTGGTCCACGCATCCGTAGTTAGGTGGACCTTGCCACAGATGGAGTTGCGCAGTGCACACCTGATTTTTTCCCCCACTTGGTTGTGCAGGGAAGGGATGGCTCGCCTGGAAAAATAGTGGCGGCTGGGCACGACGTACTGTGGGACAGCCAATGCCATCAGGCTTTTAAAACTCTGCGTCTCCACCAGACGGAATGACAGCATTTCAAAGGCCAGGAGTTTTGAAATGCTGGCATTCAGGGCCAGGGATCGCGGGTTGGATCCGCTCCAATGTTTGGGAGATAGAGAGCTGAACGCTTCCATGGGACATTGTGGAGATGGTTGGTGACCCAGGTGGTAGTGTTGCTGGCAGATGCTCTGTTTGCGGGGTGGCAGGTGCCACTGTCACTACAGAGGTGGATGAAGAGGCCGAGACTGCAGCAGAAGAGGAAGCAGGAGGAGCCAGAGACCTTTCTTGGTTTTTGAGGTGTCTACTCCACTGCAGCTCGTGCTTTGAACTTAGATGCCTGGTCATGCAGGTTGTGCTCAGGTTGAGAACGTTTATGCCTCGCTTCAGGCTCTGATTGCACAGTGTGCAAACCACTCGTGTCTTGTCATCAGCACATTGTGTGAAGAACTGCCACGCTGGGGAACTCCTTGGACCTGGCTTTGGTGTGCTCGGTCCCTTGCTGCGTTGGGCAGTAGCAGACATACTGTCTAGGGGACGGACACTCCGCTTTTGCACCCTGCTCCCTTTTCTGCTGTGCTGGTGGCTCTGTGCGACCACCGCCTCTTCCTCCAAACTACACTGGTCACCTGCATAACGTTGATTCCATGTGGGGTCGAGGACCTCATCGTCCTCCACATCATCTTCCACCCAGTCTTCACCCCTGCCCTCCTTGTCTGTCTGCACAATTGCGAAAGCAGCAGCAGTTGGCACCTGTGTTTCGTCATCATCCGAGACGTACTGCGATGGTCCTCCCATGTACTCATCATGAAACATAAGTGGTTGGGCATCGGTGCACTCAATCTCTTCCACTTCTGGGGCAGGGCTAGGTGGATGGCCCTGGGAAACCCTGCTAACAGAGTCATCGAAAAGCAGAAGAGACTGCTGCATGATTTGGGGCTCAGACTGCTTGGCTGATTTGCAAGGGGGTGAGGTGAAAGACTGATGGACATGGGTTTCAGGTGCCAACTCTGTTCTTTCATCAGAAGAGTGGGTGAGAGACAATGTGAAGGAACCCGAGGCACTGTCAGCAACCCAATCTACTATCGCCTGTACTTGTCCTGGCCTAAACATTCGTACAGCCTCATTAGGCGCGACAAAATACCGCCGCAGGCTCGGTCGCCTACTCGCACCTGAGGAAGGTGTTTCACTTGTGCGTGTATCTGGCACAGATCCACCACGTCCTCTCCCTGCAACAGGAGCTCCACCAGCAGCACCACGACCGGGGCCACCACGTCCCTTTGACCTTCTGCTCATATTTTCAAAATTTAGGATCTTGCCCTAAATGGGTGTTTTTGGAAGCGCAGAACACACCCACAGTACGTAACCGCTGAATCGCACAGCTACAGAACTGCAGAAAATGCTATTAAAAAAAAATGTTGTTTTTTTAGTATAGCAACGTAGGAGAAAACTATATAGAAATTGTTTATTTCACACACCTCAAAATATGTATAACACACTGCAAACTTTTTTTTGTGCCACTAAACGGCGTTTTTTGGAAGAGCAGAACACACCCACAGTACGTAACCGCTGAATCGCACAGCTACAGAACTGCAGAAAATGCTATTCAAAAAAAATGTTGTTTTTTTAGTATAGCAACATAGGAGAAAACTATAAAGAAATTGTCTATTTCAAACACCTCAAAATATGTATAACACACTGCAAACTTTTTTTTGTGCCACTAAACGGCGTTTTTTGGAAGAGCAGAACACACCCACAGTACGTAACCGCTGAATCGCACAGCTACAGAACTGCAGAATATGCTATTCAAAAAAAATGTTGTTTTTTTAGTATAGCACAGTAGGAGAAAACTATATAGAAATTGTTTATTTCACACACCTCAAAATATGTATAACACACTGCAAACTTTTTTTTGTGCCCCTAAACGGCGTTTTTTGCAAGCGTACATTAAAGTACAATTTTTTTTTTTTTTGCCCTAAACGGGTCTTTTTTTGCACGAGCAAAATAAAATGCTTTTTTTTTTTTTGCCCTATGGGTCTTTTGGAAAAGAGAACAATAAAGTGCCTTTTTTTCCCCCTAAAAGTTAGATTTTCTCTGACACTGGGCTCATGGCAGTGTAAAAAGACTGCACTGCAACACAAATAGGTAGACCTATGCAGATCGCTGATTTTAATCTCTGAATCTGGACTCCTATATAATATTCTCTCTCCCTGAAAGCACCAACACAGGAACCTGGCCCTACACTACACTATCTCTCTATCTTTTCCCTCAGATTGTAGAATCAGGACTACCTCTTCTATCTTTCTATCTCTCCCTAAAAGCAGCAGCAGCAGACTAGATCCTCTCCCTATCTATTCTGAAGCAGAGTGTCATGTGTGCTGTGTGCCTCTAGCTTATATAGAAGCTGGGTCACATGTTGCACTGACCAATCACAGCCATGCCATTAGTAGGCATGGCTATGATGGCCTCTAAGGGCACACCAGCTAATCAAAAGGTGATTGGCTGGCCCCTGAAGCATTTCTAAATGCGTTATTAGATTGCCGAACCCGAACCCGGACTTTTGGGCAAAGTTCGGGTTCGGGTTCGGAAAAAAGCTAAAGTTCGGTACGGACCCGAACTTTACAGTTCGGGTTCGCTCAACACTACTGACCACATCAGGACAGATCTGTTCCTGTACTTGGCATGGTCAGAATGCTGAAGGAATACAAGGCGGTTGGAAGGATCACCAGGTATTTACTCAAAACTATCAGACCTACTGATATACTGTATACCCAAGAGTTACTACAAGCAGATAAATCATTTGTTAAAAATAAGGTACTAATAATAACAATAATAATAAAATAAATTAATAGGGTAACCAGGTATTTGGTCATAAATATAAGACACATATAAAATAAAGATACGTTACATACCCAAGAGCAACTACAGGCAGATGATGCATTTGGTGAGTAATATAATAATAATAGTATTAATAATAATAGTAATATATAATAATAATAATAATAATAATACCATAACTAAATATTTGGTTATAATTATCAGACCTACATAATATAAAGATACATACACAACAGTTTGCATAACCGGATGAAGCATTTGGTAAAAATAAGATACTACTGCTACAACTTCTACTATTAATAATAATACTAACATAAGATAACATAATATGATACCAGGCATTTGGTTCATAATTATCAGACATACATACAAAGACAAAGACATCCCTCCAGAGAGTTACCAGGATCCTTCCTTCACTGTGACTTCCACACCAGTCCTTCGGAACGGTTCCTCCCCTGGCCTCCTCATCTAGGATACGGGTCCCCTCGCAAGGCGGCACCCTGAGATTCCTCGATCCCCGGTGGGCTCCAGCCGAAGGTGCTGGGCCCAGACCTTTGGCGCACTCCCAGGGCTAAAGGTGCCTGGGACCCTTGACAATGAACCGCAGACCCGCCCCTGGGCTAAAGGTGCCCAGGGCGGACAGGAACGAGAACCCTGAACAGGCAGCGTCTGCCCCTTTTATATCCACTCCCAGCATGCCCAGCAGGTAGACCACACCCACTGTATGGTTGCCGAGATGGGACACACAAGGCACAGCACTGTATCAGTGGTTCAAGCCTGGCCTACTATGGCAGCGCCACCTGCAGGCCACAGGGAACTGTACACCAAAACTCCACCTGTGGACAAAAATGGTATCAAAAACTCTATCAATTAGGGTGTTTGGGCATAACTACCACCCAAACACTTCCCCTAAAGTTAGCACCCGCTACATACTCCCCCCCACTAAATAGACACTGGTCCCCAGTGTCTGGAGCAAACCCATGTCTCTCAAGCCTGAGTCAACATAGACCTATTCCAGAAACTATCTACAAAAAAACAATTTGGAAGAAGGGAAAAAAATGTTTGTTTGTGCCGGAACTTGAACATGGGGAAAGGGAGTTAAATGCAGAAATGAAAGAAGAGCAGAGAAAACACATGTGTACATCACATTCTCAATGTCACATAAAACACATTTATCATTTACATTTTCCCTTCCCTCTGCAATAGCTAAACCCACCCCATTCTCAGTGACTTGCTTGGTGTCCACCTGCAGAGGAAGAAAAATAAAACATACAACCAATAATTGCCATTCCAACCAATATACACTAGAAGTGAAAGAATTCTCCCCGAAGGAAAAACCCTTTCCTTCTAAAAAAGTAAGTTACACTTAAAATGCAATATAAAAGTTATGCAACACTGCCACCTAGTGGAAGCGTCACCGTCAAGACACTTGTTCTAAAACTTTTTTTTTTTCTTGAGGGTAAATCTTCCTTCTTCTTCTCCTTTGGCCCTGAGCTACTTCTACCCCAAAAGTCTCTGTCTTTTAGGCGCTGTGAGAGGGAGGAAAAAAACAACTACACCCGCTCTTTCAACAAGTAGACAACCCCATATGCAAGGGCTAAAGTTCTTGGGCTCCAGAAGAATATACTCCAGAATAAACAAAGGCAAACATAAAAGAGTTCAGTCTCTTAAAGATATTACTGCGGATGCGGCAACACCAATTCTTTCCAGTTTTTATCAAAAGTGTCAATGTGGTACTCAGCATTGTCTTTATCTTTTCGGTAAATGACCACTTTATCGGCATGTATGTGTCTGCCGAGCATCCATGACTCTCTACATTCCTTGTACCACTTAGTAGCTGTGGCAGAACAAGAATAATATCTACGGGCATGAGGTACCTTCAAATAAGTCCAGACAAAGTCCGCGTACCACCGATATCTATAGGCCTCCACTTCAAACAGCAACTCTTTAGGCAGGTACGGGTATTCCCATCCGTACTTGCTTGCAACTTTCTGGTTAAACAGCCTCTGTAACCGGGACAATGGTGGTATGGTTGCGCGATCTCCCATCCCTGGTAAAATTATGGTATCCGGGTGTCGAGGCAGTTTAACTGCCTCCTGACCAGACATAGGGGCCCGCAATGACACTCTCGCTACCTCAGCAACAGGCACAGGCATCTCCAGTGGTGGAAGGGCAGACAACGGGACAGAGTCCTCCTCAGGCTTCGGGGCCTCCACCCGGGGTGTAGCATCCCCAGTAACTATTGGTGAGTCCCTTTTCCTACGGGACGAGGACATGGGTACCTTATCCCAACCCTTCCGCTCAAATAAGTCATCAATGGCCACATCATCCCCTGGATCGAAGACTGACTCCAGGTCGGAGGTATCACATTCCTCCGCTGGCAGGTAACTCCGAGTAGATGACGAATCACCGCCTCGAACAAGTTCAAGGGCCCTGGGGTCCCTAGTCCACACATCCCCAACACTTCGGACCTTAGCCAAGGTCCCTTTCCCTGGCTTACCTCGGCTTGTAGCTGAAGCAGGATGTCCGGGACTTTTCCCGGTGGATGCATCCGATCCGGGCAAGCGCTGGGGTGTGACTCTACCACGGCCCCAGGAAGCTGTAACATAGCTGACCTTCCTCTTGGGCGGTGGGAGTGAGGACTGAAACAGCATCCTCCGGTCTCTCTGACTCTTGTTCCTCCACAACCGGAACATTTTCATCCGTGACTTCCTCCGAAGTCTCACCAGTGTACGTAGGGGTGACTGCGGAAGCTCTGGTTCCTTCTTCCAAAGTGGTGACGCCTGTAAGGCAGTTCAGACGAAAGGCCTGAGGCTTTTCAGTAAGCTGCTCCACCTCGAATAAAAACTCCTTACACTGCTCACATCTCCCGAAAGGCCGAAGATGCACCACCAGTCCCTGGCATCTGGGACAAACCACTCCAAGGGCCTCAGCCTCTCTGCAGACATAGAGAGCGAAATGACCCCGAGGCTTCAGTCGGATCCAGCAGCAAAGGAGGTAACGTTCATGGTAGTTGAATTCGGAATCCATGCAGCATTAGACGCCATGTTACCCACTCGCTGATCCATCGCGCACTGTCTCTCTGACGCCAAAGTCACCACGTGCAACTCTTCACATGGCGGGGCTCCTCCCATCTCTCTGCAATGTTCGTGGGCCTTCTTTCCTTAGGCACGCCCACGAACTACGCAGCTGGAGCTCTCCTTGTGGCGCAGTCCCTTTTCTCCAAAGATGGCCGACCTCCACGGAACTTCACAGGGGAAACAAGTTCAAACTCTGGGCTTCTTTCTACTGTGGATATCCCGGACTCGAGCCCCCATGTGTAGCGCACAGATCCCTTTCTTTACCTGCATTAACTTTGGCTCCTCGCAGTAAGAGAGAGGCACACCGCACCACAAGCCCGTACCCTCCTGTGTGAAGAGGTTGAGCGGTGTTGTTGATGGGTCTTCCACAGTTAGACAACCAGAGAATGTCTCTCACCTCTATATTGAATAAAGACAAGTCCTTGTATCCCCACAGTAACTTGAATGTCCACACCAGCTGCACTCCAACGTAGAGGTTTATTTCCTATAAAACACAGTCTCTGACAGAAAAGGTTAAAGGGAGAACAGGAAAGCTTAAGATGTGGATGAGGTCCAGGCACAAACGTTACACAATTCACTGCTCTGATTCTCAAGCAGACTCAGCCCATTCGGATAGTCTCCCTAACTTAGGACTAGCAGCCGAAATGATTCTCGAACTTTACCCTTGGTCTCTGCCACAGACTTGGTGAACTTGGTCTCTGTTCAAGGAGAAGACATCCCTCCAGAGAGTTACCGGGACCCTTCCTTCACTGTGACTTCCGCACCAGTCCTTCGGAATGGTTCCTTCCCAGGCCTCCTCATCTAGAATACGGGTCCCCTCGCAAGGCGGCACCCTGAGATTCCTCGATCCCCGGTGGGCTCCAGCCGAAGGTGCTGGGCCCAGACCTTTGGCGCAGTCCCAGGGCTAAAGGTGCCTGGGATCCTTGACAACGAACCACAGACCCGTCCCTGGGCTAAAGGTGCCCAGGGCGGACAGGAACGAGAACTCCCAAACAGGCAGCGGCTGCCCCTTTTATATCCTCTCCCAGCATGCCCAGCAGGTAGACCACACCCACTGTATGGTTGCCGAGAGGGGACACACAAGGTACAGCACTGTATCAGTGGTTCAAGCCTGGCCTACTATGGCAGCGCCACCTGCAGGCCACAGGGAACTGTACACCAATACTTCACCTGTGGACAAAAATGGTATCAAGAACTCTATCAATTAGGGTGTTTGGGCACAACTACCTCCCAAACACTTTCCCTAAATTTAGCACCCTGCTACATACTATTAAAATTTATAATTATACTAATATAAGATAACATAATATGATACCAGGTATTTGGTCATAATTATCAGACCTACTTAAAATAAAGGTACTGTACATATCCAAAAGTAACTATAAGGCCCGGTTCACACAGGGGCGGCACGACTTCGGGGGCGACCTCGGCGGCGCGATCTCAAGACGACTTGAGACGCCCACCGAGGTGATTTGCATAATGACTTCTGTATAGCAGTCAATGCAAGTCGCCCTGCTTCGCCCCCAAAAGTAGTACAGGAACCTTTTTCTAAGTCGGAGCGACTCAGGTCGCTCCTATTAGAACGGTTCAATAGCACAGACCGGGACGCGACTCCTCAGGCGACCGAGTCGCCTGAGGAGTCGCCCCTATGTGAACCGGGCCTAAGCAGATTAAGCATTTCGGAAGTAATAATAATAATAAAAAAATATTTTCTAAACTATAAGCCGATGAAGCATTTAGTGAGTAATATGATCAGATATTACTGCTGCTACTAATAATAATAATAATAACAACAGTAATAATAATAATATTATTATTAATATTAATAATATAGGATAAGATACAATAAAAAAAAAAAAAACATGTACTGTATTTGCTCATAACTATGAGACCTACATAAAATAAAGATACAAATTCAAGAGTTATGCCGCGTACACACGATTATTATTCAAGGCGGTTAAAAAACCGCCGTGAATAATGTCATTAAAAATGAGGGAACGGCTTGTTCCCCACACACGGTCGTTTTTCACGTCGTTTTTTCTCTTGTTGAGAAAAACGACCGTCTGTGGGCTCCGCGGCAGTGTTTCCCTATGGGAAACACTGCCGCGGAAAACATGTCGAAAAAAACGACGAGAAAAATTAGAACATGTTCTAATTTTTCTCGTCGTTTTTAATACCGTTTTTCTCGTCGAAAAAAACGACAGAAAGCCCACAGACTATCGTTTTTCTCGTCGAATGGGAAAAATATCGTTTTTCTCGACGAGAAAAACGGCCGTGTTTACGCGGCATTACTATAAGCAGATAAAGCATTTGGTGAATAATAAAGTAAGATACTACTACTAGCACTACTACTACTACTACTACTACTACTACTTATAACTAGGTATTTTCTTATAATTATCAGACCTACATAAACAAATACATACACAAGATTTACTATAAGCAGATGAAGCATCATAATAATAATAATAATAATAATAAGAGAAAATAAGCATTCAGTGAATTTCATTATTAGGGATTACAAACATTTTAACAACCTAAAATCTGCATAAAATCTATAAACCCTCAAAGTACACTTCAGTTCAAAGCTCTCTGAGTCTTTGGTTGTTACTTTTTCAGAAAGTTCAATTCAGAAAGCGCTCGGGAATGCAAATGTTGCTCTTCAGTATTGATACATTTTATTACAAGCAGAACATTCAAAGATCTTAATAGTCTTTTTTTTTTTCTTGTTCAGTGTTTCTCTGTTCTTCAAGGTTACACAGGGCAATCACTTACTTCCACCGCATTAAAATCTCTGCTGCTGAGTTCAATAGCCCTGAAATTATAATCGCATATTGCCAAACTGTATATTTTTCTCTGCTAGGAATGTTTGACGTTGCCTTATTACACGGGCGTTGGAGTGATATTTTTGGTCTAAGTATAGATTTTTTTTTTTTATTATCTTTATGTCCTTTTGATGGTCTATCTTTTTTAAATTGTATATTTTTATTGCTCCTTTCCCTGGGGCTCGATTGGAAATCAAACTCACCATAAATATAACATTAATGAAAATTTTAGCTTCTGAGGCTTTAAAGATCTAGCTCATGTCAACAATTGCCTCGGTGACACAGAGTTTTACATTTCTTCAGCCATCTATCATCCTGATAATGGGAACTCATCCTTATTTGTAGTATTAGTTTTGTCCTAGTTAAAGGTCCTTCATTCTGCTCTGGAAGGAGGCCAGTTTGCAATATGAAAGTCTAATGCCGCGTACACACGATCGATTTTCTCGACAGTGAAAACACAGTCGAGAAAATCGACGGGAGAAACGAGGAACGGCTTGTTCCCCTACACACGGCCGTTTTTCCCGTCATTTTTTCTCTTGGTCGAGAAAAACGACCGTGTTTAGGCTCCCCGGCAGTGTTTCCCTATGGGAAAACTGCCGCGGAAAAAAATGCTGTGAATCACGACGAGAAAAATTAGAGCATGTTCTAATTTTTCTCGTTGTGATTAATGCCGTTTTTCTCGTCGGGAAAAATGACCAAAAGCCCACACACGGTCGTTTTTCTCGTCAAAGAGAAAAAATGTAATTTTTCCGGACAAGAAAAATGGTCGTGTGTACGCGGCATAAGGGCTTGTTCGTATATGTGGAAATCTTTGCTGTCTCTCTGAAAAGCAACCCGTGGTGGATCGCTTTTCAGAGGCTTTTGACAGGCAGCTGATATATCCTTTTCTTACTGTCCATTTTAACCCCCAAAATGCTGACCCACTGAGCCAAAACCACATGCATTGCACCTGGTTGCAGGATGGTTGCGGTACGACACCATTCGCTTGCATGGGTCACATTCTGTGGCAGTACAGTCCATCAAATGCCACATGATGTTCAATTTTTTGCCAGTGGCAGCCCTAAGAGGCTGCATGCTCTTGTTCAGGTGGGTGGTCAGGGGGCAGGCCGCAGCCTAACTGCCTGATTTTACTGCCCTCTGGCTGCCCATGTGAACAAGCCTTTAGTCGTCAATCACACTTGTGTTGCCAACTAAACATAAATCTGCGTAAAGATCTCTCTTCAGGGGGCATTTGAGGAGGATTCCTCTCTGCCAGTTGTAACCCTTTAAACCACACACCATTGTTGTTGTTGAGCAGTTGAAGGCACCCACCATTCACTTGAATGGGTCATGTTTGGCAGGGGATACTCCCTACTGAATTCAACAGCAGGGATGACTTTTGCCGTAGACACAGCATTTGTACACCCCCCCCCTCTACTGCCTTTCCAGCTTAAAGGGGAGTAGTTGGGATGGGAGCGATAAAAATGTGGCTCAGCTGTGGGTTTTTACTGCTCTCCAACAGCGACTGTAAATTAGGTCTTGAGCAAAAGAAAGTCAAAATGCCGCACACCAAACACAAGCCCAAGTGAGACAAGTGAAAGCGATTTTAGTCTGGTTCCACCAGGGCCACACCCTCCAATGCATTTTTTCCCACCCATAGTCATTGTCAGGATGGGCATGCCAGTAGACAAGATGGCTCCTTTGTCCTTCTTCTGTGCATCCTCACAGGCCAATCCATGTTCCTTCTTGTGAACATAGAAATTTGGCAAATGCACATGTGCATGTGCGCGCGAATACACGTGTGGGCACCAATGCGTGCATCAGCATGCTCACACACACTTGTGACAGATGGTAGCACCAAATGGGCTATTTCAACTGAGCCAACCTTCAACCTTCAGTATGTCCTGAGAACCTCTGATCCTATATCCTGACTCCAGTTGCTGACCCAGCTCATCTTGACTATTACCTGAACTTTGCCTGTACTGACCTTGGCTTGCCTTCTGACCACCACTTCTGCCTGCTTAATTTGCTACTGCTCCACTGATCGGCTCCTGACCCAGCTTGTACCCTGACCATGCTTCTGCCTGTGCTTCTGTACCAAAAATGTCTTGCCAGTGTATGACTCGACCTGCCTGACTCTGCTATTCTTCCTGATGTCACCAGGATCTGCTTGCCGTCTGGCTGTGTCTGCTTATCTACTGTCTTCCCCCAGTATATGCTTGCTGTCACCGTTACCAGCCAACTTCAGTTTGCTGCTCACCAGCTGCCACCCAGCCTGCCTGCTTCACTGAAGACCTCTGGCAACTACTCCTGCCTGGTTTGGACACCTGCTCTGCTAGCAGGACTTACAGGCACTCGTGCCACTCTGCACTCCTGCGCCTTCTGTTCACACTATCAGGAGCCCCAAGTCAGAGGTGTAAGAGAGGCCTTCCTCGTCATATCGGGCTCTGCCCCCAGAACCTGCAGAGCCTGAGATTATGAGGATGGCCTGTTGCACAATTCCCATCTGAGCACTCCTAGATGTTGAGACAGAGGCAAAGGAAAGGCACAAGTGCCAAGGTGTAGGCACTGGAAGCAGGAACTGGGGAGCTCTGGTTCCTCATGAGCAGAAGTACAGCTTGCGATGCACCATGAAGATGCCAAGTCCAGTTTATGGTGTCAATTGACAGTCGAATGGAAGGACACCAGGACATACGCAGAATCAGAGTCAGGAACAGGTAGAAGTTGGCAACAATTGGGCAGTGAGGTACAGATTCACCAGGCAGAAGTGTAGTCAGTAGTCCAGGCCAGTCCAGACAAGGGTAATCTGACAGCAAGGTCAGATCGGAAGCCGGGCCAGTAACAGGTTTAAGGATGCTTATCAGGAACTGGATCACGGTGACAAGGCTGAAGACCATACAGCAAATAACTAGTGCAGAGTTTTGGTTTAATTAGGCAGCTTGATGGCAGTGGGCGTGCACGCACATCCGCATGTGCTTATATGTGTGCCCAACGATGTACGTGCAGTCTGTCTTCCATGCACACCTATGTCTTTGCGCATGCACATTAGCCAGACAGCTTGCTTCAGCCTGATTGCTGGAATCATCTTCCAGGCAATGAGGCCGAGATTCACAATAGTGTTGTGCAGTACCAAATTAATCGCCTGCTCCTTTTCACAAATTGCACTGCACCATGTTGCATTGATATGAACAGGGACCATATAGAATATGGAAGAATCTCAGCTGCACTCCACTTAGCTCCTCTTGTAGTATTTATTAATAATCAATGAATTAATTGCATATTGTCTCCACCCTTGGTCACAAGGATAGGAGAAGTCAAGGAGGGAAAACTTCCCCTGTCCTTCTGAGCAAGCCAAGAGTGGTGAAACACATCAATGGAGGTTGGCTTTTGGGTGGAGACATTACTGCATGCAATTAATTCATTAATTATTAAAAATACTGAAAGAGGAGCTACGTTGAGTGTGGCTGACATCCTTTCATATTTTCAGTGGAGAGTGGAGATGGACTATGACAACCAGCACCCTAGTTGTCTATGTATAAGAGATGCCCGTCTTCAGCTGAGCTATGGGCCTGTGTGTGTTTCTGTTCTAAGGGACCAAAGAGTTATGTGATGTTATGCAGGGCAGCGCAAAGGCAGATGCAATAGACATCACACTAGTGTAAATGTGGCCTCATATGTGTTAGCCTTGGCTATGCATGGAGGTAAAAAACCTCTTCTGTGCAGCAGCCCCACCCCCCTAATACTTACCTGAACCCCATCTCAATCCAGCGATGTGCACTAGAGCCTCGGCTCACCAGAGGGACTCTCCCTCCCCATTGGCTGAGACAGCAGTGAGAGCCATTGGCTCCCGCTGCTGTCAATGACAGCCAGTGAACCAATGTGTATGTGAATGGCCATACAGAGCCACGGCTCAGGAATAAGCCTGCTTGGGTGCCCCTATTGCAAGCTGCTTGCTCTGGGGGCACGCGGCAGGAGGGAGGGGCCAATAGCGCCTGCGAGAGACCCGAGAAGAGGAGGATTGCTGTTGCTCTGTGCACAACCACTGCACAGAGCAGATGAGTATAACATATTTGTTATTTAAAAAACAAAACAAAAGCCTTTAATATCACTTTAAATTGTGATGTCGTATTTACCTGCAGTAATCAGAATACTGTATCAGACAATAAACAATAAATATTTTGGGCTCTGCACCAGCAGTAGATAAAACAGCTTTGGGCTTATTAAATTACAAAAAGCAGAAATCCAAAACCAATCATATTTGAAGATAACATGCTGCTAACTACCAACTTTGCTTGATAAGAACTGATATTTTACCTCCAGTGCTGATACTTTTACAGCTCGTAATAAACAAAGTAGATCAACCAAGTAGCGTGTTCATAAATTCTGATTTACTGACTGGAGCTCCCCTCTCAGAGATCCCCCTACAGCCAGGATTGGAAAATTCAGCGAGTTCCTTTGTCTTATTCCGCAAATCTGCACATGCGTCTGTGGCACGCAACATATTCGTCATCTCTCATACCTGCTCTGCTTTGCTTGTTCTTTCATCTTGCTGTCAACTTTCATTTTTCTGCGTTTTTTTTAATTTCCTTTTCTCCCTCAGTTGCCGTAAGATCAGATCCTATAAATGTGAAGGACTTGCTTTAGTATTCTCTTCCCCTGATTGTCCGACTGTTTGATACTAAAGACAGTCATAGTAAGTTTCCTTCTTTCTTTCCTTAACCGTTATTTCCTCCCTTTCCTTCCTTCGAACATTCTTCCCTCCCTTCCCTCTTCTTTCTTTCTTTCCTTCCTTTTTTGCTCCCTTCCTCCCTCTCCCTTCTTTGCTTTGCTCTTTTCTTCCTCGCTTTGCTTCCTTCCATCATTCCTTCTTTCCTTACTTACTTCCCCTTCCCTTTTCTCCTCCCCCTCTTTCCTTCCTTCTTTCTTTTACACTTTTCCATCTTCTATCCTTTTCTTCTTACCCTCCTTCTTCCTTCATTCCTCTTCCTATTTCCCTACTTCCTGTCTTTTTTTTTCATCCTTCCTATAAATGTGAAGGATTTGCTTTAGTATTCTCTTCCCCTGATTGGCCGACTGTTTGATACTAAAGTCATAGTAAGTTTCCTTCTTTCTTTCCTTAACTGTTATTTCCTCCCTTTGCTTCCTTCCAGAATTCTTTTTTTCCTTACTTCTTACCTCCTCCTTCCTTTCCCTTCCCTTTTCTTTCTTTAATTCTTTTCTTTTCTTCCTTCCTTCCGTCCCTTCCCTCCTTCCTTTCCTCCTTCCCTTCCTTCCTCCTTCTCTTTTTTTCATTCCCTGCTTTCCTTTCGTCCTTCCTTTCTTCCTTCCTTTCTTCTCTGCTTTCCTTTCTTTGTTTCACCCTTTACTTCCTTTTTTCTTCCCTTTCCTTTTTCCCTTCCTCCTTCCATCCTTCATTCCTTCCTTCCATCTTTCCTGTCATCCTTCCTTCTCTCCTTCCTATATGTTCAGATGACTTGTTTTAGTATTCTCATCTCCTGATTGGCTGACTGTTTTATAATAAAGCTCTATTGAGTTGTGGTTCCTAGCCTTGCAATCTCTCTGGCTACTACAAAGTGAAAAGATAAGGTTAAGCTCCTTTGAAATTGATTCTCCATCAGGTAGTATAAACAAATAAATATCTGTTCTAGCTGTATTAGAGTGACACCATTATAAGGGTCTCACGGAGGAGGCTGAGACATAACCTACCGCAAAAATGTCCCAGGTGTCTTATTAATGACCTCATGGGTCAATGGCCCCATCGGTGCGGTCAGCCAAAACTTTATTGGATGGTGTGGCCTTTAATAAAGATAGTGATCCTCTACTCAAATAGGATCAGTACAACTACTCCCTTAAATCTTTAAAATGAATAGTACATCAGTGTAGTTGTTTAGCTTTTATTTGAAGACTTTCCTTAAATGATCCCCAAAAAAGGCCTAACTGCCGATTCATTATCATATTCATGTATAATTTCAGTAAACATGAATTGGTGGTTCATACCCTTTAAAGGCATTTTTTATTAAACAATAATGTGTTCCTATGAAGTCTGTTGTCCTTGGGGGCTTCTCAAAATGAATGTAAAGAACACTCAAAAAAAAGTAGCAAAGTGAATTGTTATTATAATACTTAAAGCAGTAACGAAAATGATCTGCAGTAATGGGTTGGTAAGGACCAACTCGTTCCCAATTCCCACTGGTATTTACAAATTGCCATTTCTTTTACTTAAATGTGAATATAATGAGGTCTAATGCAGAGAAAAAGAGGGCTTTTCTTTGCTTTTAGAACTGAAAGCTTTATTGAGGTGGGTGAAAACATAAGCTTGGGAAATTCAGATTGTACTACTCCTAGTCCTAAATAGGCCAATATATCTGCTCAACATTATTCTGAGGTTCCAGTAATTGCTTCGCCCTTTGACCTTGGTGATAATACAGAGCACTTTATAATTTGTTAACACTTTGCTCAAAAACCATTATAGACCATAAAACGGGAAACAAATACCGTGTCTGTAAGCAAGGTCAATTGGGCACCATTTCCTTTGTAAAAAGAATTTATGTTCACCCGCTCAAGATAGTTCAATAAACAAAAGAAAGTTGGGAGAATGTGATTTGTTTTATGAAAGACATGTCAGCAATGTTTTTTCTGTGGCCTTTATCCATATTTAGATTCATTCAACGCTTCATAACATGGCCACAATCAATAGGCTTTTTTTGTCAACACACTCCTGAAAATCACCTTGACTGTGAAAAAGAATAGGCATCACTTAAAGGGGTTGTAAAGGCAGATGGTGCGTTGTATGCATTAAGGTAAAAAACCTTCTGTATGTAGCAGCCCCCCTAATACCTACCTGAGCCCCATCTCTCTCCAGCGATGTCCACAAGTGTCTAAGCCATCTGGGACACTCCTCCTGATTGGCTGAGACACAGCAGCGGTGCCATTGGCTCCCGCGGCTGTCAATCAAAGTCAGTCAGCCAATCAGGGGAGAGAGGGGGCGGGGACGGGGCTCCGTGTCTGAATGGATACACAGAGCTCTGACTCGGCTCGGGTGCCCCCATAGAGAGCTGCTGGCTAAGGGGGCACTCGCTAGGAGGAAGGGGCCAGGAGCAGCGAAGAGGGACCCAAGAAGAGGAGGATCGGGGCTGCTCTGTGCAAATCCAACTGCACAAAGGAGGTAAGTATGACATGTTTGTTATTTAAAAAAAAGAAAAACAAGACTTTACAATCACTTTAATATACCATATAACTCAATTCAATGATGACCTTGGTGGAATAACAACCTCAAACTACATGCCTGGGAAAGCATTCCCATGACAAATTGTACACCAAAGTAGAAGCAGACCAACAACTTTAAATCGATGACAGTACCAGATAGGCACTCAGTAAATTTCTACTGCCTATCATAACTATGAGTTCTGGACAGAAGTCCACTTGCCCTCAAAGACCATCCTAGAAATACAGAAAGGAACGCCAGACCAAAACCAGATGAACGAGTCAATTATTATTTTTTAATTGTTGGTATATGACATACTGACATAAAAACACACACACAGGAAGATGGCTGCTGGCTTGTAGAGCTTCGCACCACCACGGCCCATTAATAGCCACCAGAGCTAACAGACAAGACCCGGCAAAGGCAGAAGACAGCGGACAGAGGGAGAAGAACCAGAAAGGGCTAGAAGACATCAGCAGAGAAGACCCGGAGAGGGGGGAAGAACAGGCAGAGGCAGAAGACATCAGCGGAGGAGACAGAAGAGCCGGAGAGGGGAAAAGAAATCGGAATATACGTCGAAGTTGCCTAAATAAATTTTTATTTTGGACTCTTTTTTTTTTGTTGAATGGGTAGGGGTACAATGTAGCCCATACTCCGTCACATAGGGTGGGGGGCTGGGATCTGGGGGTCCTCTTGTTAAAGGGGGCTTCCAGATTCCGATAAGCCCCCTGCCGGAAGACCCCGACAACCAATGTCCAGGGTTGTCGGGAAGTGGCCCTTGTCCTCATCAACATGGGGACAAGGTGCTTTGGGGTGGGGGGCGCAGGGCCCCCCTGCCCCAAAGCACAAACTCCCCTATGTCGACGGCATGCGGCCTGGTACGGTTCAGGAGGGAGGGGGCGCTCGCTCGTCCCCACCACCTTTCCTGACCTGCCGGGCTGTGATAAGGGTCTGGTATGGATTATGGGGGGACCCCTACGCAGTTTTTTCAGTGTGGGGGTTCCCCTTAAAATCCATACCAGACCGAAGGGCCTGGTATGCTCTTGGAGGGGAAACCCATGCTGTTTTTTTTTTTTATTTGGCGTGGAGTTCCCCTTCAAAATCATCAGAGCACAAATCACATTCCAAAGTCGGATCAGTTAAGACGGCGATCCGACTTTGATCGAAACTTCAATGATATTCAATGGGCTGAAGTAGGATCAAAATCGGCATGACTTGAAGTCGTACTAATATGAATGGTTGTCATTGTAAATCATGGGGAACGACTTGTCATGCGACTTTGCAGTCCCAATTAGCAGGACAACTTGTATAAGTGTGAAAGGGGCTTAGGATTTAATATTCAGCAATTTAAAAGCAGGTAGCAATGTCAGCATACTTATTCAAAAGTTTGCATTTTTACCACTTCCCGTCTGCTCTGGCATCCCTTTAAAAAGGTTCTGAATGCCCAGGGAGCGGGAAGGATCATGTGACCACTGATTGGCTGTCACAGTGGTCACATGATCAGGACTGGTCCTGCCGGTTACCAATCATGTCTTTAACAGTTCAGTCTTGTGCTGATTGGCATGCTCTCAGCACAAAGACCTTGCCTGCCCAGTGAAGCCTAGCCCACCCTTAGGTCACCGCCCACCGCGCATATGTTTTACATGGGTGGCAACAAGTTAATGGTAGGTTTTCTCATAAGAGTTAATAAAAATAAAAATGATACAAAAATGCAGCAACCAGTCAGCAAGCAGCTCACATTGCCCTGAATGTTTTGCAATAGCAAAAGTTGCAATCTTATTGGCTGCTTTTGGTCAGGACACATGGCGCACCAATATGATCCTTGCGCTGCCCTGTTCAATAAAATGTATTAGGTGTTTATCTAAGAGTAATATCTGTGCTTTTGGAATATAATCTTGCCAGCAAGACCTTGGCAGCAGTCCAATAGCTACAGAGCAAATTTTGCTATTTTCCTGACTTATGATTGCACTAATTTTCTGCACCTCTTCTCCACCATCTATCTCCTAGACAAGATCTATTTTCCTGCCTATCACCGAGAGTCCCAGGTTACCCAATTATCTGAGACGGCTTCCAGGCCTCCCCACGTTCAACATGTATCAGCGGAGATGTGCCTCCATGACGTCTGCTTACCGTTTCGAGCTTCAATAAATATCTGACGGTTATGTCTTCTCTTGCTGGGCTCCTTGTTAGAGAGAAAAATTGGCAGGAACTTTCATGATATTTCCATGCTAAAGCAAAACGTAAAATAAAAAGGGTTTTGATAGTTGTGAGCTGCTGTTACAGGTTGCGGGCAAAAGTTTCAAGGACCTGACAGAACAAAGCGTAGAACTTTTAAAGGTCCTGTCTGGCATTTGTTCAGCCAAGTCAGACACAATATTCGCAAATCATCAAACCAGCTCGTTTGATACAAGGTTTTTTTTTGCTTTTTTGCTTTTATGCCAACCTTAGCAAGAACACATCTGTGCAGAATATAGGAAATACCAACAACTTGTATTTCACATTGACCCCAGCAGCTGTCTTTATTTTCCACAAGATGTCCTCAGACTTCAGGATTGATCGATACCCAGTGTCAGGACGGAGGAATTACTGTGGAATTACTGTGAGTACAGGGTATCTGTCAGGAAGGGCACGCCAGCAATCAAGATGGCGACTATGGCGACTAAGATGGCGACTATGGACATTCCCCTTTTCTGCATAGAAGGGTTGCAGGGGCACGTTTGCGCGTGCCACCTGTGCAGGCATGCACATGCTTGCACACCTATGCCACATGAATCTCCGGCACTGATGTTGTGGCGCTAATAGACTATTTAACTATCTGGTCTATAGCGTTACCTGAGACCTCTGATTATCATTTACCTGTTTCCTGATCCAGTTGACCCTACCTGGCTTGCTCCTGACTACCCCTGCTTATCTGCCTGCATCTGACCTTGGCCTGTGTTGACTATGTTCCTGCCTGCTCCTCTTGCTACCTTGCTGCCAGCCTGTTGCTGAACCTGCCTGTACCTGAGACCATGTTCCTGCCTGCTCCTTCTGCTGCCCTGCCACCAGTCAGTTGCCAAACCTGTTTGTATCTGACTCTGCTACAGTGTTCACCTGCTTTGGACTTGTGTGTCTACTCTTCCAGTCCATCTGCCCGCACCTGCCTGAGCTCCAGTTCCAGTCTGACAGCTGTTTCTGGGTCCGTTCCAGTTCCTGCTTCAGTTCGGGTCCAGCTCGTCTACCAGCAACCTTGCCAGGCTCTCGTGCAACTCTGCACTTCTGCGCCTCCTGTCTTCACTACCAGGGGCCTCGAGTGAGAGGTGTAAGAGAGGCCTCCCTCTGCATACCAGACTCTTCCACCAGGTACGTGACAGTATCTTGCACCTGCCCCCAAGGGGGCATCACCAGGATTCCCTTGGCTCCCAGTATAATGATGCAGAGAAGAGTACAGGGTGCCTTGGATTGCCCCCAAGGTGGTGTCACTGGGATTCCCTAGATTTGCATTATAATGATGCAGAAAAGAGTACAAGATGTCTTGGACCTTCCGCCGAGGGGGCATCACTAGGACTCCCTAGGTTCCAAGTGTAATGATGTGGAGAAGCGTACTGGGTGTATTAGACCTGCCCTCAAGGTGGTGTCACCAGGATTCCCTTGATTCCCATTATAATGATGTGGTGAAGAGTACAGGGTGTCTTGGACCTACCCTTGAGATGACATCACCAGGATTCTCTTGATTTGCAGTATAATGATGCAGAAAAGAGTACATAATGTCTTTTACCTGACCCCGAGGGGGCATTTCTAGGACTCCCTAGGTTCCAAGTGTAATGATGTGAAGAAGAGTACTGGGTGTCTTGGACCGGCTCTTGAGGTGTGTAACTAGGATTTCCTTGATTCCCAGTATAATGATGTGGAGAAGAGTACAGGGTGTCTTGAACCTGCCCCTGAGGGGGCGTCACCATGATTTCCTTAATTTCCATTATAATGATACAGAGAGGAGTCCAGGGTGTCTTGGACCTGCCCCTAAGGTGGTGTCACCAGGATTTCCTTGATTTCCAGTACATTGATGCAGAGAAGAGTACAGGGTTTCTTGGACCGGCCACCAAGGTGGTGTCACCAGGATTTCCTTGATTCCCAGTACATTGATGTGGAGAAGAGTACAGGGTGTCTTGGACCTGCCCCCAAGGTGGTGTCACCAGGATTTCCTTGATTCCCAGTACATTGATGCAGATAAGAGTACAGGGTGTCTTGGACCTACCCCCAAGGTGGTGTCACCAGGATTTCCTTGATTCCCAGTAGATTGATGCAGAGAAAAGTACAGGGTTTCTTGGACCTGCCCCCAAGGTGGTGTCACCAGGATTTCTTTTATTCCCAGTACATTGATGTGTAGAAGAGTACAGGGTTTCTTGTACCTACCCCCAAGGTGGTGTCACCAGGATTTCCTTGATTCCCAGTACATTGATGTGTAGAAGAGTACAGGGTTTCTTGGACCTGCCCCCAAGGTGGTGTCACCAGGATTTCCTTGATTCCTAGTACATTGATGTGTAGAAGAGTACAGGGTGGCTTGGACCTGCACCAGAGATGCCGTCACCATGATTCCCAGTATATGTCATGTGACCAGCCTGAACACATTGGAAAAAGTTACATTTTCACAATAGGAAGCAAAACATACAGCTTGATAAGGGGGTTCCAGGTAAATGAGGGAGGCCCCAGGGAGGATTTCTGAACCCAGAGTGTGGCTTTAAGTATTGCAGCTAGCAAATAAGTAAACCAAAGTGTATCTGAAACCCAAACCATTTTCTCTCCAAAGTGAGGGAAGCCCCCCCCCCCCAATCAGACAGTTGTCACCAGATGTCCTTATTTGAAGATTTCTTTTCTATCCCTGTAGAGGTAACATCTGTAAAGTTGTGGCTTCCTCATTACTTTTTGTCTCACGATCAATGGTAACAAAGACAAATATGGTCAATCTCCCCAACTGGGACACAGGCAGCAATAAAAACTCAGAAATGCAGAAATCAGAGGTGTTCTGTGCTAGTGTCAATGGTAACCAGGACAAATAGGATTAATGTCCCATGCAGGAACACATACAGCAATACAAAAACCCTTTTCTACTTCAGTGTCGGGCACCTTTACCCCCTTCCTGCTCTCACACTTTGAATGACAATTACTCAGTCATGCAACACTGTAAAATGAAATTTCAATAATTTTTTAAGACATGCAGAGCTTTCTTTTGGTGGTATTTAACCACTTGCTTACCGGGCACTTAAACCCCCTTCCTGCCTAGGCCAATTTTCAGCTTTCAGCAATGTCGCACTTTGAATGACAATTGCGCGGTCATAGAAACACTGTACCCATATGACATTTTTATCATTTTTTTCTGACAAATAGAGCTTTCTTTTGGTGGTGATTAATCACCACTGGGGTTTTTATTTTTTGCTAAACAAACAAAAAAAGACCAAAAATTGAGAAAAAAAAAAATCTGAGTTTGTTATAAAATTTAGCAAACAGGTCATTTTTCTCCTTCACTGATATGCACTGATGAGGAGGCACTGATAGGCTGCACTGATAGGCACTGATATGGCGGCACTGATGGGCACTGATTGGTGGCACTGATGGACACGAATAAGGCGGCACTGGTGGGCACTGATGAGGCTGCACTGATAGGTGGCACTGATGGGCACTGCTAGGTGGCACTGATGGGCACTGATAGGCAGCACTGAAGGGCACTGATGGGAGGCACTGATGGGCGCTGATAGGCACTGGTAGGTAGTACTGATAGGCAGAACTGATAGGTGGCACTGATAATGAGGCACTGATGGGCACTGATTGGCAGCACTAATGGGCACTGGTAGGTGGCACTGGTGGGCACTGCTTAGCAGCAGTGACTGTGAGTGTGTGTGACCGATGTCCCGTTTACACAAGACGGTAATCTACTTATTTTTTTTCCTCAAAAAAAAGCAATTGCCGGCTTCTGTTTACTTCATGTGATCAGCTGTCATTGGCTGACAGCTGATCACGTGGTAAAGGGCAGAGATCGGAAGATTTACTCCCCTTCGTGATCAGGCCATTATTTGCGATAAGGCACTGCGTTACTTAACTGACAATTGCGTGATCAGGCAACACTGTACCCAAATAAATTTGATATAATTTTTTTCCCCACAAATCATCCCCCCCCCCCTTCCTGCCCAGGCCGATTTTCTGATTTCAGTGCTGTCGAACTTTGAATGACAATTGCGCGGTCATGCAACACTGTAACCATATGATATTTTTATCATTTGTTTTCACACAAATAGAGCTTTCTTTTGGTGGTATTTAACCACTTGCTTACTGGGCACTTAAACCCCCTTCCTGCCCAGGCCAAATTTTCAGCTTTCAGCACTATCATGCTTTGAATGACAATTGCGCGGTCGTGCGACGTGGCTCCCAAACAAAATTTATGTCCTTTTTTTCCCACAAATAGAGCTTTCTTTTGGTGGTATTTGATCATCTCTGCGGTTTTTATTTTTTGCGCTATAAACAAAAAAACAGCGACGATTTTGAAAAAAAAACACAATATTTTTTACTTTTTGCTATAATAAATATCCCAATTTAAAAAAATTATAGATATTTTTTCTCAATATATTGGTTCTTTATGTTTACCCATGACTACCCTCATGCAACTCAATATTGATCTCCAATAAATTTAAACTACCTACACCTGCCTGCTTGATTCAAAGTCCCAATCCTTAGTCCTCGTCTTATGCCGCGTACACACGATCGATTTTTTCGACGGTGAAAACACCGTCGAGAAAATTGACGTGAAAAACGAGGAACAGCTTGTTCCCCCCACGCACGGCCGTTTTAAATGACATTTTTTTTTGGTCGATAAAAACGACCGTGTGTGGGCTCCCCGGCAGTGTTTCCCTATGGGAAAACTGCCGCGGAAAAAAACGACGGGAATCTGGACGAGAAAAATTAGAGCATGTTCTAATTTTTCTCGTCGTGATTAATGCCGTTTTTCTCGTCGAGAACAACGACAAAAAGCCCACAGACGATCGTTTTTCTCATCCAAAGGAAAAAATGTCATTTTTCTCGACGGGAAAAATTATCGTGTGTACGCGGCATTAGTGTTAATTAAACAGGGATGGAGGCAATTGACTTTACCAGGTCACCGCCTCATTTAAAGTCCCATTGTTCTCTTTTTCTTCGAAAAAATATAGGGATGGAAGCGTGCTTGTTTATATTATTTCAGGTCTGAATAATACCCAATTATACTATGTATTATGCTATTTCACCTAATATAGGAATTCCCCCTCCTTCAACCGGGCTAATCCCCAGGGATGGGTCTTTTACCCTCCATCCCCATACCATGTAGTCTAATATCCCTGACAGTTGCGTGTTCCACATGCTACAGATAGGAGCAGATGCTCCATCGCTTTTGGGAGTTGCGATGCGTATGGCGGGTCTTCCTCCTTCCCCCCATGGGGTGGGGGGACCACCCTGTACTACGCATCAACGTCACGCCATATGCGATGGAACTGCCGTGCCACGCTTTTGGCGCCGACGCTTTTCCACCGCTTTATACATCTAGCAGCCAGGTGGGGGACATTTGCTAAGGGGCGTCTCCGACCAGCTGCAGTTGCCTACTCCCCATAGTGCACGTCCACGTGACGTTGTTGGGTGTGGCGGACCAGCCCCTATAAGCCACTCTGGGCCATCTTGACTCACATGGTGGTTCCAGTTTCTTACCTACACACTTTGTGCATCACTTAGAATTGAAATGCTTATCAGGTAA
Source organism: Rana muscosa (assembly GCA_029206835.1). Taxonomy (NCBI): domain Eukaryota; kingdom Metazoa; phylum Chordata; class Amphibia; order Anura; family Ranidae; genus Rana; species Rana muscosa. The sequence continues at coordinate 240,574,884 of CM055126.1, forward strand.
TTTGATCTTTTTGTACCCATGCTGCACTTTTACCTATTTTTTGATTTCCACCTCCCCTTGGTAATGGTACCGGATTTTCTATGTATTTCACCTTTTTATCATTCTTACTTTTTACTCTCACTAACCTAATCTTACCTATACACTCATTAGCATCTCATTATCCTATCCTTTACCAAGTATAGGAGGTATGACCCATGATACCACATGATAAAAGTTCCCAGTCTACTTCACAATTTCATTTTTGTTTCCAGCACTCATGGTCAGTCTTGACCATTATATCTTGGAATTTCCTTTATTGGAAACCACCCTTGTTGAGTCCAGGTCTGCCATTACCACCTCAGCTCCCACCAGCGACACCCCTAGAGGGTTTTCTGACCCATGTTGGCGCACTGCTACTGCATAGACACAGACAATGTAAGTACTATTGAGAGTGGTTTTGGGGGGTCTATCCTAGGCAATACTATCTCCTAATTATCTCATTTTAAATCTCCTTCCCGTGACAGGGTCAGACCTTGCAGATATTACTGTTATCATTGCACTACAGCAACCAATTTCCACGTGCATGCTCCTGAAGAGTGGATGAATCCACAAAATGCATAGAGCTATTATATGCCGTGTTTTATGGCAACTATATGTTTTAACTATTTAGTGATCGTTTGTATCATGTGATCTGTATTATTATTAAATAGTAAATTGTAATTGCTGTATGGTTATCCACTGAATGAAATATATTGGTTCTTTATGTTTACCCATGACTACCCTCATGCAACTCAATATTGATCTCCAATAAATTTAAACTACCGTATATACTCGACTATAAGCCGACCCGAATATAAGCCGAGGCACCTAATTTTACCACAAAAAACAGGGAGCACTTACTATGCCTCACTTTGCCTCACTGTGTCCATGTGCATGCCTCACTGTGCCCATGCCTCACTGTGTCCATGACTAGACTGATGTTTAACATGGGAGTCTATGGAAGGGGTGCCCAGGTTTGAAAAATCGGTGCTCCCCAGCCGTAGGTCCCCCAAACAAAGAACTTTGCACACTTATAGAGGAGAAATGGAGCTCCATGTGTGCCAAGTTTCGGGTCCAGGAGACTTACGACTGGCTGGTACCGGGTCCCCAAATTCACCGGAGAAATTACCGTTTAACATGGGAGTCTATGGAAGGGGTGTCCGGCTTTGAAAAATCCGTGCTCCCCGGCTGTAGGTCCCCCGAACAACAACCTTTGCATACTTTTAGAGGAAGAATGAGGCTACATGTGTGCCTAGCTTGGGGTCCAGGGGACCTACGGTCGGCCGGTACTGGGTCCCCAAATTCCGGGAGATCAGGCGCAAAAAGGTGACTCGAGTATAAGCCGAGGGGGGCATTTTCAGTACAAAAAAATGTGCTGAAAAACTCGGCTTATACTCAAGTATATACGGTACCTACACCTGCCTGCTTCATTCAAAGTCCCAATCCTTAGTCCTCTTGTTAGTTTTAATTAAACAGGGATGGAGGCAATTGACCTTACCAGGTCACCGCCTCATTTAAAGTCCCAGCGTTCTCTTTTTCTTCTCCTCTCCTTAGATAACCAGAAAATGTGTTTATATTATGATCAGATGTGATTGGACACAGCTGATCAGGTGGTGAAGGGCCTCTGTGATTGTCTCGTTACCCCGATCTGTGATCAGCTGTGTCCAACATTGCAACCCAGATGTGTGCGGTTCTAGGGGGACGTCAATAGATGCCCTCCCAGAACTGGAAGACCGCGCTGTAGCCGTCATTCCCCAATAGCACGGTCGGCAAGCGATTAAAGCTGAACTCCAGGAAGATATAAAAGACACAAAATAATGCAGCCCTGTATTCATTAATACATCATTAAATATATTTTTATGCAAGCAGTGTACAACAGATCTGGACAGGAAGAAAAAGTGCCAGGAGCCAATCAGCTGGGGGTAAAGTCTAGCCACTTCAGCCCCGGAAGAATTGGCTGCCCAATGACCAGGCCATTTTTTTGCAATTCGGCACTGCGTCACTTTAACTGACAATTGCGCGGTCGTGCGACGTGGCTCCCAAACAAAATTTATGTCCTTTTTTTCCCAGAAATAGAGCTTTCTTTTGGTGGTATTTGATCACCTCTGCGGTTTTTATTTTTTACGCTATAAACAAAAAAATAGCGACAATTTTGAAAAAAATTCTATATTTTTTACTTTTTGCTATAATAAATATCCCCAAAAATATTTTTTCCTCAGTTTAGGCCGATACGTATTCTTCTACATATTTTTGGTAAAAGAAAAAATCGATATAGTGTCTTCAAAATAGGGGATAGATTTATGGCATTTTTATTATTATTTTTTTTTAACTAGTAATGGCGGCGATCAGCGATTTTTATCGTGACTGCGATATTGCGGCGGACACATTGGACACTTTTGACACTATTTTGGGACCATTGTCATTTATACAGCGATCAGTGCTATAAAAATTGCCTGGTTACTGTATAAATGTCACTGGCAGGGAAGGGGTTAACCACTAGGTGGCAAGGAAGGGGTTAAATGTGTCCTAGGGAGTGATTCTAACTGTGTGGGGGCGTGGCTACATGTGACACGACACTGATCACTGTTCCCGATGACAGGGAGCAGTAGATAACTGTCCTGTCACAAGGCAGAACAGGGAAATGCCTTGTTTACATACGCATCCCCCCCCCCCCCGTTGTGTCGTTCCGTGACACGATCGCGGGACACTGGCAGACAGACAGGTCCCGCGGGCATGGACCGAACTTGCGGCAGGCGCGTGCCCGCTAGGCGGCAGTTTCAAAGCAACGTACGTTGCTTTGCCTGCCCGTGCCATTCTGCCGACGTACTGTATATGTACGTGAGGCAGTCGGCAAGTGGCTAGGATGACCTGGACTCAGAGCAAGTGGGTTGTATGATGCTAGCCATTAGACCGAGGACATCTAGTGGCAGAAAAAAAAAAGTACTGGGAAAATCTCTGGATCGAAAATAAATGTTGCAGCCAAAGCTGGTTTATTTATTTTATCATTTATTAGGATATTTATTTTTATTTTGTTATTTTTAGCTGGATTTATGCTTTGAAAGAACTTTGTTTACCTGCAAAAATATAGAATTTTCCCCAGCAGCCAGATTTTGAGTCTATAAGAATCCCCGCGCCCAAAAAAAAAAAAAAATATCTGCTTTATTATGACTGCATTATTTGAGTCTAAAATAGAATCTTTGCATAGTCCGTGCTTTGCTTTCTAACACACGCCTACACTCTGCAGGAACTCGGAGTGCTGTGTACACACTTCTTCCATTCTACCCTGTGCCTGAAATAACCGACTGTAAGAGCTACACAGTATACAATGCACACAGAGAGACTGCAGACCGGGGGGGGGCTGCTTCATAATTCTGAGTAGTGTACAGGCTCATGCTGGGAATTTCATATAAAGAAGTCTTGCGTGGAACATAGTGCAGTATAAAAATAAGCAGGCAATATGTTTAGTAACATTGATGAATTGATTAGGCATTACCTATAAATGCTTAGGTACAAAAGTAAAGTTTATTCATTCATTAATTATTTCATTTTATTTGTTCATTTATAAAAAATAAAAAATAAAGACTAAGTGGTTCATTGATTCTGACTATTTTTTTTCTATTGATATACTGTATTATTATTTTATTTACCGTATATACTCGAATGTAAGCCGACCCAAATATAAGCCGAGGCACCTAATTTTACCACTAAGAACTGGGAAAAATTATTGACTCGAGTATAAGCCTAGGGCAGTGATGGTGAACCTTGGCACCCCAGATGTTTTGGAACTACATTTCCCATGATGCTAATCTACACTGCACAGTGCATGAGCATCATGGGAAATGTGGTTCCAAAACATCTGGGGTGCCAAGGTTCGCCATCACTGGCCTAGGGTGTACATCTGCATGCCTCACTGTGCCTCACTTTGCCTCACTGTGTCCATGTGCATGCCTCACTGTGTCCATGTGCATGCCTCACTGTGTCCATGCCTCACTGTGCCCATGCCTCACTGTGCCCATGCCTCACTGTGCCCATGCCTCACTGTCACTGTGCCCATGCCTCACTGTGCCCAATCTGCCTACCTGATCTCCGGCGCTGTGTGACTAGACTGACGTTTAACATAGGAGTCTATAGAAGGGGTGCCCGGCTTTGAAAAATCGGTGCTCCCCGGCTGTAGGTCCCCCGGACAACAAACTTTGCACACTTGTAGTTGAAGAGTGGGGCTACATGTGTGGCAAGTTTGGGGGTCCAGGGGACCTAGGGCCGGCCGGTCCCCAAATCACCAGAGAAATCACTGTTTAACATGGGAGTCTATGGAAGGGGTGACCGACTTTGAAAAATCAGTGCTCCCCGGTCGTAGTTCCCCCAGACAACAAAAAAAGTGGGGCTACATGTGTGCCAAGTTTGGGGTCCAGGGGACCTACGGTTGGTCGAAATCAGGCGCACAAAGTTGAAGATGGAAACTGACTCGAGTATAAGCTGATGGGGGCATTTTCAGCACAAAAAAATGTGCTGAAAAACTCGGCTTATACTCGAGTATATACGGTATATTATATTTGTGTGGTTTTTTTTTTGTCTGAGTATTAAAGCTTGTTTGAATCCACTTATCCAATCGTTTATTTATTCATTATTTTTTTTATGCTCATTTATTTCATAATTAGTGTATTAATTTAATAATTTATTTGTTCCTTTAAATAATTGATTTGTTAATTCATTTATTTTGTAATTCATTTACAGTGTCTTGAAAAAAGTATTCATACCCCTTGAAATTTTCGACATTTTGTCATGTTACAACATTGGCTCTATAGTCACACAATTGAGACATTTAAGACAATACTACCATCTGTGTATTGATTGCTCTACATGTTTTGCGGATGAAGTTTACCGCTTCTTCAGGAGCTTTATTGTACATATACAAAAAGGTTCATAGAGTGAAGGGGTTCCCACAGCAGATATATTATATACCTTTATCTTATACTTTATGTGTATCATTTGATTAATGTATGTTTTTCTTTATTCATAGTTATATGATAATCGCTCTATAAACCCTTATGTATATGTACAATAAAACTCCTGAAGAAGCGGTAAACTTAATCTGCGAAACATGTAGAGCAATTAATACACAGATGGTAGTATTAAATAGTCTTAAATGTCACAATTGTGTGACTATAGAGCCAATGTTTCTTGATTATCATTGTTGGTTTTAATCATATTTTGTATTTATATTTGTAATAAAATGTATAAAAATTCATATTTTAGACTGTTATCTTTCATTTTCATACGGTGCAATTAAAGTGCACTCCAGCGTCCTTCCTCTATTCTTTCTTCTAATTTTTTACAAATAAATATGTGAAAAGTGTGGTGTGCATTTGTATTCAGCCCCCTTTACTCTTTACTACCTATAATTAAAATCTAGTGGAACCAATTGCCTTATTAAGTCACCTAATTAGTAAATAGAGTCCACTTGTGTGTAATTTAATCTCAGTATAAATACAGCTGTTCTGTGAAGCCATCAGAGGTTTGTTAGAGATCCTTAGGGACCAAACAGCATCACGAAGGCCAAGGAACACACCAGACAGGTCAGGGATAATGTTGTGGAGAAGTTTAAAGCAGGGTTAGGTTTTAAAAAATATCCCAAGCTTTGAACATCTCAGAGCGCTGTTCAATCCATCATCCGAAAATGGAAAGAGTATGGCACAACTGAAAACTTTCCAAGACATGGCCGTCCACCTAAACTGACCGGCCGGGCAAGGAGAACATTCATCAGAGAACCAGCCAAGAGGTATGGTAAACCTGGAGGAGCTGCAGAGATCCACAGCTCAGGTGGGAGAATCTGTCCACAGGACAACTATTAGTCGTGCTTCTCCACCAATCTGCCCTTTATGGAAGAGTGACAAGAAGAAAGACATTGGTGAAAGAAAGTCATAAGAAGTCCAGTTTGCAGTTTGCGAAAAGCCATGTGGGGGACACAGCAAACATGTGGAAGAAGGTGTTCTGGTCAGATGAGACCAAAATTTAAGTTTTTGGCCTAAAAGCAAAACGCTATGTGTGGCAGAAAACTAACACTGCACATCACCCTGAACACACCATCCCGACTGTGAAACATGGTGGTGGCAGCATCATGTGGTGGGGATGCTTTTCTTCAGCAGGGACAGGGAAACTGGTCAGAGCCATGATGGGAAGATGGATGGAGCCAAATACAGGGCAATCTTAGAAGAAAACCTGTTAGAGTCTGCAAAAGACTTGAAACTTGAGACTATGTTTTTTTCCATTCAATCCAAAGTTAGTACAGGAATCTCCCCTGATGAATCCTCCCCCCCCCCCCGCCAGGCCGAGAACACTCCAATCAGTGCTCTCTGCCATTATCTGACAGAGGCTGGCTTCTGTCGGGCCCAGTGCCCTACAGACAGACTGAATGTTGGTCAATGGCAGCGTTTCATACAGTCCTTACTGTATGTTCCCAATTACTGTACTGGTTAGGCCAACAAGTTCTTGATGACTCATTGTCCTTGAATATAACTTAAGCCCCGTACACATGGGCCAAATGCCGGCCGGTTCAATAACAGCCAGCCGATGTCGGCCGGCATTTGGCCCATGTGTACGGGGCTTAAGTCATATTCAAGGACAATGAGTCATCAAGAACTTGTTGGCCTAACCTGTACACCAATTGTGAACATTCAGTACGGACTTTATGGAAGGCTGCCATTGACCAACATTGGTGTAGAGAGCTGGACATAACAAACCTTACAGACTGCTGGAGCGTGAAGGCTACCGTGTGAAACAAGTGTCTTAAGAGACATTTGGTGAAAGGAAACCCAGCACTGGAAGAGTACAATTTTCAAAGCCTGTTTCATATCTGGCAATTATTAATAATCTCCTTTAACGATTATTGTTAAAAATGATTTTGTCTGTAGCGGGTGGTTGCTACAAGTTACTACATCCACACATTTCACCCTGCTGCCAGACATCCATTAAACACACTCCTTTAGTCAATGAACAGTCTTTTGCCTGTTTTTTTTTTTTATTAGGGGATTAACTTGGATGGGGAATAGGGACATGGGATGCCCATAGAATGATTTAGTATTGGAAATGTTATAGCGGTTCATGCGTTATACTCCCTCAGATGGGACAAAATGGCGGACACTAATCTTGACAGACTTCACCTCAGAACATTTCCCGCCTCTGCACTCTCCCTGCAGACTTTTACCTCAGGACACTTCTCCTCCTGCACATCACTTTCCTGTCACAGCATTAGTACTCCTGTTCCGCCATCTTGAGCTGACTAGGCCTCACTCTGAGTAAGTCCTAGTAGTTGTTTCTATTGATTATCCTTAACAGGTCAGGGGCCTGCAATACCCCTTTTTGTGGCCGTGGACATTACTTGACGAGAATATTTGATGATGGACTACTAATCCCAGCAAGCCCGACTTGCAAATCCTGTGCCCTCAGACTGCATTGATTTGACACAAATACCACAGTCTCTCCTCTGGCTCTGCACCCAGCTCCCCTGGCATTCCTCTACCAGATCTCCACCGTGCTTTCACTCACCGACTCCTGCCCTGGATTCTTCCTGAAGGACTTACTCTGGACCATGCAGACCAACTGTCTCTCCTAGCTTCTGTTCCAGGACACCTCTCCATGACCGTGTAAGGAGAGGCTCGCTCCCAGCTCCCGAGCTCCTCCGCCGGATCCACACCCCCCCCAAATGGGGGTGTTCCTCCTGCACGACAGTCTAGCATTCCATCCTGCAGTTTACCCAGCCGACAACTCCTCCCCCAGCAGGCTGACCGTGGGTATATGTAGAAGGCCTGCCCACTGCCAATCCTAGATGGGGATTGGTCAGAGCTCCTCACATTTACCCCATATCACTCCAGCACTCAGCCCTGCCCCTTTTCCAGAACATTCTCCACTGGAAACAGGGGAGGCGCCCAAGAGCTGAAGTACATGTCAGTCACCTACTGCTACACTAAACCACTTCCCTGCCCCCAGATCAAAAACAAACAGGCCTACCTCGCAGCATAGGCCTGCTTAAATTTTCCTGCACTGGCAGCTAACACAAAAACCGTACACTTAGCACCTACCTAAAGGTATAGGGTGCTACATGTCATAAAATAGATCTGTTCCGTGTGTCAAATTCCTTAGTGACAGCACAATCTTTATTATTTTGTGTATCTACAATTTACTGATCACACTAATATATTATTGTAGTGGTACCCCCATAGGGGCTGCTAAGTTATGTGGCCCACCTGTCACCCTGCCCAGCCCGGCATTCACTTCCCAATCACCTTGGAGACAATGAACTGTCCGGATGTTTGTTTTGTTGTTTTATTGAGGGAATAGAACTTGAATGGGTAAGGGAATTTATGGGATGCCCAGTGGAACAAACAATTGTAGGATTGTATAGCAATCAATTGTAGGATGGCCTGCCCCCTGCCAATCCTAGTTGGGGTTTGGTCAGGGCTCCCTGAAACACCCCAAACAGCTCCACCTCTCTTCCCCTCCTCTTCTTCTAGAATCCTCTAGAAGCATGAGGGAGATAACTGTAGAGTGATGCTGTCTGTGAGTCACAACTGCCACTCTGAGCCACTCCCATCCCGCACAGATCAAAACAAACAGGCCTAGATTCCAGCAAGGCCTGCCTAAATTTACCTTTTTTTATTTTTGTTTTGGTTCTTTCCATTTACGTCACAACACATGAAGTGAGGGATGGATGGGAAATGATGGAGGGGGGAGAAGAAAGAGGGCTGGGGAGCAGTGGCGGCTGGTGCTGTATATTTTGAGGGCCTGCGGCAAACAAGACACCTGGCGCCACCCCCCCACCCGGTTTGCCTATCCATCCTTCTCTCGCTTGTCTGTCCCCAGTCCCGCACTTACACCATCTAGCAGGTTCGGCTCCTTCCTGCGTCTCCTCCTCGGTGGCAGCTTTACCCTGCATCTCCGGCTTTACAGAGGCTTCCCTCTGTCCTTTGGTGGCTAATATGATCGCTTCTCCTCTCGGCCAATCGGGTCTTAAGACCAGCTTCCTGATTGTCCTGGAGGAGCCTCCGGCTCTAATTATGTGCTTTTAAAAAACAAGCAAAAAAAACCCCCATTGGAATCCATGTGTCCGGCGCCCAGCATGTAGTAGTAATGAACAGGCCAACACTGCTGGGAAGTGAGGATGCCAGAGGCGAGGATTAGGTAGAGGGGTCTGGCAGTCACTAGGCCTATTTTGGTGAAGATCAGTTGTATTATTTATATTCAGATGTGAGGAGCCTCCACCTCTCCTATTGTCTCTTTCCTCCTCTTTTGGGGAATAATTATTGTTGCCATGATATTTGAACTGGGTCCTAGGATATACACTCACATTTTTTTTTTTATGTTTGTTATAGTATTTTTTCTGTTGTGTTGTGTATGTTGTAAATGTTTTTTCCTGTATGAATGTTGTGTTGTTTTTTTTTTATTGTGCTGTACCCATTTGTAAATTATTTAAAATGAATAAAAATTATTTAAATACAAATGTTAAAAATCATCATTGAAAAACAAAAATCTCCTGCGCTCTCGGTGTAATGTCAAAATACGGGTAGTGTGGTTCCGTCCAAAGGCAAAGTCTAAGGTCTTGCAGCCCTCCTCAGAACAATGGGTGTTCATATAGCTAGAGAAAAGAAAAAAGAAAGGAGGGCGCACCAACCTCGTGCATTACCGCTTAAAAGTTTTATTAAAATATGAATAAAAATGCAATAATCCTACTCACAGACGGAGCTTAGCCATCATGGACCATCTTAGCTCTGAGGAAAGGGGTGCGTCCCCGAAACGCGTCAGCTATTTAGATGTTTGAGGTGCTGTCTGACCTCTTCTGTCGCCAAGTTCAGTCGGTGGGTGCCAAGAACGTCCAGCTCAATTGTCCGATAAGCTTATACCTAAGCTCCGTCTGTGAGTAGGATTATTGCATTTTTATTCATATTTTAATAAAACTTTTAGGCGGTAATGCACGAGGTTGGTGCGCCCTCCTTTCTTTTTTCTTTTTTCTTTTAAAAAAAAAAAATCATCATTGGCCATTTTGTAGGCAAATAGGTGACACATTGTTAAAAAACAAATGGCATGGGGGACTGGGGACTGCCCTGGGGGACATATACCAAGGCAAATTTTTATAAAAATGTAAACATTCTATAGTAATAGTGCTTTTTGTAATGCTTAAGGCAGGGATGCCCAACCTTTTGAAGAGTGAGGGCCACTTAAGCAACTTGGTAACCAGTCGCGGGCCACAATGAGCGGAGCGGACGGATGACAGGTCACGGCTACTCTATAGGCCCTCCGATCCGCCCAGATGGAAGGAGACAATTGTTTTTAAGGTTGGAGGTAGGCGGGCGTAAAGGGACATCTGTCACTCTGTAGAGGTGAATTGAGGGTCCCCTTTGGTCGGGCTGATCATGTGAAAAGGGCCTAAGACTGCTTTCACACTGATGTGCTGTGGTTTACCCAGGGCCGTTTGAAGGAATTTGGGGGCCCCAAGCAAAATGGACATGGAGGCCCCCCCCTGCACTCACGCAAAGCCTACAGGAACCACAGCATAGCGATACAGTTTATCCTGGCAGGAGAGGACACACAAACACATCCTAGCAGGGCAGGGAGGGTTTATGCTGGGACTGGAAATCATGTGACCCCCCCAAAAGTGAAGAACTACAGGTCCCAGCATGAACCCCTCAGAGCTGGCTACTGCTCCAGTCCTGCCCAGTGCCCACATAAGGGTGGTCACTGGGCAGGACTGGAGCAGGAGTCAGCTCTGAGGGGTTCATGCTGGGACCTGTAGTTCTTCACTTTTGGGGGGGGCGGGGGGATCACATGATTTTAAGTCCCAGCATGAACCCTCCCTGCTCTGCTAGGATGTGTTTGTGTGTCCTGAGGGGTTCATGCTGGGACCTGTAGTTTTTCACTTGGGGGGGGTCACATGATTTCAAGTCCCACAATGAACCCTCCCTGTCCTGCTAGGATGTGTTTGTGTGTCCTATCCTTTGAGGGCAGGGAGGGTTCATGCTGGGACTGGAAATCATGTGACCCCCCCGCCAAAAGTGAAGAACTACAGGTCCAAGCATGAACACCTCAGAGCTGACTACTGCTCCAGTCCTGCCCAGTGCAGTGCCCACCCCTTATGATGTGTTGGTCAGTGCTGTGCTGACAATGGTGAGTGAGCAATGCTTACTTGCCTGCTTTCTACAGCTGGCTGAAATCTGTCTCACTCTGTCACGTCTTTGTGTTCTTCAGACTTCAGCACAGCAGCATGCCGCTGCCTGAGTGCCTGGCTGAGTGGCTGGACAGTGTGCCTCGAGGACAGAGCGGGAGGAGGAGGAGGGTGGACTCTGAGGCGGAGCTAGCTAGAAGATCTTTCCTCCGCTGCCTGTGATAGGCACAACTCTGCCTCTCTCCTGCTCTGCTAGTGACGTCACTGGTTGCTACAAGCCAAGCGGGCATCACGTAGCAACCAGAAGAGACAGTGCCAGCTAGCTAGGCTAGGGGGGTCCACAGCCACTGTCAGATCGATCGTGCATTTGATTTAGATTGACCCAGGGCGGAATTTGGAAATCCAGGACAGTGACAGGCAGCAGGCAGGCATCCTAGGCTGGGGCCCCATGCCAGCTCGGGGCCCCAGGCAATTGCTTGTTTTGCCTGTCCTGTTCCGACGGCCCTGGGTTTACCCATACCGCGAGTGCAGCTGTGTCTATCCTGCGGGTTAGCTGAACTTTGCCATAGACTCCGCCTGTGGCAAAAGCCGGCGCTGTAGAGGAAGCATCGGCTTATGGGGCTCTGCTCCGCAGCCGCTTTCTTCCTCTTCCACTAGTTTCCTTTCACAACACTGATGCTGTGGTATGGCGGGTCGGCAACCTGTGATCTTTGCTTGCCAACCCGCCATTTCAGAGCAGGAGGTCGCGGGCCACATAAGAGGGGTCCGCAGGCCACACGTTAGCCACCCCTGGCTTAAGGTAAAGGCTGAAGGTTTTTTTACCTTATCTTTTTTTAAAGTGGAGTTCCACCCAAAAATGGAACTTCCACTTTAAGGGAAGGTGACCCCCTGACATGCCACATTTGGCATGTCATTTGTTTGGGGGGGAGCGGAAACCCTCTTTTTTAGAGGGTTCCAGCTCCCACTTCCTCCCTAGACCTCCTCGGCGGCGGAAGTAAGCTCACCTCAGCCCCCTTCCTCTCCGCACTCATCTGGGACACGTCACAGGTCCCAGGTGATTTTCCTGCCAGCCACGGCGCCCACAGTGACAATTCGAGTGCTGGGGAGAGGAGGGGGAGATGAGCGGGGCTTCATTCCCTAGCATCGCTGGACCCTGGGACAGGTAAGTGTCCGATTATTAAAAGTCAGCAGCAGCAGTATTTGTAGCTGCTGACTTTTAATATTTTTTTTTTAGGCGGACCTCCGCTTTAAATCCTTCTGGGTGAAAATCCTCCCCCCACACCCACCACCCTCCTAATACTCATCTGAGTCCCCTCTCGGTCCAGCAATGTGCACGGGAGCCTCAGCTGTCCCAAAACTCCTCATTTCCTCCAGGCCCCACTACAGTGAGAGCCCCCAGGGAAAGCCATCTGTGCGTTCTCGCTCCCGAACTGCCCAGTCTGTGTCTATTGACACTCAGTCTGACTCGGCCCTGCCCCCCCCAGCTTCCTCATCACACAATTGGCTTGACAGCAGCAGGAGTCAATGGCTGCAGCTGCTATCAATCTGCCTAGGGAGAAGGGAGACAGTGGCTAGAGCTGCTTCTCTCCTGCACATCGCTGTATTGGATCGGGCTCAGGTAAGAATAAGGGGGGCTGGGGGGCTCCTGTAGCACAGAAGGTTATTTACCTTAATACATAGAATGCATTAAGGTAAAAAACCATGAGGCTTTAAAAAACCCTTTAAGCTCATCCCTAACCATGAACATAAATATGAATTTTCGCAGGGGCTCCCTAGGAGATGAAAATTATTTCAAGGGTTCCTCCAGGGTAAAAAGTTTGAGTAAGACCGAACTAAATAGTAGAGGTATAGGTAAAGTTTGGCATGGGGGGGTTGCATCAAGATAACTTTTAAAGGAAGAATTAACTTTTTTACCTCCCAAACAGCCAAGGTTTGGTCTACACCTACGCTCAGTCCAAACCTTAAGCTCATCCCTAACTATAAACATAGAGATCAATTTTCACAGGGGCTACCTAGGAGCTAAAAATTATTGCAAGCGTTCCTCCAGGGTAAAATGTTTGAGTAAGTCTGCACTAGATAGTAGAGGCATAGATAAAGTTTTGCATGGGGGGTTGCCCAGAGATAACTTCTGAAGGAAGATTAAAATGTTTTTGACCTCTGAATGCTTGAACAGCCAAAGTTTTGGTCCAAACCTATGCTCAGAGTCAGACCAAACCTTAAAGTGGATATAAACCAAATTTGTATTTTTTTTTTCATTTTTTTTTTAAATTAAGGCTTGCACCTTGTACAGTATAGGATTTCATGTCATCTTTGCCTAGTCTTGCCACGAAGAGTTAATCCAGCTCTGAGCAGTCCTCTTATCTTTTGTCAGTGAGATAAAAATGGTCAGACAGAGAAATAGGAGTCCATTTCTCCCCCTTGCTGTGAGTGACATGTGATTTACATATCTCATACACGAGTGTGAGACAGGCATTCTGTGTACTTCAGATTCCCTCCTCCTTTCTTCTCCAGCTCTCCCAGGATTGGCCGCTCCACACCTCAGCATGATTGGGCATGCTGAAGTCATGTGGTGACTTTTCTGGGTTTTGATTGGATGTTAGTGATCATAGCAACAGTTCAGTGTAAGAAATACATAGGAGAAAATGCATGTTGACAAGGGGAGTGTAGAGATGGGTGGGGAGTCCACTGACATCACGACTCCACCCACTAAGCTCTGGACAACAGACTCACCCACAGAATCTGCAGTTTTTAAGATCTCATAACAGACAGAGTGGAGACATTTGACAGGTAAGGATACATGCAGGAGGCATGTATATCCTTACAGATAACCACTATGGCAGTAGTTTGGAAAGCATGAGAGTGGGTTTACATCCACTTTAAGCTCATTCCTAACCATAAACATAGAAATCTATTTTCACAGGGGCTTCCTAGTGAAGGGTTAATGATGTTTCTATGCTGTTTCTGTTGTGTATATTTCCATGTTATTCCTATTATCTGAGTTTGACTTGGAATGTGTTTACTTGCTAGAAATGTTTAGGCTAATAGATTAAGTGTGGCTGGTTTGTTGTGAGAACATTCTAGCTTGTACTTTTTACCGTAAATATTATGAGACTACATGTCATATGGAGGTAAACGCCTTTTCTTAGAATTGCTATCCCTTTTCTCTGTAACTAAACCCTAATATAGTGAAATCCATCCTTATTTTATTTTGTATAAAGCCAAGGGACATTTCCCTTATTAAATGGACATATTTTGATCTCATCTTGTGTGTGTGTTAAACTCTGTTCCTTGAATCCCGATGGAAGTTATCCAGCTGTCCGGTTCAAGTCCCCAACCTAGGAGCTGAAAATTATTACAAAGAGTTCCTCCAGGGTAAAAACTTTGCATAAGGCTGAACTAGATAGTAGGGGCATAGGTAAGGTTTGGCGTGGGGGGTTTCCACAAAAATACTTTTAAAGGAAGAATAAACTTTTTGACCTCTGAATGCCTGAACAGCCAAGGTTTGGTCCAAACCCATGTTCCGATCAACCCTTAAGTTCATTCCTAACCATGAACATAGTTATGAATTTTCGCAGGGGCATCCTAGAAGCTGAAAATGATTTCAAGGGTTCTTCCAGGTTAAAAAGTTTGAGTAAGGCTAGAACGTAGAGGCATATGTGTAAGGTTTGGCATGGGGGGGGGGGTTGCCCCGTCATAACTTTGAAAGGAAGATAAACTTTTTTAGCATTACAGGAACACATCCAAGAACAGAATTTGATTTCAGTGTTTGGGTTTCGATACACTTTATTCTTGTTACAGTGTAAAAAGTCTCTTTCTCGTGCAATCTGATGAAAAGGCTACCCACGGCTAGATTGCCCACTGAGAAGGTTGCAACATCTTCATTAGGAATGAAATCTGCCTAGCAAACCTTTTAAGACTTTGACGCATCCCCTCTGTTCTGCGGATAATCAATAATATGTCACAATGCTACGAGGAGAAAAGGCTGTTTTTGAAATGCTATCATTCCATTTAAAAGAACATCATGGGCTAGTTGAAGGTCTCCTTTGTTGACATTCTGAATTATTTACTCAGTATACCTAGGTTACAAAGGAATAACTTCTGAATAAGTAATATATTCACACATCTTCTGCTTCCAGAAATAATTCTTTGATCTAAAGACTGGAAAAACTCAGGGGGTACTTAGCCAAATATGCCAAGCAGTGGAGCCTCATTATTCTCCAGGATAATAATCTAAAATTTCATTTCATGAACACATCTTTCATTTTCCTCCTTTTGTCAAAAATGAAAGGACTCGCGGCTCGATAATCCTTCATGCTGCGGTATGTAGTCAAGTGCTATATTAAAGCAAACCTGTCATTAAAGTTTACAAACCAACATAAGCAGCTCAATGAGCAAACAAGATGCCGGCATTTACCATTTTTCCTTTAGTGTTGTTTCACACTTATGCGCTGCAAATTCAGGTGCAAGTTTTAAACAAATTCACATTGCGATTTCTGCTTTCCATGTGCGATTTCAATGTGAATTTAGTGGAAATTTGTGATAGGAGTGTTCACATCTGCAATTTTTTTTTCTATAAAATCTAGGCAAAAAGCAGTGATGTTAACACTGGAATGCGATTTCAATTCGGTCCCATTGAAGTCTAGGGAGCTTAAATTCGCACCGCACTAAACTCACACAGGACCCTTTTTTGAACCGGTTTAAATTTGCACTGCATATACGTGAACAGCCTTCATTAGAAATAATTCTTTTTTACATGACATGCAAATCTATGCTTTTCGAATCGCGTCTGATACGCATAGAATTTGCATAAGTGTGAACTGGAACTTAAAGCCCAACTGAACTTCTTCTTTAAATCAGCTATGTATGTTCCAGGTGCATCAAAACAAAAGATGTGAGATGTCGAAAAGTTAACCATTTCAGCTCCAGAAGATTAGACCCCCTTTCATGACCAGGCCATTTTTTGCTATTCAGCACTGCGCTTCTTTAACTGGTAATGGCACAGTCATGTAACACTGTACCCAAACAATTCTGTGAGTACTATTGGATGTCCTGGCAAAAAGTCTTTGAGTGCCATTGGAAGTTCTGGAAGAGATTCTGTGAGTACCATTGGAAGTCCTGGCAGGGATTCTGTGAGTACCTTTAGAAGACCCGGTAGGGAATCTCTGAGCACCACTGTAAGTCCTGGCTGGGATTCTGCGAGTACCATTGAAAGTCTTGGAAGGGATTCTGTGAGTACCATTGGAAGTCCTGGCAGGGATTCTGTGAGTACCTTTAGAAGTCCTGGTAGGGAACCTCTGAGCACCTTTGCTGAAGAAAAAACCTGCTGAAGCCCGTTTAATGTTTGCTGCACAACATTTAGGCTGGGTTCACACTGCAGCACGCTCCAGCTCACAGCTCCCTAATTCAATGTTTCAGGTGCGATTTCAGCCCGAATTTTTGGCTGAATTTAGACCTCAAATGGACCAAAAGACACACATGACTCCTGTGCAATTCGCACCGGAGCTGCTGTGGAGATGTGTGAACCAGCTCCATAGAGAGCTGGTCACAATCTCCTGCTATGCAAATTGAATCCGGGGAAAACCCACATCCAATTCGCAACACTGTGAACCCAGCCTTAGGCAAGCCTGTGAAATACTGAGAGAATAGTCTGATCAGAGGAGACCAAAATTTAACTCTTTGGATGCCATAATACACACCATGTTTGGGGGTAAAATGGCACATTACCCCAAAACCACCCCCCATACCAACAGTGAAGTTTGAAGGTGGGAATATCATGGTGGTGGCAGGGCTGTTTTTCAGCATATGGTACTGACAAACTTCATATCATTGAAGGAAGGATGAATGGAACAGGAACATATAGGAAGGTGGTGCCAAAACTGTGATCACAAACAACGGGGTGTAGAAAGCAGCAGAGTTCCCCGTACTAGGCAGAGAACATGATCAAAGAGCAGGAACAAGATAATGGCTAGCAATATCTGGCAGCAAGCAAAACACTTGAGTATAGTGTAACAGCAGGAGAGGGACTAAATACCCGTCCAGTGGCCAGCACCAGGTAAAGCTGATTACTGGGATTTGATGGCTGCTGGGAGACACCCGCTGGTGGACACTGGAACTACAAACTTCCTCTCTGGAAAGCGCAGTGCCACCAGCAGGTGATCCAGGTCCTGACAAACATTAGTCCAAGAGGGAAATTCTGAGATTTTCCCTCACTCGCACCATTTACAAAGTGCTCAATGGGACACAGGTAGCAAAAGAATAGACAGTCGGGGGACAAAAAAAGTTTGGGCTATACACTTTAAATGTCTGGCTGCAATATACCTTTAAATAAGAATCTGTATCTTTTTTGTACCAGTGTACATATATTTCTGAATGCAGCTCATCACTGATGGAAGAATGATAAGTATCAATCATATTCTGCTACATTCTTGGCTGTGTTTCAGAATCCTGGAAGGAAGTTATCGAGAGAGCTTGCTGTAGTGGAGGAATGAGCCTGCACAGCGTGACACGGATCTAAAGCTACTTTAACATTCCAAGTGAAAAGTATTGCCGAAAATATAATGAGGACCATGTTCTGCAGACATCGGTGCTCTGGTAGTTTTTTTTTTATTCATTGGTGGCAGAAATGAATTATGAGAAAACTGGGACCACAGCGATGTCAGTATTCTTTTGATATTTCGGTGGGATCTAAACCATAGACAAGCAAGTCTAAGACGATGAGTAGAATCCATAAAGAATATTTCCTTAATTCCCCTGATGGGTCAGCAACCACATGAGCCAGGAATTAAAAAAAAAATGTGTAGGACGTTATGATATATATTACAATGAAACTCAATTCACCAGAGAAGAGAAAAAAACTTAATTGCCTGAAATATAATAAGAAGTTTGGAAGATTTGATGTGTCGGCAAGATCTATTTCACAGGGTGTGATATCAAACAATTGTTTTTTATTTTTGTTTTACTTGTAATGACTTTGCTCATATCATAATTGCTTCATTGTTTCAGAATGAAAATTTGTAGAAAGTGCTTTGATGTGAAAAAAAATTAATCTTATGACAAACCAATCTATGTGCGGAAATGGAAGGAGGACCTGGGGCGTACCCTAGATAATGCTGATTGGACTAAGATTTGGTCAACCATAAAATCATCCTCGCCCAATGTCACGGCGATGGAAACAAATGACAAGGTCCTGACGCGGTGGTACCTTGTACCTGCTAGAGTAGCCAAGTTTGCGCCTACACATTCAGCTCTTTGCTTTAGGGGCTGTTCAGTTTTGGGCACTCACTTGCATGTATGGTGGACGTGTCCGATAGTGCAATCTTTCTGGAAAGAAATCTTTGCAATGGCCTCTAAAATGTTCCAACAACAGATACAACTAGACCCGTTTACGGCACTTCCTTAATCTAAAACCGGAATGCTTAACATTTTTTCAATTTTTTATTCCACTTCTAACTGCAGCAAAACAAACGATAGCCAAAGCATGGAAATCCCC
Source organism: Rana muscosa (assembly GCA_029206835.1). NCBI lineage: Eukaryota > Metazoa > Chordata > Amphibia > Anura > Ranidae > Rana > Rana muscosa. Next base: position 240,593,546 of record CM055126.1, read on the forward strand.
AACTTTGGGGTTGGCAGAAACAATTCATAGAATGAACACCACAATGTCACACGCCAAAATGATAGCCACTGACTGGGACCAAATCCCAAAATTCAAAAATCTTTGGCTCCCTTGGATAAAACACTATTTACCTCCGGATTTCAATGATGAGGTCCTTCTGCCATGGTAGCTGATTAATCGCTTCAATGCAAACCCCATATACGTAAGAAATGGTAATCATTACGCATTGTACTGGTTCTTGGATCGCCCTTGTGAACTTTCTCTCTCTCTCACTACTCTTTTCTTTTCTTTACTCTCCCTATTTATTATAGATATATTGTTCTTCACTACAATAAGTTTAAAGCGGAGGTCCACCCAGAAAAAAAAAATACGTTAAAAATCCTAAAAAAAAAAAAAGAAAAAAAATGAATAGAAAAAAAAAAAAATTATACTCACCCGAAATGCCTGTTGCTATGCAGAAGTCCCCTAATTTGCCTCTAATGTGCCTCTTCTCATCCGCAGTGGGTCTCCTTCCACTTCCTCTTCTTGTGAATGGGGTGCGCTGCCTTCTGGGAACTGTGTGTATCCCAGGAGGCAAGCCGCCCATTCACAAAGCGCCATGCGAGTGGCGCATGAGCAGTAGGAAACGGGCAGTGAAGCCGTAAGGCTTCACTGCCTGTTTCCCTTAGTCAGGATGGAGGAGCCGGGAGCCTGGCAGCAGCGATCGATCGCTGTGGCGGGACCGACATCACGAGCGAGTAGGACAGGTAAGTGTCCTTATTAAAAGTCAGCAGCTACACTGTTAGTAGCTGCTGACTTTAAAAAAAAAAAACAAGCTGCACCTACGATTTAAGTTGTTAGGTCAAAACTCATGTAGTTAATATGATGCTAGTTTAATTATACTTTAACCACTTCCATACTGGGCACTTAAACACCTTCCTGCCCAGACCAATTTTCAGCTTTCTGCGCTGTTGCACTTTGAATGACAATTGCGCGGTCATGGTACACTGTACCCAAACTCAATTTTTATCATTTTGTTCCCACAAATAGAGCTTTCTTTTGGTGGTATTTGATCACCTCTGCGATTTTTATTTTCTGCTAAAAAATAAAAAAAAGACCGAAAATTTTGAAAAAAAAAAGTTTTTTTTTGGTTTCAGTTACAAAACTTTGTAAATAAGTTAGTTTTCTCCTTCACTGATGGGCACTGATGGGGCTGCACTGACGGGCATGGATAAGGCGGCACGGATGGGCACCGATGAGGTGGCACGGATGGGCAACGATCGGCGGCACGGATGGGCAACGATCGGCGGCACGGGTGGGCACAGATCGGCGGCACGGGTGGGCACAGATCGGCGGCACGGGTGGGCACGGGTGGGCACAGATAGGCGGCACGGGTGGGCACAGATAGGCACGGATAGGTGGCATGGATGGGCACTGATAGGTGGCACGGGTGGGCACTGATAGGTGGCATGGGTGGGCACTGATAGGTGGCACTGTACTGTACTAATGGATGCCAATCAGTGCCAAACAATAATGCCTGCCAATCAGTGGTGCCCATTGTGGGCACTGATTGGCATCTATTGTGGCACTGATTGGCATCCATTATCCCTGGTGGTCTAGGGTGGCATACCTTATTGTGGGCTTCCCTGGTGGTCTAGTGGCATCCCTGGTGGTCTAGTGGCATCCCTGGTGGTCCAGTGGGCATCCTCGGGGGGGCTGTGCTGATAATTGATCAGCACAAACCCCCCCCTGTCAGAGGAGCAGCCGATCGGCTCTCCTCTACTCGCGTCTGACAGACGCGAGTGAGGAAAAGCCGATGACCGGCTTTTCCTGTTTACACTGTGATCAGCCGTGATTGGACACGGCTGATCACGTGGTAAAGAGTCTCCGTCGGAGACTCTTTACCTAGATCGGTGTTGCGGGGTGTCAGACTGACACCCCGCAGCAACGATCGCCGCGATGCGCGCCCCCGGGGGCGCGCAGCGGCTCAAAATCCTGAGGACGTCATATGACGTCCTGTCAGGATTCTGCAACCACTTTGCCGACGTCAATCCGCTATAGGGCGGGCGGCAAGTGGTTAAGGCACGGTAGTCATGTATACAATGCTACTCACCGGCTATCTAGTTAGTGAAGATCTAATTAATTCTCTTTAAAGCGGAGGTGCAGCCACACAAAAAAAAAAAAAAAAGTCAGCAGCTACTAACAGTGTAGCTGCTGACTTTTAATAAGGACACTTACCTGTCCTACTCGCCCGCGATGTCGGTCCTGCCACGGCGATCGATCGCTGCTGCCAGGCTCCCGGCTCCTCCATCCTGAGTAGGGGAAACAGGCAGTGAAGCCGTAAGGCTTCACTGCCTGTTTCCTACTGCGCATGCGCCACTCGCACGGCACTTTGTGAATGGGCGGCTTGCCTCCTGGGATACACACAGTTCCTAGAAGGCAGCGCGGCCCATTCACAAGAAGAGGAAGTGGAAGGAGACCCACCGCGGATGGAGAAGAGGAACATTAGATTCAGATTAGGGGACTTCCGCATAGCAACAGGCATTTAGGGTGAGTATCATTTTTTTTTTTTTATATTCATTTTTTTTTTTTTTTTTTTAGGATTTTTAGTGTAAAGATTTTTTCAGGGTGGACCTCCACTTTAAATATTCTATGATATCCATTATTTATTTTTAAAAAACCTTTATGTAAACGTCATTATCTGTATCCTTACATAAATAACCAATGTATGTACTTATTATTGTGTAATCAATAAATATTTTTGACAAGGAAAAAAGATTCATCAACCTCTGGGAGTAAGATTCTGTCATTTCACTGGATCAGGGTTTATCAACAGGGGTTCCATGAAAGCCTAGGGTTCCTCCAGAGGTTGCCAGGGGTTCCTCCAGCAATGAGCAATCTCTGCCTCTCAGATAAGTTCCCACTAACACTATTGATTTTTTTAGCTATCTGTAAGGGGGAAATTCTTCCCAATGACCACCATTGTAAGGGGCATTCGTCCCACTGACCGTCACACTCATGTATCATGAGTTGTAGATATTGTAAATTATTAGCAGGGGTTCCCTGAGACCAGAAAGTTATTTAAAGGGTTCCTCTGTGTTAAAATGGTTGAGAAAGGCTGATCTAGATACACTATTTGGCCACTCTTCCCAATGACTGAATTCAGGTGTTTCTATTGAGGGTCGCTATTAAATCCACAGAATACAAAGACATTTTAGACAATTATGATTATCCTATCTAATGGAAACATTTTTGGTAAGGCCATTTTCTGTGCCCCTGTGCACAAAGCCAGCCCAGCACTATAAGGACATGGTCTGATGAGATTGGTGTGAAGAAACTTAGTCCTGACCTCAACCCTACTTTTTTTTTTTTTTGCCTGAATGGGCACAAAATTCAACAGATACTCCAAAATCTTGTGAAAAGCTTGCCCAGAAGAGTGGACACTGTTAATGCCACAAAGGTGGGTAGGCAGCAATGGATGTGAGAGGTGGCAACCCCATTTTATTGACCATGGTTTTGGAATGGGATGTCCTAAATGCTCATAAAGATGTGGGGTCAGGAATCCACAAATGTTTTGCCATAAAGTGTAGCATGAAGAGATCAAGGCAAATCACGAGAAGGGTATCTCTCCCAGTGATTATTAAAAGGGGTATGTACAGCTTCCTAGTGTAGGCCTTCAGCATGAGAGAAGAGTGCTCCTTTATTGGAGACCAGGCATTTTTTCAGCGTGAAATCAAGGGAACGCAGTTCCGGTACCTCCAGACCTGAATGCATGTAATTGCAAGGGGTGCTGGGGTATCCTGGAGGGTTCATTAATGTTGAGGAACATCTAGTATTGAGGGAAAGGCCTATTGTTGCTGGGAGTGTCTTATGTTTCAGGTGGGTCAATTGTTGCTGGGAGGGATCTACTGTTCTCCTAGTGTTGCTGGATGCTGGATGGTCTATTGGTGCTGGCTCCTGGGAGATCTATTAATGCTGGTGGGGGGCCTATTGTTCCTGGGGTGGATCTGTTTTTGCCAGGGGGTATGTTGTTGCAGGGGGTCTAATAGTGCTGGCGGTTGAGGTCTATTGCTGCTGGCTGCTGGAGGGTCTATTGATGCTAGCTCATGGGAGATGTATTGTTGCTAGTGGGGGGCCTATTGTTCCTGGGTTGGATTTGTTTTTGCTATGAGGTATTTTGTTGCAGGGGTTCTAATAGTGCTGGGGAGTGGGATCTTTTGTTGCTGGGGAATCTGTTGTTGCTATGAGGAGGGCTAGTATTACTGGCTGCAGGGGATCTATTTTACTGCTTTTCTTCTTATTATTAACACCTTCTATACAAATTACTTAGCACCACAAATTGATACTTGATTCTGTTTTCTCTAAAACGGATGGTAATGGGAGGTGGGTAGGGGGTGGAACCAAGAGACGGTGCTCAGAGGTGGGTAGGGGTGGTGACAAGGCGTGACTTGGAAGAGAAGAATTCCTGGACCTATTCTCTGAGAGAAAAAAAACCTAATGGGGACAATATTAAACAGAATGTTTTAATCAAAAACCTCTAACAATTTTTATTTTACTCATCTGAGTCTGCCATCAGTTGACCATCTATGGTATCTATTCCTAAAGCGGGGAATGGTGATCCACCACTGCAGTTCGAGCCTGCTGAAGGCTTTTTGCCATCCTTTCATTGTGACATGATCACACCGCTGCGGAAGTCTTCAGAACCCTGCAATGACTCCATCAATAGACAATAAGAAACATCAAAATCCCTAAGAAAGATTATGGCCCTTCAAAGAAGGATCTTCCTATTCTTCAGTGTAGAAGAGAAAGGTCTTGAGATGTGACTCACATGACAGGAGTACTAACCCTTCTCTCATCTTAAACAAAAATAATACATTTTGCCTATAGATATTAACATTTAAAAAAAAAAATATTTATATTTGTATTAAGTTTACATTTTTTATTTAAATGTACATTAAAATGTTTAAGTTATTTAATTAAATTATACATTTTTAAGTTATTTTTTTTTGTAGGTATTCATTTTAAATTTTGGATTAATATTATGTTTGTATGAATTGCTTGCCAACCGCCCAACTGGGAATATACGTCATTACTTTGACGTTAAATACCGGGGTTATGGCTGCAGCTAGATGCCATAACTCCCGGTATTTTCTTTTCCAACTACAACTAGACCCGTTTACGGCACTTCCTTAATCTAAAACCGGAATGCTTAACATTTTTTCAATTTTTTATTCCACTTCTAACTGCAGCAAAACAAACGATAGCCAAAGCATGGAAATCCCCAACTTTGGGGTTGGCAGAAACAATTCATAGAATGAACACCACAATGTCACACACCAAAATGATAGCCACTGACTGGGACCAAATCCCAAAATTCAAAAATCTTTGGCTCCCTTGGATAAAACACTATTTACCTCCGGATTTCAATGATGAGGTCCTTCTGCCATGGTAGCTGATTAATCGCTTCAATGCAAACCCCATATACGTAAGAAATGGTAATCATTACGCATTGTACTGGTTCTTGGATCGCCCTTGTGAACTTTCTCTCTCTCTCACTACTCTTTTCTTTTCTTTACTCTCCCTATTTATTATAGATATATTGTTCTTCACTACAATAAGTTTAAAGCGGAGGTCCACCCAGAAAAAAAAAATACGTTAAAAATCCTAAAAAAAAAAAAAAAGAAAAAAAATGAATAGAAAAAAAAAAAAAAATTATACTCACCCGAAATGCCTGTTGCTATGCAGAAGTCCCCTAATTTGCCTCTAATGTGCCTCTTCTCATCCGCAGTGGGTCTCCTTCCACTTCCTCTTCTTGTGAATGGGGTGCGCTGCCTTCTGGGAACTGTGTGTATCCCAGGAGGCAAGCCGCCCATTCACAAAGCGCCATGCGAGTGGCGCATGAGCAGTAGGAAACGGGCAGTGAAGCCGTAAGGCTTCACTGCCTGTTTCCCTTAGTCAGGATGGAGGAGCCGGGAGCCTGGCAGCAGCGATCGATCGCTGTGGCGGGACCGACATCACGAGCGAGTAGGACAGGTAAGTGTCCTTATTAAAAGTCAGCAGCTACACTGTTAGTAGCTGCTGACTTTAAAAAAAAAAAAACAAGCTGCACCTACGATTTAAGTTGTTAGGTCAAAACTCATGTAGTTAATATGATGCTAGTTTAATTATACTTTAACCACTTCCATACTGGGCACTTAAACACCTTCCTGCCCAGACCAATTTTCAGCTTTCTGCGCTGTTGCACTTTGAATGACAATTGCGCGGTCATGGTACACTGTACCCAAACTCAATTTTTATCATTTTGTTCCCACAAATAGAGCTTTCTTTTGGTGGTATTTGATCACCTCTGCGATTTTTATTTTCTGCTAAAAAATAAAAAAAAGACCGAAAATTTTGAAAAAAAAAAGGTTTTTTTTGGTTTCAGTTACAAAACTTTGTAAATAAGTTAGTTTTCTCCTTCACTGATGGGCACTGATGGGGCTGCACTGACGGGCATGGATAAGGCGGCACGGATGGGCACCGATGAGGTGGCACGGATGGGCAACGATCGGCGGCACGGATGGGCAACGATCGGCGGCACGGGTGGGCACAGATCGGCGGCACGGGTGGGCACAGATCGGCGGCACGGGTGGGCACGGGTGGGCACAGATAGGCGGCACGGGTGGGCACAGATAGGCACGGATAGGCGGCATGGATGGGCACTGATAGGTGGCACGGTTGGGCACTGATAGGTGGCATGGGTGGGCACTGATAGGTGGCACTGTACTGTACTAATGGATGCCAATCAGTGCCAAACAATAATGCCTGCCAATCAGTGGTGCCCATTGTGGGCACTGATTGGCATCTATTGTGGCACTGATTGGCATCCATTATCCCTGGTGGTCTAGGGTGGCATACCTTATTGTGGGCTTCCCTGGTGGTCTAGTGGCATCCCTGGTGGTCTAGTGGCATCCCTGGTGGTCCAGTGGGCATCCTCGGGGGGGCTGTGCTGATAATCGATCAGCACAAACCCCCCCCTGTCAGAGGAGCAGCCGATCGGCTCTCCTCTACTCGCGTCTGACAGACGCGAGTGAGGAAAAGCCGATGACCGGCTTTTCCTGTTTACACTGTGATCAGCCGTGATTGGACACGGCTGATCACGTGGTAAAGAGTCTCCGTCGGAGACTCTTTACCTAGATCGGTGTTGCGGGGTGTCAGACTGACACCCCACAGCAACGATCGCCGCGATGCGCGCCCCCGGGGGCGCGCAGCGGCTCAAAATCCTGAGGACGTCATATGACGTCCTGTCAGGATTCTGCAACCACTTTGCCGACGTCAATCCGCTATAGGGCGGGCGGCAAGTGGTTAAGGCACGGTAGTCATGTATACAATGCTACTCACCGGCTATCTAGTTAGTGAAGATCTAATTAATTCTCTTTAAAGCGGAGGTGCAGCCACACAAAAAAAAAAAAAAAAGTCAGCAGCTACTAACAGTGTAGCTGCTGACTTTTAATAAGGACACTTACCTGTCCTACTCGCCCGCGATGTCGGTCCTGCCACGGCGATCGATCGCTGCTGCCAGGCTCCCGGCTCCTCCATCCTGAGTAGGGGAAACAGGCAGTGAAGCCGTAAGGCTTCACTGCCTGTTTCCTACTGCGCATGCGCCACTCGCACGGCACTTTGTGAATGGGCGGCTTGCCTCCTGGGATACACACAGTTCCTAGAAGGCAGCGCGGCCCATTCACAAGAAGAGGAAGTGGAAGGAGACCCACCGCGGATGGAGAAGAGGAACATTAGATTCAGATTAGGGGACTTCCGCATAGCAACAGGCATTTAGGGTGAGTATCATTTTTTTTTTTTTATATTCATTTTTTTTTTTTTTTTTTTTAGGATTTTTAGTGTAAAGATTTTTTCAGGGTGGACCTCCACTTTAAATATTCTATGATATCCATTATTTATTTTTAAAAAACCTTTATGTAAACGTCATTATCTGTATCCTTACATAAATAACCAATGTATGTACTTATTATTGTGTAATCAATAAATATTTTTGACAAGGAAAAAAGATTCATCAACCTCTAGGAGTAAGATTCTGTCATTTCACTGGATCAGGGTTTATCAACAGGGGTTCCATGAAAGCCTAGGGTTCCTCCAGTGGTTGCTAGGGGTTCCTCCAGCAATGAGCAATCTCTGCCTCTCAGATAAGTTCCCACTAACACTATTGATTTTTTTAGCTATCTGTAAGGGGGAAATTCTTCCCAATGACCACCATTGTAAGGGGCATTCGTCCCACTGACCGTCACACTCATGTATCATGAGTTGTAGATATTGTAAATTATTAGCAGGGGTTCCCTGAGACCAGAAAGTTATTTAAAGGGTTCCTCTGTGTTAAAATGGTTGAGAAAGGCTGATCTAGATACACTATTTGGCCACTCTTCCCAATGACTGAATTCAGGTGTTTCTATTGAGGGTCGCTATTAAATCCACAGAATACAAAGACATTTTAGACAATTATGATTATCCTATCTAATGGAAACATTTTTGGTAAGGCCATTTTCTGTGCCCCTGTGCACAAAGCCAGCCCAGCACTATAAGGACATGGTCTGATGAGATTGGTGTGAAGAAACTTAGTCCTGACCTCAACCCTACTTTTTTTTTTTTTTGCCTGAATGGGCACAAAATTCAACAGATACTCCAAAATCTTGTGAAAAGCTTGCCCAGAAGAGTGGACACTGTTAATGCCACAAAGGTGGGTAGGCAGCAATGGATGTGAGAGGTGGCAACCCCATTTTATTGACCATGGTTTTGGAATGGGATGTCCTAAATGCTCATAAAGATGTGGGGTCAGGAATCCACAAATGTTTTGCCATAAAGTGTAGCATGAAGAGATCAAGGCAAATCACGAGAAGGGTATCTCTCCCAGTGATTATTAAAAGGGGTATTTACAGCTTCCTAGTGTAGGCCTTCAGCATGAGAGAAGAGTGCTCTTTTATTGGAGACCAGTCATTTTTTCAGCGTGAAATCAAGGGAACGCAGTTCCGGTACCTCCAGACCTGAATGCATGTAATTGCAAGGGGTGCTGGGGTATCCTGGAGGGTTCATTAATGTTGAGGAACATCTAGTATTGAGGGAAAGGCCTATTGTTGCTGGGAGTGTCTTATGTTTCAGGTGGGTCAATTGTTGCTGGGAGGGATCTACTGTTCTCCTAGTGTTGCTGGATGCTGGATGGTCTATTGGTGCTGGCTCCTGGGAGATCTATTAATGCTGGTGGGGGGCCTATTGTTCCTGGGGTGGATCTGTTTTTGCCAGGGGGTATGTTGTTGCAGGGGGTCTAATAGTGCTGGGGGTTGAGGTCTATTGCTGCTGGCTGCTGGAGGGTCTATTGATGCTGGCTCATGGGAGATGTATTGTTGCTAGTGGGGGGCCTATTGTTCCTGGGTTGGATTTGTTTTTGCTATGAGGTATTTTGTTGCAGGGGTTCTAATAGTGCTGGGGAGTGGGATCTTTTGTTGCTGGGGAATCTGTTGTTGCTATGAGGAGGGCTAGTATTACTGGCTGCAGGGGATCTATTTTACTGCTTTTCTTCTTATTATTAACACCTTCTATACAAATTACTTAGCACCACAAATTGATACTTGATTCTGTTTTCTCTAAAACGGATGGTAATGGGAGGTGGGTAGGGGGTGGAACCAAGAGACGGTGCTCAGAGGTGGGTAGGGGTGGTGACAAGGCGTGACTTGGAAGAGAAGAATTCCTGGACCTATTCTCTGAGAGAAAAAAAACCTAATGGGGACAATATTAAACAGAATGTTTTAATCAAAAACCTCTAACAATTTTTATTTTACTCATCTGAGTCTGCCATCAGTTGACCATCTATGGTATCTATTCCTAAAGCGGGGAATGGTGATCCACCACTGCAGTTCGAGCCTGCTGAAGGCTTTTTGCCATCCTTTCATTGTGACATGATCACACCGCTGCGGAAGTCTTCAGAACCCTGCAATGACTCCATCAATAGACAATAAGAAACATCAAAATCCCTAAGAAAGATTATGGCCCTTCAAAGAAGGATCTTCCTATTCTTCAGTGTAGAAGAGAAAGGTCTTGAGATGTGACTCACATGACAGGAGTACTAACCCTTCTCTCATCTTAAACAAAAATAATACATTTTGCCTATAGATATTAACATTTAAAAAAAAAATATTTATATTTGTATTAAGTTTACATTTTTTATTTAAATGTACATTAAAATGTTTAAGTTATTTAATTAAATTATACATTTTTAAGTTATTTTTTTATGTAGGTATTCATTTTAAATTTTGGATTAATATTATGTTTGTATGAATTGCTTGCCAACCGCCCAACTGGGAATATACGTCATTACTTTGACGTTAAATACCGGGGTTATGGCTGCAGCTAGATGCCATAACTCCCGGTATTTTCTTTTCCCTCAGGCAGCCGGCTTTCAGATAAAAGTGATCCCAGTGGCCGATTTGCCGCGGGATCACTTTTAAAAGCATCGAGAGAGGTGCCCCTACTCCGGCCGCTTCCCGGTGTTACGTTACCGATCGTTGAGCCTGGGCATCAGCAGTGTTTTCTTTTAGAGATGAGCTATGACACAGCTTATCTCTATGCCCTTGGAGGATCAGAGCCTTTTAGACCCCAGATCTCTCCTTAAGGAGGACCTGTCATGCTGTACATCCCTTGCGACAGCAATAAAAGTAATCAAACATTTTTGTAGCACCCTCTAGTGTGCTAGGAGAGTAAAGTTTTTTTTTTGGAGGACAGGTAAATATCCAGGCTTGGCTGGCAGCCACGCCTGGGTGTGTTCTGGTGATCTGGGTTGGGAGTGGCTCAGAGTAGTGTTTAGTGACTCACAGGTGGTGTCACTAGAACCTCCCACTTCTTTCCAGATTGTTCTGCCACTTTCTGGAAAGAGAGGTGGAGAGGGGAGGTGGAGCCACCTGTGGTGTTCTAAGGAGCCCTGTCCAATCCCCAATTTGGATTGGCAGGGGGCAGGCCTCCTTAAATACCCAAGGGCAGCCCAGATGGGAAGGATTTGATTGGGTTTATTGATTGGTTTACGCAAAGGTTATAGCGTCTACAAAATAGGGGGTAGTTTTATGGCATTTTTATTAATATTTTTTTTTTACTAGTAATGGCAGCGATCAGCGATTTTTATCGTGACTGTGACATTATGGCGGACACATCGGACACTTTTGACGCCATTTTGGGACCATTGTCATTGATACAGCGATCAGTGCTATAACAATGCACTGATTACTGTAAAAATGACACTGGCAGTGAAGGGGTTAACCAGTAGTGGGCGCTGAAGGGGTTAAGTGTGTCCTAGGGAGTGATTCTAACTGTAGGGGGGATGGGCTGTGTGTGACACTACACTGATCACCGCTCCCGATTACAGGGAGCCATGATCAGTGTCCTGTCACTAGGAAGAATGGGGAAATGCTTGTTTACATTAGCATTTTCCCGTTCTTCCTCTCCGTGAGACGATCGCCGGTATCCCCGCGGACATCGAGCCCGCAGGACCCGTGGTCTAACTCATGGAGCTTGCGGAAGGGCGTGCGCGCCCACAATGCTGCACCTTAAAGGGGACGTATATATACGTCCATCTGTCCAGTCGTGCCATTGTGCCGACGTATATCGTCGTGCGCCGGTCGGCAAGTGGTTAATATATGGACATTTACCTGTCCAGGGCGCCCACGATGTCAGCAGTCGAAGCCAATCAGTCGCTCGGCTCTCGGGTTCTGCCGCCGCCATCCTCGGTGAGGGAATCAGGAAGTGAAGCCTTGCGGCTTCACTTCCTGGTTCCCTACTGCGCATGTGCGAGTCGCGCTGCGCGTCCTCACTGGTCCCTGCTGAATTCTGGGACCTGTGTGTCTCCCCGAAGACAGCGGGGTAGGACAGTGTAGGCGCAGGAAGTGGCATAGGTCACCATGGTGATCTATGCCAGGAAGTGGGAGCAAATACCTCTATTACACAGGTACCTGTTCCCTCCTCCCCCCTGAAAGGTGCCAATTGTGACACCGGGGGCGGGAGGATTCCAAAAAGTTGAAGTTCCATTTTTGGGTGGAACTCCACTTTAAATATTTCCCCCCCAGTCATTGGGAGAGCCGTTAGTCATACTTAGCCTGGGTGAAAAGTCATCGATGTACCCAGACCCCTTGAAAGCGTCATCGATCGAGAAGATGAGTCTGTTTCTAAGTGCATGCCATTGATACATTTTTTTTTATCTTATTCATTGTTTCATTGCAGTTAGAAGAGTCATATAAGTGGAACAAAACATTCGAAAGATTCAATAAATTCCTCCTTAATTATTGGGCAGAGATAAATAAGAACAAATCAATTTTGTATTGAGCAAGCTGGACTCTGCCTATACAAAGAACATAAAAAAAGACCTCGGATCCTTGACAATTTTTGTGGCAAATAATAGATGGCGGAAAACAACAATTGTGAAGGAGATGTGTGATGTGATTCAACAGAGGGCCAAATCAATACACGTGTTTGTTAAAGGTATACTGAAATACTGTACAGAACTGTAACCTTCAGGATTCAAGGATGTACTGTATGTTCCCAGTGTGAATAAATATTAACATCTTTAGACACAAGATAAATAAGATGGATTGCTGAAGATTTCTAGAAAAATCTGTTTCTGAAGATTTTTGACATGTTGAAGTTACTTAATGTAACTATAGGCAAAACTTTTATTTATTTTTTCATTTTGAATAGAGTAACAGAGGGTTATAACCTCTGTCAGATTTTCTTTTACCATTTGTGTTCCATTTTGGAGATTTCCCTTCATTTCCTGTCCCATAGCCCAACAGGAAGTGAGAGGAAATCCCCGAAGATTAGGGGAATCCCCTGGGGACCCCCCAGGTCACCAGAACTAGGGTGCTCATTGGAAGACTTCCTCTATTACTTTTCTGGGGACAACCCCAAAATTTGGGATTTTCTTTTACAATCACTTTCAATGATAAATAGTAAACAGGACCAATAGAGAGGGCGAATCTCCCTAACCGGGGTGCAGACTGCAATAAAAACTGACAGGGGTTATAATCCCTCTCCACTCTATCCACAAAAAATAAATAAATATGCCTTTATGCCTTTAGTTATAATTTACTACCTTCCCGGCCGGCCTATATCGGATTGACCGCCCGGGCGGTAGCGTTACCGATCTGACTGGACATCCTTCAGAACGGGCTGCTCGTGCACGCCCAAAGGCGCGTAGCGTGGTGATCGTTGGTGCGGTAAGTCCCTCAGACACACCGCATCACCAATCACGGTAAATAGCCTATGATGTAGGCTCTTTACCATGTGATCAGCTATGTCCAATCACAGCTGATCACAGTGTAAATAGGAAATGCAGGTTATCTGCGCTGTCAACGAGAGGAGAGGAAAGCCGTTAAGCGTCTTTCTTCAGTGGGGACACCTGCACTGATAACCAGTGCCCTGATTATCAGTGCAGCCCCATCAGTGATGCCTGTCAGTGTCCACCACTAATACCCACCAGTGCCTACCAGTGCTACCAATCAGTGCCCATCAATGATGCCAATCAGTGCCTATCAATGATGCCTGTTAGTGTCCATCAGTGCCGCCTATCAGTGCACATCAGTGCCTCCTATCGGTGCCTATCATTTCTGCCTATCAGTGCTCATCAGTGCCAGCTATCCGTGCCCATCAATGCTGCCCATCAGTGCCACCTATCAGTGCCACATATCGGACTTGCCGGAATTACAGGGCCCAGTAACTGTTGTGACCCTGAAAATTCCGCCACTGCATGTCACAAAGCTCCAATCATCTCACCACTGGACAATGAGGTCACTGTCCTCCAATGGCCTCCACACTCACCACATCTCATCCAATAGAGCCCCTTTGGGATGTGGTGCAAATATGCGGCCGTTCGACAGCAAGGCCCACCCGCCGAGAGGTGACATATCTGTGTGCAGCCGCCGCCAGGGGGTTAAAGCATTAGTAAGCTCTCCTTTTTTTTTATTTGGCCCCTGCAGGTTTATGCCATAATGTGCTAGACCACATGCTAGCACATCATGGCAGACTTACAGTATCTGTCAAACGCAGACCTACAGCTCATGGCTGGTGCTTCCAGTTAACTGATTGGTTGCTAGGATGCAGGGTGGTCTTAGCAACCAATCAGAAGCTGGTTAACAGGAAAAGCTGTGCAATTTCAGACCTCAATGCAGAACTGTCCTGCCTCCTGATGTCAGCTCCAGACCTGCTGTGCCTCCCACCCTCTGCCCTGTGTAGAGAAGGACATGAAGAGGGTTATGTCACTGCTATGAACAGTGGGGGGGGAGCCAGGGGTGATGTGAAACGGGGCTGGAGATAGCAATGTGAAAGAGGATGGGGGTGATATAAAAGGGGGGCGAGGACAGGAAAGTGAAGTGGGTGATATGGGGGGGGGGCTGAGAACTGCAATGTAAAGGAATGAGGGAACAGGAATGTGAAGGGGGTGATATAAAAAGGGGCTGGGGACAAGCATGTGAGGGGGGTGATATAAAGGGGGGCTGGGGACAAGAATGTGAAGGGGGTGATATAAAGGGGGGCTGGGGACAAGAATGTGAAAGGGGTGACATAAAGGGGGGCTGGGGACAAGAATGTGAAGGGGGTGATATAAAGGGGGGCTGGGGACAAGAATGTGAAGGGGGTGATATAAAGGGGGGCTGGGGACAAGAATGTGAAGGGGGTGATATAAAGGGGGTCTGGGGACAAGAATGTGAAGTGGTGATATAAAGGGGGGCTGGGGACAAGAATGTGAAGGGGGTGATATAAAGGGGGCTGGGGACAAGAATGTGAAAGGGGGGGTGATGTGAAGAGGGACACTGCTGTGAATGGGGTTAGGTTCACATCAGTGCATCCTGCATGTAGGCGGCCCATTATTTTCAATGTGCTGCCTTATATGCAGAAATGCAGAGAAAGAAGTCCCTGACCCTGTTTTAAATTAACCGCACCAAGCCACATTGTGCTGTGGCATCATGTGGTTTGGTGTTCACCAAAACACTCCATGTTTGCAATGCACAGAGGTGCCATTAGGAATCAAATATGTGATTCAGACCTGTGCTGGTAGAAACTTTTACTGACTGGACGCTGTGAACTCTAATTCAATATCCCTGATTTAGGATATTCACAGTACCTACAGGAAAGCTCTATTATAGTCTTGCTTTGTGCACTGGTGGGCAGTCATGTTGGAACAGGAAGGGGCCGTCCCCAAACTGTTCCCACAAAATTGGGATCATGAAATTGTCCAAAATGTCTTGGTATGCTGACGCCTTAAGAGTTCCCTTCACTGGAACTAAGGGGCCAAGCCCAACCCCTGAAAAACATCCCCACACCATAATCCCCCCTCCACCAAATGATTTGAACCAGTGCACAAAGCAAGGTCCATAAAGACATGGATGAGCGAGTTTGGGGTGGAGGAACATGACTGGCCTGCACAGAATCCTGACCTCAATGGAACACCTTTGGGATGAATTAGAGCGTAGACTGCGAGCCAGGTCTTCTCGTCCAACATCAGTGCCTGACCTCACAAATGTGCTTCATGAATGGTCAGACATTCCCATAGACACCCTCCTAAACCTTGTGGACAGCCTTCCCAGAAGAGTTGAAGCTGTTATAGCTGCAAAGGATGGGGCCAACTCAATATTGAACCCTACAGACTGCGTATGTAGGCAGGCGTCCCAATACTGTTGGCAACATAGTGTATATATAATAAGCGTTTATTGCCTCTTTAGTAATAAATATTATTTATATACTGTTTAAATGGCATTTTTCTATCTGCTTACAGTTAATCTTTAATGTGAAGCATTTTCTCTAGTTCTTTTTTAAAGAAGATCTTCTGTCTAAATAAATTCTCTTCTATAGTTCCTAAAGGCAAAATGTTTAGATCTGTAAATAGAACCTGTTAACGATTTTCCCTCAGTTTGTGAAGCTGGTAGGGAGGCTGATATGCAAATCATCTGATCTCAAGGCAGAGACCCAGAATACTTATCTCTCGCTACGCCGTACAGGAAACCTGTGCGCACAAAAAGCATGGAGGATGCCATTGCTGATCTCTGACTTCATCAATAAGAAGTTCTGACTTCATTAGCTTCACATTTCAGTTCTGTACTGAAGTAAGAGGACCAGGTTGCCTAAAGCCGCGTACACACGATCGGTTTTACCGATAAAAACAGTTCAATGGATTTTTTTCATCGGACAAACTGATAACTAAGGGGTGGGACTTTAAATGAAGCATACTGTTAACTTGAAGGAACCAATCAATGGAGACATAGTTTATTGATGCAAAAGGGGTATACATACACATGTAAAATAGTAACATTTTATAATAGTAGGTCATAGTATGAGAGGCTAGACAGTGCAATGGTAATACACAATTGTCTCCACATATACACATAATAACAGACCTTAGGCATGTAGACCAAAATTGCAGTGGTAACATATACACAAAGTAACAGTGTTGGATTGGTTCATTATACTAGTAAAATACAGATATTGAAATAAAAACTGTGACGTAGCATCATCATATCGAAGCTCTACGCGTTTCGTGGTTTAAACCACTCGTCAGGAGCAGATGCACAGTATAGGGGTATCTATAATGAGATAGAAATGCCACAATGATATAATAGTATAAAAAAAGAATATGATATTCCATCGGTGTCAAAAAATAGAACATGTTTTAAATGTTTCCGATGGATAAAAAAACGATAGCAAATGACTATCGTCTATGGGCAAGTCCATCGGATAAAAAACCCACGCATGCTCAGAATCAAGTCGAAGCATATTCAGAAGCATTGAACTTCATTTTTCTCGGCTCATCGGAGTGTTTTACGTCACCGCATTTGGAACGGTCGGGTTTTTGACTGATGGTGTGTAGGCAAGACTGATGGAAGTCAGCTTCATCGGTTTTCCGATGGAAAAATCCATCGGTTTAAAAACCATAGGAAATCCGACCGTGTGTACAGGGTTTGACAGTCAGCAACAACAGTTTCCATATTCCAATAGAGGGATGAGCCGAACACCCCCCCCCCCCCGGTTCGGTTCACGGCAGAACATGCGAACGGACCGAAAGTTTGCGCAAACTTTCGAACACCGTTAAATTCTATGGGACTCGAACTTCAAAAATCAAAAGTGCGAATTTTAAAGGCTAATATGCAAGTTATTGTCATAAAAAGTGTTTGGGGACCTGGGTTCTGCACCAGGGGACATGTATCAATGCAAAAAAAAAGTTTTAAAAACGCCAGTTTTTTCGGGAGCAGTGATTTTAATAATGCTTAAAGTGAAAAAAAAACAAAAGTGAAATATTCCTTTAAATATCGTACCTGGGGGGGTGTCTATAGTATGCCTGTGAAGTGGCGCATGTTTCCCGTGCTTAGAACTGTCCCTGAGCAAAATGAAATTTCTAAAGAAATAAAAGTAATTTAAAACTGCTTATAATAAATGGAAAAAATCCAGCACTGCCTTAAAGTGGTTGTAAACCCATGTGAATTTTTTTTTTTTTTTAAATCACTTGTAAGAGAAAGCCATAATGAGCTAATATGACTAGCATAATAGCTCATTATGCATCACTTACCTTAGATCGGGGCCCCCGAAGCCGTCCTGGTCTCCCTCTCCAGCTGCAGCCATCGCTGCGGCGATAGCCGGAAGGTTACTTCCGGGTATCACCGCTCCAGCCAATCACAGCGCCGCTCCGGCGCTGTGATTGGTCGGAGCGGCGAAGACGTGACTCCGCGCATGCGCGCGTGAGCCGTCGAATCCGGCTAAGTCGTCGAATGATGGGACTTAGCCGGATTTGTGAATGGGATTAACCCCATGAATACTCCCATGTTAAACGTCAGTCATGGGCACAGAGAGGCATGGGCACAGTGAGGCATGGGCACAGTGAGGCATGGGCACAGTGAGGCATGGACACAGTGAGGCATGGACACAGTGAGGCATGGGCACAGTGAGGCATGGGCACAGTGAGGCATGGACACAGTGAGGCATGGACACAGTGAGGCATGGGCACAGTGAGGCATGGGCACAGTGAGGCATGGACACAGTGAGGCATGGGCACAGTGAGGCATGGACACAGTGAGGCAAAGTGAGGCACAGAGAGGCATGCAGATGGACATCCTAGGCTTATACTCGAGTTGATAAGTTTTCCCATTTTTTTGTGGTAAAATTAGGCGCTTTGGCTTATATTCGGGTCGGCTTACACTCGAGTATATACGGTAAGTGAAACGGATAAATATAAATGGAAAAATATGAAATAAAATGATGAAAATAAAACTTATGGCATAGAAACTCTATCAATTGATAAAAGTCCATATGATGTATTATTTATAGGGGACTAGTCCAAAAATGACATATGTAGGATTGTTGCCGTGAAGGTATTCCTATGCGGCGGAAGGCATAATACTCAGACAGGTTGATAGTATAAACTTCACATCCAATAGATAACTGATAAGTGAATGGCTTGCTTACCAGATATACAATGATATTGGGCTCAGGACTAGGCCGACCTGCCTTCACTCGATGTGTTCTCGGTGTTCACCACACATGGATCGATTGAGAAATCCGGAGGCGGTCACTTTAGCGCTGAATCCCACAGACTGTGAGCACTTCAAAAATCTTTCACTTGCCGTAAAGGTGAGTGTTGTATTTTATATAACTCACGTTTTCCACATACAGCAAGTAGAGATCAGCACCCAGAAGTCAGCAGTCAATTACCAAAGAGAAGGAAGAAGAAAAGATCCTCATGGTGCAGTATGGGACGCGGGGGTGAAGGTGCCCTGTCCACGGACTCAGTTTTTCGGCTCACCTTCATAAAAATGAGTTTTTCGGCTCACCTGATGCTGATGTAATCGATAAATTTTACTATGAATGTGAGATCCCTTGAAGACTGCCTATGCTGATGCTGAGAGACTATCCTGTTATGCTGAGTGACTAGCCTATTCCTCCTCAATGTTCATGTTGATAGTTTCGAAGAACATTTTCGTTTCTGGGCACCACCACCACCAGTGGCTAAGGCCCAATTTTTATGCCTCCATTTAACAGGGGCGTGTAATTACAATTTTTGCTGTAATATTTCACCCACGCGCGCCCCCTAGTGGTTTTTAAGGGCGTGACGTCATATGACGTCCAGTCAGAACAATAGAGTCTTCCGCCCGCTGTCATTTGACGGTGGGCGGTGGACAAGTGGTTAATTTTGCTTTTGAGATGTTCTTGGAAACCAACTGATTTGAGTCCCCTTTAAATACATGGCTTAAAGCATCGCTGCTTTTCTAGTTCAAGCAGATGCAACATGCGGACTAGAAAACAGAAACATTTACGTGGGTGCTTGGAGAAACCGACAGCTTGTGCTCAAAGTGACCTCCCAGCTCCGTCTAGTCCAAAAAAGAAATTCACAGTATGTTGTGTCTCCTCTAAGAAGAACATATGTTTGTCCTACTGGTGATTATCCAATTAAGCCTTTGAGTTGCTTGCCTTGCGTTACGTTTTTTTTTTTTTTCTTCCGTAGACTTAATGGATTATTTAATGATTGAAGCTGGAAACACAATCCAAGTTTTTGTTTGTTTTTTTGAACATGGGAAGCGCTTATTGCTAACAAAATTGAAAACAAATGGAAAATGAATACGCCAAAAGATGATTTCTACTTTTTTTAATTTGCACCCCGCCTGAGTGCGGCTATACATCACCTCAGCTCCCATGACGGACCTATCTTTGGTCAGGGCTCCATATGCACCATACCCATTGTACCAGACTCCATGTAAGTACTCTAGATGGGCTCTTGTGTTCCATCATTTATTTCCTTTAATCAGCAACCAGATTTAGTCATTTACACTTCCCATATATCTTTTAGCTGTCCTGAGCACTAGCCTCTGAAGAGTGTAACTTATACACGAAACGCGTCGGGCATCAGAAAACGCATCTACTCAGTTGACAACACAATCATTTACTTATGCTTTTACTGGTTTTATATGCTATTTTTTTTATGTTTTTAGTGCTTGTTGCCATGTGATATCTGTACATACCGTATATACTCGAGTATAAGCCGACCCGAGTATAAGCCGAGGTACCTAATGTTGCCACAAAAAACTGGGAAAACTTACTGACTCGAGTATAAGCCGAGGGTCAACAATGTCTCACTGTTCCCATCCTTACTGTTCCCATCCTTACTGTTCCTATCCTCACTGTTCCTATCCTCACTGTTCCTATCCTCACTGTTTCCTATCCTCACTGTTCCCATCCTTACTGTTCTCCTATCCTCACTGTTCTCCTATCCTCACTGTTCCTATCCTCACTGTTCCTATCCTCACTGTTCTCCTATCCTCACTGTTCTCCTATCCTCACTGTTCCCTAGCTCACTGTTTCCTATCCTCACTGTTCCCTAGCTCACTGTTTCCTATCCTCACTGTTCTCCTATCCTCACTGTTCTCCTATCCTCACTGTTCTCCTATCCTCACTGTTCTCCTATCCTCACTGTTCCTATCCTCACTGTTCCCCTATCCTCACTGTTCTCCTATCCTCACTGTTCCCATCCTTACTGTTCCTATCCTCACTGTTCCCATCCTTACTGTTCCCATCCTTACTGTTCCCATCCTTACTGTTCCCATCCTTACTGTTCCTATCCTTACTGTTCCCATCCTTACTGTTCCTATCCTCACTGTTCTCCTATCCTTACTGTTCCCATCCTTACTGTTCCCATCCTTACTGTTCCCATCCTTACTGTTCCCATCCTTACTGTTCCTATCCTCACTGCTCCTATCCTTACTGTTCCTATCCTCACTGTTCTCCTATCCTCACTGTTTCCCATCCTCACTGTTCCTATCCTCACTGCTCCTATCCTCACTGTTCCTATCCTCACTGTTCCTATCCTCACTGTTCCTATCCTCACTGTTCCCTATCCTCACTGTTCCTATCCTCACTGTTCCCTAGCTCACTGTTTCCTATCCTCACTGTTCCCATCCTTACTGTTCCTATCCTCACTGTTCCTATCCTCACTGTTCCCATCCTCACTGTTCCCATCCTCACTGTTCCCATCCTCACTGTTCCCATCCTCACTGTTCCCTAGCTCACTGTTTCCTATCCTCACTGTTCCCATCCTTACTGTTCCTATCCTCACTGTTCCTATCCTCACTGTTCCCATCCTCACTGTTCCCATCCTCACTGTTCCCATCCTCACTGTTCCTATCCTCACTGTTCCCTAGCTCACTGTTTCCTATCCTCACTGTTCCCATCCTCACTGTTCCTATCCTCACTGTTCCTATCCTCACTTTTCCTATCCTCACTGTTCCCTATCCTCACTGTTCCTATCCTCACTGTTCCCTAGCTCACTGTTCCTATCCTCACTGTTCCCTAGCTCACTGTTTCCTATCCTCACTGTTCCCATCCTTACTGTTCCTATCCTCACTGTTCTCTAGCTCACTGTTTCCTATTCTCACTGTTCCCATCCTCACTGTTCCTATCCTCACTGTTCCTATCCTCACTTTTCCCTAGCTCACTGTTTCCTATCCTCACTGTTTCCTATCCTCACTGTTTAAATTTTACATTGTAAATAGTACCTGAAAAAAAGTTGAGGCTGCGGCGTCCATCGTTCAAATCCCGCGGTCTCTTCCTGGTCCCTTCTGTGATAGGCGATTCTCATCAGACACTCTCCGCCTATCACAAACGTTCTCTCATCCTCAGTTTCCCAGCAGACACTGTGTTCGGTGTTCCGCCAATCACAGACGTCTGCTGGGAAACTGAGGATGAGAGAACGTTCGTGATAGGCGGAGAGTGTCTGCTGAGAATCGCCTATCACGGAAGGGACCAGGAAGAGACCGCGGGATTTGAACGATGAACGCCGCAGCCTCAACTTTTTTTCAGGTACTATTTACAATGTAAAATTTCGCTGACTCGAGTATAAGCTGAGGGGGGGGGGACTTTCAGCCCAAAAAAAAAGGGCTGAAAATCTCGGCTTATACTCGAGTATATACGGTATGTAATTCACTGAATGTATTCCATTATCCATACGGATCACTATGTGGCACCTGGTCACACACTGATGTACCTTGTTGCTTATATTGTGCATACCCCATACTTCTGTGTGTGTAGCTCTAGGGAATCGCATCAGCCAGAATGTTTTTCCTCCCATGTGATTTCTGTTTGGAGATGTGTCATGCGTTTATTTTGAATAAACATGTATCTTTTTTACCTACACCATGTCTACAGTCTCACTCAAAGTCCCAAACCTCCTTTATACTTTTTTTTACTTTTTTTAATTTGTCGACAGACAACTTGCAAATTTCAGCCCGAGTCCTGAGAAGGTTGAAATACGCTAACAACCTTTAAAAATGTCTTTGGTTCCAGTCTTTTTTCCTGCCTACTCTTTGTAGTTCTATACTTCCTGTTTTGGTGGTCCTCCCACGGGCCGGTGGGACTTCATTTACACTCGTCTCTACTACCTATCTACCACGAGTCGTATCGGATGACATATAGATTTTTTGAACAGGTACACATTTTATGACATATACATACAAGTTTAAACTAATGCTACCACTTGTCTTCCATTTAAAGAAGTAAAGGATGTTTTATTCTATTATAGGTCGACACGTTTCACTGATAAATCCTATTCCTCAGGACCTTAAATCTCAAACTGGACATTAAAGTGATTCTAAAAACAAAAGATACATATAAATCACATGTATTATAGTATATTATGTAACAACAATCATTTACATATGAAGAGTAGAGAACTATCCCCTGAAAAGGGGAAACGAGAGAGAAAAAAAAAATATATATATACCATTACCCATATATACATAATATTACCAAAAGTATTGGGACACCTGCCTTTACACGCACATGAACTTTAATGGCAGTCTTAGTCCGTAGGGTTCAATATTGAGTTGGCCCACCCTTTGCAGCTATAACAGCCTCAACTTTTCTGGGAAGGCTGTCCACAAGGTTTAGGAGTGTGTCTATGGGAATGTTTGACCATTCTTACAGAAGTGCATTTATGAGGTCAGGCACTGATGTGGACGAGAAGGTCTGGCTGGCAGTCTCCGCTCTCATTCATCCCAAAGGTTTTCTATCGGGTTGAGATCAGGACCCTGTGCAGGCCAGTCAAGTTCCTTCACCCCAAACTCACTCATCCATGTCTTTATGGACCTTGCTTTGTGCACTGGTCCAAATCATTTGGTGGAGGGGGGGTTATGGTGTGGGGTTGTTTTTCAGGGGTTGGGTTCCAGTGAACTGAATTTTTAAGACATTAGCAAACCAAGACATTTTGGACAATTTCAGGCTCCCAACTTTGTGGGAACAGTTTGGGGATGACCTCTTTCTGTTCTAACATGACTGCGTACCAGTGCACAAAGCAAGGTCCATAAAGACATGAATGAGCGAGTTTGGGATGGAGGAACTTGACTGGCCTGCACAGAGTCCTGACCTCAACCCGATAGAACACCTTTAGGAATTAGAGCAGAGACTGCGAGCCAGGCCTTCTCGTCCAACATCAGTGCCTGACCTCACAAATGCGCTTCTGGAAGAATGGTCAAGCATTCACATAGACACACTCCTTAACCTTGTGGACAGCCTTCCCAGAAGAGTTGAAGCTGTTATAGCTTCAAAGGGCGGGCCAACTCAATATTGAACCCTATGGACTAAGACTGGGATGCCAATAAAGTTCATATGCGTGTAAAGGCAGGTGTCCAAATACTTTTGGTAATATCGTGTATATATATTTTTTTCTCTCTCGTTTCCCCTTTTCAGGGGATAGTTCTCTACTCTTCTAATGTAAATTATTGTTGTTACATAATATACTATATTACATGTGATTTATATGTATCTTTGTTTTTAGGATCACTTCAATGTCCAGTTTGAGATTTGAGGTCCTGAAGAATAGGAAATTATCAGTGAAACGTGTCGACCTATAATAGAATAAAACATCCTTTACTTCTTTAAATGGAAGACAAGTGGTAGCATTGATGTCCATGTACATGTACATGTTTTTAACTAGGTCTTAATCGGATGTAATAAAAATTTGTATATTTTTAATATATCTTGTCGTATGTATTTGTCCATTGGAGGAGTATTTAAAGTCCCATTATTATTGATGATGATCTATGATTTGATTCAGGAATGAAACCCTCCAATAGTACTATTATTGACACAGCAAATATCCAAACATTTGACACACATTTAATTTAAAAAAAAAAAATTCCTCCAAAAATTTATCATTGTATATTAGGATGCCTACCGACTTGCCAAAAAAAAAAAATGATGATCCGATGCACACGATAGATTCCAGCATTACCCATAGCTGAATGACAGCTTCCCGAGCTGTCATCAGCATTATAAGGGAAGGAGCAGGGACAGTGGTGACATAATTGGCCAGATATGGTCAAGTGACCATATTTAGGCAATGGTGTAAACCCTTTAGATCTCTGCCCATTGGCTTACGTGGATTCCTGGCCATGTATGTGGGCCAGGTGACGTCAATGGTTGGTCAATGGTTGGTAAGAACATGGCGGGTGCAAGCACCTGCTGCTTCCTTAGCAACCATTGACACCCAGACACTGTTATGTTCCTCCACACTGAACCCCCTAAACATTTGGCATTTGGACGAACAGCAAGTGTTCAGTGTAGACTTATCTTTGGACCCAACACTGAGCTCATTCCTAATGGTATATATGGTACGTAGTAGGAACACATATAGAAGAATAACATCCTGAAATTCTAAAAGCAAACCTTGAAATTTGAAACATTGGCAATTTTCTTTGTAGCGGCCTCACCCCGTCCTCTTTAGCTAGGGGTATGTCACGCGACAGAGTGAGGTGCGCTACGGCCCATGTCCTCCCCATAACTGTGGGTGAGGTGAAGGCCAATACTTGATGTTTCCTCGGGCCGGTGTGTCTTGGGCATGTACCGAGTCTGTTGTGCAGAAACCACCAAACCACCCTTTGCTCCCATTAACAGAGTCCATACACCGATCACAGTCCAACTGTTGGTTTATTTCGTATCTCCACATACAGGCAATGCGATGGCATGATACGGTGGGATGAGCAGGTCGAGGCACTATACTGATCTGGGTCCCTACACCCCCTGTGCTATGACCAAGGGTTGTAGGAGTCTTGACATGAATACCTCCGTTGCGTTGCAGCCCCTATCAGGGGAAGATGTCCTCCAAGGGAGTTACCAAAGGCCCATCCGTCACTGGGTTGACACTACACCGGGTCTTCGAACGGGTGACCTCCCCAGCCTCCTCACCTCAGATGTGGGTCCCCTCGCAAGGGGCGCCCTGGAACCACTTCACCCTTGCGGGACCCGGTCGAAGTCACCGGGCCCCAGGCCTCCTTAATAGTACCTCACCCCAGGCTGAAGGTGCCTGGGATGGAACCCCAACTTCATTCCGGCCAGGCCTAGGGCGCCTAGGCCGGAAACCTTGAATCGCCCGCACCCAGGCTGAAGGTACCTGGGTGCGTGAAGAGATGATCCCCGAAGACCTCGTGGTGAGGGCGTCTCCCCCTTTTATCTCCTCCCGTCGATACCACGGCGGGTTCCCCGCCCCAGCCGTACCATCTCCAGGAAGGGACAAAAAGGGTAGCACTGTGGTAGTGATTCTACCTCGAGCCTGTAGGTACCCCGCCACCCACAGGCCAAGGAGAATATTGCACCACCCAATCCTCCACGATTAACAAAAAGGGGTCTAAACCCTGTCATAATTACACACCTGGGTCACTCTACCCCCAGGTGTGTCCCACTAACTTTGAAGACCCCGCTACACACTCCCCCTGGTGATTTTACGCTGGTCCCCAGCGTCAGGTGCACACCCATGTCTCCCAAGGAGTGGTGACATGAAGTGGGCCCCAGAGGCTATCCCTCAAATTTTTGGATACTGTGTGTGCCAAGACCTGCTCCAGGGAAAGGGAACTGTAAAAAAATAAAACCTTTGTATAAAACATCTGTCATGTACACATATACAATCCCTCCCGTCACTGTCTAAGAACCACCCCATACTCAGTAGTCTTGACCGACGAATCTCCTGCAGAAGGGAAACAACAAAAAGAAAACACATCCTAACACTCTGTGTTAACTTGGCATGAGTGGGTCCGTCAGCCGAGAGACCCGCTCACTCCAATAAGTAAGTAATGCATGTGTAGCATTTCGAACAACCGTTGCACAACACTGCCACCTGGTGACAGAGCTGCGGTAATGACACTTGGTGAGATCTTCATTCTTCCTGCTTTCCTACTCTGACTCTACCCCAAAAGTCTCTGCCTTTGGCACATGAAGAAAAGGGAGAAAAAAAAAACAACAGCTCCCAAGTCTCCAGTGAGTGAAAGAAAAGCCCAAATCAAAACAAAAGTAGGGCACAGTTCTAGGCGTCTGGGAATGTCTCTTCCAGAAAGTTTCAACAGCAACAAGACAGGAGCTCACTTCTCCTATAAGTAGAACCTTGGATCCGGCAGAAACAGAGGCTTCAGGTGCCCGTCAAACACTTCCACCGAATACTCGACATCCTCTCCTTCTTTCCTGCAGATGAGCACCTTATCGGCATGAATATGGCGCCCAAGTCTCCAATCAGCTCTGCAGTCCTTGAACTTTTTAGACACAGGCGGCGAACATGACAGGTATCGCCTGGCATGGGGTACTTTAAGCTTTTCCCATACAAACTCGTCATACCACCTTGGTCGCAGGACCTCGACTTCATACAATAAGTCCCGAGGCAAGTAGGGGTACTCCCACCCATATTCACGGGCGACTCTCTGGGAGAAAAGTCTCTGCAATCTGGCTAGAGGCGGCATCACATCTCGCTCACCTTCTCCTGGCTGTACGATGGCTTCCGGGTGCCGAGGTACCTTCACCATCTCGGGTTGCTTTGTCTTTGGTGCCCACAACGAAGCACGCTGCGTCCCCTCCATCAGAGCGGGTGATGTAGTTGAATGAGGAAAGTTGGTCGGAGGATTAGATTTCCTCGGGAACTCTGGGGCCTGCGCCCGGAGCGTACTGTCTTCTATGGACATGGGGGAATCCTGTGGTTTACTCAGCACAGGTAGCGGGCGTCTGTCCCAGCCCTTCCGGTGAAACAGCTCGTCTATTTCCCCGTCATCCCCACAGTCTGACAGCGACTCTAGGTCGGAGGTGTCATACATCTCGGCGGGAAGGTAGTCTCTAGTAGACAGAAGGCTACCCTCCCTTTCGGGCTCCACCGACTGTGGACCCCCGACACCTCCAACCAACACCACAGTCCCAGCCCCTGGCTCACCTGGACCTTCTGAAGAACTGGGATGTCCGGGACTCTCTTCTCTACCGGCGCCATCTAGGCCAGGCAAGCGGCGGGGTGAAGCTCGACCACGACCATAGGATGCCTGTACCAGGCCGACTTTCCTCTTCGGGGGTGGGAGCAGGGAGTCTGTGGTGACCGAAGCAGTGTCCTCGGATTTTTCTCTCTCAGTCTCTGGTAGGGCAGTCACGTCGCCCTGGTCAGCGCGTACGGGGACCTCCGCAGAGGCCTGGATCTCTCCCTCCGGAGTGGCGGTTCCTGTGATGCAGTTGAGGCGTAGGGCCCGGGGCCTTTCCGTGTATGGTTCAACCTCAAAAAGGAACTCCTTGCATGCCTCACATCGCCCAAATGGCTTTAGTTGGACCACCAGTCCCGAGCATCCGGGACAGATCACACCGAGGGCCTCCGTGTCTCTGCATGAATACAGAGCCAACTGTCCTCGGGGCCTAAGTCTTATCCCCGTGTCTGTCAGGGGAGCAGCAAATGCAGTCATCTTTATAGGGTAAGATACCGGCATCCACGGAGAGCTTGAATTCATTCCGACCACTTGCTGTTCCATCACGCGCTGACCACGCGCCAGAGTCTCCACGTGTATCTCCACACGTGGCCAGACTCCTCCCACGACTTGTACGTTTTCGCGGGCTTCCGCCAGCCTCCGCCCATGAATTGCACAGTCATGGGGTGCCTCGTGGCGCAGTGCATTAACAGTCCCCACATGTAGTACTTCACACGGCTGGACCTCTCCCTTTTTACGCTCCTCCGCGTGGGCCTTTCCCGACTTAGGGTCATGTCCACAACTCCGAGCAGGGATGCACTTTGGCCAATCACATGGCCGACCTGCTCGGAACTCCTCCGGGCAGCAAAGTTCAAACACAGACGTTCTCAGTTCCATCGCCAAGACACACACAATCCCGGACGAGCGAGCCCCCACGTGTAGCGGTCTCACCCCGTCCTCTTTAGCTAGGGGTATGTCACGCGACAGAGTGAGGTGCGCTACGGCCCATGTCCTCCCCATAACTGTGGGTGAGGTGAAGGCCAATACTTGATGTTTCCTCGGGCCGGTGTGTCTTGGGCATGTACCAAGTCTGTTGTGCAGAAACCACCAAACCACCCTTTGCTCCCATTAACAGAGTCCATACACCGATCACAGTCCAACTGTTGGTTTATTTCGTATCTCCACATACAGGCAATGCGATGGCATGATACGGTGGGATGAGCAGGTCGAGGCACTATACTGATCTGGGTCCCTACACCCCCTGTGCTATGACCAAGGGTTGTAGGAGTCTTGACATGTATACCTCCGTTGCGTTGCAGCCCCTATCAGGGGAAGATGTCCTCCAAGGGAGTTACCGAAGGCCCATCCGTCACCGGGTTGACACTACACCGGGTCTTCGAACGAGTGACCTCCTCACCTCAGATGCGGGTCCCCTCGCAAGGGGCGCCCTGGAACCACTTCACCCTTGCGAGACCCGGTCAAAGTCACCGGGCCCCAGGCCTCCTCAATAGTACCTCACCCCAGGCTGAAGGTGCCTGGGATGGAACCCCAACTTCATTCCGGCCAGGCCTAGGGCGCCTAGGCCGGAAACCTTGAATCGCCCGCACCCAGGCTGAAGGTGCCTGGGTGCGTGAAGAGATGATCCCCGAAGACCTCGTGGTGAGGGCGTCTCCCCCTTTTATCTCCTCCTGTCGATACCACGGCGGGTTCCCCGCCCCAGCCGTACCATCTCCAGGAAGGGACAAAAAGGGTAGCACTGTGGTAGTGATTCTACCTCGAGCCTGTAGGTACCCCGCCACCCACAGGCCAAGGAGAATATTGCACCACCCAATCCTCCACGAATAACAAAAAGGGGTCTAAACCCTGTCATAATTACACACCTGGGTCACTCTACCCCCAGGTGTGTCCCACTAACTTTGAAGACCCCGCTACATCTTTAAGAATTAAAAAAAAATAATCTGTCTAATCACTGAGTGTACTCTCAAAATTTCTATATGAACTTTTATTTTATTTTTTATGTTCAAGAATTTTATTGGTTTCTTAACATAGTATAAGAAATAAATTGTTACAGCATGCAAAAAAAAAAAAATGATATACTTAAATACAATAGATATATAAAGGTATCTCTAATAGAAAAGAAATAGGTACCATATATACTCGAGTATAAGCCGGGGCACCTTATTTTACCACAAAAAACTGGGAAAACTTATTGACTCGAGTATAAGCCTAGGGTGTCCATCTGCATGCCTCACTGTGCCTCACTTTGCCTCATTGTGTCCATGTGCATGCCTCACTGTGCCCATGCCTCACTGTGCCCATGCCTCACTGTGCCCATGACTAGACTGACGTTTAACATGGGAGTCTATGGAAGGGATTTCCGGGTTTGAAAAGTCGGTGCTCCCAGGCTGTAGGTCCCCCAGACAAAAAACTTTGCACACTTGTATAGAAGAAATGGGGCTACATGTGCGCCAAGTTTCAGGTCCAGGGGATCTATGATCGGCCAGTACCCGATCCCCAAATTCATGGGAGAAATGACCGTTTAACATGGGAGTCTATGGAAGGGGTGCCGGGCTTTGAAAAATCGGTGCTCTCCGGCCGTAGGTCCCCCGGACAACAAACTTTTCACACTTGTAGTGGGGCTACATGTGTGCCAAGTTTGGGGTTCAGATAACCTACGGCCGGCCGGTACCGGGTCTCCAAAGTCCAGGAGATCAGGCGCAAAAAGGTGACTCGAGTATAAGCCGAGGGGGGGGGGGGGGGGGGGGGGTTATTTTCAGCACAAAAAAATGTGCTGAAAAACTCGGCTTATACTCGAGTATATACGGTATATATAAAATAAATAAGATAAAAAAATAATTAATAAAGACATATAATTAATAATTAACAATTAATACTAATGTTATAATAAAAACAGTATAATAAATCATTAAAAAAAAAAATATATATATATATATATATATATATAAAAATATAGAGAAGTATTTTAAGAATGTAAACGTTAAAAGAAATATGTAAAGAAAAAAAAAAAATATATATATGACCTTTTAAACTAAGTTCTACCCATGAGTGGCTAGCTTTGGAGTAGACTTCCTGTCATATACTTGGTCAAGAGCCCAAAGTGAGGAGGACAGCTTCTTTTACACCTCCAGCCTCAGATCCCTGTTATAGAGGAAAGGTGACACAATTACCTATGGTGAGACTTGCCGTTACTTGGTAATGCAGGTCTAGGGGAAAGCAGTTGGCAGCAAGATATATGCAGAGTTGATGAACCAAGCAAGTATCATCAACATAAGGACAGCAGGATACAAGAACAGCAGCCAGGTGTGTTGCCAGGAAACTGGCCAGGGTCAGCAACAGGCAGACAGGTAAAGCACAAAACAGCAGGCAGCTGCATTGCTAGAGCCTGAGGTTAGCAACAGATAGCAAACAAGATACAAATCAGTAGGCAGCTGTCTCTCTGCAGAGGTCAGACACTCTTCACACTGAGCTTTCCAGTTTGCAAGGAGCATTTGTTTCGCTGACTGCAGAGCTAGGTCTGACTCTGCAGGAATCATTGTGTGCAAAAGAAAGCCGTACTCCCGGCCTGACCAAAGTATGGATGTCAGTGTGAAACGGCCTCAGACAACTCTCCTACCTTGATGTGTTTTGCCCCGGCCACCAGGGCTTATTCATACCCCTATGACTAAGCTCTGATGTAGGGTGACCAGACATCCCCGGTTTCATGGGACAGTCCCCGGATTAAGGACACTGTCCCCGGGCCAAGCTGGGGCAATTTCAAAGACAGTCAGTGCAGAATGAAAAAAAAAATCTGAATTACACACCCCCGCTCTGCCGCGCCCACTAGCTTAGGGAGGTGTATTTTTTTCCATTATCTGTGCCGCTTTCTGGTGATTATGTGCTGGTCGGAGCGGAGGGAATATTTCTTCAGTTTCGGGTGCCCATTCAGTTACGCTCGCATGTTCTTCTGCCTTGGCTCAAGTCCCTGCCAGCCACCTGCCTGCTTATCTAATTGCCTTCCCTGGCGAAGTGATCTTCCTCCGCACCCCACCCAGTAGTAGCCGGGGCCCTGGAGAGTAAGACTTGACAGGCTGTGAGGCGGTGGTGACGGGCAGAGAGTTGCTGATTGCCGCCATTACTAGTAAAAAAAAAATATGTCCCCGGATTTCATTTTAAAAATCTGGTCACCTTACTCTGGTGGGCAGGGCAAAATGCATCAGAGGACGTGGCCTGTGAAGGAGAGTTGTCGGAGGCCATTTCACACTGACATCCATACTTCGGTCGGGCAGGGAGTGAGGCTTTCTTTTGTACACAATGGATTTATCACTAGGGGATCAGTGAACACACATGCCAGCACCAGTGGTGGCCCGTCCATACAGGGCCTAGGGGGCCGCCTCCCTAATCCATGTGTCCCGCCCCTAATCTACATGCAGGGCGCTGGATGCATTGAATTCCAATCAGGGTCTTATTTTTTTTTAAGAAGCACATGATTAGAGCCTGAGGCTTGGCTTCCAAAAAAGGGTGGGCTTGGGGCAAAGAGCACTGCGCCCTGAGCCCACCCAGGTGTGTGACAGTGAATACTTTTTGTTATTGTCTTCTTGACTCACCTCCCGGCCAATCAGGAAGGACCTGTCACCCGATTGGACAAGAGGAGAAGCGATCCTATTGCCAGCCGAGGAGGAGGAGGGAGGAGATGCAGGGGAAGCCGTCGTGAAGCTGAGGAGGAGGAGACCCAGGGTGAAGCCGGGGGGGTAAGTGCGGGGCTGGTGAACGACCGACCAACCGGGGGGGGGGTGCCTGTGACCCAACCGAATGGGGGGGTGGCAACACGTGGATTTCTTGCTGCCCCCCCCCAAAAAAAATATACCACTTTCCGCCACTGCTCAGCCCCCCTATCTCTGAGGACCAGAGGGATTGGCTTTCTCTATGCTTTGAGCGGCGCTCCAAGTCCAACCAAAGGTCACAGAGAGACCACTGTTTCCACATAGAGAACAAAGGTCCTTCTCTGTAGCATGCTGGCAGGGGACAGGTTTTTCAACGCAGGGTGTGGCTGATGTCTGATAGGCATGTGCAGAACAGAAAAATGTGCACACCGATTGATGTGATGTACCTGGAATGTATTTAGCTGATTTAAACTGAAAGTTCAACTGGGCTTTAAAGACTCTTCAAGTTTTGGATACGTGCCATGAATGTGGGCTCCTCCCTTTCCATGGCATGTATGTATCATGTCGAGAGAAGAATTAATTTTCTCGCCACGGTGGCCAGCGTGAAATGCTGTATACGAGCCTGCGACTGTGACGGCTTGGCCGGCCATTAAATGAGCTTTAATGAAGAGTCTGTTGATGAGCCATGAATGAATTAACATTGTTTTCTATTTGCACAGATAATGTGGAGCCTATTAAAACACATTTCGCTGGTACATCAGAGTATTTCAGGATCAAGCTGTTTACTCTCATGCATTTTTTAATTAATTCTTACTCTTAATATGGCAAGCTTTCCCCATTTATTCTGCTTTTAATGGGCCCTATGGGTAAATGCGGTTTTCATGCTGAATATTATTTTCAAATGTCAGTTGTGATTTATCTCAGCATTCCTCAACTTCAATATTGCATGCCCCCTTTGTAACGATAGACGTTAGCCAGGCACCCCCTGCTGCGTGGTAATTCAACTAAAATATCTGTGCATTAAGACAAAGGCTAAAAACTGTTCTATCATTTGTAATAGCTGGGCCTGTAAACGTGACTAGGCTAATAACCGCTTTCTGACCGACATACGTGTAAAAATGTCCCGTTACCAAGTGGTTATTACGGTTGGTATAGTTTTTTCTGCTATTTTGTAAAAGTGATCACTTTATGGCCCTCAGAAGGGTCTCCAACCACCACCCGTGGTAGGCAGTCACGATGGCTTCTTGCCAAGGAGATGGAGGAACACCCATTCCCCGATCTTTTCTGTGATGAAGGATCCCGGAAGTAACAATGTTTTCATCACTTTCCAGTTTCAAAGCTGTCATTCCCTGGCTGGAAGAACGACAGAGCATGGGAACATTGTAAGCAGTTAGAATGGCTTCCTGCCAAGGAGATGGAGGAACGCACATTCCCTAATCTCCTCTGGATTAATGATCCCAGAAGCGACAATGTTTTCATCACTTTCCAGTTTCAAAGCCGTCATTCCCTGGCTGGAAGAATGACAGAGCATGGGACCATTGTAAGCAGTTAGGATGGCTTCCTGCCAAGGAGATGGAGGAACGCACATTCCCTAATCTCCTCTGTGATGAATGATCCCAGAAGCGACAATGTTTTAATAATTTTCCAGTTTCAAAGCCGTCATTCCCTGGCCAGAGGAACAACAGAGCATGGGACCATTGTAAGCAGTCAGGATGGCTTCCCGCCAAGGAGATGGAGGAACACCCATTCCCCAATCTCCTCTGTGATGAATGATCCCGGAAGCGACAATGTTTTCATCACTTTCCAGTTTCAAAGCTGTCATTCCCTTGCTGAAGGAACGACAGAGCATGGAACCATTGTAAGCAGTTAGAATGGCTTCCTGCCAAGGAGATGGAGGAACACACATTCCCTAATCTCCTCTGTGATGAATGATCCCAGAAGCGACAATGTTTTCATCACTTTCCAGTTTCAAAGCTGTCATACCTTGGCTGGAGGAACGACAGAGCATGGAACCATTGTAAGTAGTCAGAATGGCTTCCCACCAAGGAGATGGAGGAACACCCATTCCCCAATCTCCTCTGTGATGAATGATCCCGGAAGCGACAATGTTTTCATCACTTTCCAGTTTCAAAGCTGTCATACCTTGGCTGGAGGAACGACAGAGCATGGAACCATTGTAAGTAGTCAGAATGGCTTCCCACCAAGGAGATGGAGGAACACCCATTCCCCAATCTCCTCTGTGATGAATGATCCCGGAAGCGACAATGTTTTCATCACTTTCCAGTTTCAAAGCTGTCATACCTTGGCTGGAGGAACGACAGAGCATGGAACCATTGTAAGTAGTCAGAATGGCTTCCCACCAAGGAGATGGAGGAACACCCATTCCCCAATCTCCTCTGTGATGAATGATCCCGGAAGCGACAATGTTTTCATCACTTTCCAGTTTCAAAGCTGTCATACCCTGGCTGGAGGAACGACAGAGCATGGGACCATTGTAAGCAGTCAGGATGGCTTCCCGCCAAGGAGATGGAGGAACACCCATTCCCTAATCTCCTCTGTGATGAATGATCCCAGAAGCGACAATGTTTTCATCACTTTCCAGTTTCAAAGCTGTCATACCTTGGCTGGAGGAACGACAGAGCATGGAACCATTGTAAGTAGTCAGAATGGCTTCCCACCAAGGAGATGGAGGAACACCCATTCCCCAATCTCCTCTGTGATGAATGATCCCGGAAGCGACAATGTTTTCATCACTTTCCAGTTTTTAAAGCTGTCATACCCTGGCTGGAGTAACGACAGAGCATGGAACCATTGTAAGTAGTCAGAATGGCTTCCCACCAAGGAGATGGAGGAACACCCATTCCCCAATCTCCTCTGTGATGAATGATCCCGGAAGCGACAATGTTTTCATCACTTTCCAGTTTCAAAGCTGTCATACCCTGGCTGGAGGAACGACAGAGCATGGGACCGTTGTAAGCAGTCAGGGTGGCTTCCCACCAAGGAGATGGAGGAACATAGACTCCCCAATCTCCTCTGTGTTGAATGATCCCAGAAGCAACAATGTTTTGTCACTTCCGGTTTCAAAGCTGTCATTCCCTGGCTGGAGGAACGACAGAGCATAAGGCCTTCGTAAGGACCTTTGTCATTTGCGGTTTCAAAACTGTCATTCCCTGGCTGGAGAAACGACAGAGCATGGGGCCATTGTAAGCAGTCAGGATGGCATCCCACCAAGGGGATGGAGGAACATCCATTCCTTGATCTCTTCTGTGATGAAAGATCCCAGAAGCGTAAATGTTTCTGTCTCTTCCGGCTTCAAAGCTGTCGTTCCCTGGTTGGAGGAACAAGACAGCATGGGACCAATGTAAGCAGTCAGGATGGCTTCCCACCAAGGAGATGGAGAAACATACATTCCTCGATCTCCTCTGTGATCAATGATCCCAGGAGGGGCAATGTTTTCAAAGCTGTCATTCCCTGGCTGAAGGAACGACAGAGCATGGGACCTTTCTAAGCAGTCGTGTTAGGTATCTATTTACTCTACGTAACATCATCTTTCCCACTATAAGAAAAATTTGGGGTAAATATTGTGTTTAATTTTTTTTAATTCATTAACTGCTTGCCCACCAGCTGCCATCAATATACTGTGGCAGGTCGGCTCTTTCCCATGAATCGCCGTAGCTGTACGTCAGCTCCTTTAAGAGCCATAGCAGGCGCACGTGAATGAGCCAGCTGCACGGCGGGGGACCCAATACACGTGGCCTGCGGCCGCGATGTCCGCCGGCCACCCTCGATCGCGGGAAAGAGAGCCAGATGTAGACAGACAGATTCCCATTCTGACAGAGGAGGAGAGAGAGATCTGCTGTTCCCAGTGATTAGGAACAGCGATCTCTCTCCTCCTCCAGTCAGTCCCCTCCCCCCCACAGTTAGAAACACCTCCCAGGGAACACATTTAACCCCTTGATCGCCCCCTAGTGTTAACCTTTTCCCTGCCAGTGACATTTACACAGTAATCAGTGCATTTTTATAGCACTGATCGCTGTACAGATGTCAATGGTCCCAAAAAAGTGTCAAAAGTGTCTGATCTGTCCGCCGCAATGTCGCAGTCCTGCTAAAAATCGCAGATCGCCACCATTACTAGTAAAAAAAAAAAGATAATAAAAATGCCATAAATCTATTCCCTAGTTTGTAGACGCTATAACTTTTGCACAAACCAATCAATATACGCTTATTGAGATTTTTTTTTTCCAAAAATATGTAGAAGAATACATATTGGCCTAAACTGATGAAGGAATTTGGTTTTTTTTACTTTTTTTTTTTTATATTTATTATAGCAAAAAGTTAAAAATAATTTTCTTTTTCAAAATTGTCGATCTTTCTTTGTTTATAGCGCAAAAAATAAAAACCGCAGAGGTGGCCAAATGCCATCAAAATAAAACGATATTTGTGGGAAAAAAAAGGACGTCAAATTTGTTTGGGTACAATTGTCAGTTAAAGCGACGCAGTGCCGTATTGCAAAAAATGGCCTGGTCATTAAGGTGGAATCTTCTGGTCTGTGAGTGGTTAAAGTGTATTTTTTCCCAACAAAATTGCATTTGAAAGACTGCTGCGCAAATACTGTGTGACATAAAACATTGCAATAATCGCCATTTTATTCTCTAGGGTCTCTACTGAAAAAAATATATATCCGGTCTTCAAGTGGTTAATACAAGAGAGCTAGGAGGGCCCTGCTCCTGGGAGCTTACAATCTAATAGAGAGGGGCTAGTGGAAGAAAAGGTAATAACTGTGAGGAATGAACTGATGGGAGAAGTAGAAGATTTGGTTATTAGCTGAAGGCAGGATAGGCCTCCCTGAAGAGATGAGTTTTCAAGGATCGCCTAAAAGTGGACAGAGTGGGAGATAGCTGGACAGATTGGGGTAGGGAGTTCCAGAGGATGGGAGAGGCTCTGGAGAAGTCCTGGAGATGAGCATGGGAGGAGGAGACAAGGAAAAGTCTCTTCCTCCCATGCTCGGAACAGTGATGAAAACATTGTTGCTTCCAGAATCATTTTTCACAGAGGAGATCAGGGAATGTAGGTTCCTCCACCTACTCTGAGCAGGAGATCTTAGGAGGAGTGGAGAGTATGGGTTGGGTGATATTTGGAGATAAAATCAACGGTGATGTAGCTTTGGGCAGAATGGTTAATGGCTTTGTATGTTATTGTTCATGTTTTGAATTCTATTTGTTGGGTGAGTGGAAGCCAGTGGAGGGATTGGCAAAGAGTGGTGGCGGACACTGAATGGTTGGTAAGATGAATCCAGGCTGCAGTATTCATGATAGAGTCAAGAGAGGATAGCCTATGGGGGGTAGGCCAATGAGAAGGGAGTTTCAATAGTCAAGGCAAGAGATAACGATGGAGTGAATAGGTTGCTTAGTGGTTTCAACAGTGGCGGTGCGTCCATAGTGGGCGCAGGAGCGCCGCCCCCTCTCTCTCCTGCGCCCGTCAATCACAACAACAATACATAGGTTCATGCATTGCATGAACCTATGTATTGTCGCCGCCGCTGCCGCCCACTATTCAGATGGCTGGCCCCCTGGTGAGCACCGGCCATCTGAATAACAGCGGCTGGTTGGTTTTTGGAAGTGCCTATCAGAGGCTTCCCGATTACAGCCCGAGGGCTGTAATCAGCTTCCAAATAGTTAACCAGGGGACGCACGGGGGGGTGCGTTCCTTGGTTAACACTGACAGGCGTCTCAGCCAATCAGGTTCACCGGGTCTGGTTACCGGTAACCTGATTGGCTGAAGCAACATCGAGGGCGGGAGAAGACATTGAGGATGGAAGAAGGGCGGCGCTGACCCAAAGAAAGTAAGTGCAGGGCTGGGGGGAAACTGGCTGTATTTGGGGACAAACTGGCTGCATTTGGGGACAAACTGGCTGTATTTGAGGACAAACTGTCTGTATTTGGGGACAAACTGGCTGTATTTGAGGACAAACTGTCTGTATTTGGGGACAAACTGGCTGCATTTGGGGGGAAACTGGCTGTATTTGGGAACAAACTGGCTGTATTTGGGGGGAGACTGACTGTATTTGGGGGGAAACTGGCTGTATTTGGGGGGAAATTGGCTGTATTTGGGGGAAACTGGCTGCATTTGGGGGGAAACTGGCTGTATTTGGGGACAAACTGGCTGCATTTGGGGGGAAACTGGCTGCATTTGGGGACAAACTGGCTGCATTTGGGGGGAAACTGGCTGCATTTGGGGACAAACTAGCTGCATTTGGGGGGAAACTGGCTGCATTTGAGGGGGCAAACTGGTGGCGTTTGGGCACAGTGGCTGCGTTTAATGGGCACAGTAGCGGCAATTGATGTTTGTTTGCACCCCCCAAAAAATTTGGAGCACCAGTCACCACTGGGTTTCAATGGTTAAAAAGGGGCATGTTTCTGAGATGTTATGAAGGTAAAGTCTACATGATTTGGACAGTGATTGGATTTGGGGCTGAAAGGACAGGTCAGAGTCCAGGATTCCATCTAGCACCCTGGCATGAGGGATGGGACTGAGGAGATGGAGAAGTTAGGGGAGAAGGCACAGGCAGGAGGGAATATTATGAGCTCAGTTTTAGAAAGATTTAGTTTGAGAAACATCCATGCTGAAACATCCATTCCCTGATTTCCTCAAGGGAAGCATCCAACCAAGAACAATCTGTGCTTTGGAGAGCAGGGGAGACAGCAGGGGTCTAAAGGTCCCCTGATGTCTCCATAAAGAGTATCACATGCCTGACGAAAGGGGTCCTAAGCGGCTCTGAAATGTTGCACTTGGTCCTTTGTGATGTGATATTTCTGCAATAAAAGCTTGGGGTGACATTTGACGACCCATAGTGTTGCTGGCGAATTTGTGCATTCTGAAAGAGTACCTGTCACCTGCCTAAAGCTATCACAAGGTGGCGTTTTTGCTCTCTTGTGATTGCAAAAAATGTAAATGAAAAAAGTGTCAAAAAAATAAAATGATATACATTTAAATTATTTAAAAAAAAGAAAATAAATAAAAGAAAGAAAGGAAAAACTGCACCTGGTGCAAAAAAATATTAAATAATAATAAACATGAGAAAAGAAATGTACAGTCACACTCAGAAACATACAGATACATCTACACGGAACAATTGTTGGGTTATACCTTTAAATACTTAACACCCTTCAGTGCGAAAAATGTGTATATAAGTCCAACATATCTAATATAATTGTGATCCAGTGATATGAAAACTTCTTCAAAATCCCTTGTGACCCCACCACCAATATATGAAATTACAGAATCTTACCAGATGAAGAGACCTCAGAGCTTCAGAGGTCAGTTCACACACAATGTAAATGCCTTGGGATGTTTGGGAACAACAAAGCACACCAGCAGAGATCAAAGGAATTCAGCTGCAGCCTTTACCTCCCCTCAGCATATGTCAGGATTACATCAAAGAAAACAAATAACAAGCTCCATTGTGTAAATCTGTTTAATTCATTTTATTAGCAACAAAGAGAGGTTCATACAACAAGCAGCAGAGTTTACGAGCAAAACAAACAACCCAGCCACTTCTCAATCCAGCAGCAAGATGATGTCAGCACAGGCTCCTCCTCGACATGTTTCGTCCCAGAAGACGTTCTCAAGGGGCTTGCTTTTGCTTTTAAATAAAATAAATTCAAAATATATAAAAAAAACTAAAATCACCCCCCCCCCCCCCCGTATAAGCAACATGCATTGGTCTGGCAAGCATACGTAAACAGCGATTGCACCAAGCATGTGGGGTATCGCCATAAATATTGGAGAGAGAACAATAGTTCTAAGGCCATCATTCACAATTAACACTAAACTGATAACTTGTAAGGGCTATGGGCAGTTATCAGGTACTGTAGTTTGTCGCCACGGGCGTGCAAAATTTTAAATCTTGATGTACTTGATGCATCTTTTGGTATCTATTTACTTGATGCAACACCATCTTTTAAATTTGAGAAAAACTGTGGGTATTATATTGTGTACGCTAAAATTCCTTTCAGTGTAATTGTTAATAAAAATGTGTATTTAATAAATGGCTGCAAAAATATTTAAAGACATAGAAATTGCAATAGCCACCATTTTCATTTCCAGGGCCTCTCCTTTTAGAAAATATATATTGTCTAGGTTTTTTTTTCTAGTAAAATTATATATAAGTGTGTGTGTGTGTGAAAAAAAATAAAACCCCAAAAACTGGACAGCAAGTAGTTAAAGTGATACTAAAGTCTTGTTTTTTTTTATTATTTAAAAATGACAAACATGTCTACACTTACCTGTGTAGTGGTTTTGCAAAAAGCAGCCCCGATCCTCCTCTTCTCGGATCCCTCTTTGGCGCTCCTGGCCCCTCCCTCCTGCCAAGTGCCCCCACAGCAAGCAGCTTGCTATGGGGGCTTCTGAGCCAAGCCCCAGCTCAGTGTCTGTTCAGACACGGTGCTCCTGGCCACCCCCTCCTGCCGAGTTCCCCCACAGCAATCAGCTTTCTATGGGGGCACATACAACCTCTGCTGTGTCTGGTAATGTCTCTTCTTGTTAAGCCACTTGAGATGCTTGACAGCCCCCTGTCTGATTGGATTATCTTGTCTCTTGTTTATGGTGAACCTTGAACTCTTTGCTCCTCCCATCAATTTCCTGACTTAAAGCGGAGCTCCACCCTAAAGTGGAACTTCCGCTCATCGGAACCCCCCCCCTCCGGTGTCACAATTGACACCTTTCAGGGGGAGGGGGTGCAGATACCTGTCTAAGACAGGTATTTGCACCCACTTCCGGGAGTCCTCTCAGCGGGAAATCTGTGGGAAGCGCGTCACTTCCCGCAGAATACCCGTAGTGTTCTGGGAGACACTCAGCTCCCAGAACACAGGAGGACCAGTCAGAACGGCGCAGCGCGACTCGCGCATTCGCCGTAGGGAACTGGGCAGTGAAGCCGCAAGGCTTCACTTCCTGGTTCCCTCACCGAGGATGGCGGTGGGGGCAGCAGAGTGACGAGCGATCGCTCGTCCTCTGCTGCGGACGTCGCTGGACTTCAGGACAGGTAAGTGTCCTAATATTAAAAGTCAGCAGCTGCAGTATTTGTAGCTGCTGGCTTTTAATATATTTTTTTTCGGCGGCGCTCCGCTTTAAGCCATGTCTCTGCACTTCAAGTTTGCCAGGTTATTGTGCTTTTTCCAGCTGATATCTCACTCTTGTCACTCCCACTGCCATCCGTATCTTCACTGCTACTCGTGACCGACCTTTGGCTTTTCCTCGACTACATTTTTGCTTGATCCCAAACTGCAACCACTTGTTACCAACCTTAGGCGTTTAATGACTATGCTTCTGCTTGATCCCTACCAGCTATATTTGCTACTGGACCATGGCTTTCTCACCTATTGGGAAGGCGACTGTGACCTGGTACTAACACACAGCAAAACCCATCTTCATTGTCAGGAGCTCTGGTAATGTCAGGGATCTTCCTGGCGCTTAGATGTGCGTGGGAGCACGTGCACAAGAGCGACCGTGCACGCCAGTGAGACTGGAGCCAAAAGACTCCCTATTTAAACCTCCCAGCTGCACAAAGACTTTGCTGTCTGATCTGCAGCTTGTACCTGCGAAATCCTGTTCCTGAGATCCCGATCTGTTTCCTGTGTTTGACCCAGCTTGCTTGACTATGTTGCTGTCTGTTACCCTGACCCCAGCTTGCCTTGTGACTACGCTTACCTCTCCACTGCTTGATATCCTGTTGCGGAACCTTGCCTGCCTCCTGACTATTCTCTGCCCGTCGTTATATCTGCTTTATCATCTGTTACCGAACCCAGCTTGTCTGACCACCCATCCATTGTCTCCACAGCTCTGCACTTACCTGCTTCCTGTTCCTGCTTCCTGTCTGCTTCAGCTAAACTGACTACACCTGACGTTAATCGGCTGTTCTACTCAGGGAAGACATCCGCTGCACAGGACATGATTCAGGCACCCATACATCACCTGGCTCTGGTGACCTCTGTTCCCAACATTGATGGCCCTTGAACTGGGGTTGTACTCAAGGCCTTCCCACTGCACGTCAGGCTCGTCCGCCAGGTACGTGACAGGTAAACACCAGTTAGTGCATAGACTCCGCAACTCAGGTGAGCCCATG
Source organism: Rana muscosa (assembly GCA_029206835.1). Lineage (NCBI taxonomy): Eukaryota > Metazoa > Chordata > Amphibia > Anura > Ranidae > Rana > Rana muscosa. The sequence continues at coordinate 240,635,554 of CM055126.1, forward strand.
CCATCTACCAAGGTGACCTGCTTCTATACTTATCTAGCTGGTTAGTGGGAGCCTCTCTTTTGCTATAGCTTCTGGTCTCCGACCTTGACCCTTGACCATGACACCAGACCTGTTCTTCTTCCAAAAAAGGCCCTTTGTTAGCTAGGAAAATAATGTTAAATATTGAGAAATTGAGAAGCCTAATGGCTCACCCCAATGCTAACACTGACTCTTACCTGTACTCTAACCCTATTGCTAATCCCAATGCTAACCCTCTTTGTTTATCAAAAAAGCCACGTGATCCTCTGGTAAACACTGACAACAGAAAAAATAGGTTAGAAAATAAAACTGTGATAAATAATATAAGTAATAAAGATGTGATTTTTTTTAACTAAATCTTGCCTAAGTGGTCATCATAACAAAATTTGAGGCTAATTTTGATAAAATCTTTCTAATGCCGAAATTGATAATTTAAGGCTAATCAACACAACTCATCCATTGTCTTGTCTTCTCTGATAATTACAAAGGATGTTGCTTAACCACTTTAGGACCAGCCGCTGCAGTTTCACTGTGGCAGGTTGGCTCCCCTGGGCAAAGCGACGTTACCTTACGCCGCTTTGCCATTTGGCCACTAGGGGGCCGGTGTCCGCGGCTCACTGCCAGAGCTGATGCTAGTGCCCAGCAGGCACGATGACCGCCGGGCACTCGCGATCGCTTCTGACAGAGCGAGAACCAGGATCTGTGTGTGTAAACACACAGATCCTGGTTCTCTCAGGGGAGAGGAGACTGATCGTATATTCATACTGATTATGAACACTGATCTGTCATCTCTCCAAGTCAGTCCCATCCCCCCCACAGTTAGAACACACACTGGGGGACACATTTAACCCCTTGATTGCCCCCTAGTGTTAACCCCTTTACTGCCAGTGACATTTATACAGTAAACAGTGCATTTTTATAGAACTGGTCGCTGTATAAATGTCACTGGTCCCAAAAATGTGTCAAAAGTGTCCAATATGTCCGCTGCAATATCGCAGTCCTGATAAAAATCGCTGATCACCGCAATTACTAGCAAAAAAATATATAATAATAAAAATGCCATAAATCTATCCTATTTTCTAGACGCTGTAACTTTTGCGCAAACCAATCAATATATGCTTACTGCGATTTTTATTTTTTTACCAAAAATATGTAGAAGAATACATATCAGCCATATAAATGTCACTGGTCACTTGGGAAAAACATTTTTTTTTTTAAATTGGGATATTTATTATAGCAAAAAGTACAAGATATTGGGGTTATTTACGAAACGCAAATCCACTTTGCCCTACAAGTGCAAACTACAAGTGCAAATTTGAAATTGCACTGAAAGTGCACTTGGAAATGCAGTCTCTGTAAATCTGAGGAGTAGATCTGAAATGAGGGGAAGCTCTGCTGATTTTATCATCCAATCATGTGCAAGCTAAAATGCTGTTTTTTATTTTCCTTGCATGTCCCCCTCAGATCTACAGCGACTGCACTTCCAAGTGCACTTTCAGTGCAATTTCAAGTGCACTTTGCACTTGTAGTTTGTACTTGTAGTGCAAAGTGGATTTGCCTTTAGTAAATAACCTCATTTGTGTTTTTATTTTCAAAATTGTCACTCTTCTTTTGTTTATAGCGCAAAAAATAAAAACCGCAGCGGTGATAAAATACCACCAAAAAAAAAGCTCTATATGTGGGAAAAAAAGGACATCAATTTTGTTTGGATACAGCGTCGCACAATCGCGCAATTGTCAGTTAAAGCGACGCAGTGCCGAATCGCAAAAAATGGCCTTGTCATTGAGCAGCCAAATCTTCCGGGGCTGAAGTGGGTAAACCATGTAACATACAGGTCTTCCAATATGATTTTGACAAAATTGATTTCGCCGGCAGCAGAATTTTACCAAAACTTAAACTCTCAGTTTTGCCTTTCGCATTGACTCCATGTTAACCAAAATGGTAACCTTTAGTTGGAATCAAATTTTTGCCAAAGTTTTGGGGAAATAAAAACTCAGTTTTGCTCATCCCTAATCTTCCTGAGTTTGGCAGGTTCAGCATTTGAACTGTTCAAATAATAAGGATGTAACGGCACCCCAAGTATGAAAGGGGTTAAAGCCGTTTAGGATATTCCATTTCCAAACACCAAGTCACCTACCGACACTCCAGTCAGGCGAACAAGACCCATAAGAATAATTCTCTCCCAATAACGAGACAACGCTCTGTCTTGAGGTTTAAGCAGGACTGGCAATCTTTATTGAAAAGACCACAAGTTTTATACACAGTTTTTTTTTTTTGTTTAATATGTTTTTATTGAGAAAATTATATGGATATAACAATCAAATGAGATACATTGAAAATAGTTCAGTGGGTTAGCATGTGAAGAGATTCACTCGGGTTTGTAGTAAAAACAATATAAGTAACCCATATTTACTGAAGTAAACAGCAACATTACAAATAAAATATAGAAGAAGGGGGGAAAGAAGTAAAGAGAGAAAGACAAGAGAAGAGTAGGAAGGGGGTGGGAGGATGGAGAAAAGGAAGGAAGTTGGCACATATGGCAGCACAGATGAATATATGGCCATTACATTTAGTGTGGCTAAACCTTATAGGGAGATTAGACCTAATAACATTAATATTAATAAGAATGAGACAACAAGGGTACAGGAAGCAAGAGTTACTCAAGATGGCAAAGAAATTATGTCTTTATAACACTGGGTAGAAAGAAAGAAGGATCACAGGGGGCCCAGGTTAAGATGTATTGTAGTATCCCTTGCAATATGGGTGAGTTCTTCCATGAGGCTCACTTCAGAGACTTTTTGTAGCCAGGACTTAGTAGTTGGAGTTGTAGATTGACCCCACAAATAGGAATGATAGCCTTGGCTGCAGGGCCGTTTGAAGGAATTTGGGGACCCCAAGCACAATGGACAGCAATTTTTTAAGTTGAGAAGCGAGGAGGGGGGGTGCTACCGCAAGACATTGGCATTTTTTTTCAGAACACCAAGTTGTTGAGGGGGGGGGGTTTGCTGCCGCGGGACTTGGACACCAAGTTGTTGAGCGGGGAGGGGGTGGCTATCGCGGGACATTGACGCTGTTCGCTGGAGGGGGGGCACCGATCGCACGATATTACAGTGGATATGCGGGGGGCAATGTCTTACCTCCTCCTCCCGTGCTGCCTCCTTGAGTCATCTGGCTCCTCTTTCTGCTGTGCTGTCCTTTGCTGGGGCCCCAGGACAGCTCGGGGCCCCAAGCAGCTGCTTGGTTTGCCTGTCCTGTTCCGACGCCCCTGCTTGGCTGTATTAAGGAGGTGTGGAATGAGTGAGCGTTTATATCTACCTATGGACATTGAGGTAGCGTGAAAGAGGACTATCCAAGGCTCCAAAGGTAACTTGACCTCGGTAATCTGATGAATTAGGTCTATTACATCAGACCAATAAGGGCGAATGAGTGGACAGAACCGCCAGATGAGTTTAATACACAGTTAAAAGAGGAGGTGCATCATATTACTCTAGAATTACACCTGTGACCAGACCTAATTAACATGCTAATTACCTAATTCCTTTTAGCAGCCTGGCTCAGAGACATTTAGGCTAGACTTGCCGCCTAGTAGCTCAGAAGACACAATAAACATTATCACAAATCAACACAGAACTCCCTCCCACAATAGCAGAGTTAATTAACACAAGCCACAATGAAAAGACCCTTATGCCGCGTACACGCGATCGTTTTTCCCGTCGAGAAAAATGAAATTTTTTCCTATGGACGAGAAAAACGATCGTCTGTGGGCTTTTTGTCGTTTTTCTCGACGGGAAAAACAGCATTAATCACGACGAGAAAAATTAGAACATGCTCTAATTTTTCTCGTCGTGATTCCCGTTGTTTTTTTCCGCGGCAGTTTTCCCATAGGGAAACACTGCCGCGGAGCCCACACACGGTCGTTTTTTTCGACCAAAAAAAAAATTTAATTTAAAACGGCCGTGTGTGGGGGGAACAAGTTGTTCCTCGTTTTTCATGTCGATTTTCTCGACGGTGTTTTCACCGTCGAGAAAATCGATCGTGTGTACGCGGCATAAGAAGCTATCCTAGACCCATTTACATTACAACAGACAGGCGACTGGGGGTGATGACATTAGCATCTAACAGTATGTGTCCCAACCGTATGAATGAGTCACTCTTTCTAATATGGCATATATCATGGGAGATATTGTGGATAAATATTACTGTCCCATTCCAAGTAATCCAAGACATATTCTTAATGTCCATTATTTTCTTTCTCACCCTTTGCCCCTAATGGACATAGAGTGATTTAGACATAAGAGGTGCATGGGGATCTGAAGCAAGGGTATCCCATACTTTCTAAGGGATTCTGGGTTCCCCGGGCCTTCCTGTTACAAAGGATAAACGGTAGACATTTAGCTAACCGGTCAGCCAAGTGTATAGCGTTCAAAATATGTTTCCATTTGTAGCTTGGCTGTAAACATATAAAATTCTAAACATAAGTTCAACTGTCATACACCTCAGTGCTTGTGGAACAAGGGCTTATCTTCAGGTCAATATATTATTCCAGCAGCGCATCGAACGCCTATAATCGTACAGATTTAACATCTTAATTAGTCTATTTAGAGTCCAGCAGCGTACAAAGTTATTAACCTCTGCCAATGCCATGCAAAATAACTGATGATTGGAATCTAAAAATGTAATCAGCTTTTTATATTTCAAGCACAGCGGGAGGAAGAGAGCGCAATCGATGCAGATGTACGTAAGGTGATATTTTTGACTTGGAGAGGAAGTGTACTAAAAGTAGCATGAAAAAAGAAAGAAGAAAATAAACTAATGCCGCGTACACACGACCGTTTTTAATGACGAGAAAAATGTAATTTTTTAAAATGGTCATTAAAAATGATGGTGTGTGGGCTTCAGAGCATTTTTCACGACGTGAAAACCAGCCATGAAAAATTTGGAACATGCTCTAATTTTTCACGTCGTTTTTTACATTGTCGTTTTTCCTCGTCATGAAAAACGGCCTTGTGTGTGGGCTTTAACGACGTGAAAAAAAATGCGCATGCTCAGAATCAAGTATGAGACGGGAGCGCTGGTTCTGGTAAAACTAGCGTTCGTAATGGAGATAGCACATTCGTCACGCTGTAACGGACTGAAAAGCACGAGGCTGAAAAACGCGAATTGTCTCTCAACAAACTTTACTAACATGAAGGGTGGCGCCATCCGAATGGAACTTCCCCTTTATAGTGCCGTTGTACGTGTTGGACGTCACTGCGCTTTGCTCGAGCATTTTTTTCCATGATAGTGTGTAGGCAAGGCAGGCTTGAGAAGAATCACGTCGAGAAAAATTCAGTTTTTTTCAATGACATTAAAAACGGTTGTGTGTACGCGGCATTAGATGCTGCAGATTTTGCCTCTTTCTCTATTTTTTTTTTTTGAGTAACCCAAAGTATAGTCCCAACTGTCACCCATTTGAAAAGACTGTTCATCTTTTGGAACCAAATCCCTCTGTCCATTTTTGCTCTTCCGTTGTCCACCTTTTTGTTCTGATGGCCATACTTATTCTCTTGGCCACAGGCATAGGCGTGCGCACAGGGTGTGCCAGGTGTGCCCAGGCACACCCTGATCACCCTGTGCAGCACAGATTTCCCCTACTGCCCTGTTTCCCCCCCTCCTTCCCCGCTGCCGACTTCCCTACTCTCCTGTCCCTCCAGCTGTTGTTGCGGGGATGTTTTAGGATGAGTGGGGGAGGGGCCGGTAAATATGCCACTTACCAGCCCCTTCCCTTTCATTGCGAGTGATCGGTACTATGTGTTTGATCTTTGGGGTGCACACCCTAATGCAATAGGCTGCGCACACCTATGGCCACAGGAGTGCACTTACTTTTGCTCTCCTGTGACCCAGAGTCAGCTAATACTGAGCAATAGCCTGCTATTAACTGTGTCACAGAGCAGTTCCAGGTTCTTTAACCACTTACGGACCGCCCGCCACAGGAATACGTCGGCTGTTTGAAGAGGAATGCCGTTGTTATGGCAGCAGCTAGCTACCATAACCCCGGTATCCTCTTCTTCAGCGGGCGGTCCGCTACAAGATAAAAGTGGTCTCTGCGGTGGATTCGCCACCAGATCACTTTTATCGGCGGCGGGAGAGGGGCCCCCCTCCCTCCCGCCGCTCTCTGGTGCCCTCCGCCGCTGCCAATGGCTCCGGCGATCGCGTCTGTCCCCTTGCTGTGTATGGAGACGTGTGAGGGGAAGATGGCCCCCCACCCGTCTCCATATCACTGCAGGGTGGGGGGCCATCACTGCATATCACTGCAGGGTGGAAGCGATGTCAAAACGGGACGTTAAAGGGACATTTTTTTTACTTATGTTTTTTAAAATTACATAATTTTTTTTTTTTTTATTGCATTTGTGGCGGGGTCTCCTTTAAGGCCCCTGGACTACGTTACCCAGAACCCCGTTCAACACCCAGGGTGCATTTAGCCACCGCAGAGACTCATGGGAGGGGCTATATAAGAAGAGGGCGAGGCTGAGCTCGGCCTCTTTGGACACCGCGCTGCAATCAACAGGTCTTCCTGTGCGGATCTGCTGCAGTGCAGGGCCGGAAGCCAGGGCCTTGCACAACTTCCAGAGAGCCTTCCATCCCACTGCGGAGCCTGGGTGGCACCTGACTTTTTCGAGTTTGGACATCAGTTGGACCGGAGACCCGGTCGTTGCGGATACTGTGTGTGGAGACACAGTAGGTGGAAGTCCCGGACTGGGATCGCATCCGGAGTGGTGAGCGAGCACCTGCTCATTCATATAGACTGTACTTTGATTCGGCCTAGAGACTGCCTTGGCCCTCCGGGTTCTATTTTACTGTCACACAGGAGACTAGTGGCGGAACTGAGTTGAGTAGTCTCCTGTGGGGGGTTCATTCTTCTTCTCATTTTCCTACCCTTTGGATTACAAATTACCATCCCTGTTGTGCACCACCAGTCAAGTTGCATGTGAAGAAATTGTTCTTCTAGAGACTGAGTTTAGATCTGGGTCAGGCCTGATCCGTAGTTAGAACTTTGGTTGCTGCGCCATAAGGGCGCATAGTTAGAGATAGCTGTACTTGGCGGGTAACCGCCTGCGTTATATTTTCTGCTGCAGGGCTCTGCAGACATATATGTGTTATGTGTTAACCTTATGCCTTTTACCCAAAGTAAAGAAACGTTATTATTTATCTGTTACTATCAGTGTGTTGTCTTTATGCAAAGAGACCCTTGCAATACAAATAGATTGTGTGCATAAACTGTTAGATTGTGATAAGAGAACCATCCCTAGACTAGCTGTGCCAGAGTGGGTCGAGTAGATTGCCGGGGGTTGGCGGTGCTGTACGCAGGGCCCAAAACAAATCCAGCGGCTCTCTTAACTGGGGGTAGCGCTACACATTTTAGTCCAAATATGAGATCTGAGGTCGGTTGCTGCACACAGAAGGTTTTTGACTTTCATGCATAGAATGGGTGAAAGTAAAAACAAAATTCAGCCTTTGCAACCACTTAACAAATAAAAAAAAAAGGAATCTGTATGCAGTTTGGAATAAATGTCTGTTTATTATTAGAATATATTTGCACCATAAACCAGAAGTTCTGGATGTGCATCTGGCTGATGCGGCATAAATGAATGATATGCATGGATCCACCTACTGTCCTGAAATGAGGAATAATCCTCTTCTTCGTAGGATATGTGATAGAATGAAACATGTGAATGACTTCTATTATAAGAAGGCTCTATTATTTTCAGGTGTCACCCTCTGAATAGCGTTCCATGGTGAATCATTTTTCAGAGGGCGTTTGACAAGCGGTAAGGAAATATCACCTCCTCGCCGCCTGATTTAACCTCTAAAAACCCGCACTGCTCTGCAGTACGTTGCACACGGTTGCGGCACATCCTCATTCAACCGAATGCCTTTTCAGTTTAACCACTAGATCTCCGCAAAATTTACCCCTCTTTCTGACCAGGCCATTTTCTGCGATGTGGCACTGTGTTACTTTAGCTGACAATTGCGCGGTCATGCAACGCTGTACCCAAATACATTCCCCCCCCCCACAAATAGAGCTTTATTTTGGTGGTATTTGATCACCTCTGTGGTTTTTATTTTTTGCGCTATAAACCAAAAAAGAGCGATAATTTTGAAAAGAAAACAATATTTCTTCATCTGTTTAGATCGATACGTATTCTTCTACATATTTTTGGTAAAAAAAAATCGCAATAGACATATATTGATTGGTTAGCGCAAATGTTATAGCGTCTACAAAATAGGGGATAGATTTATGGGATTTTTTTTTTTTTTTTTTTTTTTTTACTAGTAATGGCGGTGATCAGCGATTTTTAGCGGGACTGCGACATTGCGGCAGACAGATTTTTTAGATTTTCAGTTTACACAGGCAGATCCCCGTTCTGTTACTGCGGGGAACGATTGTGGGTGGCCGGTGGACATCGAGTCCGCCTCGAACGCTGATTGGCTCTCCTGCTGGCCAGTGGCGCGCGCGCCCATAAATTTGCCACGTACGAGTCGACGCACAATGACAGTGATTTGCGGGATCGAGCCACATTGCTGCAGTACAACTGCGGCGGCTGGTTCTTAAGTAGTTAAATGACAATTGCGCAGTGGTGAGACGTTTTACCCAAACACAGTTTTTTTCCCACAAATAGGGATCACCTCTGTGGTTTTACATTTTTACACTATAAGCGAAAAAAAAAAAAACCCTGTCAATTTTCGAAAAAAAATAAAAAATAATTTTTTTGTACTTTCTGCTAGAGCCGGGAGATTTTCTCCCCAAAAAAAAAATCTGATTTAAAAAAAAAATGCGATTCACGATTCGAATCAAGTTTTTTTTTTTTTTTGATGGACACCGCGCCGGTCCCGAGGAGCTGCGGGCAGGAGTTTTTAGGCAAGGCCACGGCTTCGGCCTAGTCCGTGGCGTCCGGCCTCACGGACTAGACCGAAGCCGCGGCCTCGCCTAAAAACTCCTGCCTGCAGCTCCTCGGGACCGGCGCGGTGTCAGCGTCGGTTCTGGTGAAAAAAAAAAAAATCCAAAAAATCGATTTGCTGAAATTTTGAATCGATTTGACCTCTCAACTCGATTCAAGATTTAAATAGATTTTTTCCCCAGCCCTACTTTCTGCTATAAAACATATACTATACAAATTGGAAAAAAAAACAAATTTCTCCATCAATTTAAGTCAAGATATATTCTGCTACATGTTTTTGGTAAAACAGAATTCCAATACGTGAATATTGATTGGTTTGCACAAAAGTTATAGAGACTATAAACTATGGGATAATTAGTAATCGCGGCGATCAGCGACTTATAGCTGGACAGCTATAAGCGGGACAGCGATATTGCGATGGACATTCGGACACTGAACACTTTTGACACGTTGTGGGGACAATTCTATTCTATCCTACTTTATTATTTTGTATTCTATTTTATTCTTTTTTATTCTATCCTATCCTATTCTATGCTTTTATATTCTATTCTATTTATTCTATTATGTAAAGCTGCCTAAGTCGGAATCATTATCTTATTTCACTTTTACACCTGACTGTATTTTTATTTATTGTAACTGTTTTCCATTTTCGATTTTGAATTTGGATGAACAATTTCATTATAATTTATTTTGGATTAGTTGAACTTTGTTACTATTGTGATGCTGAAAGTCGGATACATCTGAATCTCCGAAAAACAAAAATGTTGTCTGAGATTCAATTTGTAACGACACAAATCGCATGTGTCTTCTGTCTCATTGGGTCTCAAGCCGTACTCCACGGAAGCCACGGATTCCATACACTGCACCAGTGGCGGAACTACCAGGGTCACAACAGTTGCACATGCAACGGGGCCCTGGCATTCCGCCACTGTCGGGGGGGGGGGGGCAGCGGGGTTGCTAGTTGCACGGCTCTGAGCTGAGAGCGTGTTTCTCATGGAACAGTACAGAGCCGGCATTGACAGTTCTCTCTCCCCCTCAGTCCGTCCTCTCTCGCACGGGATGACAGAGGATACAGCCGATCTGCTCCGTCTTCTCCCCCCTCACCTCTGCTGTGTGTGCTCCGTGGGAAGTGTGAGCTCCTTAGCTTCGCACTTTACTGCCCGCGGAGCACACACAGGAGAAGGGAGGGGGGAGAAGATGGAGCAGATTGGCTGTGTCCTCTCTCATCCCGTGCGAGAGAGGATGGACTGAGGGGGAGAGAGAACTGTCAATGCCGGCTCTGTGCTGTTCCATGAGAGACATGCTCTCAGCTCAGAGCCGTGCTGAGAAGGCAGGCAACACTGATGAGTACTGACAGGCTGCACTGATAGGAGGCATTGATGGGCACTGATACAAGGCACCAATGGCCACTGATAGGAGGCACTGATGGGCACTGATAGGCTGCACTGATAAGCATTGATACAAGGCATTAATGGGCACTGCTAGGAGGCACTGATAGGAGGCACTGATAGGAGGCACTGATGAGCACTGATATGAGGCACTAATGGGCACCGATAGGTTGCACTGATGGGCACTGATAGGAGGCACTAATGGGCACTAATAGGAGGCATTGATGGGCACTAATAGGAGGCACTAATGGGCACTGATAGGAGGCACTAATGGGCACGGATAGGTTGCACTGATGGGCATTGATAGAAGTCATTGATGGGCACTGATAGGAGGCATTAATGAGGAAACTGATAGGAGGCACAAATGGGCACTAAAATGAGGCACTAATGGGAGGCACTAATGGGCACTGATAGGAGGCACTAATGGGCACTGATAGGAGGCATTGATGGGCACTGATAGGAGGCACTAATGGGCACTGATAGGAGGCACTAATGGGCACTGATAGGGGGCACTAATGGGCACTGATAGGAGGCACTAATGGGCACTGATAGGAGGCACTGATGGGCACTGATAGGCTGCACTGATGGGCACTGATAGGAGGCACTAATGGGCACTAATAGGAGGCATTGATGGGCACTGATAGGAGGCATTAATGGGCACTGATAGGAGGCACTAATGGGCACGAATAGGTTGCACTGATGGGCATTGATAGAAGGCATTGATGGGCACTGATAGGCTGCACTGAAGTGCACTGATAGGAGGCACTTAAGAGCACTTATAGGAGACACTAATGGGCACTGATGGGAGGCATTGATGGGCACTAATAGGCTGCATTGATGAGCACTGATAGGCTGCACTGATAAGAGGCACTAATGTGCACTGATAGGCTGCACTGATGAGCACTGATAGGTGGCACTGATGGGAATTGATGGGCATTGATGAACACTGATAGGCAGAACTCATAGGCTGCACTGATGGGCACCGATGAACACTGATAGGCAAAACTCATAGGCAGCATTGGTGAGCACTGATTGGCTGAATTGATGAGCACTGATAGGCAGCACTGATGGCATTGAGCACTGATAGGTGGCACTTATAGATACTGATAGGAGGCATTGATGAGCACTGATAGGTGGCACTGATGGGCGCTGATAGGCAGCATTGATGAGCACTGATAGGCAGCATTGAAGAGCATTGATAGGTGTCACTGATGGACACTGTTAGGCGACATTGATGAGCACTGCTAGGTGGTGCTGATAGGCAGAATTGATGGGCACTAATAGGTGACATTGATGAGCACTGATAGGTGGCACTGATGACTGGGACACTGATTATCAGTGTAAACAATTTACTGACATTCTTGAAAGTTAATGGCAGTCCTTTCCTCACACAGACACAGCATGGGAGGAAAAAGGGTGCAGATAACCGGCAAGTCTGTTTACATGTGATCAGCTGATCACATGGTAAAGGGCCGGTGTAATTGCGCTGGATGCACATCCCGGGGACACATGGGAGGCAGAGTTTGGGGGGATTTCCATGGACACCCTCCCAAAATTGGAAGCTCGAATGGAGGGGGGGTGCCGGGGGCCCATCATGGTTTCTTGCACCGGGGCCCTGAAGGTTCTAGTTATGCCTCTGCACTGCACTGATGACGGACACATAGCCTGAAACAACTCTATGCAGTTCGGAATGAATGTCTCTATAATATTAGGTGATGTCCTCTTGTTTTGTGTGATGGAACGAGACCCCTGAATATCTTCTGTTCTGAAGGCTTTTTAGCGCTGCACCTCCAACATCAGCAACGGACTGCTGTGCAGCTTCTTCCAAACAAGGACGGATGAACTCGTGATCGCATCTAATTGCGTTCTGGCGGCGCGGAGCTCGGGGGTTGATTGACGGGAAAGGAGACAATTTCATTGTTAAACGTGGGATCAGATGGTGTGAAATTTCACTATGAACAGCCGATTGCATTTATCGATGAAGTAATATTCCTCTACGAGACGCTCGATAAGCAGATTGGGACAAGTTGTTATAATTTGCCAGATTGTGGAATAAATCTCACACTGGGGGAAGAATAACCATTTCTTAATGGATTTTCAATACCAACTTTGGATTACGAAAAGTATTTCATATATTCTGTCTGAAGTCTTGCTGCATTTTAATTTCCTCATCTTGCAGGATAATCATGAACCTTCCATAGACTTCAGATCTTGCCATAGCTGGAGATAAGTATACATCAAGAACATCATGTCCTGCAGAATTGTTGCACCCGGTGATCGCTTTCCCGTCTTATCGGCTCATTTATTATTTTATATTCATTCATGGCCTTCTCTGCCAGACTTTCATTGCTCTGAAGCAACAGAGCGGCATACACTATATTACCAAAAGTATTGGGACGCCTGCCTTTACAAACACATGAACTTTAATGGCATCCCATTCTTAGTCCATAGGATTCAATATTAAGTTGGCCCACCCTTTGCAGCTATAACAACTTCAAGTCTTCTGGGAAGGCTGTCCACAAGGTTTAGGAGTGTGTCTATGGGAATATTTGACCATTCTTCCAGAAGCGCATTTGTGAGTTTAGGCACTGATGTTGGACAAGAAGTCCTGGCTCTCAGTCTCCGCTCTAATTCATCCCAAAGGTGTTCTATCGGGTTGAGGTCAGGACTCTGTGCAGGCCAGTGAAGTTACTCCACACAAAAAAAAACTCACCCTCTGGGTGATCTCTGTACATTGCAGGGATTGTAACAAACTTTGTTGCAGATACCTACCTTTTGTTATTCTGAAGAAATAGCTGTTTGTTTCTCAGTGTCCAAGTGAATGGGAGTGACTTTATAATGATCAATCAGCTGCTGCACCTGCAGGGCTCTAATGAGGAAAGTGTCAGGGTCTAAATCCCTGTAAACGTGATTTGCCTTTGGAAGTCTCTCACTAAAAATTAAATTTTTGTTGCAGGGGATGCCCAAAATCTGACTTCTATCTTAGTGCAGACTTCTGGGAAAATCAGTGAGCCAATCACACAAGCAGGAAAGTACATTTCAGAAATGACATTTCTGGGGGGGTGTTCTGTATACCATCTGTGTACAGAGCACCTCCAGGTGGCCATATTGCATTTTACAGAAAATTACAGTGGCTGCAGATTGAAAAGGAAAGGGATTTTTTTAATAACACTCAATTACAATACGACTTGTGTAGCAATTGTAAACGTTAATATAAATTAATTTCTTTGCTACCCTTTAAGGTCTCATGGACATAATTAGACAAAAGATATGCCCAGAATGAAAAAAAAAAACTTCTTTATTTACTATTCTATTTTATTCTCTTTGGAAAATGGAAAACGATTTGAATTCGAGAACTATTCGAAATTGATTCGAAAATTAATAAACAAAACGCATTAACCACTTAACGACCGCTCACTGTATATATACGTCGGCAGAATGGCACCGACAGGCACAATCACGTAGAGTGTACGTGATTGCCTTTGTATAGTTGGGGAGTCCAATCGGACCCCCCTCCTATACAGTGAGCGGTGGCTAAGTGTCCGGGAGCGTTCCGGGATGAGGGGGCAGCCATTCGTTTCTGGCCACCCCCTCGCGATCGCTCCCGGCGAATGGAAATGCCCCCTCTGTCTGTGTCAGACAGAGGGAGCAGGAGGAAGTGATGTCATCTCTGGTGCGGCGCTCACATATACCGAGCGCCGTACAAGAGAAGACATCAGGTCAGTGCACACAACACTACACTGACACCAGGACACATAGGGACATAAATCGCCCCCCCAGGCCCCCCCAGACACCCCAGATCACCCCCCAGATCACCCCCCCAGCCCCCAGTCACAGTGTCACTGATTGCAGTGACCATTTATTTAGTGATCACTGCAATCAGTGACATTTGTGACTGTAAAAGTGTCACCAAAGTTTAGTTTTAGGTCCAGTGTAGCCCCCTAACCCCCCCTAATAAAGGTTTAACCCCCTGATCACCCCCCAGATAACCCTTTCACCCCCTATCACCACTGTCGCTAAGCGATCATTTTTCTGATCGCTGTCTTAGCGTCAGTGATGCCGATCAGCAGCCAGTAATTTTTTTTAGGTTCGCCGCATGTTTTTATAGCGTCAGGTACCCCAATATATTATCTAATAAAGGTTTAACCCCCTTGATCGCCCCCCAGGTAACCCTTTCACCCCCTATCACCACTGTCACTAAGCGATCGTTTTCTAAACGCTGTCTTAGTGTCGGTGATGCAGATCGGTAGCTGGTAATTTTTTTTAGGTTCGCCGCAGGTTTTTATAGCGTCAGGTACCCCAATATATTATCTAATAAAGGTTTAACCCCCTTGATCACCCCCCAGGTAACCCTTTCACCCCCATCACCACTGTCGCTAAGCGATCGTTTTTCTAAACGCTGTCTTAGTGTCGGTGATGCAGATCGGTAGCTGGTAATTTTTTTTAGGTTCGCCGCAGGTTTTTATAGCGTCAGGTACCCCCATATATTATCTAATAAAGGTTTAACCCCCTGATTGCCCCTAGTTAACCCTTTCACCAGTGATCACCATATAAGTGTTACGGGTGACGCTGGTTAGTTAGTTTGCTTTTTATAGTGTCAGGGCACCCGCCGTGTATATAACCCAATAAAGGTTTAACCCCCTGATCGCCCGGCGGGTGATATCAATTAGGTTTTAGCGTCAGAGAGGGTCTGAGTCACACCCCAGGCAGCGTCAGGTTAGTGCAAGTAGCGCTAACACCCACGCGTGAAGCATACACCCTCCTTAGTGGTATAGTATCTGAACAGATCAATATCTGATCTGATCAGATCTATACTAGCGTCCCCAGCAGTTTAGGGTTCCCAAAAACGCAGTGTTAGCGGGATCAGCCCAGATACCTGCTAGCACCTGCGTTTTGCCCCTCCGTCCAGCCCAGGCCACCCAAGTGCAGTATCGATCGATCACTGTCACTTACAAAACACAACACACATAACTGCAGCGTTCGCAGAGACAGGCCTGATCCCTGCGACTCCAGTGCTGTAGGAGGTGATTTCACCACCACAGTTAAAAAAAAAAAGCATATATGCCGAAGCATTGGGGCAGCAGGGGCGGAGGAGCGATTTTGCTCCTAATGCCGCGTACATACGGTCGAAATTCCGACGGAGGCTTGCCCGTGGAAAAGTCCGACCATGTGTGTGCGGCATAACTTTTTTGCGGGAGGATGCCCCCATGCTTCGGCATATATAAATGGTGCATGTATGCCCATCATTGGAAGTGGGTGGATGAAGGGCGGTATTCTAATGGTGGGCATAACCACCGATCAATCTCTTTTTTCGTTCAGCCAACTGGCTGCATGAATAAAAAAGATTACAATACATGTCCAACAAGGACCAGCAACGTACTGGTATGTTGCTGGACTTTGAATGTTTATACCAGAATGATGCCTGCGGGTTTAGGTATCATCTTGGTATCATTCTTTTCAGCCTGCGGCCGGCTTTCATGTAAAAGCAATCCTAGCGGCTAATTAGCCTCTGGACTGCTTTTACAAGCAGTGGGAGGGAATGCCCCCTCCCCGGATATAAAAAGCGCCATTGGGAAATTGGGAAAGCATTTTATCACACCGATCTTGGTGTGGTCAGATGCTTTGAGGGCAGAGGAAAAATCTAGGGTCTAGAAGACCCCAGTTTTAAAAAAAAAAGAGTACCTGTCACTACCTATTGCTATCATAGGGGATATTTACATTCCCTGAGATAACAATAAAAATGATAAAAAAAAAAAAATACTTGGAAGGAACAATTTAAAACTAAAATAAAAAAGCAAAATTAATAATAAAAAAAAAGCAAAAAAAAAAAAAGCACCCCTGTCCTGCCCTGCTCTTGCCCAATGGCGACCGCAAGCGTCGGTCTGGCGTCATATGTAAACAGCAATTGCACCATGCATGTGAGGTATCACCGCGAAGGTCAGATCGAGGGCAATCATTTTAGCAGTAGACCTCCTCTGTAAATCTACTGGGGTAACCTGTAAAGGCTTTTAAAGGCTTTTAAAAATGTATGTAGTTTGTCGCCAATGCGCGTTTGTGCGAAATTTTAAAGCATGTCGTGTTTGGTATCTATGTACTCGGCCTAAGATCATCTTTTTTATTTCATCAAACATTTGGGCAATATAGTGTGTTTTAGTGCATTAAAATTAAAAAAAGTGTATTTTTTAACACAAAAAATGCATTTGAAAAATCGCTGCGCAAATACTGTGTAGAAAAAAAAATGCAACACCCACCATTTTAATCTGTAGGGCCTTTGCTTTAAAAATATATATATATATAATGTTTGGGGGTTCAACATAATTTTCTTGCAAAAAAAAAAAATGTTTTCATGTAAACAAAAAGTGTCAAAAAGGGCTTTGTCTTCAAGTGGTTAGAAGAGTGGATGTAAGCTTCCTAATGTTGTGTATAAAATGCCAGAACAGTTCAAAACCCCCCCAAATGACCCCATTTTGGAAAGTAGACACCCCAAGCTATATACTGAGAGGCATGTCGAGTCCATGGAATATTTTATATGTTGACACAAGTTGCGGAAAAACGACAATTTTTTTTTTTTTGGCACAAAGTTGTCACTAAATGATATATTGCTCAAACATGCCATGGGCATATGTGGAATTACACCCCAAAATACATTCTGTTGCTTCTCCTGAGTACGGGGATACCACATGTGTGAGACTTTTTGGGAGCCTAGCCACGTACGGGACCCCAAAAACCAAGCACCGCCTTCAGGCTTTCTAAGGGTGTAAATTTTTGATTTCACTTCTCACTGCCTATCACAGTTTCGGAGGCCATGGAATGCCCAGATAGCACAAAACCCCCCCAAATGACCCCATTTTGGAAAGTAGACACCCCAAGCTATTTGCTGAGAGGTATTGTGAGTATTTTGCAGATCTCGCTTTTTGTCACAAAGTTTTGAAAATTGAAAAAAAATAAATATATATATATATATTTTCTTTCTTCATTTTCAAAAACAAATGAGAGCTGTAAAATACTCGCCATTCCTCTCAGCAAATAGCTTGGGGTGTCTATATTCCAAAATGGGGTCATTTGGGGGGGTTTTGTGCTATTTTGGCATTTTATGGCTTTCGAAACTGTGATAGGTAGTGAGGAGTCAAATCAGAAAATTTGTGCCTAGAATTCCTGAAGGCGGTGCTTGGTTTTCGGGGTCCCGTACGCGGCTAGGCTCCTAAAAAGTCCCACACATGTGGTATCCCCGTACTCAGGAGAAGCAGAAAAATGTATTTTGGGGTGTAATTCCACATATAACCATGGCATGTGTGAGCAATATATCATTTAGTGACAACTTTTTGTAATTCTTTTTTTTTTTTTTTTTTTAGTCATTATTCAATCACTTGGGACAAAAAAAAAAAAATTCAATGGGCTCAACATGCCTCTCAGCAATTTCCTTGGGGTGTCTACTTTCCAAAATGGGGTCATTTGGGGGGGGGGGGGGTTGTACTGCCCTGTCATTTTAGCACCTCAAGAAATGAGATAGGCAGTCATAAATTTAAAGCTGTGTAAATTTCAGAAAATGTACCCTAGTTTGTAAACTCTATAACTTTTGCGCAAACCAATAAATATACGCTTATTGACATTTTTTTTACTAAAAACATGTGGCTGAATACATTTTGGCCTAAATGTATGACTACAATTGAGTTTATTCGATTTTTCTTATAACAAAAAGTAGAAAATATCATTTTTTTTCAAAATTTTCGGTCTTTTTCCGTTTATATCGCAAAAAATAAAAATCGCAGAGGCAATCAAATACCATTAAAAGAAAGCTCTATTTGTGGGAAGAAAAGGACGCAAATTTTGTTTGGGTACAACATTGCATGTCCGCACAATTTACAGTTAAAGCAGCGCAGTGCAAAATTCTGAATTCACCTCTGGTCCTTTAGCTACCAAATGGTCCGGGGCTTAAGTGGTTAAGAAAACGAATAAAACAAATTAAACTAAACAAATTTATGTAAATAATGTAACCAAATGGAACAAATTTTTTTGTTCTGCACATGTCTAGTACACCCTTGTACTTGTGTAACCGCCAATGCCTCACCTAGCGCATACACGGACAATGTGTTTTACCGATTGCAGAGGTTTTGTGTTTGGAGAAACTACATCGTATGCAAACGGGCCGGTAAACGCCGATTCATGCCAATAGGCAAGCCAAAAGGGTGTGCTAGGCGTGCCTGGGCGCACCCTAATCACCCTGTGCGGTGCCGATTCCCCCTGCTTCCTGGCGTCCTCTGTATCTCCCCTGCAGTGCTGCCAGCTTCCCTCCTCTCCCGCTGGCTGCTGCGGGGGATGTTTCAGGATGGATGGATGAATGAACAGAAAGCCTCTCAGCACAGAGCACTTCACATTCATTCACTGTCCAGGGCAGCTGAGGCTGCAGAGAAAGGGACTGAGGAATCTCCATCCTCAGCCCCTTTCTCTCTGTTTAGACCCTTGATATTTCACCAAAGCCCCCCTCCTAAAAAAAATAAAAAAATGTAAAAACTAAAATTGTAAAAAAAACAAAACTACTGACACCGTCCACTAAGGATGAGCCGAACACCCCCCCCCCCCCCGGTTTGGTTCGCACCAGAACTTGCGAACAGGCAAAAACTTTGTTCGAAAATGCGAACACCGTTAAAGTCTATGGGACATGAACATGAAAAACCAAAAGTGCTAATTTTAAAGGTTAATATGCAAGTTATTGACATAAAAAGTGTTTGGGGACCCAGGTCCTGCCCCAGGGGACATGTATCAATGCAAAAAAAGTTTTAAAAACGCCCGTTTTTCGGGAGCAGTGATTTTAATAATGCTTAAAGTGGAAGTAAACCCTCCTATTGTTTTCAGCCAAGGAAGCTGACATCTTGACCTTTGATTAATCTTCAACTGCCATGATGCTGCACATGTGACCAGTTATGACACCAGCCATTGGATGGTTTGACAGTTTGGTTGAGAGCACAACCAATGTGGCAGTTAGCATTTCCGACATGCCGGGAATTTAACTGTTTTTTTAAACTGTTAAATCAATGGGTTTACTTCCACTTTAAAGTGAAACAATAAAAGTGAAAAATATTCCTTTAAATTTCGTACCTGGGGGTGTCTATAGTATGCCTGTAAAGTGGCGTATTTTTTCCGTGTTTAGAACAGTCCCGCAGCAAAATGAAATTTCTAAAGGAAAAAAAGTCATTTAAAACTACTCGCGGCTATAATGAATTGTCGGGTCTTGGCAATATAGATAAAACTCATTGAAAAAAACGGCATGGGTTCCCCCCCAAGCCAATACCAGGCCCTTTGGGTCTGGTATGAATATTAAGGGGAACCCCGAACCCAAAAAAATAAAAATTGCGTGGGGGTCTCCCCAAATTCCATACCAGGCCCTTCAGGTCTGGTATGGATTTTAAGGGAAACCTTGCGCCAAATTTAAAATAAAAAGGGCGCAGGGGTCCCCCTCAAAATCCATATCAGACCCTTCAGGTCTGGTATGGATTTTAAGGGGAACCCTGTGCCAAAATAAAAAAAAATGGCGTAGGGTTCCCCCCAAAAATCCATACCAGACCCTTATCCGAGCACGCAACCTGGCAGGCCACAGGAAAAGAGGTTGGACGAGAGAGCGCCCCCCCTCCTGAACTGTTCCAGGCCACATGCCCTCAACATGGGGAGGATGCTTTGGGGTTTGACCAGGGGAAACCTCTGTGGCGTCAGAGGGGGACATGGTCTCCCGGTTACGTCACTGGGTTTCCCCGTGGTTTCAGAGAGGGGCAGGGTCACCCGTACACGTCACCGGGTGGCCCCACCCTCAGCTAAATAACAGCTGTCAAAACGAGAGACACGTCAGTCGGCGGGAGCCGCCCATGGAGGCAGAGCTGGTTTTTTTGGCGTTGGCGGCAGAATAGAAGATGAAGATGGACATCGCTGGACGATTTAATTTTTTTATTAAAGGACTTGTCCCAAGCTGTCTCTTGTCGTTTTTACAATTTTTGACACTTTTTTTGGTGAAATGGTAGGGGTACAATGTACCGTGACCAATTCACATAGGGTGGGGCTGGGATATGGGGGTCTCCTTGTTAAAGGGGGCTTCCAGATTCCGATAAGCTCCCCGCTCACAGACCGCCACAACCATCGGGCAACGGTTGTGGGGGTCCCCATCAAACCCAAAAGCATCCTCCCCACAGTGAGGGCACGTGGCCTGGTACGGTTCAGGAGGCGGGGCGCTCTCTCGTCCCCCTCTCTTTTCATGTGGCCTGCCAGGTTGCGTGCTTGGATAAAGGTCTGGTATGTATTTTTGGGTGGAACCCTACGCCATTTTTTTATTTTGGCGCCGGGTTCCCCTTAAAATCCATACCAGACCTGAAGGGTCTGGCATGGATTTTGAGGGGGACCCCTACGCCATTTAAAAAACAAATGGTGCAGGGTTCCCTTTAATATCCATACCAGACCTGAAGGGCCTGTTATGGAATTTGGGGGGACCCCCACGAACACCGCAAATTGTTCGCTATTCGACTTACGTTCGACTCGAACATCGGGCTCATCCCTACCGTCCAGGGCTCTGCTGATATACACACACATGTGTATTTGCCCATCTATGACTCACCAATGTCTATGCTAGACATGTGCAATACATTTTGTTCCGAATTCTTTTAACAAATTTAGACAAATTTTCTTTCATTCGGAAATATCCGAATAAACGAAAATCCGTTTAACAAATTTTTCCGCATATTCGTAAATTTGAATATTTGAAAAGTCGTAAATTCGTAAATTCATAGATTGGGAAATTCGAAAATTTGAAACCCGAAAATTCAAAAAATTTTAAATGCGGAAATTTGAATATCCGAAAATAAGAATAAAATCCGAAATTTCAAAAACCCAAAAATGTGATAATTGGAAATACTAACTAATTATTACTTAACTATTACTAACTATTACATTTTAGGTATTGGAATTTACTTTCAATTTTGGCTTTTAGTGAACGTAACGAATACGAATTTATAAAAGTTACAAATTGTCCAAAATAACGAATGCCGCATCTAAACAACTGGAATGGAACTAATTAATTATAATAAATAACAATAATAATAAAAACATTTTGTTATTATTATTTATTATTAATTCATTCTGTTCCATTTGTTTAGATGCTGCATTCATTATTTATTATATTCTATTATATTTATATTCTATTCTTTTATTTTCTGTTATATTCTTTTCTATTCTATTTAAATTTGAAAACTATTCGAACTTGAAAAACTTTTCGAATTCAAAAACTATTCGAATTTCGAATTCAAAAACTATTTGTAAATGATTTGAAAACTATTTGAATCGATTCAAATTCTAATTTCTTTCAAATTATTTTTTTTTTTTATTTTTGATGCGTTTAAATTCGTTACTATTGTCATTCGGAATTTGGGATACATGTAAATTTCCGAAAAACTAAAAATGTGTCCGAATTTTAATTCAGAACAAAACGAACTGCACATGTCTACTAAATAGGAGGGGAGGACAGAGGGAGGGACATACCAAATCACAAAAGTAAACAAGTTATATTGGCTCTAAACCACCACTAGATGTCAGCATACTACAGAACAATAATAACCTGGCGTAGTTCAATACAACACAGAAAAAATACATTTGGACAGAACAGTTATCTAACCGGTTTAAACAATCTTTACTGTATATCGAAGTTTGGAACATTCTAGAGAACTTTTATTAACTTCCATGTAGCAGTATTTTAGGTTCACTACTCATTAATGCCCAGCGGTGGCGAGCTTACATAAATTGAGTCAATAATTTGAATAAAAAATAATAAAATAAAACAAGAAAGAATGCCATTCATCAAAGTAAAATCCGAAAAACGTATTTTCACGCCTGGCGGCGAGAAACGCGGAACGGTTTGACCCCATAAATCTTTGTTGTGAAGTTAAATTGATACGGCACAATTCTCTCTTCTTGAGCAGCAGAATGCTCTTGAAAAAGAAACTGCAACAAAAAAAAAAAAGAGAAAAAGAAAAACAGTCAAAATGTAACCTCCCGTCTCGAGGGCTCATTGGAAGAGAGAGAGAGGCCGGTGACAGCCGTCAGGCTTTTAAAATGACATTGAGAGTTCTTTCTATTCCCACCGAGTGAGGAACGCAAAACTTGAGTAGTTTTAAATAAACATTTGATGGTGGATGGGAAACCAAAAAAAATAAATACATTATGGTTTAATAGATACGCTGAAGGGTACGATACGCCGCGCCAACCGAGGCTTCTGTTCTTCTAGGACGATGGCGGCTTTTAGATCAGATGTGACATGTAGAAGTTCTCATTTCATGATGGCTGCAAGACTTTATCTTCAGGTCCCCAGTGCTGGCATGTTTAGTGTGAGAAGCCAGGGGTGACTTTGGGGCTTCCCAGCAGGCTGTGCTTTGTGAATGGTCCTGCAGCCCCCTGGGACCTGGGATATGTCCCAGAAGACTGGACAGAAGCAATGGGGCTGAACTTCCACTCTGATCACCTACATGATCTGAGTGGACGTTGGAATGGGTACTTGTCAAAACCGAAAATTCTTATGGCAAAAGTTGAAGAGGAGGGAGGAGGAGAAGGAAGTGGAAAAGTAAAACTTCCCCTATTGGGTAGATATAGTGATGTTGTGTAATTGGATTCTTCCACAGTGGTGCCAGAAACCTCCCACACATTAGCGACCTGTCCATACAGGGCACAGGGGCGCCCCCCCATCCATCCATGCGTCCGGCTCCCTAATCTACACGCATAGATTCCAATGTTTTTTTTTCTCTTTTTGAAGCATGTGATTAGAGCCTAAGGCTCTAATTGGCTTAAAAAAGGGTGGGCTCAGGGTGCAGAGCACTGCGCCCCGAGCCCACCCACTTGTGGGACAATAGCGAATTAATATTCAGAATTGTCTTTCTGATTCTCCTATTGGCCAATCAGGAAGCAGTTCCTGAGACCCGATTGGCCAGGGAGTCTTAGAGCTCCTGGCCAATCAGGTCTCAGTCAGGACCCACTTCCTGTTCGGCCTGGTGGAGAAGCAATGACCCCAGACCGAGGAGCTGCCGCCCGGATCCATGTCTGCCTGATTTGCCTCCTTCCTAAGCTAAGGAGGCCTCTGATCGCCGCTGCATTCCCACCCATCTCCCGCACAAGGGGGGGTTGGCGTTGGTTTGCTGCCCCCCCAAAATATTGAGCACCAGCGGCCACTGCTCTCACACCAAACACAACAGTACGATATAAGGCCACTATATTTCAAGGTTGCCAAGTAGTTTATGGAGCTGTCTCCAGTTTAGAGTGCCAAGGGGATTACATGACCCTAATCTGCAGAATAAGAAAGGTTTCATATAACAGTTATGTGAAATTATACACTACAGTGCCGTATCCACCATCTAATAAAGCAATGGTGACCAACCTTAGGACCACTAAGCTCACAATTTTTAATTGCGTGGACCACTAGTATAAATTTTACATGCCTTATACACACAATGCTCTGGCTCTCTGCCGCCCTCAGCAACCCCCCGCCCCTCTACTGCACCTCCCTCTGAGGTGGCACTGCGTATCAATGTGCGCTGACAGTATTAGCTGTCAGCACACATTGAGAACAACACTGGAAATAACATTGGGCAGTATACATCCACCACAAGGTTGATTTGTGGCACAACTCCTGGGGACCACCAACATTTCTCATGGACCATCAGTGGTCCATAGACCACTGGTTGGTGACTACTGTTATAAAGAACTGGTGTTGCATGAAGCTGTGCATGTTGTCTGTAAATATTGCTTTGTAAAGGGGGCTGGATAACAATCACTGGCAGGGATGTACTGCCCATCGGCACTCATGGGAGTTTCCCGGTGGGCCGATGGCTCAGTGGGCCGGTTTCAGCGGCCGCCGAATCTGCCTATTCCATTGGAGGTCGGCGGCGATCTACCCATCAATCACCGACAGCTGGCGCCTGACGGGTAGATCGAGATTTAGCCAGCATGCAGAGTAGCGCAGGAAGCGTCTGTAATGTCACGCTCTCTTAATGTCGGCCCCTCCTCTCTTCTCGTCCACCCCCATTTGCTTGTGACATCATCTGGGATGGATGAGAAGAGAGGAGGGGCCGCCGGGGAGCAGCGTGACATGAGAGAGAACTTATTACAGACGCTTCCTGTGCTACTCTGCATGCTGGCTAGTAAACTATATGCCCCATAATGTGCCATGTGCCCTGATGTGCCCCATAATGTGCCCTGATGTGCCTCATATTGTGCCCTGATGTGCCCCCTGATGTGCCCCATAATGTGCCCTGATGTGCCCCATAATGTGCCATGTGCCCCGATGTGCCCCATAATGTGCCATGTGCCCTGATGTGCCCCATAATGTGCCATGTGCCCTAATGTGCCATGTCCCCTGATGTGCCCCGAGCCCTGATGTGCCCCATTCCCTGATGTGCCCCAATGTGCTATGTGCCCCGTGCCCTGATGTGCCCCATTACCTGATGTGCCACGTGCCCTGATGTGCTATGTGCCCTAATGTGCTATGTGCCCTGATGTGCCCCGTGCCCCGATGTGCTGTGCCCCAATGTCCTGTGCCCTGATGTGCCCCATGCCCTGATGTGCCCCATGGCCTTATGTGCCCTGTGCCCCGATGTGCTGTGCCACAATGTCCTGTGCCCTGATGTGCTGTGCCCCAATGTGCTGTGCCTCAATGTCGTGTGCCCTGATGTGCTGTGCCCTGATGTACTGTGACCTGTGCCCTGATGTCCTGTACCCTGATGGGCTGTGTCCTGATGTGCTATACCCTGATGTGCTGTGCCCTGTACCCTGATGTGATGTGCCCTGATGTGTTGTGCCCTGTACCCTGATGTGCTGTGCCCTGATGTGCTGTGCCCTGTACACTGATGTACTGTGCCCTGACGTGCCCTGATGTGCTGTGCCCTGTACCCTGATGTGATGTGCCCTGATGTGCTGTGCCTTGTAAGCTGATGTGCTGACATGCCCTGATGTGCTGTGCCCTGTACCCTGATGTGTTGTGCCCTGATGTGCCATGTACGCTGATGTGCTGTACCCTGATGTGCTGTGCCCTGTACCCTGATGTGGCCTGATGTGCTGTGCACTGTGCCCTTAAGTTGTGGGCTCTGTACCATGCCCTGATGTGTTGTACCCTGGGTCGGTCTGGATGAAGTTCAGGGCCACATTTTTGTCTCAGTTCATCCCTGCCTGATGTGCCCCCTGATGTGCCCCATAATGTGCCCTGATGTGCCCCATAATGTGCCATGTGCCCCATCATGTGCCATAATGTGACCTGTGCCCTGATGTGCCATGTGCTCTGATGTGCTCCGAGCCATGATGTGCCCCGTTCCCTGATGTGCCCCGATGTGCCATGTGCCCTGATGTGCTATATTCCCCATGCCCTGATGTGCCCCATGCCCTGATGTGCCATGTGCCCTGATGTGCTCCATGCCCTAATGTGCTATGTGCCCTGTGCCCTGATGTGCCCTGTGCCCCGATGTGCTGTGCCCTGATGCGCTGTGCCCTGATGTGCCCCGTGCCCTGATGTGCCCCTTGCCCTGATGTGCCCCATGCCCCGATGTGCTGTGCCCCAATGTCCTGTGCCCTGATGTGCCCCATGCCCTGATGTGCCCCATGGCCTTATGTGCCCTGTGCCCCGATGTGCTGTGCCACAATGTCCTGTGCCCTGATGTGCTGTGCCCCGATGTGCTGTGCCTCAATGTCGTGTGCCCTGATGTGCTGTGCTCTGATGTACTGTGACCTGTGCCCTGATGTCCTGTACCCTGATGGGCTGTATCCTGATGTGCTATACCCTGATGTGCTGTGCCCTGTACCCTGATGTTATGTGCCCTGATGTTCTGTGTCCTGTACCCTGATGTACTGTGCCCTGACGTGCCCTGATGTGCTGTGCCCTGTTCCCTGATGTGTTGTGCCCTGATGTGCCCTGTACGCTGATGTGCTGGACTCTGTACCCTGATGTGCTGTGCCCTGATGTACTGTGCCCTGTGCCCTGATGTGCCCTGATGTCCTGTATCCTGATGTTCTGTGTCCTGATGTGCTATAGCCTGATGTGCTGTGCCCTGTACCCTGATGTGATGTGCCCTGATGTGCCCTGATGTGCTGTGCCCTGTACCCTGATGTGTTGTGCCCTGATGTGCTGTGCCCTGTACACTGATGTACTGTGCCCTGACGTGCCCTGATGTGATGTGCCCTGATGTGCTGTGCCCTGTACCCTGATGTGATGCGCCCTGATGTGCTGTGTCCTGTACACTGATGTACTGTGCCCTGACGTGTCCTAATGTGCTGTGCCCTGTTCCCTGATGTGTTGTGCCCTGATGTGCCCTGTACGCTGATGTGCTGTACCCTGATGTGCTGTGCTCTGTACCTTGCCCTGATGTGTTGTGCCCTGGGCCGGTCTGGATGAAGTCCAGGGCCACATTTTTGTCCCAGTCCAGCCCTGATCACTGGGGTGGGCAGAGGGATGATGGGAGGGAAGGAAGGTGAGCTAATGTCTCCTTATATCAAATACTTGGCCTCCAATTATCCAGATCTTAACCCAATAAAGCATCTGTGAGATGTGCTGGAAAAACACATCTGAACCATGGAGGCCCCACCTCACAACTTACAGGACTTAAAGGACCTGCTACTGACGGCTTTGTGCCAAATACCACAGCATAACTTCAGAGGTCTAGTGGAGTCCATGCCTCAATAAATTAGGGCTGCTTTGGCGGCAAAAGGGTAACCTACTCAATATTAGGTGGGTGGCCATAAAATTATACAGTAGCTGATCGGTGTAACTACATTAATTCCGAGTTAAAGCAACAAAAAGCTTTTGAACGTGTACAATGCCTTTAAACATAGTAAATGCAGAGCAAAGTAAAAAAAAAAAGAAAGAAGCTGCATCTTAAATTCCCAGCTGCTCTGGAAAACATTGGTGGTCTACAGTACCAACATTGGTAAAGAAAAGTTGAGAATGATGAGAGCTGAGAGCCAGTTAGGGATTCACAAATGTGAAAGGTCATTTGCCTCCTCAGTGGAAGGTCTTCACATTTCTGAGGAATGAACTGCGCAAAGCCGGTCCTGATTGAAAAAGGGTTGAATAGGTTATCCAAATCAACTAATAGGAAGACACAGAGGGAACCAAGCCTTTCACAAAGGTTACAATAAAAGGGTTTAATGGCTGTCCTAACAGCTGTGGATGGAGGAAATGTACTTTAAAGTCTATTAAGAACACCTTTCTTCTTCTTTTAAAGTTATTGCAAGAAAATGGTTTTGAGTATATAAGAACATTAGATTCCAGTGCTAGGATACAGGCGTGGATAAGGTCTTTCCTGCAAAGGATCCTGGAGTCAGAGAGGTGATGCTAATATCTAAAGCCGGAACTTTAATTTGGATAGAGAAGAGAATTGTTAGCATTCTTGTTAGTTTTTTTTTCTTGTAATCTCTATCCAACTGTAGGGATTGACTGCAGGCCATGGGGTCACTGGGGACACTGGATGCAGGCTGGAGTGCACAAGGTCAAACAGGAATAGGGATGAGCTTGGTGTTCGAGTCGAACATAGGTTCGACTCGAACATCGGCTGTTCGCGCGTTCGGCGAACAACGAACGATTTGGGCCGTTCGCGCCAAATTCGAGTGACGCGAACGGCCCACAATACACTGTGCCATCGCAGTGTAATCCCGGCGCTGTGATTGGCCAAGCATGCACTGTGACCCTGCATGCTTGGCCAATCACAGCGCCGGCAGCGAGGAGAGCAATGATTGGCCACCGGCAGGATGCCTGTGGCCAATTATAGCTGAGGGGGTTTAGTACACGCCCCACACTATAAAAGGCCGCCAGCGCGGCGGCCCCGTGTAGTGTGTTCCAGAGCAGGGAAAGTGAAGGATAGGCAGGGACAGTGTCAAATCTTGTCAAATCTATTCTTTGCTAAACCTTGTGTGTAGGGACAGAGAAGGATAGGCAGGGAGAGTGTCAGTGTCATATTCTTTGCTAAACCTTGTGTGTAGGGAGAGAGAAGGATAGGCAGGGAGAGTGTCAGTGTCATATACTTTGATAAACCTTGTGTGCAGGGAGAGAGAAGGATAGGCAGGGGACAGTGTCAGTGTCATTGTTGCTAAGCCTCCTGCACATTATACACCTGAACTTAGCCTGTATTGCTGCTTTTTCCTGGTGTGTTACACCAACAGGATTTTGCGGCACTTACAGCGGGCGGAGTGTGCCTCCTGACCATATTACACCTTAACTTAGCCTGTATTGCTGCTTTTTCCTGGTGTGTTACACCAACAGGATTTTGCGGCACTTACAGCGGGCGGAGTGTGCCTCCTGACCATATTACACCTTAACTTAGCCTGTATTGCTGCTTTTTCCTGGTGTGTTACACCAACAGGATTTTGCGGCACTTACAGCGGGCGGAGTGTGCCTCCTGACCATATTACACCTTAACTTAGCCTGTATTGCTGCTTTTTCCTGGTGTGTTACACCAACAGGATTTTGCGGCACTTACAGCGGGCGGAGTGTGCCTCCTGACCATATTACACCTGAACTTAGCCTGTATTGCTGCTTTTTCCTGGTGTGTTACACCAACAGGATTTTGCGGCACTTACAGCGGGCGGAGTGTGCCTCCTGACCATATTACACCTGAACTTAGCCTGTATTGCTGCTTTTCCCTGGTGTGTTAGGCAAACAAGGAGAGGCAGACAGTCAGGAGCCAATAAAAGAGGGCAAGCAGGCTCTGTGTCTAGAGACAACAGTGCTGGTCGTGGACGCTGTGCATCGCCATCAGCACGTGGCCATGGAACACGCTTGTCCTTCTTTTCGGCAGCTGGACGTGTTGAGCCGCATCATGCCGAAGACTTGGTAGAGTGGATGACCAAGCCCTCCTTATCCTCCTCATCCTCTCTCACCCAGGCTCAGGGTACTGGCAAAGCAGCTGCCAAAGCGTCCTCTTCCCTGGTATCAATGTCATCATCAGTCACTCCTTCCCTAGACCAACCATGTCCTCCTGAGGAGTCCCCCGAACTGTTTGAGCACAGTGTTGGGTACATGCTCCAGGAGGATGCCCATCGTTTCGAAGGGTCTGATGATGATACCCAGCTAGAGGAAGGCAGTAGCGTGAGAGCAGAGAGAGGGGATGCTCAAGAAGGACACCAATCTGGCAGTCATGTTCCAGCAGCTGCAGCATACTGCCAGATTGGCTCCAGTGATGAGGAGGGAGGGGATGATGAGGTCACTGACTCTACGTGGGTGCCTAATAGGAGATAGGAGGAGGAGGAGGAGGATGAGGAGGAGGCACATCTCCAACGAGGCAGGATGCCCTCGGGGGGCCAGCGTAAGGGCAGCACACCGACGGAATCACACCGCAGAGCTCTGCCTGTGCAGGGCGCTGCCTCTGCCCGTTATTCAAAAAGTTCTTTGGTGTGGGCCTTTTTTGAGTCGAGTGCATCAGATCGCACAGCTGCTGTTTGCAACATATGTCTCAAGCGTATATCGCGTGGCCAAAACATCACCCGCTTGGGCACCACATGCTTGACCAGACATATGTTGACCTGCCATGCAGCTCGTTGGCAAGCCTACCTTAAAGACCCACACCAAAGAACAAAGCTGACCTCTTCTTGCACCGCATCAGCTGGTATCTCCAACCCCACTATACCTTCAGTCCTCTCTGCAACCTGCTCTGAGAGGAATGAAGGTGTAGAATTAGGTGTGTCACAGCCAAGTACTTGCGGGCACTCTGCTAGCAGTACACCGACGTCCGATTCTAGCAGGCAAATTTCCCTGCCCCAGCTGCTGGACCATCTAAAGAAGTTCACTCCCAGCCATCCACATGCCCAGAGGTTGAATGCTAGCTTGGCTAAATTGCTAGCGCTTTAACTGCTGCCTTTTCAGTTGGTAGACTCGGCCCCCTTCCGTGAGTTTGTGCAATGTGCGGTTCCTCAGTGGCAGGTTCCCAAACGCCACTTTTTCTCACGGAAGGCGATTCCGGCTCTCTACCGGCATGTGGAAGGCAATGTCTTGGCCTCGCTGGACAGGGCGGTCAGTGGTAAGGTGCATATTTCCGCTGACTCATGGTCCAGCAGGCATGGACAGGGACGTTACCTTTCTTTCACGGCCCATTGGGTCACTCTTTTGGCAGCTGGGAAGGATGCAGGACAAGGTGCAGTAGTGTTGGAGGTTGTTCCACCGCCACGCCTCCAAAATGCTACTACTGGTTGTGACACACCTCTGTCCTCCACCCCCTCCTCTTCTTCTTCCTCCGTGGCCTCTTCCTGTGCTTTGTCCTCGGAACCAGCGGTGCTCCGTAGGCGTTCAAGGGGCTACGCAAGTACGCAGGCAAAAAGATGCCATGCCGTGCTTGCGCTGGTGTGTTTGGGGGACAGGAGCCACACTGGGGCAGAGGTTCTGTCTGCTCTGCAGGGGCAGGCCGAGAGGTGGTTGACGCCACGCCAGCTTAAGCCAGGAATGGTAGTTTGCGACAATGGCACCAACCTCCTCTCCGCTCTCTGACAGGGACAACTGACCCATGTGCCCTGTGTGGCCCACGTCCTTAACCTGGTGGTGCAGCGGTTCTTGGGCAGGTACCCGGGCTTACAGGATGTCCTGAGGCAGGCCAGGAAAGTCAGTGTGCATTTCCGCAGATCTTATAATGCCAGTGCTCGCCTGGCTGAGCTGCAAAAGGAGTTGAACCTGCCCAAGAACCGCCTTATATGTGACATGCCCACCAGGTGAAACTCAACGTTGGCCATGCTGCAGCAGCTGCACACGCAGCAGAGGGCCATCAATGAGTACCTGTGCGACTACGGCACCAGGACAGGGTCAGGGGAGCTCGGGTTTTTTTCACCACGCCAGTGGGGCATGATCAGGGATGCATGCACTGTCCTGCCACCATTTGAGGAGGCCACGAGGATGGTGAGCAGTGACCGTGCATGCATCAGTGACACTGTACCTCTTGTCCACCTGTTGGAACATACGCTGCGTGGAATAATGGACAGGGCACTTGAGGCAGAACAGAGGCAGGAAGAGGAGGACTTCCTTGCCTCTCAAAGCCCCCTTTACCCAGACAGTGTTCCTTCTGTCCCACCCATCGCACAGGAAGATGAGGAGGAGGAGGATTGTGTGAGCATGGAGGTGGAGCCTGGCACTCAGCATCATCAGCAGTAGGGATGAGCTTCGTGTTCGAGTCGAACATACGTTCGACTCGAACATCGGCTGTTCGATCGTTCGACGAAGATCGAACGATTTGGGCCGTTCGCGCCAAATTCGAGTGACGCGAACGGCCCACAATGCACTACGCCATCGCAGTGTCATCCAGGCGCTGTGATTGGCCAAGCATGCACTGTGACCCCGCATGCTTGGCCAATCACAGCGCCGGCAGCGAGGAGAGCAATGATTGGCCACAGGCAGGATGCCTTTGGCCAATTATTGCTGAGGGTGTTTAGTACACGCCCCACACTATAAAAGGCCGCCAGCACGGCGGCCTAGTGTAGTGTGTTCCGGAGCAGGGATAGAGCAGCATAGGCAGGGACAGTGACTTTTATTTCTTTCTTGCTTAACCTGGATTCCTTTAGTTTAGGGAAAGAGAAGGATAGGTAGGGAGAGTGTCAGTGTGTTTTGTGCTTGTGCTATATTGTGCTTAAAAAAAACATTTTTTCTAGGGACAGAAAACTGTAGGTAGGGAGAGTGTGTCAGTTTCTTTCACTGTCAAAGTCCTTGTTTCCAGGGACCTGGAAGGACAGTGAGTGAATTCTCCTTGTGCTAAATTGTGCTTAAAAAAAACATTTTTTCTAGGGACAGAAAACTGTAGGTAGGGAGAGTGTGTCAGTTTCTTTCACTGTCAAAGTCCTTGTTTCCAGGGACCTGGAAGGACAGTGAGTGAATTCTCCTTGTGCTAAATTGTGCTTAAAAAAAACATTTTTTCTAGGGACAGAAAACTGTAGGTAGGGAGTGTGTCAGTTTCTTTCACTGTCAAAGTCCTTGTTTCCAGGGACCTGGAAGGACAGTGAGTGAATTCTCCTTGTGCTAAATTGTGCTTAAAAAAAACATTTTTTCTAGGGACAGAAAACTGTAGGTAGGGAGAGTGTGTCAGTTTCTTTCACTGTCAAAGTCCTTGTTTCCAGGGACCTGGAAGGACAGTGAGTGAATTCTCCTTGTGCTAAATTGTGCTTAAAAAAACATTTTTTCTAGGGACAGAAAACTGTAGGTAGGGAGAGTGTGTCAGTTTCTTTCACTGTCAAAGTCCTTGTTTCCAGGGACCTGGAAGGACAGTGAGTGAATTCTCCTTGTGCTAAATTGTGCTTAAAAAAACATTTTTTCTAGGGACAGAAAACTGTAGGTAGGGAGAGTGTGTCAGTTTCTTTCACTGTCAAAGTCCTTGTTTCCAGGGACCTGGAAGGACAGTGAGTGAATTCTCCTTGTGCTAAATTGTGCTTAAAAAAAACATTTTTTCTAGGGACAGAAAACTGTAGGTAGGGAGAGTGTGTCAGTTTCTTTCACTGTCAAAGTCCTTGTTTCCAGGGACCTGGAAGGACAGTGAGTGAATTCTCCTTGTGCTAAATTGTGCTTAAAAAAAACATTTTTTCTAGGGACAGAAAACTGTAGGTAGGGAGAGTGTGTCAGTTTATTTCACTGTCAAAGTCCTTGTTTCCAGGGACCTGGAAGGACAGTGAGTGAATTCTCCTTGTGCTAAATTGTGCTTAAAAAAAACATTTTTTCTAGGGACAGAAAACTGTAGGTAGGGAGAGTGTGTCAGTTTCTTTCACTGTCAAAGTCCTTGTTTCCAGGGACCTGGAAGGACAGTGAGTGAATTCTCCTTGTGCTAAATTGTGCTTAAAAAAAACATTTTTTCTAGGGACAGAAAACTGTAGGTAGGGAGAGTGTGTCAGTTTCTTTCACTGTCAAAGTCCTTGTTTCCAGGGACCTGGAAGGACAGTGAGTGAATTCTCCTTGTGCTAAATTGTGCTTAAAAAAAACATTTTTTCTAGGGACAGAAAACTGTAGGTAGGGAGAGTGTGTCAGTTTCTTTCACTGTCAAAGTCCTTGTTTCCAGGGACCTGGAAGGACAGTGAGTGAATTCTCCTTGTGCTAAATTGTGCTTAAAAAAAACATTTTTTCTAGGGACAGAAAACTGTAGGTAGGGAGAGTGTGTCAGTTTATTTCACTGTCAAAGTCCTTGTTTCCAGGGACCTGGAAGGACAGTGAGTGAATTCTCCTTGTGCTAAATTGTGCTTAAAAAAAACATTTTTTCTAGGGACAGAAAACTGTAGGTAGGGAGAGTGTGTCAGTTTCTTTCACTGTCAAAGTCCTTGTTTCCAGGGACCTGGAAGGACAGTGAGTGAATTCTCCTTGTGCTAAATTGTGCTTAAAAAAAACATTTTTTCTAGGGACAGAAAACTGTAGGTAGGGAGAGTGTGTCAGTTTCTTTCACTGTCAAAGTCCTTGTTTCCAGGGACCTGGAAGGACAGTGAGTGAATTCTCCTTGTGCTAAATTGTGCTTAAAAAAAAACATTTTTTCTAGGGACAGAAAACTGTAGGTAGGGAGAGTGTGTCAGTTTCTTTCACTGTCAAAGTCCTTGTTTCCAGGGACCTGGAAGGACAGTGAGTGAATTCTCCTTGTGCTAAATTGTGCTTAAAAAAAACATTTTTTCTAGGGACAGAAAACTGTAGGTAGGGAGAGTGTGTCAGTTTCTTTCACTGTCAAAGTCCTTGTTTCCAGGGACCTGGAAGGACAGTGAGTGAATTCTCCTTGTGCTAAATTGTGCTTAAAAAAAACATTTTTTCTAGGGACAGAAAACTGTAGGTAGGGAGAGTGTGTCAGTTTCTTTCACTGTCAAAGTCCTTGTTTCCAGGGACCTGGAAGGACAGTGAGTGAATTCTCCTTGTGCTAAATTGTGCTTAAAAAAAACATTTTTTCTAGGGACAGAAAACTGTAGGTAGGGAGAGTGTGTCAGTTTCTTTCACTGTCAAAGTCCTTGTTTCCAGGGACCTGGAAGGACAGTGAGTGAATTCTCCTTGTGCTAAATTGTGCTTAAAAAAAACATTTTTTCTAGGGACAGAAAACTGTAGGTAGGGAGAGTGTGTCAGTTTCTTTCACTGTCAAAGTCCTTGTTTCAAGGGACAGAGAAGGACACCTGAAGGTAGCCCTTATTGCTTTTTTCCCATCTCCCTGCAGGCCATCTATTAGAATGTCTGGAAGGCAAACAAGGAGAGGCAGACAGTCAGGAGGCAATAAAAGAGGGCAAGCAGGCTCTGTGTCTGGGGGCAACAGTGCTGGTCGTGGACGCGTTGCATTGTCATCAGCACATGGCCATGGGACACGCTTGTCCTTCTTTTCGGCAGCTGGACATGTTGAGCCACATCATGCCGAAGACTTGGTAGAGTG
The DNA here is from genome assembly GCA_029206835.1 of Rana muscosa. Lineage (NCBI taxonomy): Eukaryota > Metazoa > Chordata > Amphibia > Anura > Ranidae > Rana > Rana muscosa. The sequence continues at coordinate 240,670,252 of CM055126.1, forward strand.
GATGACCAAGCCCTCCTCCTCCTCCTCATCCTCTCTCACCCAGGCTCAGGGTACTGGAAAAGCAGCTGCCAAAGCGTCCTCTTCCCTGGTATCAATGTCAGACTCATCATCAGTCACTCCTTCCCTAGACCCACCATGTCCTCCTCCTGAGGAGTCCCCCGAACTGTTTCAGCACAGTGTTGGGTACATGCTCCAGGAGGATGCCCAGCGTTTCGAAGGGTCTGATGATGAAACCCAGCTAGAGGAAGGCAGTAGCGTGAGAGCAGACAGAGGGGATGCTCAAGAAGGATACCAATCTGGCAGTCATGTTCCAGCAGCTGCAGCATACTGCCAGATTGGCTCCAGTGATGAGGAGGGAGGTGATGATGAGGTCACTGACTCCACGTGGGTGCCTAATAGGAGAGAGGAGGAGGAGGAGGAGGAGGCACATCTCCAACGAGGCAGGATGCCCTTTGGTGGCCAGCGTAAGGGCAGTACACCGACGGAATCACACCGCAGAGCTCCGCCTGTGCAGGGCGCTGCCTCTGCCCGTCATTCAAAAAGTTCTTTGGTGTGGGCCTTTTTTGAGGCTAGTGCATCAGATCGCACAGCTGCTGTTTGCAACATATGTCTCAAGCGTATATCGCGTGGCCAAAACATCAGCCACTTGGGTACCACATGCCTGACCAGACATATGTTGACCTGCCATGCAGCTCGTTGGCAAGCCTACCTGAAAGACCCACACCAAAGAACAAAGCGGACCTCTCCTTGCACCGCATCAGCTGGGATCTCCAACCCCACTATAACTTCAGTCCTCTCTGAAACATGCACTGAGAGGAATGAAGGTGTAGAATTAGGTGTGTCACAGCCAAGTACTTGCGGCCACTCTGCTAGCAGTACACCGACGTCCGATTCTAGCAGGCAAATTTCCCTGCCCCAGCTGCTGGACCGTCGAAAGAAGTTCACTCCCAGCCATCCACATGCCCAGCGGTTGAATGCTAGCTTGGCTAAATTGCTAGCGCTTCAACTGCTGCCTTTTCAGTTGGTAGACTCGGCCCCCTTCCGTGAGTTTGTGCAATGTGCGGTTCCTCAGTGGCAGGTTCCCAAACGCCACTTTTTCTCACGGAAGGCTATTCCGGCTCTCTACCGGCATGTGGAAGGCAATGTCTTGGCCTCGCTGGACAGGGCGGTCAGCGGTAAGGTGCATATTACCGCTGACTCATGGTCCAGCAGGCATGGACAGGGACGTTACCTTTCTTTCACGGCCCATTGGGTCACTCTTTTGGCAGCTGGGAAGGATGCAGGACAAGGTGCAGTAGTGTTGGAGGTTGTCCCACCGCCACGCCTCCAAAATGCTACTACTGGTTGTGACACACCTCTCTCCTCCACCCCCTCCTCTTCTTCTTCCTCCATGGCCTCTTCCTGTGGTTTGTCCTATGAACCAGCGGTGCTCCGTAGCCGTTCACGGGGCTACGCAAGTACGCAGGCAAAAAGATGCCATGCCGTGCTTGCGCTGGTGTGTTTGGGGGACAGAAGCCACACTGGGGCAGAGGTCCTGTCTGCTCTGCAGGGCCAGGCCGAGAGGTGGTTGACGCCACGCCAGCTTAAGCCAGGAATGGTGGTTTGCGACAATGGCACCAACCTCCTCTCCGCCCTCCGACAGGGATAACTGACCCATGTGCCCTGTGTGGCTCACGTCCTTAACCTGGTGGTGCAGCGGTTCTTGGGCAGGTACCCGGGCTTACAGGATGTCCTGAGGCAGGCCAGGAAAGTCTGTGTGCATTTCCGCAGATCTTATAATGCCAGTGCTCGCCTGGCTGAGCTGCAAAAGGAGTTGAACCTGCCCAAGAACCGCCTTATATGTGACATGCCCACCAGGTGAAACTCAACGTTGGCCATGCTGCAGCAGCTGCACACGCAGCAGAGGGCCATCAATGAGTACCTGTGCGACTACGGCACCAGGACAGGGTCAGGGGAGCTCGGGTTTTTTTCACCACGCCAGTGGGGCATGATCAGGGATGCATGCACTGTCCTGCCACCATTTGAGGAGGCCACGAGGATGGTGAGCAGTGACCGTGCATGCATCAGTGACACTGTACCTCTTGTCCACCTGTTGGAACATACGCTGCGTGGAATAATGGACAGGGCACTTGAGGCAGAACAGAGGCAGGAAGAGGAGGACTTCCTTGCCTCTCAAAGCCCCCTTTACCCAGACAGTGTTCCTTCTGTCCCACCCATCGCACAGGAAGATGAGGAGGAGGAGGATTGTGTGAGCATGGAGGTGGAGCCTGGCACTCAGCATCATCAGCAGTAGGGATGAGCTTCGTGTTCGAGTCGAACATACGTTCGACTCGAACATCGGCTGTTCGATCGTTCGACGAAGATCGAACGATTTGGGCCGTTCGCGCCAAATTCGAGTCACGCGAACGGCCCACAATGCACTACGCCATCGCAGTGTCATCCAGGCGCTGTGATTGGCCAAGCATGCACTGTGACCCCGCATGCTTGGCCAATCACAGCGCCGGCAGCGAGGAGAGCAATGATTGGCCACAGGCAGGATGCCTTTGGCCAATTATTGCTGAGGGTGTTTAGTACACGCCCCACACTATAAAAGGCCGCCAGCACGGCGGCCTAGTGTAGTGTGTTCCGGAGCAGGGATAGAGCAGCATAGGCAGGGACAGTGACTTTTATTTCTTTCTTGCTTAACCTGGATTCCTTTAGTTTAGGGAAAGAGAAGGATAGGTAGGGAGAGTGTCAGTGTGTTTTGTGCTTGTGCTATATTGTGCTTAAAAAAAACATTTTTTCTAGGGACAGAAAACTGTAGGTAGGGAGAGTGTGTCAGTTTCTTTCACTGTCAAAGTCCTTGTTTCCAGGGACCTGGAAGGACAGTGAGTGAATTCTCCTTGTGCTAAATTGTGCTTAAAAAAAACATTTTTTCTAGGGACAGAAAACTGTAGGTAGGGAGAGTGTGTCAGTTTCTTTCACTGTCAAAGTCCTTGTTTCCAGGGACCTGGAAGGACAGTGAGTGAATTCTCCTTGTGCTAAATTGTGCTTAAAAAAAACATTTTTTCTAGGGACAGAAAACTGTAGGTAGGGAGAGTGTGTCAGTTTCTTTCACTGTCAAAGTCCTTGTTTCCAGGGACCTGGAAGGACAGTGAGTGAATTCTCCTTGTGCTAAATTGTGCTTAAAAAAAACATTTTTTCTAGGGACAGAAAACTGTAGGTAGGGAGAGTGTGTCAGTTTCTTTCACTGTCAAAGTCCTTGTTTCCAGGGACCTGGAAGGACAGTGAGTGAATTCTCCTTGTGCTAAATTGTGCTTAAAAAAAACATTTTTTCTAGGGACAGAAAACTGTAGGTAGGGAGAGTGTGTCAGTTTCTTTCACTGTCAAAGTCCTTGTTTCCAGGGACCTGGAAGGACAGTGAGTGAATTCTCCTTGTGCTAAATTGTGCTTAAAAAAAACATTTTTTCTAGGGACAGAAAACTGTAGGTAGGGAGAGTGTGTCAGTTTCTTTCACTGTCAAAGTCCTTGTTTCCAGGGACCTGGAAGGACAGTGAGTGAATTCTCCTTGTGCTAAATTGTGCTTAAAAAAAACATTTTTTCTAGGGACAGAAAACTGTAGGTAGGGAGAGTGTGTCAGTTTCTTTCACTGTCAAAGTCCTTGTTTCCAGGGACCTGGAAGGACAGTGAGTGAATTCTCCTTGTGCTAAATTGTGCTTAAAAAAAACATTTTTTCTAGGGACAGAAAACTGTAGGTAGGGAGAGTGTGTCAGTTTCTTTCACTGTCAAAGTCCTTGTTTCCAGGGACCTGGAAGGACAGTGAGTGAATTCTCCTTGTGCTAAATTGTGCTTAAAAAAAACATTTTTTCTAGGGACAGAAAACTGTAGGTAGGGAGAGTGTGTCAGTTTCTTTCACTGTCAAAGTCCTTGTTTCCAGGGACCTGGAAGGACAGTGAGTGAATTCTCCTTGTGCTAAATTGTGCTTAAAAAAAACATTTTTTCTAGGGACAGAAAACTGTAGGTAGGGAGAGTGTGTCAGTTTCTTTCACTGTCAAAGTCCTTGTTTCCAGGGACCTGGAAGGACAGTGAGTGAATTCTCCTTGTGCTAAATTGTGCTTAAAAAAAACATTTTTTCTAGGGACAGAAAACTGTAGGTAGGGAGAGTGTGTCAGTTTCTTTCACTGTCAAAGTCCTTGTTTCCAGGGACCTGGAAGGACAGTGAGTGAATTCTCCTTGTGCTAAATTGTGCTTAAAAAAAACATTTTTTCTAGGGACAGAAAACTGTAGGTAGGGAGAGTGTGTCAGTTTCTTTCACTGTCAAAGTCCTTGTTTCCAGGGACCTGGAAGGACAGTGAGTGAATTCTCCTTGTGCTAAATTGTGCTTAAAAAAAACATTTTTTCTAGGGACAGAAAACTGTAGGTAGGGAGAGTGTGTCAGTTTCTTTCACTGTCAAAGTCCTTGTTTCCAGGGACCTGGAAGGACAGTGAGTGAATTCTCCTTGTGCTAAATTGTGCTTAAAAAAAACATTTTTTCTAGGGACAGAAAACTGTAGGTAGGGAGAGTGTGTCAGTTTCTTTCACTGTCAAAGTCCTTGTTTCCAGGGACCTGGAAGGACAGTGAGTGAATTCTCCTTGTGCTAAATTGTGCTTAAAAAAAACATTTTTTCTAGGGACAGAAAACTGTAGGTAGGGAGAGTGTGTCAGTTTCTTTCACTGTCAAAGTCCTTGTTTCCAGGGACCTGGAAGGACAGTGAGTGAATTCTCCTTGTGCTAAATTGTGCTTAAAAAAAACATTTTTTCTAGGGACAGAAAACTGTAGGTAGGGAGAGTGTGTCAGTTTCTTTCACTGTCAAAGTCCTTGTTTCCAGGGACCTGGAAGGACAGTGAGTGAATTCTCCTTGTGCTATATTGTGCTTAAAAAAAACATTTTTTCTAGGGACAGAAAACTGTAGGTAGGGAGAGTGTGTCAGTTTCTTTCACTGTCAAAGTCCTTGTTTCCAGGGACCTGGAAGGACAGTGAGTGAATTCTCCTTGTGCTAAATTGTGCTTAAAAAAAACATTTTTTCTAGGGACAGAAAACTGTAGGTAGGGAGAGTGTGTCAGTTTCTTTTACTGTCAAAGTCCTTGTTTCCAGGGACCTGGAAGGACAGTGAGTGAATTCTCCTTGTGCTAAATTGTGCTTAAAAAAAACATTTTTTCTAGGGACAGAAAACTGTAGGTAGGGAGAGTGTGTCAGTTTCTTTCACTGTCAAAGTCCTTGTTTCCAGGGACCTGGAAGGACAGTGAGTGAATTCTCCTTGTGCTAAATTGTGCTTAAAAAAAACATTTTTTCTAGGGACAGAAAACTGTAGGTAGGGAGAGTGTGTCAGTTTCTTTCACTGTCAAAGTCCTTGTTTCCAGGGACCTGGAAGGACAGTGAGTGAATTCTCCTTGTGCTAAATTGTGCTTAAAAAAAACATTTTTTCTAGGGACAGAAAACTGTAGGTAGGGAGAGTGTGTCAGTTTCTTTCACTGTCAAAGTCCTTGTTTCCAGGGACCTGGAAGGACAGTGAGTGAATTTTCCTTGTGCTAAATTGTGCTTAAAAAAAACATTTTTTCTAGGGACAGAAAACTGTAGGTAGGGAGAGTGTGTCAGTTTCTTTCACTGTCAAAGTCCTTGTTTCCAGGGACCTGGAAGGACAGTGAGTGAATTCTCCTTGTGCTAAATTGTGCTTAAAAAAAACATTTTTTCTAGGGACAGAAAACTGTAGGTAGGGAGAGTGTGTCAGTTTCTTTCACTGTCAAAGTCCTTGTTTCAAGGGACAGAGAAGGACACCTGAAGGTAGCCCTTATTGCTTTTTTCCCATCTCCCTGCAGGCCATCTATTAGAATGTCTGGAAGGCAAACAAGGAGAGGCAGACAGTCAGGAGGCAATAAAAGAGGGCAAGCAGGCTCTGTGTCTGGGGGCAACAGTGCTGGTCGTGGACGCGTTGCATTGTCATCAGCACATGGCCATGGGACACGCTTGTCCTTCTTTTCGGCAGCTGGACATGTTGAGCCACATCATGCCGAAGACTTGGTAGAGTGGATGACCAAGCCCTCCTCCTCCTCCTCATCCTCTCTCACCCAGGCTCAGGGTACTGGAAAAGCAGCTGCCAAAGCGTCCTCTTCCCTGGTATCAATGTCAGACTCATCATCAGTCACTCCTTCCCTAGGCCCACCATGTCCTCCTCCTGAGGAGTCCCCCGAACTGTTTCAGCACAGTGTTGGGTACATGCTCCAGGAGGATGCCCAGCGTTTCGAAGGGTCTGATGATGAAACCCAGCTAGAGGAAGGCAGTAGCGTGAGAGCAGACAGAGGGGATGCTCAAGAAGGACACCAATCTGGCAGTCATGTTCCAGCAGCTGCAGCATACTGCCAGATTGGCTCCAGTGATGAGGAGGGAGGTGATGATGAGGTCACTGACTCCACGTGGGTGCCTAATAGGAGAGAGGAGGAGGAGGAGGAGGAGGAGGAGGCACATCTCCAACGAGGCAGGATGCCCTTTGGTGGCCAGCGTAAGGGCAGTACACCGACGGAATCACACCGCAGAGCTCCGCCTGTGCAGGGCGCTGCCTCTGCCCGTCATTCAAAAAGTTCTTTGGTGTGGGCCTTTTTTGAGGCTAGTGCATCAGATCGCACAGCTGCTGTTTGCAACATATGTCTCAAGCGTATATCGTGTGGCCAAAACATCAGCCGCTTGGGTACCACATGCCTGACCAGACATATGTTGACCTGCCATGCAGCTCGTTGGCAAGCCTACCTGAAAGACCCACACCAAAGAACAAAGCGGACCTCTCCTTGCACCGCATCAGCTGGGATCTCCAACCCCACTATAACTTCAGTCCTCTCTGAAACATGCACTGAGAGGAATGAAGGTGTAGAATTAGGTGTGTCACAGCCAAGTACTTGCGGCCACTCTGCTAGCAGTACACCGACGTCCGATTCTAGCAGGCAAATTTCCCTGCCCCAGCTGCTGGACCGTCGAAAGAAGTTCACTCCCAGCCATCCACATGCCCAGCGGTTGAATGCTAGCTTGGCTAAATTGCTAGCGCTTCAACTGCTGCCTTTTCAGTTGGTAGACTCGGCCCCCTTCCGTGAGTTTGTGCAATGTGCAGTTCCTCAGTGGCAGGTTCCCAAACGCCACTTTTTCTCACGGAAGGCTATTCCGGCTCTCTACCGGCATGTGGAAGGCAATGTCTTGGCCTCGCTGGACAGGGCGGTCAGCGGTAAGGTGCATATTACCGCTGACTCATGGTCCAGCAGGCATGGACAGGGACGTTACCTTTCTTTCACGGCCCATTGGGTCACTCTTTTGGCAGCTGGGAAGGATGCAGGACAAGGTGCAGTAGTGTTGGAGGTTGTCCCACCGCCACGCCTCCAAAATGCTACTACTGGTTGTGACACACCTCTCTCCTCCACCCCCTCCTCTTCTTCTTCCTCCATGGCCTCTTCCTGTGGTTTGTCCTATGAACCAGCGGTGCTCCGTAGCCGTTCACGGGGCTACGCAAGTACGCAGGCAAAAAGATGCCATGCCGTGCTTGCGCTGGTGTGTTTGGGGGACAGAAGCCACACTGGGGCAGAGGTCCTGTCTGCTCTGCAGGGCCAGGCCGAGAGGTGGTTGACGCCACGCCAGCTTAAGCCAGGAATGGTGGTTTGCGACAATGGCACCAACCTCCTCTCCGCCCTCCGACAGGGACAACTGACCCATGTGCCCTGTGTGGCTCACGTCCTTAACCTGGTGGTGCAGCGGTTCTTGGGCAGGTACCCGGGCTTACAGGATGTCCTGAGGCAGGCCAGGAAAGTCTGTGTGCATTTCCGCAGATCTTATAATGCCAGTGCTTGCCTGGCTGAGCTGCAAAAGGAGTTGAACCTGCCCAAGAACCGCCTTATATGTGACATGCCCACCAGGTGGAACTCAACGTTGGCCATGCTGCAGCGGCTGCACACGCAGCAGAGGGCCATCAATGAGTACCTGTGCGACTACGGCACCAGGACAGGGTCAGGGGAGCTTGGTTTTTTTTCTCCACGCCAGTGGGGCATGATCAGGGATGCATGCACTGTCCTGGCACCATTTGAGGAGGCCACGAGGATGGTGAGCAGTGACAGTGCATGCATCAGTGACACTGTACCTCTTGTCCACCTGTTGGAGCACACGCTGCGTGGAATAATGGACAGGGCACTTGAGGCAGAACAGAGGCAGGAAGAGGAGGACTTCCTTGCCTCTCAAGGCCCCCTTTACCCAGACAGTGTTCCTTCTGTCCCACCCATCGCACAGGAAGAGGAGGAGGAGGAGGAGGAGGAGGAGGAGAAGGATTGTGTCAGCATGGAGGTGGAGGCTGGCACTCAGCATCATCAGCAGCAGTCTTTTAGGGATGATTTACAGTCCCAAGAAACCAGTGGACTTGTACGTGGCTGGGAGGAGGTGGCTGCGGATCATGTCGTCCTTAGTGACCCAGAGGACTCCGGAGCGAATGCCTCAGCAAACCTACGCTGCATGGCCTCCCTGATCCTGCAAAGTCTGCGGAAGGATCCTCGTATTCTTCGGATCAAGGAGAGGGACCATTACTGGCTGGCCACTCTCCTTGATCCACGGTACAAGGGTAAGGTTGCGGACCTTATGTTACCGTCGCAGAGAGAGCAGAGGATGAGACAACTCCGGGAGGCCTTGCAGAAAGGTCTGTGCAACGCGTTCCCAGAGACTGGGAGGTTACAAACTCCTGGTCCTGGACAACGAGTTGCTGAGGCTTCGGCCAGTCAAAGAAGGAGCGGTGGGGAAGGTGGCCGTCTGACCGATGCGTTCAGACAATTCTTTAGTCCGCAGCCCCAAAGTATGATCGGTTCCAGCAACCATCGCCAGCGTCTGATAAACATGGTGCAGGAATATCTAGGGGCAAGGTCAGACTTGGACACCTTCCCCACCGAAAATCCTCTGGCTTACTGGGTCTTGAGGATGGATCACTGGCCAGAGCTTGCACAGTATGCAATTGAGCTACTGGCCTGTCCTGCATCCAGCGTTCTTTCGGAACGCACATTCAGTGCTGCTGGAGGATTTGTCACGGATCACAGGGTGCGCCTGTCCACCGACTCGGTTGATCGACTGACTTTCATCAAGATGAACCAGTCTTGGATCACCACCAGCTACCACACACCTGATGCTGATATAACAGACTAATTGATTTTAACATGTCACATCCCTTCAAGACTGATGCTGATGCTGAGTGCCTGTGCTGTTATGTTGACTGGCTATCCTCCTCCTCCGAGTCCTCAATGATACGATTGATGATGATAGCTTGGAAGATCATTTTTGTTTATGGGTGCCGCCACCAGTGGCTAAGGCCCAATTTTTCAGCCCCTGTTTTACAGGGGCGTGTAATTACAATTTTTTTAGCAATAATTTGCCATAGGGCTCATTGCTGTGCTCCAAGTACAGTATCTGTGAGGGGTTGGAGTGTTGTGGCACCAGTGCCTAAGGCCCAATTTTTCAGCCCCTGTTTAACAGGGGCGTGTCATTACAATTTTTGAAGCAATACTTTGCAACAGGGCTCATTGCTGTGCTCCAAGTACAGTATCTGTGAGGGGTTGTAGTGTTGTGCCACCAGTGCCTAAGGCCCAATTTTTCAGCCCCTGTTCAACAGGGGCATGCAATTACAATTCTTGATCTAATAATTCACAGCAGGGTCCATTGCTGCACCCACCAAGAGTAACTCTGAGGGCTTACAGTCTTGTGGCAACGCCACCACCACCACCACCACGAAAGGCCCAATTTTTCAGCCCCTGTTCAAAAGGGGCATGTAATTACAATTCTTGATCTAATAATTCACAGCAGGGCCCATTGCTGCACCCACCAAGAGTAACTGTCAGGGCTTACAGTGTTGTGGCACCAGCACCACCATCAAAGCCCCAATTTTTACTACCACTGTTCAACAATTATATGTAATTAAAATTCCTGATATAATAGTTGACAGCAGGGCGTTCCAGCACCAACCAAGAGTAACTGAGTGCTTACAGTGTTGTGCCAACACCAACAACTAAGGGGCCTATTTCTGCAGAGTATATACGGCAGGTCCCTACTTTCAAACATCCAACTTACAAACGACTCCTACTTGCAAACGAAAGAAGACAACAGGAAGTGAGAGGAAATCTACCCCTAGAAAGGAAAATTCTCTCCTGTAAGAATAAATATGGGAGAAAGGGGTCTCATCTGTACTGATGCTTTATCAGCAATCCTTGTTTCAAGAAAAACACCACATTTCAAAAACAGTTGTCATTGGGACGGAAAGTGAGGTGAAATGTTCTGAACAGGGGCACAGACAGCAAAACAAATGTTACAGGGGTGATAACCCTTACCTATGTTTCCCAAAAAGTTTAAAAATAGATTTTTGGGCTGGAGCTACACTTCAACAATGTACCTGTTCAAAATTACAAACAGATTCTACATAAGAACAAACCTACAGTCCCTGTCTTGTATGCACCGCCTGTATACGGTTGTTCAGAGTATATAGGGCCTTTTTTATTTTATGTGCGGGGTTCCCCTTAATATCCATACAAGACCCAAAGGGGCTGGTAATGGGCTGGGGTAGGGGGGGGGGGGGGTCATGGGGTAGCTATGCCATTTTTCTTAAAGAATTTCATCCATATTACCGGGACCAGACATTACATTAAAGCCGCAAGCAGTTTTAAATGGCTTTTTTTTCCTTTAGAAGTGTCATTTTGTGCAGGGACAGTTCTAAACACGGGAAACACGTGGCACTTCACAGGCATACTTTAGACACCCCCCAGGTACGATATTTAAAGGAATATTTGACTTTTTTTTTTTCACTTTATGCATCATTAAAATGACTGCTCCCGAAAAACGACCGTTTTTAAAACTTCTTTTTGCATTGATACATGTCCCCTGGTGCAGAACCCGGGTTCCCAAACCCTATTTATGACAATAACATGCATAATAGTTGTTATAATTAGCACTTTAGAATTCGAACGTTCGCATCCATTGTATTTAATAGGGTTCTAATGTTCGTTCGAACTTTCGGTCCGTTCGCGGGTTCTGGTGCGAACCGAACCCGGGGGTGTTCGGCTCATCACTAATCAGCAGCAGTCTTTTAGGGATGATTTACAGTCCCAATAAACCAGTGGACTTGTACGTGGCTGGGAGGAGGTGGCTGCGGATCATGTCGTCCTTAGTGACCCAGAGGAGCCTGGACCGAATGGAAAAGGTAAAATGGCGCAAAATAGTTCTGGTATAATAGGAGTTAGAATGTCACTGGAAAATACACTATAAATTATTCCAATGTCCATCAGATGATGTATGCACCAGCGGCAGCTACCATAGGCAGAAGCAGGCTCTGGAAGATAAATGAGGAAAGGAAGGTGCGCCAAACTAAGTGCAGTATTAACGTTTGAATAACCATTAATAAAAACAGCCAAATGGCTACTCACAAATAGGAAGAAGTAATCAGGCATGTAGAGTGTAAATAGCATACAGGGTCTGGTGTCATCAACAGTCCGAGGGAAAGATGTAGGTCCCAGATGGAGAATAAGGCTGAAGGCTGAAGGCAGATGGATCTGATGAAACAGCGGAAGCTGAGAAACGCGTCATTCTATTGGTCCGTTCTTCTTACCACGTCACTTCCGGTCACTTCCGGTCCGACGGCACGCTGCGCTCCACGCTGAAGCGCACGCTGATGCGCATCGTCCTGGATCTTCCTCCACTACAGGAAGAATAACAGGATACACTCGTACAGCATCTCTACGCCCAGGACTTCCATTGCTGACACTACATCTGCCTTCAGCCTTCAGCCTTATTCTCCATCTGGGACCTACATCTTTCCCTCGGACTGTTGATGACTCCGGACCCTGCATGCTATTTACACTCTACATGCCTGATTACTTCTTCCTATTTGTGAGTAGCCATTTGGCTGTTTTTATTAATGGTTATTAAAACGTTAATACTTCACTTAGTTTGGCGCACCTTCCTTTCCTCAGTCCGGACCGAATGCCTCAGCTAACCTACGCTGCATGGTCTCCCTGATCCTGCAAAGTCTGCGGAAGGATCCTCGTATTCTTCAGATCAAGGAGAGGGACCATTACTGGCTGGCCACTCTCCTTGATCCACGGTACAAGGGTAAGGTTGCGGACCTTGTCTTACCGTCGCAGAGGGAGCAGAGGATGAGACAACTCGGGGAGGCCTTGCAGAAAGGTCTGTGCAACGTGTTCCCAGAGACTGGGAGGTTACAAACTCCTGGTCCTGGACAACGAGTTGCTGAGGCTTCGGTCAGTCAAAGAAGGAGCGGTGGGGAAGGTGGCCATCTGACCGATGCGTTCAGACAATTCTTTAGTCCGCAGCCCCAAGGTATGATCGGTTCCAGCAACCATCGCCAGCGTCTGATATACATGGTGCAGGAATACCTAGGGGCAAGGTCAGACTTGGACACCTTCCCCACCGAAAATCCTCTGGCTTACTGGGTCTTGAGGATGGATCACTGGCCAGAGCTTGCACAGTATGCAATTGAGCTACTGGCCTGTCCTGCATCCAGCGTTCTTTCAGAATGCACATTCAGTGCTGCTGGAGGATTTGTCAAGGATCACAGGGTGCGCCTGTCCACCGACTCTGTTGATCGACTGACCTTCATAAAGATGAACCAGTCTTGGATCACCACCAGCTACCAAACACCTGAAGCTGATAGAACAGACTAATTTATTTTCAAATGTCACATCCCTTCAAGACTGATGCTGATGCTGAGAGACTGTCCTGTTATGTTGACTGACTATCCTCCTCCTCCTCAATGATCCGATTGATGATGATAGCTTGGAAAAACATTTTTGTTTCTGGGTGCCGCCACCAGTGGCTAAGGCCCAATTTTTCAGCCCCTGTTTAACAGGGGCGTGTTATTACAATTTTTTATGCAATGCTTTGCAGCAGGGCTCATTCCTGCACTCCAACTAGAGTATCTGAGAGTGGTTGCAGTGTCGTGGCACCAGCACCAGTGGCTAAGGCCCAATTTTTCAGCCCCTGTTTAACAGGGGCGTGTAATTAAAATTTTTGATGCAATACTTTGCAACAGGGCTCATTGCTGTGCTCCAAGTACAGTATCTGTGAGGGGTTGCAGTGTTGTGGCACCAGTGCCTAAGGCCCAATTTTTCTGCCCCTGTTTAAAAGGGGCATGTAATTACAATTCTTGATCTAATAATTCACAGCAAGGCCCATTCCTGCGCCCACCAAGACTAACTGTGAGGCCTTACAGTGTTGTGTCAACACCACCACCACCAAAGTCCCAATTTTTCAGCCCCTGTTCAACAGGGGCATGCAATTACAATTCTTGATCTAATAATTCACAGCAGGGCCCATTCATGCGCCCACCAAGAGTAACTGTGAGGGCTCACAGTGTTGTGGCAACACCAACATGTAAGGGGCAAATTTCAGCTGAGTATATACGGCAGGCCCCTACTTTCAAACATCCAACTTACAAACAACTCCTCCTTGCAAACGGAAGGATACAACAGGAAGTGAGAGGAAATCTACCCCTAGGAAGGCAAATTCTCTCCTGTAAGAGTTAATATGGGAAAAAAAGTGTCTCCTCTCCACTGATGCTTTATCACCAATTCTTGTTTCAATAAAAACCCCAAATTTTCAAAAAACATTTGTCATAAGGACAGAAAGTGAGGTGAAATGTTCTGAACAGGGGCACAGACAGCAAAACAAATGTTACAGGGGTGATAACCCTTCCCTATTTTTTCCAAAAAGCTTAAAAATAGATTTTTTGGCTGGAGCTACACTTAAACAATGTACCTGTTCAAAATTACAAACAGATTCTACATAAGAACAAACCTACAGTCCCTGTCTTGTATGCACCGCCTGTATACGGCTGTTCAGAGTATATAGGGCCTTTTTTATTTTGTGTGCGGGGTTCTCCTTAATATCCATACAAGACCCAAAGGGGCTGGTAATGAGCTGGGGTAGGGAGGGGGGGGGGGGTGTGATGGGGTAGCTATGCCATTTTTCTTAAAGATGTTCATCCATATTACCGGGACCAGACATTACATTAAAGCCACAAGCAGTTTTAAATGGCTTTTTTTCCTTTAGAAATGTAATTTTGTGCAGGGACAGTTCTAAACACGGGAAACACGTGGCACTTCACAGGCATACTTTAGACATTTAAAGGAATATTTGACTTTTTTTTTTTCACTTTATGCATCATTAAAATGACTGCTCCAGAAAAACGGCCGTTTTTAAAACGTCTTTTTGCATTGATACATGATACATTGATTTGATACATGTCCCCTGGTGCAGAACCCGGGTTCCCAAACCCTTTTTAGGACAATAACATGCATAATAGTCGTTATAATTAGCACTTTAGATTTCGAACGTTCGCATCCATTGTATTTAATAGGGTTCTAAAGTTCGTGCGAACTTTCGGTCCGTTCGCGGGTTCTGGTGCGAACCGAACCCGGGGGTGTTCGGCTCATCACTAAACAGGAACACTGGATGCAGGTTGGAGTGTAAGGCTGGATTCACACCTATGCAGTTTTAGTGCTTTTTGCATTTTGAAGATTTGCACTACAGTCCATTTAACATGGTTTCCTATGGAACACATTCTGTAGTGCAAATCTGCAAGATTCAAAAAGCACAAAAACTGCATAGGCGTGAATCCAGCCTAAGAGGGCACTGGGGACACTGGATGCAAGCTAGAATTCATGAGGTTACTGGAGACACTGGATGTAAGCAAGAGTACATGGAGTCACTGGAGACACTGGATGGAAGCTGGAGTGCATGGGGTCACTGGAGACACTGGATGCAAGCTGGAGTTCATGAGGTTACTGGAGACACTGGATGGAAGCAAGAGTGCATGGGGTCACTGGAGGCACTGGATGGAAGCTGGAGTGCATGGGGTCACTGGAGATACTGGATGGAAGCTGGAGGGCATGGGGTCACACAGGAAAACTGGAAGCAGACTTGTGAGCAAGAAGGTACTGATAACACTGGATGCAGGCTGCAGTGCATTGGGTCACTGGATGCAGGCTGGAATGCATGGGGTCACTGGAGACACTGGATGGAAGATGGAGTGCAATGAGTCACTGGAGACACTGAATGGAAGCTGGAATGCATAGGGTCAGTGGAGACGGTGGATGGAAGCTGAAGTGCATGGGGTAACTGGATGGAAGCTGAAGTGCATGGGGTCACTGGATGGAAGCTGAAGTGCATGGGGTCACTGGATGGAAGCTGGAGTGCATGGGGTCACTGGAGACACTGGATGGAAGCTGGAGTGCATGGAGTCACTGGAGACACTGGATGGAAGCTGGAGGGCATAGGGTCACTGGAGACACTGGATAGAAGCTGGAGTGCATGGGGTCACTGGAGGCGGTGGATGAAAGCTGAAGTGCATGGGGTCACTGGATGGAAGCTGGAGTGCATGAGGTCACTGGAGACACTGGATGGAAGCTGGAGTGCATGGAGTCACTGGAGACACTGGATGGAAGCTGGAGTGCATAGGGTCACTGGAGACACTGGATGGAAGCTGGAGGGCATGGCGTCACTGGATTGAAGCTGGAGCCTGGAGTGCATGGGGTCACTGGAGACACTGGATGGAAGCTGGAGTGCATGGGGTCACTGGATGGAAGCTGGAGTGCATGGGGTCACTGGATGGAAGCTGGAGTGCATGGGGTCACTGGAGACACTGGATGGAAGCTGGAGTGCATGGAGTCACTGGAGACACTGTATGCAAACTGGAGTGCATGGAGTCACTGAAGACACTGGTTGTTGGGGGCTTAGTATTGCTGCTACTGCCGCCAATGTTGTTGGTTGGTATTGCGTAAACTGGCACTGATGTTGGGGGCTATTATTATCCAGCTCATGACCGCCCTATAGCGGATTTACTGCCACATAGCCCCCTGCATAGCCACCTAAGAGTCCGCACAAATAGGGGTGGGGGGTGCCCGATTTTAGTCTTGGCTAGGGCAGCACAAAACCAAAATACACCACTGGCTAGAGGCCTTCCTATATTCAGCAGGCCTGATTTGGAAGTTTGCTAAGGCAAGTAAACTTTACTAATGGAGCCCATGTAATGTGGGGGGCAGTGGCGGCTAGGGGTATATTTTCTGGGGGGGCACCAACACCCCCCCGGTCGGCCAGGTCATCCGCCCCTCCCGCCACCCTCCCTCCCCTGGTCGGTCGGTACCGCACTTACCCCATCTAGGTCACGGGCAGCGATCCTCCGGGTGGCAGCTTCCGCTGCGTCTCCTCCTCCCCCTGCATCACGCCGTGCGCCTCCTCTCTTCCGTGTGCCTCCTCCTCCTACATGACCAATCGGATCACCTTTCCGTTCAGCCAATCGGGTGACGGGTCTCAGGACCCGCTTCCTGATTGGCTGGGAGGAGAATAAGGAAGACAATAGCGAGTATTTATTCGCTATTGTCACACAAGTGCGAGCCCACCCTTTTTTTAAGCCTATTAAAGCCTCAGGCTCTAATCACGTGCTTCAAAAAAAAATGCATTGGAATCCATGCGTCTGACACACCACATGTAGATTAGGGGCCAGACAAATGGATGGGGGGGCACGGCACAATGCCCACTGGTGAACTACTAGCAGGTAAAAGGAAGAATAATCTTATTTTCTTCTGACAAGCTGTTCGCTTTTTAGTTCCTAGTACCTGGGTCAGGTTAACACCTTTTTGTCCCATTATCCTAGTCACCTTGGTTGCTCAGACCAAGGCAGTATGGGAACCTCTACATATCACAATTTTCATATAGATATATCGTATAGATGTGAAATCATAGCTATAACTAAGCTGAAATTGTAATGTGTGGATCTTGCAACATGTTTTTGATGGGTTCCTGGGGTAAGTCTCAATTTCTGTCTTGACAAACCTATGTTGGTTGCTCGTTACGGCCTGCAGGTGTTAGACTGATTATACTTCCAGGCTGATATGTTGGACACCTCTTCTATGGGTGTCAAAAGGTTGAATTTACCTCTAGAGTGTGGGCTGGGTAGACACGTTCATGTTTCCTTCAGTGGGGGAATCACTGTGTGTATGCATGGTCAAATATACAGTAGTATGATGGCTTCTATTCTGACCAAAACTTTTTGAATGTGTTTATGTCTAGGGGTGGAATCTGTCTAATTTAGGTTACCAGTTTCTGATGCACATACCAATTGAGGTGCTCAACCTTAGATTTATATCACCTGGTGCACCCTGATATTTCTTCACTGCTTAGATTGAGGCCGGGTTCACACTTGTACAACAAATGCTCCGACATTGGGAGCTCATGTTGCATGCAAATCAATGTTTCCATATGAGAGCCGTCTTAACTGGTACCACACAAGTCGGTCCGACTTTGAAAAAAGTTCCTGCACTACTTTGGCCCGACTTTGATCCTACTTCAGCTAATTGAATATCATTATATCATAGTCTTAAATGATCCGACTTTGGCATGCGACTTGTGCTCTGAGGATCTTGAAGGGGAACTCCACGCCAAATAAAAAAAGAAAATGGCATGGGGTTCCCCCTCCAAAAGCATAGCAGGCCCTTCGGTCCTGTATGGATTTTAGGGGGAAAACCGATGCCAAAAAAAGGCATGTGGTCCCCCCAAAATCCATACCAGACCCTTATCTGAGCATGCAACGCGGCAGGTCAGGAAAGGGGGTGGGAACGAGCGAGCGCCCCCTCCTGAACCATACCAGGCCACATGCCCTTTACATGGGGGGTAGGTGCTTTGGGGCAGGGGGAGGCCCTACGCCCTCCCACCCCAAAGCACCTTGTCCCCATGTTGATGAGGACAAGGACCTCTTCCCGACAACCCTGGCCGGTGGTTGTCGGGGTCTGTGGGCAGAGGGCCAATCAGAATCTGGAAGCCCCCTTTAACAAGGGGGCCCTCTAAATCCCATCCCCCCACCCTATGTGAATGAGTATGGGATACCACTACTTATATTGGCATGGGGCGGGGCCACCGGGTGACGTCTCATGCCAATATAAGTAGTGGCACACTGCAGACCCAGAATTCGAGTGAGTGAAAGCGTTGAGTCAACATCGGAGGAAGAACAGAGGGAGAGGAGACCCGGCAGAGGCAGACGATAGCAGACAGAGGCAGAAGACAGTGGACAGAGGAGAAGAACCGGAGAGGGCTAGAAGACATCAGCAGAGAGCGGAGGAGAACCGGCAGAGGGAGAAGACGTCACTAGAAGACGGAGAAGAGCCGGAGAGGGGAAAAGAAATCAAAATAAACTCCAGAGCTGATTTAATAAATTATTTTGTCAAAAACCTGTGTACTTTTTTTTATTTTTGACACTTTTTTTTCAGGTGAATGGGTAGGGGTACCCCCCCATGTTGAGGGCATGTGGCCTGGTATGGTTCAGGGGGGGGGGGAGGCGCTCGCTCATCCTCTCGTCCCCACCCCCTTTCCTGACCTGCCGAGCTGCATGCTCAGATAAGGGTCTGGTATGGATTTTGGGGGGGACCCCACGCCGTTTTTTTGGCGTGGGGTTCCCCTTAAAATCCATACCATACTGAAGGACCGTATGCTCTTGGAGGGGGAACCCCATGTTTTTTTTTTTATTTGACGTGGCGTATCCTATAAAGAGTCATACCAGACACAAAGGGGCTGGTATTGTCGGGATCAAAGTCGGATCCCCGTTCATTGAAGTCAGATGGATGTTGGACTTCAAGTCACAGGGCAAAGTCAGATCGACAGTCGTACGACTGACGTGTCATACCAGTGTGAACCCGACCTCAAATGGATTGGTATCAAGAGACGAGAATATACCTAGGATATGTGGTTGTGCTTTGTGTGTATTCTTTTGGATTAATCCACTATAAGTGCGCCTATAAGTGCCCATCGTCAGTGCCATCTCATTGGTGCCACCTCATCGGTGCAGCCTTATCAGTGCCCATAAGTAAAGGAGAAAACATACTTTTTTACAGAATTTTATAACAGAAACAAAGAAAAGCGTTTTATTTTTTCAAAATCTCTGGCCTTTTTTATTTTGCTTAGCAAAAAATTAAAACCACACAGGTAAACAAATATCACTAAAAGAAAGCTCTATTTGTGAGAACAAAATGATAAAAATTTTGTTTGGGTACAGTGTAGCATGACCGCGCAATTGTCATTTAAAAGTGACAGCGTTGAAAGCTGAAAATTGGCTTGGGCAGGAAGGGGGTGTACGTGCCTGGTATTGAAGTGGTTAAACACACTTTTTTTTTCTCTCTGCAAGGAAAGAGAAAGATACAATGTATCTTTCCTCTCCATTCACAGAGTGAGATACACAGGGGCGGACTTCACAGTGACTGATCACTGTGGTAGCCAATCAGAGGCTACCACAGCGATCAGGTCACACGGAATCAAGAGTCCCGGGTCCCAATCGTTAGTACGGGGCCCAGGGCTCTCAGTGAGAC
Organism: Rana muscosa; assembly: GCA_029206835.1. Taxonomy (NCBI): domain Eukaryota; kingdom Metazoa; phylum Chordata; class Amphibia; order Anura; family Ranidae; genus Rana; species Rana muscosa. The sequence continues at coordinate 240,689,635 of CM055126.1, forward strand.
CCCGGTCTCTGTGCTGGGAGTGCACTGTGCGGCGTGCTCCCATCGGAGATATGCCTATATGCATCTCCTGTGGGAAAAAACACTTCTGTGAGGCTGCATATATGTGTTACGTCACCGGGAAGGGGTTAATCTTCATTCAGTAACTCAAGTGGATGAGAAAGCTAATTGAAAAGAAAAAGCCCATAGTGTAGCATTTAATATCTCTGGTTCATTAATAAATGACAGGTAGTCACAAGTAAAATAAATACAAAAACATGAAAACGCCACTTGGCCCGGGGTCAGCGAGATGACATCACCGCTACTGCTCTTCCCTATACGTTTCGTCCACAAAGACGTCTTCAAGGGGCTTTGGAGATTTAATTTAAAGGTATGGCGCAACACTTTTCTTTTTAGTTTTGTGTTGATGGTATTGTATTTACTGTAGGTACCAGCAAGGTATATAACTTTTTTTTTTATTAACTTTTTTTTGAGAGCGTAGGACACTTTGGCACATTCCCTGGAGATAGGATGCCACAACCCAGCAGTGGGCCATTGGTTGAGAATGAGTGACATAGAGGTCAGAGAGGTCAGAAGGAAATCCCAGTCACAGGTTGGGGGTAAGCAGGGACATAACTATAGGGGGTTTTCAGGCTTGGGAACGCGACCTGGCCCCATGCTGCAGGGGGCCCGTGCGGCTCCTCTGTTACATTTGTCTACGCCTGAGCCGGAGTCGGGGGGGTGGGGGGTAAATCCGACGGTCCTAGGTACGGACGACTGCTTGCCTCTTGACTTGTCATGATAGTGGATACAGCTAGCACCAGGCTGGATAGGAGGGCCGGTGGGGTAGCATATAGAAGAACTGATCTCCTCCATTCCTCTCCTGGCTCCCGCAGGGCTTTCAGAGGCTGTAAATGTGACTGAGCTGCAGCAGACAAAAAATCAGCTCCCCTCTCCTGCCAGATAGGGCTGTGCTGAGTGGCAAAACTGTATAAATCTCAGGAATGGATGGACAAGAGATACAAATCCTTTGGCAGATAAAACAACTCCCATCTATGTATTTCATCTGTGCGTTTAGCAGCTTGCCTGGAGTTCAGCTTTAACTAAGAGTCTACAAGACCGGAGCGATCGCAAAAAACTGACTAATGCTTCTCACAAAGGAAAGCAGACTGTTCCGGAGAGAGGGGAATGTGATTTATTCTGTATTATTGCCGCCATAAAGCAATATGATAGTTCTTTCTCAAATGAACAAAGCAATGCAGCATTTCCCCTCAAATGAAATAAAAATTCTGCAGTGACAAGGACACACAATGCCACCGGCTGAATCCCATGTTATTGGACTGATTCATCAGTTTGGAGTGATAATATCTCACCGTGTTACTGGGGGGGGGGGGGGGGGGAAGCGTTTAGCTATAAGCTGTTTTGAAAGTTAAAAAAAAAAAAAAAGTAACCCTGAGCACAAAGGTTTTTTTGGAAAACAGCTAATGATATCCGGAAAACATTGTCACCGCAAGCGGGACGCCGGTTAAACTTTAATCCAAATCTCATAAAATTCACTGCAGCCATATTTACTATGCTGTCCTCGGCTCTTCATGGGTGGAGATAGATGATCCCGCACACACAGTCCAAGGTTTTAAAAAATATATATTAATATACAAAGATACAAAGGCATACAGCTAAAAAAAAAAAAAAAAAAAAAACTGCCTTAACTAACGCATTTCAACCATGGAAAGGGGTCCTAAACACTTAACACCAAATCATGTCATCATTTGACTTCAAGTAGTTGTACCGGGATGATATGCAATTGCAGGCATTGTGTTTTAGGGCTGACAGTTGGCTCTCTTGTAATAACAATCGGAGTGGTTACCTAGCCACTCCAGTTTCTATTACAAGCAGTGGAAGGGGACTAACCCCCTCCTGCCACATTCCGCGGCTCTCTCAGGCTCTCCTGTCCTACCGGGAGACCCGAGCTACCAGCAGGCAGGTCCGTGGGCTGGCCTAAGACCCATACAAAGTCGGAATCAGCTTTGATCGGGTCTTTGCTATGGTAACCCGGAAGCAATGACATGACATCATTTTGTGAGCGAATCCCCCCCTGAACCATGCCCTCAACATGGGGGGGTGGGTGCTTTGGGGCTGGGGGGCCAAAGCACCTTGTCCCCATGTTGATGCAGAGAAGGGCCTCTTCACGACAACCCTGGGCTGTGTTTGTGGGGGTGTATGCAGGCAGGGGGCTTATCGGAATCTGGAAGCCCCCTTTACCAAGGGGGCCCCCAGATCCCAGCTCCCCCATGTGAATGAGTGTGGCCTACCCATACACCAAAAAAGTGTCAAAAAGTAATAAAAATACAGAGACGGTTTTTGACAAATCTTTTATTAAAAAAATAAATAAAATAGTGTCCCCCCGATGTAAATCCATCGTCAATCACGCCACCTGCCGCACCCAAAAAAGAAAAAAAAAACACTCCTGCCATCCATTAAGACTGACCGCCTACTGCAGGCACCCGATTTTGACAGTTCACCTGGTGGCGTCGTGGGCTGGTTCATACTGGGTCAGTGACATCACAGGGGGGGTGGTGCCACCAGGTGATGTTGCCAGCTGGCCTCACCCTTACCTATATAAGAAATCCCACGCCGGTTTATTTTTCAATTTTGCCATGGGGTTCCCCTTAAAAATCCATACCAGACCCAAAGGGGACTGCGGAGGGCAACCCACACCGCTTTTTTTTTTACTATTTTGTTATCGGCAATTTTTATTTTTTATTCAGCTGTCAACGGGGAAGCTGATTGACAGCTGATGACTCATCGGTTGTTAAGAAGGCCGCAGCCAGCTTCCCGGCCCCGCTCCTTAACAACCAGCTTTTACTGCGCCCTGATTGGGGAAAGCTTTCCCCAATCAGGGTGCAGAATGCACTGTGTAGCACTCAGTGCATTGCAGGGTGTTCGGTGGAGCGAACACCCACCGAACACCCTGTAAATTTGGATGTTTCCTGAATGGGGCGAACCATGCTTGGGCCGAATCGTTTGGCCAACTCTACTTGCGACTGCTTATCCTGCCCTCTACTGCTCTGGGATATCTGTTCATTTTATTTGGGTTGTAGCACCAGAACTTTGCTGTATAGGCTACTAGATGGGATACAAAACTTTGAGTTTTTTTTTTGGTCCTCCGTGATTAGCAGTTTGTGATTGATTTGGTCTGTTCTAGGCTTCACTGGCTGTGGATTTGACTGCTTCCCCCTGATTTCTAGAGTATTTTAGAATGTAGTGGGCTGGAGTAGGCATTCCCACAGTCTGAATATGTATGTGGTCTCGGCCAATCCCTGGGGGAGGATGCCCAGTAGATGGCTGAGGAGTGCGTAAATAGTCTGGGGCCTGAGGCAGCCCTGTTTTTGTCCAGGAGGAGAAGTTCCCAGCTTGGCAGGCTGCTGCTCTTATGGGCAGTCCTGCTGTACTTCTACATATGCTCATTGAGGTCCCAGATATGCTAAGAGCTGGAAGGGGAGGGCTGTTCTGTTGAAACTTGCTGGATCTCATTAAGGAATTTCTCCCAGGAGGAGAAGTTCCCAGCCTGGAGGGATGCTGCCCTTCTGGACAGTCCTGCTGTACTTCTACATATGCTCATCGAGATCCCAGCTATGCTAAGAACTGGGGGGCCTGTTCTGCTGAAACTTGCTGGAACTCATTAAGGAATTTCATTGAGGATCTGGTCTGAAGAGTTCACGGGAGAAATGTCTGGCTGATACTGGAAAGAGACATCCAAGTATCCAGGGACATTGTGAGTACAGCCCGGAATGTAGGATCCTAGTGACTGTGTGCTGCTACTACCCCTTGTGCATTAGTGCCATAACTTGCTTGACTTGGGACATTTCTTATAGTATCTTAAGCCCTGTACACACGATCGGTCTTACCGATGAAAACAGTCCGATGGACTTTTTTCATCAGACAAACCAATCGTGTATGGGCCCCATCGGTCTTTTTTATTTTTATCCGATGGAAAAAAAAACGATAGCAAATTCCGATCATCATTCCGATAATTCTGATCATCTGTGTGGAACTCCATCGGAGAAAAAACCCACGCATGCTCAGAAATCAAGTCAACGCATGCTCAGAAGCATTGAACTTAATTTTTCTTGGCTCGTCTGAGTGTTTTACATCACGGCGTTTGGGACGGTCAGATTTTTGACGGTGTGTAGGCAAGACTGATGGTGTGTAGGCAAGACTGATGGAAGTCAGCTTCATCGGAATTCCGATGGAAAAATCCATCGAATTTGAATCCATAGGATTGCTATTCCCTTAGTTGTTGCTAGAGGGACTGTACTACAGTGGCGTGTAGGCCGCACCCGGGTGACACCCAACAGAAAGGTGACACCATGAAGTAAAAAGTGATATCCGACCGCAATGGTGTCACCACCATTAGAGCCAGATTAACGTAGGGGGCTATTGAAGCTGCAGCTCCAGGCTCCTACTTTAATAAAGGCCCAGCCACCCAAAAGCTTCCCCCTGGCACCGCCACTGGCCGCCGATGCCCACCACTGCCCAGTGTAACTGCTGTGAAAATTATTGGTTGCTAGGCCTTCCATGCAAGCACAGGCCCCAGCAGAGGTGGACAATGTAACGTCCTCCTCCCTGCTTCCCCTCCGAGTGCCCCGTCTACCGGCTTCCACCCTGCAGGCAATGGAACCAACTAAGGTGAAGTGGAGGACATGTCACTGTCTGATAAGGATAGAGTGGGAGAGGAGGGGCACAGACTCTATAAGTTCCAGTGTGTGTGTGACACTGCAGCAGCCAGGGAGAGAGGGTTTCCTCTCTTGCAGTACAATCATGCCCAGTCATATTGTGTATGAGTTAATACAAATGACGGTGCAAAGAAAAGAAACAGAAACCTAACTGATAAATAAATCAAACAAAAATAAATTAAATTATTAATTTAGAGTCTCTGTATCAAAAAGTCCATATGATGATGATACTAATAATGATAGTCTTTAAACATATGCACTGTTGGCAGCAATGTAGAGCGAAGCAAACTCTGTATGCAGTGAAAAGAAAAAGAAAAAACAATGCGCCTACTAAGTGCAGTATGTTAGTACAGTTTATTAAAAGAAGTTAAAATAACTGCCAAATGGCTACTCACAAGATGGAAATGGAGTACAAGCAAAGATATATGTATCTCTCTCTATGATGAGTCTGCAGAGGGCATGAGTCACTCCATGCGTCTGTGGTCTCCCAGTCGTGAGCTGCTGCCAAGATGAAAAAAGTAGCACTAATGTATGCTGCAGCAATGGGTAGATTGCAGGGAAGCGATGGATTAGGCAGTGGATGGAGAATACTGCACTGTCACCCACGATGTGAACAGTCTGTTGCCCGCAGCGTGCGGCATGCGGTTCACGCTGGAACGCAGATGGCTTCGGCGACAGGACGTGACGTCAATGGCAGGCGATGATTGATGATGCGTTTCAATGCTTCCGCATTTTCCTCGGATCTGATTGGCGGTGAAGGCTGTCAGTCTTATGTGCGTTCCAACGAGCGGAACCATTAATGAAATGTCATATTACATAGAGCTCGATATTCGCAACATCCGGAAATGAAATATATTAAGTTAAAAAGGATTAAGTTAAAAAGGATTGGCACACAGAACTAACTATGTTTACTATTCACTGTGGGCATATATTGAAATAAACATAACATATACATATTGAGCAAAAGGTTATAAATGAAAAGAATGTATGGATAAAGGAGTTCCTATAGGACTATAAATTTAAAATTTAAAAATGAAAATATACGGTTGGTTATATTGAGACTTCAGGAAGACCTGCCCATATAATGGATATATATGTGGCATCTGGATTATATATTAACATGAGGAATGTGTAAGAGGGTATAGGAAATCTGCAAGAAAAATACATACAAGATGTATAAACAATACATAGAAAATGCATAAAAATGCATAAAAAATACAAAAAATACAAAAAAATTCAAAAAATGCATAGAAAAATGCAAAAAATATATACATAGATGACGTGCATCTGTTCAATGATAAAATATCTAGATATTAATAATGGTATCGTGTATGATGTAGAAAAATTTATATATGAAATAAAATAAAAAAATTATTATATGTATATATATATATAATAATAATAATAATGATAGACTGAAGGCAATTAATGAGTGATATAGTTGGATACTCACAATCTCGGTAAATAACAGATATCTAATAATAATAATAATAATGATGATAATGATAGAGACCGCATATTGGCAAATGCACATGTGTACACCCAATCCCCCACACGTGGGCATTCTGCTCACAACAGACAATGCTATCAGAGAGAACTCAGTGTAAAGGGTAGCTGACACACATGTGCATAAAAATTATATATATAATCAGACTAAATAAAGTGGAAAAAATGAAGGTATGTATAGACGAGTACACACATATATAAACTGTGTAAGCACAAGTGTACATGAAACTACCCTTATCACATGACCGTATTCACCTCGATCTCTTCGTTGAGTCCGAAGGGTGTGAGAGTGTTCAGGATATAAATCCAGTATGTTTCTTGTTTACACAGACGTTGAAATCTCTCTGCTGGTGTATATTTATCGGGTATGGATTCCAAGATCCATACTCGAAGTGCAGAAATATCTTTGGGGTGATGAGTGTTAAAGTGTCTGGAAACACTATATAGTGGACTGCCATCTTTGACTGCTCGGCGATGTTCGCCAAATCTAGCTCGCAATGTACGTATCGTCCTACCCACATACAGCAGACCGCATGGGCAGGTTATACAGTAAATAACGAACATAGTTGAACAATTGTAGAAAGAGGTAAGGGTATACAATTTACTGTTAACAGAATAGTTTTTTTGACCATGGGTAACATGGGAACAAGTGAGGCATAAGGCCTTGTTGCATCTATACATGCCTACCAGGTGTATAAGTGTTAACTGTCTAGATGTAGTGATTTTGACATTGGATTTCATTTTGCTGGGTGCAATCTTACCTCTTATGTTCGGAGCCTTGCGATATGCAAATTTAGGATAAAGCGATAATGATTTTTTCAAATGTGGGTCTTGTTGTAAGATAGACCAGTGTTTGCGGAAAATGCTTTCCATTTGCTTATGACTATGATGATATTGTGTAATGAACCTCATTACTGGCAAGGAGGTCTGTTTGGGCTTGTGTACCAAGCTATTTGTACAATATAAGGAACAAGCATTATCTACAAGATTTGGTGGGTAACCTTTATCTATGAACTTTGTTTTTAGAGGTATGCTCTGTGTTACATAGTCATCCAGTGTGGTACAATTTCGTCTGAGACGATGAAATTGACTCTTTGGGATATTTTGAATCCATTTTGGGTGATGGCAGCTGGTATAGTGTAAAAAGGAATTACCAGCTGTAGATTTTGTGTAGCTTTTTGTTGTTATGTCCTTATTCGTATATGAAAGGTCCAAGTCTAAGAAACATATGGATGAAGTATTGGTTTCTGAAGTGAAAGTGAGTCCATAGGGGTTAGCATTACAATAGGAGACAAAGTTAGGAATGAGGTTGGTAGGGCCGTCCCAGATGATTATGATGTTGGAACGCATATAAGACTGACAGCCTTCACCGCCAATCAGATCCGAGGAAAATGCGGAAGCATTGAAACGCGTCATCAATCATCGCCTGCCATTGACGTCACGTCCTGTCGCCGAAGCCATCTGCGCTCCAGCGTGAACCGCATGCCGCACGCTGCGGGCAACAGACTGTTCACATCGTGGGTGACAGTGCAGTATTCTCCATCCACTGCCTAATCCATCACTTCCCTGCAATCTACCCATTGCTGCAGCATACATTAGTGCTACTTTTTTCATCTTGGCAGCAGCTCACGACTGGGAGACCACAGACGCATGGAGTGACTCATGCCCTCTGCAGACTCATCATAGAGAGAGATACATATATCTTTGCTTGTACTCCATTTCCATCTTGTGAGTAGCCATTTGCCAGTTATTTTAACTTCTTTTAATAAACTGTACTAACATATTGTGTATGAGGCACAGGGGAGCAACTAAAAAATGTTATCCCAGCCTGCTATGCTGGGATTTATAGTTTCATGGAGGGAAGGGCAATGCTCACATATCCTGAGGGAGGTGGGGCTGGTTGCATAAGTTAAAAGATTATGTGCTGTGAGAGCTACCATGGTTGACCTGCCCCCCTTCTAGAAATACTTATTGTCTGGCATACTGGTTCAAGGGGGAACTCTGGAGATTCTGGGGTAAAGGGGAACTCTGCTGTAATTGGGTAACCAGAGACCCCCTCATATCAGATGCCCCCCCTACATCACAGTCGGGGGTGACACCATGTTTTACCGCACCAGGTAACGCCAACCCTGGTGACGCCACTGCTGTACTAAGAAACTTTGACAGAGTGAAGAGTGTCCTTGTGTTACTACACTGTGCTTCTGGAGTATTCCACAGCTTCCCTGCCCCTATCCAAGGCCAACTCTCAATAAAGCATCAAAAAGATACCTCTAGGCCAGGGGTGTCAAACTCAATTTCATTGTGGGCCGCATCAGCATTATGATTGCCCTCAAAAGGGCCGGTTGTATCTGTAAGATTAGATGTCCAGCGCATCCCCTCCCCTTACATTAGATGGTAAGAGCCACCCCACCATCAGAAGTTGAGTCCCCCACTCTCCCTTATATCACAGTGCACCCCCTTTCCTTGTGCTGCTGCTGGGAAGAAGCTGGATGCATTGCTTGAAAGCAGAAAGTAGGGGTCTGGAGGAGGACCAAAGGAGGGCTGGAGCTCTCCTGCAGCTGCAGGAGAGGTGCGAGGGCCACATGAAATGGCCTGGAGGGCCGGATTCGGCCCACGGGCCTTGTGTTTGACACCCGTGCTCTAGGCTGTTCATTGAACCAGAGGAGTGATTGTTACCATGTGTTTGGACTGCTGCTAAACTAGTTTGGGAAAAGAACCTGGGGCAAAACAGCGGGACTTCTTGGGGGGGAGCGCTACACAAACCTTTCCTAGATCGATCCCTTGGTGGGAGCCACACCCAGTTCCCAACCGCTTGGCACCAGGCTGCCCACATCTTAGAAAATTTGGGTTACAAAATACAAATGGAGTTTATTTTCCCTCTACATTTCAAATGATTCAACTTTGCAAAGTCCCCAATTTTGATTGAAAGTCTGGCTCAGGATGCTTCTAGCCTGAACTACTTTGAAGTTGAACGTTTCACCGAAACTCATGTCAAGCGGATCATTCTCTTTGGTCACACTACAGTGGATTCCAGGCTGAGCCTGCTCACCCTTTTCTGTAGCTGTGTATCAATCTCCGTGAAAATAATTCCCATTTAACAAACAAGACTCCAGGGAATGTCTATGCAAGGTCAGATGATAAAAGGTTTCAGTTTCTGTCCTGTTGACAACGTTTTAATTAAAATAAGCATAAAATAGACGTAAGGAACCTCTGGATGGGAGCGGAAAATATTCTTCGGTCCAGAAATAGCGTTCATGGCTTAACTGTTTAGTGGCAGCAAGATTTTTAAGAGGGGTGAAGTAATATATTTGAAAAAGGCAAATGGCTTGTGCTTTAGACTGTCCATGCATGGGGTCATTTTTTACAACGTTGACCTCCCAAAAAGAACAATGGTAATAACATTTAAAGTGGATAAAGTAACAGATATTTCTCATGTTAAGGGCACGTGTGCTAAATACCATGTAAGGGCTTTTTTTTCGGCCGAACCATGCTCTGGCACTGCTGTGGGTTCACCAACTTGTTACTGGTAAACACAGAAGCTGGTAGAGGAAGTTTTCTGCACTCCTCACTTCTTCTGCTGGCTTTTGTGTTTACTAGGGACATGCCCCTTTGAGTGGAATTAGACACAGAACCCACTCTGCCCATATGACTCAGAGGAGATGAGCCACACCAGCCTCACGGCAGGGTCTCATCTTGCAGCCCACCTCCCCCCCTTGGCACTGAGGACTTCTCCTTGGCATTCTCAGGTAAGAAGGAGGTGCTCTACCACAGCAGGCCTTCTCTGTGCCACTTTGTACTGGGAGGGGTGGGAGACCTTTAATAGACCCCAGATCTCTCCAAAAAGCGGACCTGTCACAGCCCATGCTATCCTAAGGGATGTTGTTAATCCCTTGTGATAACAATAAAGTTGATAAAAAAAGGTACAATGTAAAAAACAAATGATACTAAACATGCTTTTTAATTCACATTATCTTTTATTTCTGTTTATGTGTGATGACTAGAGGTCGACCGATATACAGAGGCGTGGCTAGGGGGGTGCGGGGGGTGCGGTCCGCCCCCGGGTGACACCCGCTAGAGGGGTGACACCCTCCCTTTTTTTTTTTTTTTTTTTTTTTTTTTACAGCTGACCCATTCATTGATTAATTTCACCCCGCTGGGCTGGAAGCCTGGAACAACACCTCCAGCGCCGCGGCCGCGCCTGGTGTGTGTCCTCCGGCTCCTTATTCTTCCTATTCCTAAATTCCAATCCTCCTCCCTACCCTACAGAGCCAGCGAGCGACTCAGCCTGTCACATCATCACACTGCACTGTGATGATGTGACGACACGTCACTGCAGCACACACACAACTTTCTCCGCCCGGGCGGCGCGGCTGCTGTGTGTGACGGTCGCTGCCCACAGTGCCCAGCCCTCCTCCTCTCCACTCTCCAGGAGTACAGACTGTCTGAGACTCCAGCTGGCGGCGGCGCGGCGCACAGAATAAGAACAGGTGGGAGGGGGGGTTCTCCACCGTCGGCCCGCCGGAGCACAAGATGAGGTGTGTGTATGGGGGGGGGGGGGGGTGTTGCCTTTGTAAGAGAGCTAGTGTGGGACAGTGGGAGGACTCAGTTTCAGTGTCTGGCGCCCTGCCCCTGACGGCCTGTATATGATATGATAAGGAAGGGGGGGGGATGCAAGGTGGTCTGCTGCTAGACACAGCTATAGATTTTATATATATATATATATATATATATATATATATATATATATATATATATACTATGTAATATAGCTGGTCCAGCCGCCCCTCCCCCCACCAGACCAGCTAACTCCTGTGCTACTGTGCCTATTATATGTAATATAATATATCTGTGTCCAGCAGCCCCCCCCCCCCATTATCAGACAGCCAACACTCACAATATAATTTATATTAGCTGACTGAGACACCCCCAGCCTGAGCTGGTCTGATGATGATGGGGGGGGGGGAATGCTGCTGGCCACAGATATATTATATTAGATATAGGCACAGTAGCTGAGTGACACACCTACCCACCCTGAGCAAGCTGGTCTCATGGGGGGGGGTGCTCTGTGTCACCAGGTATGATAGCTGAGCGGAGCCGCCCTAATCTGGCCTGATAAGGGGGGGGGGTGTCCACAGACCACAGCACAGGTGTAGGCAGACAGTGACCCACACCCACATCAGATCCATCCAGCAAGCAGAAGGTCACAGCAGCATCTTCTCGTCTTCTCTGTGGCCATCAGATCCGGTCCAAGCAAGCAACACGCCTTGTTGTCAGCAGGTCACAGCATCTTCTCGTCTTCTCTGCGGCCATCAGATCCAGTCCAAGCAAGCAAAACGCCTTGTTGTCAGCAGGTCAGAGCATCTTCTCGTCTTCTCTGTGGCCATCAGATCCGGTCCAAGCAAGCAACACGCCTTGTTGTCAGCAGGTCACAGCATCTTCTCGTCTTCTCTGCGGCCATCAGATCCGGTCCAAGCAAGCAACACGCCTTGTTGTCAGCAGGTCACAGCATCTTCTCGTCTTCTCTGCGGCCATCAGATCCGGTCCAAGCAAGCAACACGCCTTGTTGTCAGCAGATTACAGCATCTTCTCGTCTTCTCTGCGGCCATCAGAACCGGTCCAAGCAAGCAACACGCCTTGTTGTCAGCAGATTACAGCATCTTCTCATCTTCTCTGCAGCCATCAGATCCGGTCCAGCAAACAACACACCGTTTCAGCAGGTCAGTTCCAAAATCCAAATCATGCCAATGATGCCATTATCTGCTGTCCCCAGGGACAGATCCGATCCAGAGATCACCATACAGTGGGATCTCTGGATTGGATCTGTCCCTGGGGACAGCAGATAATGAAAAGTGTGGGGGCAGAGCTGCGATGAAGTCACTCATCGTGTTGGAGCCCTCGGTTAAGCCCCTTTTACACTGGGGCAGTTGGTGCATCGGCGGGGGGGGGGGGTGACACCATGTTATACCGCACCAGGTGACACCAACCCTAGTGACGCCACTGCCGATATATCGGCCGATATTTGGCCATTTTTGATAAATCGGCATCGGGCCGATTATTATCAAAATTAGGCCGATATTTTACACTGGCCGTCCCTCCTGTCCTTCCTACTCAGCGCAGCACTTGATGCTGCCAGAGCTGCTGAGTGTGTGAACAGAGAGGAGGGAGAGAGAGGGAGAGAGAAGCTGTCAGCTTGATGTCGGGAGTAAGGGGGAGGGGGCGGGGCGGGGCGGCAGATCACTTCACTTCCTTGTTACTTTATGGTCAGTCCAGGCAGCTCCTCCCGTCTGCACTTATCTCTCTGCATGATCACACAGTAAGTCAGCACCGATCCTCCTCGCTCCCGCTCCCCCCCATGCCTAGTTAATTTTTCCTGTATCTTATCTGCTGTCCTCTCCATAAATCTTCACTGCACATATCATGCTGCCTCCTGTCCTGTCTCAGCTCAGCGTTCCACACACAGATCTTACACCCTTTCCATCCCAGTTTGCTTTTAGCTCTCATAGTTGTCCTGTCCCCACCATGCAGCCTAGCACATTCCCTGCATTCTGTCACTAATAAAGACATTGGCACTTACATTTACCACCCCAAGCTCCTCACCATTCTCTCTTTTATAATATCTTAACCTCCCTCCCCTTCACATTGTAGCAATTTGACAAGTCACATCCTATTGCCGGCAAGGCACTGTTCAAATCAATGCGACACTGACTTTGAGTTGCCGCATAAATTTGAAAAAGTAGTACATGCACTACTTTTGCTATTTAGGGTGTGACTTCAATAGCCACACAGATGTCTTCAAAGTCACAACCCAAAGTCGCACTGAGATGCAGCTCTGAAATTGTGCGATTTCAGGTTAAGTCGCACAATTTCAAAGCCACAGTCAATGTGAACGGGGGCTAATAGTAGGTTCACACTGGCGTGCTGTGGTCTGGCCACAGTGCGATTTGTATATGCAGTTTACCCAGAGTTTTTGGTGCGCTCCCATTCAATTCTATTAGACTGTCTGTTTTCACGAAAGCGAATTACAGTCTTGCGTGCTGCATCTTTGATGCGCAATCAGAAAACACACAGTCCACTAGAATTCATCAGGAGCACACCTACAACTGCAAGTAAGTCACACATACAATCGCACTGTGGTCAAACCAAAGCGCACCAGTGTGAAACCGCTATACAGCTAGGTTCACACGCAGTCAGGATCACGCACAAAATTGTGGTTTTCTTGACAAACACAGAAGCGCACTGTCCTTTAGTAGATACACAGCAGTGCCATTGATTGTTAAAGGCACCCCCACTCATCACACATGTGGTTTGGTACAGGACATTTTTAGAAAAGGGTCTTGGACTTCCTTTCCACATTTCCAAATTGGCACCACTGACCACTACCCCATATGTGTGCACCCATTACTCTCAGGTTGCTGCAGCGCAACACTTTAAGTACTATTATAGTGCATGTCACAAACATTACTCAGTGGGGGATCGTTCCTCTGATCCCCGCTGAGCAGGCGAATGACAGGTCCGTCTCCGCTCACTGTGCTGAGATGGACCTGTCAGAGACCCGCTCTCCTCTATGGGGAGATCGGATGAAAACGGATCAATAGGCTTTCCATCTGTCTGGATTTCACTGACAGGATCGGGTGTCAGCGGACATGTCACAGCTGACATCCGCCGCTCCATAGGAGTGAATGGAGGTTCCGATCAGGTCCGCCTGAAAAACTGACAGACAGACCTGATCGGAAAGCCTGTGTGAAAGGGGCCCAAGTCCGAACCCGAGGGGGCGCACTTTGCCCTGGGCGCTGGATGACCTTGTCCCAGCACTGGTTACAGTTACACTCGGCTTAGTGTGAAACCTGCCAGTGTCACCGCCAATCAGTGCCATCTCTCAGTGCCATCTGTCAGTGCCACCGCAAATCAGTGCCACCCGCCACTGCCACTTAGTTCCACCAGCCAGTGCCACCCGCCCCTGCCAGCCAGTTTCAATTGCCAGTGCCACTGCCAATCAGTGCCATCTGTCCCAAACTAGTGCCATCTGTCAGTTCCAAACCAGTGCCACCTGCTAGTGCCAATGCCATCTGACAGTTCCAAACCAGTGCCATCTGACAGTTCCAAACCAGTGCCACCTGCCAGTGCCAATAGTGCCATCTGTCAGTTCCAAACCAGTGCCACCTGCCAATGCCAACCAGTGGCAGCCAGTGCCATCTGTCAGTTCCAAACCAGTGCCACCTGCCAGGTCCAACTAGTGCCATCTGTACTGAGGACATCAAGTGTGTGCTAGAGTGACAGGAGTAAGCAAGGAGTGGAGTGGGTGAGTTTTTTTTTTTTTTAAATCGGCCTAAAATATCGGCCACAAAAATCGGCCATCGGCCGCCCCAATTTCTAAATATCGGCATCGGCCAGAGAAAAACCCATATCGGTCGACCTCTAGTGATGACACTGTAATTATTTTAATAATTAAAAAAAAAAAATCGAAGTACCATATATACTTGAGTATAAGCCGAGTTTTTCAGCACATTTTTTTGTGCTGAAAATGCCCCCCTCGGCTTATACTCGAGTCTGTGTCCATCTTCAACTTTGTGCACCTGATCCCGGCCAGCCATAGGTCCCCTGGCACACATGTAGCCCCACTCTACCTCTACAAGTGTGCAAAGTTTGTTGTCCGGGGGCAGGGCCGCCATCAGGAATTTTGGGGCCCCTTAATTATTTGAGAAGCGGGGGGGTGCTGCCGCCGCAAATTACGAATTATTGAGGTCAGGGGGTTGCCATCTGGGCCCTTGGGGACATCCGGGCCTCTGGGGACCTCTGGGCCCCTTACAATAAATAAATAAATAAAACAAACAAAAAAAAGAAATAAAATAAAAATACAAATATTTTTTTTTATAAAAAAGAAAAAAGGGGGGTTGCCATCTGGGGCCCTGGGGACCTCAGGGCCCCTGGGCCCCTTACAAAAAAAAGTGTGGGTTGCCATCCGGGCCCCTGGGGACCTCCGGTCTTCTGGTCCCTTTACAAAAAAAAAAAATGTTATTTTTTTTGTTAAAAAGGGGGGTTGGCACCTGGGCCCCTGGGGACCTCCAGGCCTCTTGGGACCTCTGGGCCCCTTACAAAAAAAATTAAATTAAATTAAAAATAATGTAACAAAAAATATTTTTATTTTTTTTATATAAAAAAATTAAGAAAAGGGGGTTGCCATCCTGGCCCTGGGGACCTCCGGGCCCCTTACAGCTGTACTGCCTGTACCCCCCTGATGGCGGCCCTGTCCGGGGGACCTACGGCCGGGAAGCACCGATTTTTCAAAGCCGGGCACCCCTTCCATAGACTCCCATGTTAAACGGTAATTTCTCCGGTGATTTGGGGGACCGGGGTACTGGCCGTAGGTCCCCTGGACCCCAAACTTGGCAAACATGTAGACCCACTCTTCATTTACAAGTGTGCACAGTTTGTTGTCCAGGGGACCAACAGCCGGGGAGCACCGATTTTTCAAAGCCGGGCACCCCTTCCATAGACTCCCATGTTAAACGTCAGTCTAGTCACACAGCGCCAGAGATCAGGTAGGGAGATTGGGGGCACAGTGAGGCATGGACACAGTGAGGCATGGGCACAGTGAGGCATGGACACAGTGAGGCATGGGCACAGTAAGGCACAGTGAGGCATGGACACAGTGAGGCACAGTGTGGCACAGTGAGGCAAAGTGAGGCACAGTGAGGCATGCAGATTGACACCCTAGGCTTATACTCGAGTCAATACGGTTTCCCCTTTTTTTGTGGTAAAATTAGGTGCCTCAGCTTATATTCGGGTCGGCTTATACTCGAGTATATACAGTACCTTTTTCCTACACAAGGTTAGATATGTGCACTGCCGAAAAATGTGTTAGTCTTCGTTTCTTTTTTTTGGGGTCATTCGTTATGATCACAATTCGTAAATTCATAAATTTGTAATTTCGTAAATTAGAAAATCCAAAAATAAGAAAGAAAATCCAAAAATTCAAAATAATGACTAACTAACTAATAATAATTAACTATTAAATATTAGGTATTGGAATTTCCTTTCAAATTTAGTTAGTGAACGTAACGAATACGCATTTATCCAAAGTTACAAATTTTCCGAAATAAAGAATGCCGCACCTAAACAAATGGAACAAATTAATAATAATAATAAAACGTTTTTATTATTATTATTATTGTTATTTATTATTATTAATTTGTTACGTTCCATTCGTTTAGATGCGGCATTCGTTATTTCGGATAATTCGTAACTTCGGATAAATTTGTATTCGTTACGTTCACTAACAGCCAAATTTGAAAGGAAATTCCAATACCTATAATTTAATAGTTAGTTATTACGGTATTTAGAATTTAGATTATTCGGAAAAATTTGTTAAAGGGGTTTTGGTTAATGTGGATGTTTCTGAATTAACAAATTTGTCGAAATTCGTTTTAAAATCGAATTCGGAACGAAACAAATTGCACATTACTACACAATATACAGCTGTCACATGACCCAGCCCTCTCCCAACCTGTCTGCAGGGAAACATAAGCAGAAGGCGCTTCTAATTCTCTGCTGCTGGTCACATGTTCAAAATAGAAAAAAACAGCCTTTGGAATAAAAAATATGTATATCAGTACACTGTTTGAAATTGTCACACAAATGTGAAAATAAAATCTTTATTATTTTTTGCCAATAACATGGTATGGGCGGATTTCTGACAGTCACAGGCTGTGTCACGCCCCTCCAGCCTGTGTCTTAGATTAAGAGGGAGGTGAAGCCTCCATCAATCTACATGTAATATCCCGCCCCCCATTGTGTTTAGCTGGTTAGTGGGCATGGCGGAGGAGGGAGGGAGTGGGCTGTCATTTACCACTGTGTATACGCCCACATGTGTGACTCTATAGTCACATGGGCTGCTCAGATGTGATAGGGAGGAAAAGCTCAGCATAGAAACTCACTGAAAACTGAGCATGTGCAGAGCTGCCAACACTGCTCTGCAAAATCCCGAGCTGAATTGGGGACATGGACAGGAGTGGGAGAGTGCAGGATCAAGCAGTTTTTTTTTTTTTTGCAGAATACAGAAGACAAATCTCATAGTGACTGAGTGAGTGTAAACAACATCTAATACACCATTTATTGAGAGTTTTTTTTTATGATGTTGGTTTAGTGACACTTTAAATAAATGTTAAAACAATAAAAGTATATAAAACATACAGATCAAACAACGCGTTTCAGGAGAACTGCATTTCCCTTCTTGATAGAGCCTCTGGCCAGTAGAAGGAGCTGTGAGCTCCGAGCACGTAGCCAGTTTTTTTCTGATTGACAGCCCCTAGTTCTGATGTCCGCCCTGCTCCGGGGGCGTCACATCCACGTTCCAGAATGGTCAGCGTAAAGCTACCTGTCATCCTGGGACATACACATAGCCCAATACAAGATCTACATCCCCAACAGCCAAGGGACCCGGCAGCGGAGCCTGCAGAGCGGCATCGGATCACTCGAGGACTGATCACATCTCGATTGGGCATCCTTCCCTGTTTGGACTCATTTTGTGCACTTCTTATGCTAAACTTTGTGTTATGCATCTAGTTGGCACCTCCCCTCTCTTTGCTTTTGACTTGTCTACAGAGGATAGACATGTGCTGAACGCAAAAAAATTGTTTAGTTTCAATCCGTTTTTTACATAAATTGGTTTAGTTAAATTAGTTTCATTTGTTTTCGGAAATTTGTTTTGTTTATTCAGTTTCGAATCGATTTGAATTTTTCAATTTCGGATCGATTCTAAAAGTTTTCGAGTTCGAATAGTTTTCCAATTTCCAAAGAGATTAAAATAGAAAATAAATAAATAGAATAGAAAAACATTATTTCTTTTTTTTTTTATATTCCTTTATTTTCTATTCTATTTTGTTCTCTTTGGAAATTGGAAAACGATTCAAATTCGAAAAGTATTCGAAAAGTATTCGAAAACTATTTGAAGTTTTTGAAAAATGAAAATTCGTCCTGAATTTTAATTCGGAATGAAACGAACATGTCTAGTATTGGACACCCTCTGAGAATGGCTGCATCCTCCTATTGCGAACATTAGTTACTAGTATGGAACTATCAGATATTGCTATTACAGCCATTACTCATTGTTTTATACCAAGGACATAACACCATTTGGAGCGCCAAAATCCCCCCCCCTCCCCCCCTATATCTCATTAATGATAAAGACCTGGCATGTTTTTTTTGTTTTTTTTTTATAAGGAAACCCACCTTTTTTTGCCTATGTCCACCGTTAACTTCTATACTAGACCCTCATTTATAGAATTCATTTGTTTCCAAAAAGGACAGGACCTTTCATTTTTGGCTTTATTTTTTTTCTGTAAATGTAAATGTCTCATTTGCTGTGGAAGGTTGTATACATCATACAGATGTGCCACTTCACAGGCAGGTTTAGGGTAGACATGTGCAATTCGTTTAGTTACAAATTCGTTTTTTAACAAATTTAAAAAAAATTGTTCATTTGGAAATATCCGAATTCTCGAATTTCAGAATATTTTCGAAAATTCGGAAATTCGGAATTCAAAAATTTGGAAATTTGAAAATTCAGAAATTCGGAGATTCGGAAATGCGAGATTCGAAAATCGGAAAATAAGAACAAAAATCTGAAAATTCAAAAACTCAAAAATCTGAACTAATAACTAACTAATAATAACTTAACTATTACTAACTATTAAATTATAAGTATTGGAATTTCCTTTTAAATTTGGCTGTTAGTGAACGTAACGAATACGAATTTTACCAAAGTTATGAATTATCTGTAATAACGAATGCCATATCTAAACAAATTTACCGTAACAAATTATTAATAATAAATAACAATAAAAATAATAATAAAAAAATATTATTATTATTTATTATTATTTAGTTTCGTTACATTCGTTTAGATATGGCATTCTTTATTTCGGATAATTCGTAACTTCAGATAAATTTGTATTTGTTACGTTCATTAACAGCCAAATTTTAAAGGAAATTTAAATACCTTTAATTTAATAGTTAGTTATTATTAGTTAGTTAGTTATCATTTTGAATTTTCATTCTTTCTAATTTTCGGATTTTCCTTTCCTATTTTTGGATTTCCGAATTTCCGAATTTACAAATTTTCCGAATTACGAATTTTTGACTTTTTGAATTACGAATTTCCGAATTACGAATTTCTAAATTTTCGAATTTACGAATTTACAAATTTTCCGAATTTTTGAATTCCGAATTTCTGAATTACGAATTTCTGAATTTTCGAATTTACGAATTTACGAATCTCCAAATTTTTCGAATTTATTAAATTTTCGAATTTCCAAAAAAAACAAAAACGAATAAAACGAAAACGAACAAATATTTTGGCAGTGCACATGTCTAGTTTAGGGCTTCCCTCTGGCACAGTACTTCAAGGAATTTTGCATTTTCAATGTTTCACGTTAAGCATTATTTAATAATTAGCTGTATGGAAATGTTTTTTTTTTGCATTGGTTTATCAGGGAAGTGCCCGGCATCTCATGCCCTTTGTTTTATTTTGGGGGAGGGGAGGTCCTGATGCCATTTTTATAACCAAAAAGCAATCCAGTAGGGAAATGTCATTTAGTAGCAAATGGTATTTTATAGACTTGTGCACAACGGAAAAATTCGTTCCGTTTCGGTTCGTTTCTTTCCGGTCCTGTTGATTCGTAATCATTCGTAATTTTGCTAGACGGGATTTTTCGTGTTCGGACTCATTCGTATTTTTGCAAGCGACATTTTTCGTTGAATTTTTTGTTGCTTTATAATTCGTACTTTCGGTAGAGTACGTTGTTTTTCGTTGATTCTGGACACAACTCCTACTTTCGTAACTTTTTTTGGGTTCGTTGATTCGTAATTTTCCGTGTCTCTCTCACAACGACGCTGCCTATTATGCCTAATGTGCTTCGAATGGATTTGTACTTTTCTAAATACATAGCGGTTATTTGTAACGATTCGAAATCTCGTATTTTACTTTCGTTTTTTACATGCGGCTATAGGCTCCGCCCCTGTACACCATTTTGAGAGGGTTCAGCACGGTGAGGGAGAAGCAGAGAGCAGAGCAGAGTGTTATTGTGCTTTGAATGGATTCGAAATCTCGTATTTTACTTTCGTTTTTTACATGCGGCTATAACCTCCGCCCCTGTACACCATTTTGAGAGGGAGTTCAGCACGGTGTGGGAGAAGCAGAGAGCAGAGCAGAGTGAGTGTTATTGTGCTTCGTATGGATTCGTACATTCGTAACTTTTTCATAACGAATTATGCCGAAGACATTTGGGCATTCGCTATTTGCGGTATAATTTATTTCGGATTCGGTCTTATTCGTAATTGCTTTGTTCGGAAATTCGAATGCTTCCAAATGTCCGAAAGTTGCTAAATTCGGACGAATTTCAATTCGTTACGAAACGAATTGCACAAGCCTAGTATTTTATTCTTTCTAAATATCACAATTGTAGCAGGCTGTATACATCACACAGATACAGCACTACACAGGCAGGTTTAGGGCCCCCCCCCCCCCACCCCCAGGCATGTTATTTAAAACCACTTCCCGCCCAAGGTATATCATATGATGTCATGGACTTTGAGTGGGGATATCTGAATGATGGGTGCAGCTACAGACATCATCCAGGTATAATTTTTTCCCGCCGGCGATTCTGTGCACCGTAATAACCATCATAGCGGCAGTTCAGCCGTTTGATCGTTCTAACAGGCGGCGGGAGGGGACATCCCCCCCACCGCCCTCCGGTGCTTCTCCCAGCTCACCCGTGTGATCAGTGAGCCGGAGAACGAATCGGTCGCCGCCGGAAGTTTACCAGTTCCCAGTCATCTCTATGACCCTCGGAGTTCCAGGAAATTCCTCCACCCCAAACTCGCTCATCCATGTCTTTATGGACCTTGCTTTGTACACCGGTGCGCAGTCATGTTGGAACAGGAAGGGGCCGTCCCCAAACTGTTCCCACAAAGATGGGAGCATGAAATTGTCCAAAATGTCTTGGTATGCTGACGTCTTAAGGGTGCCCTTCACTGGAACTAAGGGGCCAAGCCCAACCCCTGAAAAACAACCCCCACACCATAATCCCCCCTCCACTAAATTATTTGGACCAGTGCACATCAAGGTCCATAAAGACATGGAGGAGCAAGTTTGGGGTGGAGGAACTTGACTGGCCTGCACAGAGTCCTGACCTCAACCCCATAGAACACCTTTGGGATGAATTAGAGCGGAGACTGCAAGCCAGGCCTTCTCGTCCAAAATCAGTGCCTGACCTCACAAAGGCGCTTCTGGAAGAATGGTCAAACATTCCAATAGACACCCTCCTAAACCTTGTGGACAGCCTTCCCAGAAGAGTTGAAGCTGTTATAGCGGCAAAGGGCAGGGCCAACTCAATATTGAACCCTATGGACTAAAGCCTCGTACACACGATACAATTGCTGGAAGGGAATTTTCTGTTGACAGACTGTTGTCCTAAAATCTTACCATTAGTACGCTCCTTTTGACAATTGTTGTCCAATTTTCGGCCAACAAATGTTAGATGACAGGCTAGTAAATTTTCTGCGTACAACGGTTGGTTGTATGATTTTCTGATGGTCAGTACATAAATCCGTCACACAAAAGTCGAAAGTACAAATACGCATGCTGGAAATCAATGCTCACCAAACACGAAATTAGCAGAAGGGGTCCAAAGGGTGGCGCTCAAGAGCTGAAATTCCTTGTAGTACGTCACTACGTTCGTGTTTGTGGCATGACAATTGTGTAACGTTAGTGTGCAAGACAAGATCCTGGCACACGCCCTTTTGACAAATATCAGACGCTCGGTTGGCCAACAATCGTACCGTGTGTACCAGGCTTCAGACTGGGAGACCATTAAAGTTCACGTGCGTGTAAAAGCAGGGGTCCCAATACTTTTGACAATATAGTGTATGTGATATCGCTGCATTCGTCAGGAACAAGAAAATGTATTTTGGGTTGTTATTTGGTGGTAGGCAGGGCCGCCATAAGGGGGGTACAGGCAGTACACCTGTAAGGGGCCCAGAGGTCCCCAGGGGCCCGGATGGCAACCCCCCTTTTTTATTTTTATTATTTTTATTTTTTTATTTTTTTTTATTATTATTTTTTATTTTATTTATTTATTTTTTTGTAAGGGGCCCGGAGGTCCCCAGGGCCCCGGATGGTAACCCCCCTTTTTTATGTATTTTTTTTATTTATTTATTTTTATTTTTATTTATTTTTTGTAAGGGGCCCAGAGGTCTCCAGAGGCCCAGAGGTCCCCAGGGCCTCGGATGGCAACCTCCTTTTTTTTTTTTTAGAAAAATATTTTTTTTTTTATAATTTTTTTTGTAAGGGGCCCAGAGGGCCCCGGATGGCAACCCCCCCTTTTTTTTTTTCTTTGTTTGTCAGCACCCAAAGCCCCCCCACCTTAACAATTCGCGACGGCAGCACCCCCCCCCCCCCCCACTTCTCAATTCGTGTCACACCCGCTTGCGGCGGCAGCACCCCCCCCCCAGGTTCTCCGGTTCTCCTCTGCTCCAGGGGGCCCATGCCTGAAGCTGTGTAAGGGCCCCAAAATTCCTGATGGCGGCCCTGGTGGTAGGATATGTTAGTAACAAGAAATATACAGCTACATTTAAAAAAAAATATATGATTTTTTACTATTTTGGGCCAGTTTGTTTTTTTCTATAAAAAATAAAAATAAATCAGGAGATCTCCATGACCATTTACCACCAAATGAAAGCCCAATTTGTCCCCCCCAAAAATGCGCTATAATCCATCTGGATGCACAACGTAGCTTGTAGCTTGTACAGATTTACTAACACATTTCAAAGTCGCAAAATTGTGCTTAGGCATTAAGATTTGTTTTACCCTTAGGTGTGAAGGGGTTAAATATCCCCCCAGGTCATGAAGGAGATGACTAGGTTGTTGCTACGTTGCACATGTGGGGTGCATGCGCTCGTCTCCGTGTTGCCACGTGTGTAGGAACAATGTACAGATTTGCTCCAGCAGGGTGCAGAGAGCTCTCCCTTCCATCAGCTCTAAACACCGGGAGGTGTAGCGGCGCTGTTGTCTATCGATTTTTTACTTCAAGTGCAGAATACCAAACAGCAGCATAATACGAGCCTCAGAAGAATACAAAGATGAAATCTCCGCTTACGTTTCTGGCAACATCCAGACTCCGGGCTGCTTAGTATTTGCTGAACTGCAGTTACTGCCGACGTGCCAACATTTAAAGCTGGATTCCGGGCAGATATAAAAACTCTATAATCATTAATCCATTCTCTCTTTTTTTTTATTTTTTAAGGAAACTGTGAAAGCATCCAAATTTTACCTGGTTTTAGACTCTTGCAGTCCCTGTACAGCAGGACTCAGAGTGGGGGAGGGAGAAGCAGCACAAAGAGGGAATGATAACGACCCCAAACACACCTCCAAGATGACCACTGCTTTGCTAGAGAAGCTGAGGGTAAAGGTGATGGACTGGCCAAGCATGTCTCCAGACCTAAACCCTATTGAGCATCTGTGGGGCATCCTCAAACGGAAGGTGAAGGAGCGCAAGGTCTCCAACATCCACCAGCTCCGTGATGTCGTCATGGAGGAGGGGAAGAGGACTCCAGTGGCAACCTGTGAAGCTCTGGTGACCTCCATGCCCAAGAGGGTTAAGGTAAGGTGACCAGATTTTTAAAAATGAAATCCGGGGACATATTTTTTTTTACTAGTAATGGCGGCAATCAGTGACTCTCTGCCCGTTGCCGCCGCCTCACAGCCTGTCAAGTCTTATGCCGCGTACACATGACCGTTTTTCATGACGAGAAAACTGCCATTTTTTGGTCTTGTGTATGCTCCATAGCAGTTTTCTTGACGAAAAAACTGTCCACAAAAAAAAAAAACCTGCTATATTTTTTCTCGTCGTTTTTTCCGTCGTTCTTTTTCTTGTCGTAAAAACCGCTCATGTGTACGCTTTTCCGAGGGGAAAAAAAATGCGCATGCTCAGAATCAAGTATGAGACGGGAGCGCTCGTTCTGGTAAAACTAGCGTTCATAATGGAGATAGCACATTCATCACGCTGTAACGGACTGAAAAGCACGAGGCTGAAAAGCGCGAATCGTCTCTCACCAAACTTTACTAACATGAAGGGTGGCGCCATCCAAATGGAACTTCCCCTTTATAGTGCCGGCGTAAATGTTGTACCTCACCGTGCTTTGCTCGAGGCTTGAGAGGAATCAAGTCGAGAAAAACGTTGTTTTTTTGCATGACAGGAAAAAACGGTCATGTGTACGTGGCATTACTCTCCGGGGGCTCCGGCTACTACTGGGTGGGGAGCAGAGGAAGATCACTCCACCAGGGAAGGCAAGGAGATAAGCAGGCACGCGGCTGGCCGGGACTTGAGCCAAGGCAGAAGAACATGCGAGCGGAGCTGAATGGGCATGCACCCGAAATATTCCCTCCACTCCGACCAGCACATGATCACCAGAAAGGGGCACAGATAATGAAAAAAAATACACCCCCCCCCTAAGTTAGAGCGGGGGGTGTAATTCAGAATTTTTCACTCTTTGTTATATTGCAGCCGTTTGCTAAAATCATTTAAGTTCATTTTTTTCCTCATTAATGTACACACAGCACCCCATAATGTACACACAGCACCCCATATTGTACACACAGCACCCCATATTGACAGAAAAACACAGAATTGTTGACATTTTTGCAGATTTATTAAAAAAGAAAAAGTGAAATATCACATGGTCCTAAGTATTCAGACCCTTTGCTCAGTATTTAGTATTTGCACCCTTTTGATGAGTCTTTTTTGGAAAGATGCAACAAGTTTTTTACACCTGGATTTGGGGATCCTCTGCCATTCCTCCCTGCAGATCCTCTCCAGTTCTGTCAGGTTGGATGGTAAACGTTGGTGGACGGCCATTTTTAGGTCTCTCCAGAGATGTTCAATTGGGTTTAAGTCAGGGCTCTGGCTGGGCCATTCAAGAACAGTCACGGAGTTGTTCTGAAGCCATTCCTTCGTTATTTTAGCTGTGTGCTTAGGGTCATTGTCTTGTTCGAAGGTAAAGCTTCGGCCCAGTCTGAGGTCCTGAGCACTCTGGAGAAGGTCTTCATCCAGGATATCCCTGTACTTGGCCGCATTCATCTTTCCCTCGATTGCAACCAGTCGTCCTGTCCCTGCAGCTGAAATACACCCCCACAGCATGATGCTGCCACCACCATGCTTCACTGTTGGGACTGTATTGGACAGGTGATGAACAGTGCCTGGTTTTCTCCACACATTCCGCTTAGAATTAAGGCCAAAAAGTTCTATCTTGGTCTCATCAGACCAGAGAATCTTATTTCTCACCATCTTGGAGTCCTTCAGGTGTTTTTTTAGCAAACTCCCTGCGGCTTTCATGTGTCTTGCACTGAGGAGAGGCTTCCGTCGGGCCACTCTGCCATAAAGCCCCGACTGGTGGAGGGCTGCAGTGATGGTTGACTTTCTACAACTTTCTCCCATCTCCCGACTGCATCTCTGGAGCTCAGCCACAGTGATCTTTGGGTTCTTCTTTACCTCTCTCACCAAGGCTCTCCTCCCCCGATAGCTCAGTTTGGCCGGACGGCCAGCTCTAGGAAGGGTTCTGGTCATCCCAAACGTCTTCTATTTAAGGATTATGGAGGCCACTGTGCTCTTAGGAACCTTAAGTGCAGCAGAATTTTTTTGTAACATTTGGCCAGATCTGTGCCTTGCCACAATTCTGTCTCTGAGCTCTTCAGGCAGTTCCTTTGACCTCATGATTCTCATTTGCTCTGACATGCACTGTGAGCTGTAAGGTCTTATATAGACAGGTGTGTGGCTTTCCTAATCAAGTCCAATAAGTATAATCAAACACAGCTGGACTCAAATGAAGGTGTAGAACCATCTCAAGGATGAGCAGAAGAAATGGACAGCACCTGAGTTAAATATATGAGTGTCACAGCAAAGGGTCTGAATACTTAGGACCATGTGATTTTTCAGTTTTTCTTTTTTAATAAATCTGCAAAAATGTCAACAATTCTGTGTTTTTCTTTCAATATGGGGTGCTGTGTGTACATTAATGAGGAAAAAAATGAACTTAAATGATTTTAGCAAATGGCTGCAATATAAGAAAGAGTGAAAAATGTAAGGGGGTCTGAATACTTTCCGTACCCACTGTGTATATATATATATATATATATAAAAGTGTCACTTAGTGTCAGATGTGTTCGCCGCAATGTCGCAGTCCTGCTAAACACTGATGATCGCAGCCATTACTAGTAAACAAATAAAAAATCCCTAAATCTATCCCATAGTAGACGCTATATATTTTGCGCAAACCAATCAATATGCGCTTATTGGGATTTTTTTTTACCAAAAACATGTAGCAGAATACATATTGGCCTAAATTGATGAAATTGTTTTAATTTTTTTTTTATTGGAAATGTTTTATAGCAGAAAGTAAAAAATATTTATAATTTTTTTTTCAAAATGGTTGGTCTTTTTTTTGTTTATAGCGCAAAAAATTAAAACCGCAGAGGTGATCATATTTTAAGTACAGATTTGCGAGACCACGTAATTGTTAAAGTAACGCAGTGCTGTATCGCAAAAAACGGCCTGGTCAGGAAAGGGGGGGGGGGGTAATCTTCCGTAGCTGAAGTGGTTAAGTTAAGTGGCGTTCCAAAGACAAAACCTCTATTTATGCAAATATTTCCCTTCGTTCGATGTAATAACGGATAATTGTGTCGGGAAGTCTTCATGAACTTATTTTAAGTTGGAAAAATCCTTGAAATGTTGGAAATGAGAAAAATGTGTCAATACGGGAGAGTTCTCATTCTGAATCAAAAGAAAATGTTCCACTTAGATCTGCATATGATGTAAACCGGATAGCGATCTCGGCTCCAGACATGGATAACACCTGTACCGGAGACGTGTTTAGAGCGGCGGATAATTAGCTTCCTGTTATAATTTAAAAAAAAGATACTGATATGGAAAATGCCAACCTAAGGCACATTAATATTCATAATAGAACTGTGTAAATCAAATTTACCATCCATATATTATTAGCATAATTACCAGGAAGGTTGACATACAAGTCGCCTTTCATTGCCATCATCTTGTCTTCGGAGCGAGAGACACGTGATAAGTGACATTTAAAGGGAGTCAAGGCAGACTTCAAAGAAAGCCCTAAAAGAGCTCAATGCATTTTATCTATTCACTGAAAATCTTACATTACAATTTATCTAAACACTGAAAACTGTTTCGGTTTTAGCAGAATGGGTAAGAGCAGGGTCGTCTTTAATGCAGGGCAAAGGGAGCAGCTGCCCCGGGCCCAGTCATTGTTGTGGGGCCCAAAGCAGCTGCCCCTTGAGCCGCACTTCCTCAAATAGTTGATAAGTGGATTCGGGAGGGCCAAAGAAAGTGTTTGCCCAGGGTCCAATCAATATTCAAGACAGGGGGCGGAGCCGGCGAGCAAAGAGTATGGCCACGTGAGACAACAGCTCCGTGCCACACAGATCCTCCGGAGCTATTTACAGCGACAAAAGGCACTTTCAAATGGCGGATTTTCAACCTCATAGGTCGGGGGCATTCACGGAGCATGCTGAGAAAGAGAAAGGAAAGAAGAGAGCCTGGTAAGATGACAGAGTTTTACTCACTGGCCGGCCGCTCGAGCCCCCAAGATGGCACTGGCGGCAAGCAGGGCTCTTCCTCTTTTCACAGCCAGACATCCAAAATGGGATGAATAGCGGAGCAGTCCCTACAGACACGAGCTAACCAGAGGCTGTCAAGATCACAATCCTCCTCCTGTTCAAATAGCCCTGTGAAAACTAAGCAGAGGGTGACAGAGCATACACCTACAGCTATTGATGAGGGGGATAGATGCAATGCATTAGACGACACTTTGGAGTTTCAGGACGCCAAAGCGGCTTTCCCCACAAATAATCAGCCTGTCATGGACTTTACCTTAAAGGATATGCTAGTGTCTCTGAGGAGTGCAATCCATACAGACATGCTACAGCTTATGAATCAGTGCAAGTCAGAGGTGAATGAAGTGAGTGACAGAGTGACCCATATAGAAAGCGAAATAGTTTACTGAAACTTTTAACAATATGGTTGACGCACACAATGACCATGAGGATGACATAATTTGGCTCAAGTCAAAGGTCGCCGATCTCGAGGACCGTTCCAGATGGAACAATATTAAAATTAGAGGCATCCCTGAGACGGTTAAAGCATCAGAATTAACAGCTTTTCTGACCAACATAATGAAAGAAACCCTCCCGATCCTTCCTCTGGAGGAACTGGTCATAGACCGTATTCATAGACTGCCAAAACCAAAACACATCCCTGAAAAACTACCCAGAGACACCATCGCAAGAATTCATTACTAGAGTTAAAGAAAAATGTATGTACGCCACAAGACGGGCGGAGCATCTCCCTGATTGTATGCAAGGGTTGTCTTTCTTCGCTGACCTATCCGCACATACAATGCAAAGGAGGCGTAACCTCATAACCATAACTAAACGACTCAGAAACCACAATATTACCTACCGCTGGAACTACCCTGCCAACTTATTAATAACCAAGAGGGACCGTGAATTCTTGGTAACTACTTTAGAGGAGGGTATTCGGTTACTGGAGAAGGTGAAAATCCTGCCTAGAGAGGAAGATGGGGACCAAAATGCTCTGAATTCCCCTTCTGAACCCACATCTTGACTTTAAGTTGAATTGAGCATGTAGTGCCTTATTACTATGGCTTGAATCAACACAATCCGGAGGATCTAACCAGCGTTAAAATCTGTTTGTCCAGACCCCTAAATCAGCAGGTCAAATCCCTGCTCAGATTTCAACAAAACTCGCAGATTTTTAAAGTGCGCGTGGTTTGACGCACTCTTGTCCGTTTTGTTCTTATCATTTTTCAGTTTGCTGTTTTCTTTTTCCAGTTCCAAAATTTGCAAGTCACATTGAATTCTCTAAGAAATTCCTTAACATCACAGACTCTCTTTTTACACCCAGTGGACGCAAGGACCCCAGTTTCTACAGCCAAAGACTCCCCTCTACCAGCAGGATCATCAACAGGGTAAGACTTTGGTAACCATACAAGAAACACATTACATCCCCCACTAGAGGGGTAATAGACTTCCTAGCAATGGCATTTAAAATCACATCCCTGAACGTTAATGGCCTGAACAGCCCACAGAAGAGGCATATGTTATGGAAGGAAGCCCGCACTCAAAATTGCAATGTGTTCTTCATCCAAGAGACCCACTTCAAGGCACAGAACCATTCAAACTTGGCGCACAGTCAATACCCCCATGCCTATTTTGCATGTGCTCCGACCAAAAAGAGAGAAGTTGCCAATTTAGTAAAGCAAACAGTGGCATTCAAGCATATTTCCAGTCAATGTAATATTCAAAACGGCTCTGGCAGGGCCGTCTTTAACACAGGGCAAATAGGGGCAGCTGTCCCGGGCCCAGTCATTGTTGTGGGGCCCAAAGCAGCTGCCCCTTGAGCCCACACTGCCTGTAAATAGTTAATAAGTGAAGGACCCCAGAAAATGTTTGCCCAGGGTCCAATTAATATTCAGGATGGCCCCCTGGCAGGGCTGTCTTTAACACAGGGCAAAAGGGGCAGCTGCCCCCGGCCCAGTCATTGTTGTGGGGCCCAAAGCAGCTACCCCTTGAGCCCACACTGCCTGCAAATAGTTGGTAAGTGGAGGACCCAAGAAAAAACTTTTGCCCATGGTCCAATCAATTAACCACTTGTCGTTTGGCGGCAGCAGTATGGCTCCCCTGCGTGAATCGCCGTAGCTGTATGGCGGCCGCTTTAAGGGGTATAGGGGACCCGGCGCGTCACTTAGGAGCCGATGCGCATGCCCGGCGGCCGCCATGTCCGCCGGACACCCGCAATCGCTCCTGACAGAGCCAGAATGGGGATCTGTGTGTGTAGATGGCGACAAATCTTCTCATAGAAGGTTAATAGATTGGTTTGGCAAGAACGATTCTTCATGAATCCAGGCTGATTACTGCTAATGATACCGTTCTCATTACTAAAATCATGTATATAGTCCATTATCATCCCCTCCAAGAGCTTGCATACTAATGATGTTAGGCTAACTGGTCTGTAATTCCCGGGGATGTATTTTGGGCCTTTTTTAAATATTGGTGCTACATTGGCTTTTCTCCAATCAGCTGGTACCATTCCAGTCAAGATGATGAACTGTCAAGCCCTGTACACACGGCCGGGAATCCCGTCAGGAAAACAAAACTTCGGTTTTCCTGATGAGATTCCTGGCAAACTTTTCTTGCAAAGCCGTGCATACAGACGGCCATTCAAAAGAACCACCGTTCTTTTGAATGGCAAGAACGCGGTGACGTCATCGACTACGACGAGCATGCGCTCGTCACATTCGATGCCGTCGCCGCCATCTTGCTTCACCCTACACTACCCTTTATAAGCTACCGCGCCTGCGTCAAAGTCTCATCGAGCATGCACAGGCTTACTTGGGGACAGGTAAACATGTAGCCTTGTACACACTCGCGGTTTTCTCATCGGGAAACAGGTCGATGAGAATCCCGACGAGAAAATAGAGAGCTGGTTCTCTATTTTTCTCGACAAGATTCCTGGCAGTTTTCCCGACGAGAAACCATACACACGAACGGTTTTCTCAGCAAAAAGCTTTCCAAGCAGTTTTCTTGCCGAGAAAACCGGTCGTGTGTACGAGGCTTCAGACTTTGTGTAGCTTTTGTTTTTTTTTAGTTGAATGAATGAGTGACTTGTATAGCGCTACACATGCGAACTGAATCGCCTCTAGGTGCTTTTTGCAGCCAGTGCCTGCCTGGCTGGTGCGGTCATTTACCCCGTAGAATCTCGACACGCTTGGGACACACAGTCGTACACACATATATACATATATACTGGGCCAATTTTTTGGACAAGATCCAATTAACCTACCAGCATGTCTTTGTTATCAATGTGACTCTGCAGAGAGACCACAGCTTTCACCCAGAGAGCCAGGGTCCTTCTCTGCAGCATGCTGGCAGGGAATAGGCTTTTCTTTTCTTTTTTAACAGAAAAATTTGGGAATAGGCTTTTCTACTTAGGCTGTGGCTGCTTTCTAAAGATAAGAAGCCGTTAGTTCTCGCATAACTTTGTTTTTATGCACAATGAATATATTTCAGCTGATTTAGTAACTGAAAGTTGAGTCGGGCTTCAAAAAAAGATGGGTCTTGCACCGTGTATTCGTCTTCTGTGGCGTGCCGAACGCAAGCACAGATTACACACCAATAATTCCACGGGGAGCACTCCACATTCATTGTGTGATCTCCTCTTTGTTGTCTTTGGAGACGATCCTGTCTTTTGCATTTATTTCATCCTAAACAAGTTTGTGACCGAACAGGCAGAGTGTCGAGGAAGATTAAAGAGGGAGTGAAATGATATGTATACATCTTATGCTAATGGCCTGTATACCGCCTTGCCGGAGGGCGGCACATCCATTTTGCTTATAAAGTGCCTGTTAAGTGGCTATTATAAATATCAGTGCAGCTGTGTTGTTAGAATTGAAAATGACAAACAAGATTTATAGATTCGATTTGGGAGCCGTGGCACAATAAAACATATTGCATTAGTAAATCCGAAGACTGCCCGGAGATGTATACAATGGTAATATGGAAATCATTCCCTTCTGGGGTCTTTCCTGCTTGCACGATATCTCAGGCGAATGGCGGAGGTCAGGCCACGTCCTGGTGGCGGTTTTCCATCTTGGTCTCGAGGGACAAGTGAAAACATGAGCTGCAAAATTACTTTTAAGGTTTGGCTTTGTTTCTTCAACCAGCTGCAGATTTTTTTTTTCTTATGTTAAGTAAAGTTGTCTCTTAAAACAGATGCAGTTTATCACTTTAAAACACATTCTCTAGAGCTATACTGTCTAGAGCAGTGGTCTCCAAACTGTGACCCGTGGGCCGAATGCTGCCCTTTGCTTGCCTTTATCTGGCCCTTGAGACCTTATTCCTCCCCCTGATAGAAGACACTGTTCCTTCTACGGACACCAATCATGGGGCACTATTCCTCCCACTGATACCAATGATGAGGCACTATTCTTTCCACTGATACCAATGATGGGGCATTATTCCTCCCACGGATACCAATGATGGGGCACTATTCCTCCCACTGATACCAATGATGAGGAACTATTTTTCCACTGACGCCAACAGTGAGGCATAATTCCACTCAATGACAACTGTGATTGGGCACTATTCCTCAGACTGACACCAATGATGGGGCACTATTCCTCCCACTGATACCAGCAGTCAGTGTTCCTCCTACTGACATCAATGATGGGGCACTATTCCTCCCACTGATACCAATAATGGGGCACTATTCCTTCCACTGACACAAACAGTGAGGCACAATTACTCTCAATGACGAGTGATGGGACACTATTCCTCCCATTGACACCAATCATGGGACACTATTCCTCCCACTGATACCAATGATGGGACACTATTCCTCCCACTGACACCAATCCTGGGACACTATTCCTCCCAATGATACCAATGATGGGGCACTATTCCTCACACTGATACCAATGATGGGGCACTATTCCTCACACTGACACCAATCATGAGGCATTATTCCTCCCACTGATACCAATGATGGGGCTCTATTCCTCCCACTGACACCAATCATGGGGCATTATTCCTCCCACTGACATCAATGATGGGGCGCTATTCCTCCCACTGATACCAGTCAGTGTTCCTCCCACTGATACCAATGATGGGGCACTTTTTCTCCCACTGACACCAATCATGGGGCATTATTCCTCCCACTGATACCAATGATGGGGAACTATTCCTCCCACTGATACCAGTCAGTGTTCCTCCCACTGATACCAATGATGAGGCACTATTCCTTCCACTGATGCCACCAGTGAGGCATAATTCCGCCCAATGACAACAGTGATGGGGCACTATTCCTCAGACTGACATCAATGATGGGGCACTATTCCTCCCACTGATACCAGTCAGTGTTCCTCCCACTGATGCACCCATCTTTATGTATGTACCTCTTACCAATGTACAGTTAAATTGTATTGAGACTTATTTTTCAATAAACCATTTGTACATACAAAACAATAATGGGACATTATTTCTACCGCTGACACCAATAATGAGGCACTATTCCTTCCACTGATACCAATGATGGGGCATTATTTCTACCACTGACACCAATGATGAGGCACTATTCCTTCCAATGACCCAAACAGTGAGGCATAATTTCTTCTGATGATGAGTGATGGGTCACTATTTCTCCCACTGATACCAATGATGGGACACTATTCCTCCCACTGATACCAATGATGGGGCACTATTCCTCCCACTGATACCAAGGATGGGGCACAGTTCCTCCTACTGACACCAACTATGAGGCACAATTCCTTCCACTGACACCAACTTTGGGGTGCTATTCCTCCCAATGACACCAACGATTGGGGCTCTGTTCCCCTCACTAATACCAATAAACACTGACCACAAGTGCTATATACAGTAATTTTTTTTTTTACTAACACCACCAAGCCTGAGATATTGTTTACTCCCCGTTGATGCCAGGGCATTTTCTAACCTCACAGCCCAGGCCAGCCCCCTAAAGTCTGAAGGGCAGAAAACTGATCCTTTGTTTAGAAAGTTTGGAAACCCCTGGTCTAGATCTTCTGGGCAATTATATTCAGGAAAAGATACCAGCACAGGTTTATTTAATAAATAAATACTGGTTTCCCATATACCCCTTCAAGGGGAGGAGCCAAGGGTAATGAGATTTGTGATAGGATGCCTATGTTTGTTACAGCTTAACTCTAATTAAAAAAAATATGTATTGACAATGTAGCACCCTCCTAGTTAGGCAGTGGCGTCTCCAGCTTTCATATTTAGGGGGGGCACATGGGGGGACAGGGACAAAAGTAGGGGGGCCAACTATAAAATGCAATTATATATAGATATATATATATCTCTATATATATATCTATATATATAGAGATATATATATATCCTGGGGCCCTTTACTACGATCCCACAACGGGCCCTTTCACATGTTCTGCAGTGAGCTCCCTTCCTACTATACTGGGGCCCCACCAGGGTGGCAGAAAACAAGAGATATATGTCACCAGCACACCAAGAAAATATAAGGGTCCAAAGCAGTGAGAGAACTATCAGGGTTGCAAAGGTTGTCTTGCCACTGGGCCCTGGTGTTCTGCCACTGTGGGGTTCCCCAGCTGTCCTGTCCCTGTTATTGACAGCGCTGGTCTGGCATCTGTCTCCTTGGCACCGGCGGCAGTCTATTAGGACTTTGTGCCCCCAGCTGGTCACCTAGCAGCAGTAATGCTGTATGACCTTCTCTGTTGACATGTTGATCAGGATGTGATCCTAGTGATGCTCCCAGTCAGATCTAATAAACACAGTATTTATTAGCATCAAGAGTACAACCACATATATATATAATCAACCGTATGTTCTGCAGCCATGTGGGCTCTATGCCTGTGAAGTGTGGGCTTGGATCAATAAAATCACTGATATTTAACACTAGGATTTGACTAGGAGCATCACCTGGATTGCATCCCGATCAGCATGTCAGAGAAGGCTCCACTGCTGCTAAGCAACCTGCAGGGAGCTCAACCATCTACAACCAATAGAGATGGGCTCGGCTGTGTTTGAAATCCCACATGCCCGATCCCGCCAAGAAGCCGACACTCCACAGTGCTAATCACAGCCAGTGAGACATTTCCTGATCTGTGCAGCTGCGGACCGGGAAATGTCTCACTGCCTGTGATTAGCGCTGTGCAGTGTGGGCTCCCTGGCAGGTTCTGGCATGTGGAATTTTGAACAATTCCAGCCCATCTCTAACAACAAATTGTGCTGGCCCTCCTGTACATCAGCCCCATAAAGTAACCAGCACTGCGTTCCAATGTGCTGCCGCCGCTACCATGGAGACAAAGGACAGCAACTCTGGTTGTTCCAGCACTGGTCCACACTGAGAACATTCCCCCATCCACCTATAATGTGAAGATGGGGGAATTGGATCATTTCCTTTTTTTTTTTCATTCAACCTAATAGTTGAATGAAAAAAGTGATCAATGTATGGGCTGCCTAAGAGCCAAGACAAGCCATAGACAGTTTAAATCTCAGCTGGTTCAGCAGGAACTGGCTGAGATTTGAACCATTAATGAGCAGATTCTCTTATGATTATCACTAGTGGTTGCTATAGCCACTAGTGATAATCACTGTTTGTCGGGAGAATACAATTGCTGGGCAGGAGGGATATTACACTGTCAGCACTGTCTGTGTTGATGGGGGAATCATGCAAGTTTCTTTCCTGCAATCTGTGGATGCAGGAAATAAATTTGCACCGTATATTCCCTGCCTAACTGAAAGTGAAAGTAAATTGTGAATGTCTTGAAAGAACAGGAGAGGGGGGGGAGACAGATGGGGGAGAGAAGGGATGGAGATAATGCAGATCAGTGATTACAGTGTACTGCAGTCTGCAGTGCACACACTTACCCATGGTCCAGGCTAGAATCTCAGGCACCATTCACAAACAGCCAGGAATGCTGCTGACTTTCATATTTCCCGCCCACACATCCCCTCTCTTCAGATACAGCACGCGGGGATAGTGTGGGCGGGACTGGAAGGAGGAGGAGGAGCTGTATTCCTCCCTACTCAAATGTGAGGAGAGTGAGGGGGGGTGGCTGGACTCGCTGGGCTGTGAAAGAGTGTCATAGACTGACACTCGGCTCAGCTTGCAGTCACCCCTCTCGGAATTTACAGGCTGGTTCTCCTGTCCTAAGGACGGGAGAAATCAGTCTGTTTTTTCAGTAACTGAGATGAAGGCTTGGGCCCCCCTCCCCCCTCCCACAGTGCTCATGGAGTCCTTCCTGCAACTCGCTCTTCTCCATGCCAATGAGGATGCAGGGAAAGGAGCAGATCGGGCGGCTGTGTGAGCGCTTGCATTATGCAGTTTTAGCGAGCAGAGGGAGGGGGAGGAATCCCCCGCAGGAGCTGACTGGGGATGCTCTCCCTCTCAGGAGAGACTATGTTACCCCAGCAGCAGCCCGAGCGAAAAAAAATAAAAAATAATAATTTTTTTTGGGGGGGGGCACATGGTGGGGCACAGCATAATGTTGGGGGGGCCAGGGCCCCCTCTGGTCCCCCCCTAGGGACGCCATTGTAGTTAGGTTGGTATGATATTAGGCAAATGTTGTTCTCTTTGGCTCCTCTGTAATCAGTAGAGCAGTTGTTAATTGCTTTGGGCTGTTTTGTGTTTAACGAAGCTGCAGGTTTGATTATTTCCCCCTACATTCTAGACTTTTCTACAACATAGTGGGCTGGAAAGACAAATAAGTAATATAAATATTTATGGGACTTCAGCCAATCCCTAGGGAGGCGTGCCCAGTAGTTGGTTGAAGAGAACATAAATAGTCTGAGGCAGCCAGGTTCTTGCCCTACTGAAGGAGTTCCCAGCCTGAGGGGTTCCACCCCTCTGGGCAGAATGCGGGAGTTTGCTGTATGTTCATCGAGGTCCCGGCTGTGGCATGGCTGGGGGCCAACTTCTAAAGATCCTTTTCTGGAGCTAATCAAATAATTTCACCGAAGAACATGTTCTGGAGAGCTCACTGAAGAGTGCCTGGTGGAAGTTGGGAAGGAAGAGAGAAAAGATCCCTGGTGCCGCACATCCATGGAGTCCTGTGGTGGTATAAAAGAGACAACCTCAGCCTGGGCTCTGACCAGGCAAGGCCCAAACACATCCTGGAACCCCATGACTAAGCTCTGGGGAGGAGCAAAATGCATTGGCGCGTAGCCTGGCGAGAGCCCAGGCTGAGGCTGTCTCTCTTAAACCACCATAGGACTCCGTGGATGTGCGGAACCAGACATCTTTCCTCTCTTCATTCCAGTGAATACAGGAGTTGGGACGAGTTCCATCCCTTGCTTGCACTCCTGCAGCGGACGTGGCATCACCCACACTACTCCCCATAGTGATCGAGCCTGAGCGTCACACTAATAACTCGCGGGTCACAGAAAGTTGAAAAAGGTCTGGCTGTCCTGTGGCATTGTGAGCATTAACCTCACCCTCACGTAAGAGTGTCCAGTGGATCCAGGGAGGAGGCATCCAGTGATCCTGTGATATTGTGAATACTGACCTGAGCTCATGGCCCTTGTGACTGTGTACTGTTTCCCTTGGGTGGAATAGCTAATGATAGTTCTGACTAGGATAGCTTTAAAAAGGGTTCAGTTTGGCCATCTATACTTGTTCCTGCACAGTGACTATTCAGGGAGGCTTAGCAAAGTGGAGTGTCCTCCCGCAAATATTCAGTAAATTTGGAGTATCCAATATTACCCTTCACCCTATCTAAGTTCTTCAATAATAAAAATTCTAAAAAGACATCCTCTAGACTCGTTACTGAGCCAGAGTAATTAAACTGTTGCTGAGGGCCTGGCTGCCTCTGCACTAACCTTGGAAAGGACCTAGTTAAATTACAGAGGCTCTTTCGGGAGTAGCACTACAAAGATCTCCTTAGGCATACCCAAACGCTTCTCTTCTATATGTTTTTGGCACATACTCAATGCATGGAAGACTTCTGTGGTCAATATCACTGCCATAAAATACAAGATCACTTGATCATGATCATTGAGAAAATGGTAAACATATTACCAGATCTACAAATAAGGTTTGGAACTCATGGATTGGTTATCTACAGCTTTCTCCTTAAGTTTAACATTTGGGAGGTGACCGGGTTGGGTATGATAGCTTGGGGTGTGCATTGGGTCGTCATTTTTTTACAAGGGACATTTCATTTGGAGATCTTAACTTTTTTTTAAATAAAGAACTTGTCAAACAGAGTTTCTTTATTTCTAGGTGACAACTTTTTTTTTTTGTACCCCAAATGTACTGCTTCCTCGCTCATGTGAATGACATCCAGTGTCTCAAACTGGAAGACTGAGGACATACTGTGAGGGCAAGGTATCATGGACCTGCCTCTTGAGGGGGCATTACCAATGTGCCCTGCATGTCCTTTGTAATAGAATAGAAAAGCTCTGGCTTTCTTTTTTCCTTTTTTTTTTGTTGTCTGTGATCCCTTTGGGAGATTTCCCAAAGGCTGGGTTCACACTTTTGCGAATTTGAGTCGGTTCACATATCTCCACTGTGGCTCCAGTGCGAAGCCCTGTGCATCTTTTGGTCTGTTTCAGGCCTGAATTCAGCAAAACATTCGGGCTGAAATCGGACCTGAAACGGTGAACGAGGGCGCACCAGACCCCTGCTGTGAGCCGCATGCTAAGGGTAGTGTGAACCCAGCCTTAATGGAGACACAACAGGAATTAAGGGGAAATATCTCCAAAATGAGAGTAACAATTCCCTATTAGACTGTTGGAAGATTGCCTTCTTTATGGAAAATGTTGGGTTTCCTTTCTGTTGATAATGTTTATTAGGCCATAGATGTATCACTCTCATAGCTGGGCTGTTAGGCAAATCTAGCGTTTGTAGCATTAATGCTCTCTACATTGTTTAAAAAAAACTGGTCTTTAACTTGGGCTTGCATCTTGTGGCCTTTTACTTGGGCTTGCATCTTGTGGTCATTTACTTAGGCTTGTGTCTTGTGGTCGTTTACTTGGGCTTGTGTCTTGTGGTCGTTTACTTGGGCTTGTGTCTTGTGGTCTTTTACTTGGGTTTGTGACCTTTTACTTGGGCTTTTACTTGGGCTTGTGTCTTGAGGTGTTTTACTTGTGCTTGCGTCTTGTGGTTGTTTACTTGGGCTTGCGTCTTGTGGTCTTTTACTTGGGCTTGCGTCTTGTGGTCTTTTACTTGGGCTTGCGTCTTGTGGTCTTTTACTTGGGCTTGCGTCTTGTGGTCTTTTACTTGGGCTTGCATCTTGTGGTCATTTACTTGGTGCCAGGGCTGGGCTCCCAGCAGCTCTCTGTCACCCTCATTGTTTCCACAGTGACTCACCAGGTGATCATTACCTGCTTGTCATTCAGCCCCTTCTGACTATTTAAACTTCATTGTTATTTCCTTTTGTGCCCTTGCTTGGTCAACATATCAGGAGTTTCTCTGCTGTGTCTTTTATCTGGGCTTGCATTTAGTGGCCTTTTACTTGGGCTTTTACTAGGGCTTCTGTCTTATGGTATTTTATTTGAGCTTGTGTTTTGTGGTCTTTTTCTTGGGCTTGTGTCTTGTGGTCTTTTACTTGAGCTTGTGTCTTGTGGTCCTTTATCCTCACTTGTGGTCTATTACCTTGACTTTTGCTTTGTGATCTTTTGCATGGCCTTTGGTCTATTACCTGTTCTTGTGTCTTGTGGTCTTTAACCTGGATTCATGTGGTCTCTTACCTAGACTTGCATCATGTTGTCTGTTATACCAGAACATGTTTATTTGTGTCCTGTGGCCTATTACCTGTGCTTGCATCCTGCAGTCCATTACCTTGATTTGTGTACTGTAGTGTACTGTGGCCTATTACCTGGATTTGAGGCCTATAGTCTATTACCCAGACTTCTGTTCTGTAGACCACTATCCACAATTGTGTCTTGTGGTATTTTATGATGAGCCATGTCCTGTGGTCTATTACTAAGACTTGTGTCCAGTGGTTTACTACCTTGTGTTTTTTTGGTCTCTTTCCTGGATGTGTGCCCTGTGGTGGTTGTGGTATATACTGTACTCATTTAACTCTAACACATAAGATTAATAGAAAAAACATATAAATACGTTTTTATGAGGCTTTTCATGGTGGCCACATGACTTTGCTCTCCTATTCTCATGCCTGAGCTCAGGCAGGGGTCAGGAGTGCACCGCTAAGGTAACAAACCCTTTGGCTGACTGCTGCGGATGGAACTCTGGGTGGTTAAGGAAGACCGATCCACTGGATCACCAACAGGGATCCCACAGGGAGCTAGAGCCTAATATTCCCCAGGGCGTGGAGTCTAAGATCCAGCAGATGTTCACCAGAGCCTCTAGTGGTGAGGATGGACTGGGCTGCAACTGGATCCAGGTCGTGCCCCCCAGAGGCCCCCAGCTCACGCTCACAGTAGGCTATAGAGGGTAGAGGGGAAGCAGCAGGTCAGGATACAAGAGATAGTGAGGGGATAAGCCAAAGGTTGAGGCGTCTAGCAGACAAGGATAAACAAAGGACACGCCAAAGGTCAAGGTCACAAGCAGACAGGGATAGTCGAGAACAAGCAAAGATCGGTAAAACAGAGACAGGCGTAGCACACGGCAAGCAGGAACCCAAACACACAATAGCTTAACAAACAACGTTGATCAGCACGGCTGGCTTGCAGTGCACAGGTTAATATAGTGTTCCCTGATAGGGCCTGGTGTGGAGCCATGCTTAGAGGAGAGATTACTTAAGCAGCCGGGTGAGAGTGACTGGCCTCTTAATCTGAGCACATGGAGAGGTAAACTGAGAGACAAACATTACTGCCTAACCATGACACTGCCTGACTCAGATCCTCTAGCAACATGTGCAAGTTTATACATGTAAATAGGACTTTACGGAATCAATAGAGCTAAAATAATGTTTGGGTTTGAGTTACCACTTTGAGTTAATAGACTTTTTTTTCACCAGCTCTTCTAAAAATACCTACGCTGAAACGCTCGAAAACAGTTGAATATTAATGAGTGCCGAGTCCCCTTCTGGATCCAGGAAAGGAAAGGAAAGGAAAGGGAAAAAGTAGAAATTGATATTTCAGGTCTCTAATAGAGTTGCTATAATATGGATTTAAGTTAAAGTAATTTGCATAATCTCTGTGGGATTTGTCGAACCTCAAAGTAAAATGGGAAACTACTGTCTATCTTTTATTTTGCTCGAGGATGGGGGGGAGCGCATCCTGTGAAAAAAAGATCACCGTTCTCGTTTTCACAGGGAAGAAGTCTCATCTGGGATTTAAAAGTTGTAGAATATCTATTACACAAACAAAAGCAGATGCACAACAATAGCGACTTCGCTGCGGGTTCTGAGAGGTAGCCGCTCTTCTGATAAAACTTTTATTTGGAGGAACCTCTTGAGATAAATATACAATATGTAAGAAAAAGAAAATCTTTTCAAGCCTATTATTAAATACAAATCTATATAACTTTAGCAGTTAAAACCACCCAATTCCAAACTTTTTTTAAAAATAAATGTTATCCAGCCTGTGTAAAGAAAAGGCAGAGTATTGCTCTGTAGTAATCTCTGTTTGCCACAAGATGTCCCCAGTATTCTAGGTTGAATGACATCCAGTGTCCCAATTTTGAAGACTGAGGACATACTGTGAGGACAAGGCATCATGGGCCTGCCTCTTGATGGGGCATTACCAATGTGCCCTGCATGCCCTTTGTAATAGAACAAATATAATAGAATAAATCATCATATGTCAGTGCTGTTGTCTGCATCATTGAATACAGCCTAGTCCACAGAAGAGGAAAAAAAGAATGAGGACCCTGCAGCAGCCCTTGAATGGCTTGAAGTCTTCTGGAAGAGGTGAGTCAAACAAATAATACATAAAATGCTGCCTGGAGAACCTTCATAGGTGAAGGGGTAGAGGCATTAGGGTAGAAAGTCGCAAGCCTGGATTTGGGGTTTAAAAGGTGGTTTCATGAAAAATAAGGTCAACTAACTCCAAATATCCCAGCCACCGTTATGGGCCCTGCTGCACATTTTGTGGTGTCCTGTGATGCCAGTGTGGCGGTCTGTATACAGCCCCAAAGTGAATATCCATCATACTGCTTGCAATGGCAAGCACTTATTGTACAACGCAACCAAAAAAACTGTGCTGACCATTGAGAAGCTCATCTGAGTGTCACGAGGGCCATGTACCTGAGGTGAGACCGAAGTAGTGGGGAGGCCTCCCTTGCACCCCGGGTCCTTGAAGCCTCTGGAGATGGAGACAGAGACTTGGTGGACACCGAGTGGCACAGGTGCCAGGGGTGCGGAGCACTGTGCAAGCTTTAGTCCGAGATTCGAGCCGAGGTCAAGTCCACTCTGGCAACAAAGTACAGAAAGGTTAATCAGAAGAAAAATGGTTGAGATCCAAGCCGGGGTCGGTTCCAATCTGGCAGCTGAGTACAAAAGGGGCAAAGTAGTAGAATGGTCAAGGTACAAATACGAGGTCAATGGCAAGCAGCAATCAAGAGTAGTCAAATAGGTTTTCAGGTCACAAGTTCAGACAGATCACTCACTAGCACAGGAACAAGGGGGGACTGAAGATAATCCAGCAATTTGGCAGTGTCTGGGCTGGGCTTATATAGGGAAGTTTGAAGTCACTTCCTGTGCACCTCCTGGGCATTTCCCGCCTTTTTTCCATCAGGTTGAGGTCACTTCCTGTGCGTCTCCTGGGTATTTTCCTGCCTTTTTCCATCAGGTTGAGGTCACTTTCTGTGTACCTCCTGGGCATTTTCCTGCCTTTTTCCATCAGGTCTTCTGCGCAGGTGCGGGTTGGCGCACTGACGGGTCTTTGGCGCGTGCTCAGTTGGCACAGATTTCCTCTTGCGGCAACGCGCCATTGGTGCATGTGTAGTAAGCCCTGGACTCTTACACTGAGGCTTCTTCTTCTCAATAAGGTGTCCCAGAAGAAAGAAGGGTGTTATGATCTGGAGTCAGGCTCAGAGTCCAGTAGCTTTAACAGAAGAGAGGCTCCCACTGACCAGCAGGACAGGTATAGAAGCAGGCCACCCTGGTGGATGATGTGGGCTCCCATAAGGTGTGTTTGAAGAACAACAGCAGATAGCTTTCTATACTGTGAACTATATACTGTATGCATTATACCTATCTATCCAGCAGGTGGCACTGTAGCGTGTATCTACGGTAATGTAATCAGAGGAAGTGTTATCTCTCTCAGTGTATGTATTTGTATGCTCCTTATTCCTGTTTCCATGCTGTAAGACATGTTTTGCTATTCCTCCATGAAAGTAAAGTAATTCTCTGCATACAAGAAGCTTCCAGCGCATTGTTTCAATACTCAGCTAACAAGGTGCGGGGTCTAAGTATTAACCGGTATTCACCTGTCATGGAGATCCTGCCAGAAACAGGCGCCCCGGACTTCCTGATCTCCGTTCGCGCGTGCGTCCAGAGAGACTATTTAAACCTGTCATTTACAGACAGTCCCTGCTGTCTGCTCTACAGCGTTGTGTGCTAAACCCTGATCTGAGACCATACCTGTGCTAAAAGACCCGGCTTACCT
The DNA here is from genome assembly GCA_029206835.1 of Rana muscosa. Lineage (NCBI taxonomy): Eukaryota > Metazoa > Chordata > Amphibia > Anura > Ranidae > Rana > Rana muscosa. The sequence continues at coordinate 240,733,036 of CM055126.1, forward strand.
TGACCAACCTGTTATCTGCCTGCACCCGACCCCGGCTTGTTGTGACTACCCTTTGCCTGCATCCTGTACTTCTGCTGCCCGCCTGATATCTGACCCGGCCTGTTTACTACCCTGTTCCTGGTTCCGATCCAGTTTGCTAAACCGATCCAGTCTGCTGAGCTGTCCCAGATCCAGCCTGCTAAGCTGAACCTGCCTGCTAGCTGATCCTGTCTGCTGTGCTTCTTCCGATCCAGTCTGCGAGACCGATCCAGTCTGCTGAGCTGTCCCAGATCCAGCCTGCTAAGCTGAACCTGCCTGCTAGCTGATCCTGTCTGCTGTGCTTCTTCCGATCCAATCTGCGAGACCGATCCAGTCTGCTGTGCTACTTCCGATCCAGCCTGCTAGCCGTTCCAGTTCCGGTATTCTGCAAGGAAGCTTCCGGGTGTTTGAATCACCACCTCACCACAGTTGATCCTGCCAGGCACCCGTGCCACTCCTTACTCCTGTGCCAACTGTTACCTTACCAGGGGGCCGGGAGTGGGAGCCGTAAGGGAGGCCGTCCCCTGCAATTCGGGCTCACCACCATCAGGTACGTGACATCACCAGAGCTCCTGATGGTGGAGATGGGTTTTGCTGCATGTTAGTACCAGATCACGGTCCTCAGCATCACTCCACCAGGAGACAAGCAAGATGGGGTCCAGTAGCAGATATAGCAGGTAGGGATCAAGCAGAAGCATAGTTAGTAAACAAACTAAAGGTCAGTAACAAGCGGTTGCAGGTTATGATCAAGCAGAAGCGTAGTTGAGTAACAAGCCAAAGGTCGGCAACGAGTGCTATCAAAGATACAGACAGCATGCAGAAGTGACAAATGTGAGCTATTGGCTGGAGAGAGCACAATAACCAGGCCCTATTAACTCTGAACAGCAGTATACAGGTGGTGCAAACAAGACAGGGGCTGTAGGTTTGTTCTTAAGTAGAATCTGTTTGTAATTTTGAACTGGAACATTTTTAAAGTGTAGCTCCAGCCCAAAAAATATTTTTTTAAGCTTTTTGGAAAACATAGGGAAGGGTTATCACCCCTGTAACATTTGTTTTGCTGTCTGTGCACCTGTTCGGAAGATTTCACCTCACTTTTTGGATTTTGAAAATTTGGGTTTTTTAGGGAAACAAGGATTGGTGATAAAGCATTAGTGGAGAGGAGACACATTTTTCCCATATTAACTCTTACAGGAGAGAATTTCCCTTCCTAGGGGTAGATTTCCTCTCACTTCCTGTTGTCTCCCTACGTTTGTAAGTAGGAGTCGTTTGAAAGTCGGATGTTTGAAAGTAGGGGCCTGCCCTTTATACTCAGCATAAATTTGGGCCTTAGGTGTTGGTGTTGCCACAACACTGTAAGCCCTCACAGTTACTCTTGGTGGGCGCAGGAACGGGCCCTGGTGTGAAATATTAGATCAAGAATTGTAATTACATGCCCCTGTTGAACAGGGTCAGAAAAATTGGGCCTTTGGTGGTGGACGGTGTGGTGGTGTTGCCACAACACTGTAAGCCCTCACAGTTACTCTTGATGGGCGCAGGAACGGGCCCTGCTGTGAAATATTAGATCAAGAATTATAATTACATGCCCCTGTTGAACAGGGGCAAAAAAATTGGGCCTTAGGCACTGGTGCTGGTGCCACAACACTGCAACCCCTCACAGATACTCTAGTTGGAGCGCATGAATGAGCCCTGCTGCAAAGTATTGCAGCAAAAATTGTAATTACACGCCCCTGCTAAACAGGGGCAGAAAAATCGGGCCTTAGGCACTGGTGCCACAACACTGCAACCCCTCACAGATACTATAGTTGGAGTGCAGGAATGAGCCACTGGTGGCAGTGCCCAGAACCAAAATTGTTCTTACAAGCCATCAACTTGAACATTGAGGAGAAAGACGATAGTCACTCAGCTTAACAGGATAGTCACTCTGCCCCAGTGTGGCTCCTGTCCCCCAAACACACCAGCGCAAGCACGGCATGGCATCTTTTTGCCTGCGTACTTGCATAGCCCCTTGAACGCCTACGGAGCACCGCTGGTTCCGAGGACAAAGCACAGGAAGAGGCCACGGAGGAAGAAGAAGAGGAGGGGGTGGAGGACAGAGGTGTGTCACAACCAGTAGTAGCATTTTGGAGGCGTGGCGGTGGAACAACCTCCAACACTACTGCACCTTGTCCTGCATCCTTCCCAGCTGCCAGCAGAGTCACCAAGTGCACCGTGAAAGATAGGTAACATCCCTGTCCATGCCTGCTGGACCATGAGTCAGCAGTAATATGCACCTTACCGCTGACCGCCCTGTTCAGCGAGGCCAAGACATTGCCTTCCACATGCCGGTAGAGAGCCGGAATCGCCTTCCGTGAGAAAAAGTGGCATTTGGGAACCTGCCACTGAGGTACCGCACATTCCACAAACTCATGGAAGGGGGCAGAGTCTACCAACTGAAAAGGCAGCAGTTGAAGTGCTAGCAATTTAGCCAAGCTAGCATTCAACCACTGGGCATGTGGATGGCTGGGAGCGAATTTATTTCGCCGGTGCAGCAACTGGGGCAGGGAAATTTGCCTGGCACAATCGGACGTTGGTGTACCGATAGCAGACTGCCCGCAAGTACTTGGCAGTGACACACCTAATTCTACACCTTCATTCCTCTCAGTGCAGGTTTCTGAAAGGACTGAAGGTATAGTGGGGTTGGAGATCCCAGCTTATAAGGAGAAATGAGTGGTCCGCTTTGTTCTTTGGTGTGGGTCTTTTATGTATGCTTGGACTGCATGGCAGGTCGACATATGTTTGGTCAAGCATGTGGTGCCCAAGTGGCTGATCTTTTGGCCATGCGAGATACGCTTCAGACATATGTTGCAAATAGCAACAGTGCGATCTGCTGCACACGTCTCAAAAAAGGCCCACACCAAAGAACTTTTGAAATAACGCACAGAGACAGCAGCGCCCTGCACATGCGGAGCTCTGCGGTGTGATGCAGTCGGTTGGTTGCCCTTAAGCTGGCCCCTGGAAGGCATCCTACCTCATTGGAGATGTGCCTCCTCCTCCTTCTCTCTCCTATCAGGCACCCATGTAGAGTCAGTGACCTCATCATCCCCTCCCTCCTCGTCACTGGAGCAAATCTGGCAGTATTCTGCAGCTGGGGGAACATGACTGCCAGTTTGCTGTCCTTCTTGGGCACCCCCTCTCTCTGGGCTCACGTTACTGCCTTCCTCAAGCTTGGTACCATCATCGAAGCCTTCAAAACGCTGCGCATCCTCCTGCAGCATGTACCCAACACTGTGGTCAAACAGTTTGGGGGACTCCTCAGGACATGGTGGGGCTAGGGAAGGAGTGACTGATGCCATTGAGCCGAGGGAAGAGGCCGCTTTGGTAGCTGCTTTGGCAGACAAAGTACCCTGAGCCTGGGTGAGAGAGGATGAGGAGTATGAGGACGGCTTGGTCATCCACTCTATCAACTCTTCGGCATGTTGCGGCTCAACATGGCCAGCTGCCGAAAAAAGGGACAAGCGTGCCCCATGGCTACGTGCTGATGAGGATGCACCGTGTCCACGACCAGCACTGTTGCCTCTAGACACAGAGCCTGCTTGTCCTCTTGTATTGGCCTGTGGGTGTCTGCCTCTCCTTGTTGGCCTTCCAGACATACAGTATTTGATGTATTGTACACAAGGAATTGTCTGCAGTCAGCTTTACCTGCACACTGTGCCCAGTATACAGTACATTGACTTAATATACTGCAGCTTAACTCAATCAACTGCCTGTCTGTATTATTAGGAGGAGAACAGGGATGGTCTGCAGTCAGCTTTACCTGCACACTGAGCCCAGTATACAGTACACTGACTTAATATACTGCAGCTTAGCTCAATCAACTGCCTGCCTATATTATTAGGAAGAGAACAGGGATGGTCTGCGGTCAGCTTCACCTGCACACTGTGCCTGCCCAGTATACAGTACACTGACTTAATATACTGCAGCTTAGCTCAATCAACTGCCTGTCTGTATTATTAGGAAGAGAACAGGGATGGTCTGCAGTCAGCTTTACCTACACACTGTGCCCAGTATACAGTACACTGACTTAATATACTGCAGCTTAGCTCAATCAACTGCCTGTCTGTATTATGTAAAGAAAAGGGGCCAAGGGGGTACCACGTCCATGTGAACTATAATATGGAAAAGATAGGACTTTTATGGGCGGATGAGGTACCAGAAGAGGAAATCTCAAAATTTAGAAAAATATTAATTTAATATACAAATAAATAATGAGTACAAAATAACATTGTTGTATAAAAACACACAGATAGTGAACTCTGGATAGAAGTCATACATTAAATAACAATTCCTTATTGATATATCTATGACAATAAGTAATTTCCTAATGATATAACTCTGACAATTCGTCTACGTTTCGCTTGTGGCTTCCTCAGGACTTTGTCAGATATCAGAGAAAAAGGGAATCTGTGTGAAAAGAGAATATAATAATCAAATGCATATAATGACAGTGGGCAAATATGAACATACTCCAAGGTCAAGGATCAGGTTAGATGGTAAGTGTATATAAGAAGGAGTCCACCTACTGAATTTAGCGGAGTCCCTCAAATGTTCGATATGCCTCATAACCACTCCCATTGACTGGTACACAAAATATCAAAATGACTCCAAAAAAGATTAGAACAAATAGAAATTAGAGATTGCCATAAAATATTCATAGTAAATTAAGAATAATATATTAAAGTCCTGAGGAAGCCACAAGCAAAACGTGGACGAATTGTCAGAGTTATATTATTAGAAAATTACTTATGGTCATAGATGTATCAATAAGCAATTGTTATTTAATGTATGACTTCTATCCAGAGTTCACTATCTGTGTGTTTTTATACAACAATGTTATTTTGTACTCATTATTTATTTGTATATTAAATTTATATTTTTCTAAATTTTGAGATGTCCTTTTCTGGTACCTTTAAAGTCCGCCCATAAAAGTCCTGCCTGTCTGTATTATTAGGAAGAGAACAGTGATGGTCTGCAGTCAGCTTTACCTGCACACTAAGCCCAGTATACAGTACACTGACTTAATATACTGCAGCAAGAATAACAGGAACACTCTGAAGTGAGATCTAGCTAAACTGAATACAGTGTATATATATATATATATATATATATATACATACTGTGAGGGGGTTAACTCGGTAGCGGGTGTGTGTGACCCCCTGGATGGGCTCCCCACACAAAAACAGGCCCAGCAGACGGAGGTTGTGGTTTTCAAGATCAAAAGGTGCGGTTTATTTCTCTATTTACAGTGACAAAAACACAGCAAAGCAAAAAGAAACATAAACAAAATAAATCCTGGTCAGCTTGACCTCTGACTAAACATGCAGGTTTCCCTAACTAACAACTGGGATCAGCCTGGTGCTGTCCTAGTCCCTAAGTCCCTGGTTTAGTAAATGTCCAAACAAATAGCCACACAGGCTTTGTCTCACCGCACAGGGGTTCACTCTCCCTAGACAGTCCACACAGGTCTGGTTCCAGGCATGAGCAAACACCTAATGAAGCTGGGAGTTTTTATAGAGGCCTTAAACGAGCTGACAAGCTTCAGCTGGTCTCATCAACTCCCTGCCTGCACGACGCCCAGCACTCTCCCTAGAGGTATGAATCATCCATGAGCCCACTAGCCTCAGCTGGGCTTCATCAACTCTCTCCCTAGTTGTATAAGTCGGCATAAAGCCTGAATCTGGGAGAAATATACCTACCCCCCTGGATGCAACCAGGTGACTTTACCTTCCTGCTGTCACATACCCCCCCCCCTCTTGTTTTAACCTTGGGGTTGGAACACCAGCAATCAGGCATTCATGTACTCGAGACAAAGCATCCACATTCCCCATTTGAACGCCAGGGCGATGCTTTACTGTGAAGTTGAATTCCTGTGGGGCCAGGAACCACCTATTTACTCTTCTATTTGTCTCCTTGTTTTGAGCCATCCACTTTAACGGAGCGTGATCCGTAACCATGTCAAAGTGCCTACCTAGCAGATAGTACCGAAGGGAATCTAGAGCCCACTTCACCGCTAAACACTCCTTTTCAACCGTGGCGTAATTTACCTCATGGGACTTCAACTTCCTGCTGAGGTAAATGACTGGGTGCTCTTCCCCGTTCCAGACCTGGGACAATACTGCTCCTAACCCCACATCTGACGCATCACTTTGTACGACAAAGTCTTTAGAGAAGTCGGGTGAGTACAACACTGGCTGGCTACATAAGGCTTGTTTCAAGAATTGGAATGCTGCCTCAGCCTCGGGGGTCCATTTAATCATGACCGACCCTTTCCCTTTCGTCAGGTTGGTTAGGGGCACAGCCTTAGAAGCAAAGTGGGGAATGAAGCGCCGATAATAACCCGCGATTCCCAGAAAGGCTCGTACCTGCTTCTTGCTGTTGGGACGTGGCCAACTCTGGATGGCCTCGACTTTGTTGAGTTGGGGTTTTATTACTCCCCTGCCAATGGTGTACCCAAGATATTTGGCCTCCTCCTGCCCAATGGTACACTTCTTGGGGTTAGCCGTAAACCCCGCTTCCCGGATAGAGTCTAGGACTGCTTGCACTTTTGGCAGATGTGAGGCCCAATCTGTGCTATGGACAATTACGTCATCCAGGTAAGCCGCAGCATACTTCCGATGGGGCCTCAGTATCTGGTCCATTTTCCGCTGGAATGTGGCCGGCGCATTCTGTAACCCGAACGGCATTCTCTTATATTGGAACGCCCCGTCTGGGGTTACAAATGCGGTTTTCTCTTTGGCCGACTTGGCCAGGGGAATTTGCCAATACCCTTTTGTGAGGTCAAGAGTCGTCATGTATCGGGCTGTTCCCAGCCGGTCGATCAACTCATCTATACGTGGCATGGGGTAGGTGTCAAATTTTGTAACTTTGTTCAACTGACGAAAATCGTTACAAAATCGCCAGCTCCCATCCGGTTTAGGCACCAACACAATGGGACTAGACCAATCACTTTGGGACTCCTCTATTACCCCTAAGTTCAGCATTTTCTGTACTTCCTCCCGTATTGCCTCCCGTCGGGCCTCTGGGATCCGATAGGGTTTTAACTTCACCCTTTCACCGGGCGGGGTAATAATATCATGCTCTACCCCAGATGTTTGTCCCGGCAGCTCAGAGAACACCTCCTTGTTACGAAGCACAAACTCCTTAACCTCCTGTTGTTGGGGTTGTGACAAGGTGGCTGCTATTCCAACCTCCGGAATCACGCAACCAGTTTGAGCTGGTGACCAAGTTTCTGCGACTAGGGACTCTCTATCCCTCCAGGCTTTCAACAGATTAACGTGATAGATCTGTTCGGGCTTTCGCCTTCCTGGTTGTCTGACCTTGTAATTCACTTCGCTCACTTTTTCCACTATCTCGTAAGGGCCTTGCCATTTGGCCAGGAATTTACTTTCAACCGTAGGGACAAGTACCAATATCCTATCCCCCGGGGAAAAGGTACGGGTCTTGGCTCTACGGTTGTACACTCTCTGCTGTGCCAACTGCGCTTGGGCCAAATGTTCCTTCACGATGGGCATTACCTGTGCAATTCGATCTTGCATCAGGGCGACATGCTCAATCACACTCCTGTGGGGAGAACTCTCACTTTCCCAAGTTTCCTTGGCAATATCCAACAGCCCTCTTGGGTGTCTCCCATACAGTAACTCAAAGGGGGAGAATCCCGTAGAGGATTGGGGCACCTCCCTAATAGCAAACATCAAATAAGGAAGTAGACAGTCCCAATCCTTTCCATCTCTATCCACCACTTTCTTCAACATTTGTTTTAGGGTTTTGTTGAATCTTTCAACCAGCCCATCGGTTTGGGGGTGATACACAGACGTACGCAATTGCGTCACTTTGAACAATTTACACAGCTCTTTCATAACCCGGGACATAAAGGGTGTACCTTGGTCCGTAAGCAGTTCTTTACAAATACCCACCCGGCTAAAAACAAGAGATAGCTCTTTGGCTATGGTTTTGGCCGAGGTATTTCGGAGAGGGATCGCTTCTGGATAACGGGTGGCATAGTCCATTATAACTAATATGTACTGGTGCCCCCTAGCGGACTTGATTATAGGACCTACCAAATCCATTGCGATCCTCTCAAACGGGACCTCAATGATGGGTAGAGGGACCAGCGGGCTACGGAAATGTGGCATCGGGGCCGACCTCTGACACACAGGGCAGGAGGAACAATAATTTTCTATGTCCTTCATCACCCCAGGCCAATAGAATCTCTGTAATACCCTCTCTCGGGTTTTCTCTGTCCCCAGATGACCTCCAAGAATGTGCCCATGGGCCAACTCCAACACCAACTTCCTGTAAGGTTTGGGCACCACAAGCTGCTCAACGGTTTCTTCTGCCCTTTTTGCCACCCGATACAGTAGGTCCTTCTCTACGCTGAAGTATGGGTAAGTGCAGGTATTATCTGGGTTCACTAACTCGCCATCTATTTCCACTACGTTTTCCCGTGCCTTTATTAGGGCGGGGTCTTTTAACTGTTCTGTGGCAAAATTTTCCCTGTGAACCTCAAGATCAGAAAACTCCACAGACGGTAGGTTTTCGTCTGAGGAGGTGGGCTCCTCTCCAGTTTCTTGAGTCTCGCCTGCCAATACTGACAAGGGAAATTCTGGAGAGTCCTCACCACTCTCAGAGGAGTTCTGGCTATCACCTTCCTGGTACATAGGGGCACCAGTGGGGGGCTCAGGATCATCCCACAGTTCCCAGAACTTCGGAAAATCCCTTCCCACAATGGCATCATGCGGTAATTGAGATACTAACCCCACTGGATGAGAGAGGGTACCTTTGGGGGTCTTGAAACACACTGTAGTCACTGGATACTCTCGGGTGTCCCCATGCACACAAATAACAGCTACCTTGCTATTCCCAGAGACCTCTGTTTTAATTAATTCAGCCTTTATCAGGGTCACAAGGCTACCTGAATCCAGTAATACCACAACATTTCTACCATTAATACACATTTTGCATAAATGTTTCTCAGTTCCCCGAATGGCAGTGCATGCGACTGTCGCACACAGCGACTGACGTCTGTCCGTCAGAAAGTCACATTGCATGGGTTCCTCCACAACCGGGCAATTTGCTGCAATATGTCCCGTTTGCCGGCAGCGGTAGCAAACAATCCTTTTGGCTGCCTCTTGAGCCCCCGACTTCCCAGGCGGTTCTCGCCAAACCCTGGGCAGAGCTCCCACCCTCTCACTCTCTCCACCCTCACCCCTTGGAATCATCTTATCCGCCCCTGGGGATGGTCTGGTCTTAGGGTGGAAAGTCCGAGAGTCTCTGGAAGAGGCCGTCAGGTTCTCTGCAGCCAAGTATCTCTCTACACGATCCACAAGTTTACCGGCCGTTTCTGGGTCTCCATGGCTTACCCACTTTTGAATGGCGGTAGGAAGAGCTCTCAAGAAACGATCCATCACAACACGTTCCACAATCTCCGGTGCGGACAAAGTCTCTGGCTGTAGCCCCTTCCTGCTCAGGTGAATGAGATCATACATTTGAGACCTGGGGGGTTTTCCAAGCTGGAAAGTCCAGTTATGCACACGCTGAGCCCGGACAGCCAGGGTGACACCCAGCCTTGCCAATATTTCAGCTTTTAGCATCCCATAGTCTTTTGCTTGGTCAGGCTCTAGGTCATAGTAAGCTTTCTGCGATTCACCAGTTAACAGAGGAGCCACCAGTCCAGCCCACTGCTCCTCAGGCCACTTTTCTCTTTCAGCAGTCCTTTCAAATGTAGTCAAAAATACCTCTGGATCATCCTCTCCAGTCATTTTTGTCAATAAACGACTCACCCCAAAGGACGCGGTATTAGTGGGACGGCTTTCCTCGCTGGTCTGCGGACGTTGCTGCATTACTGCTTCCATCTGTTGTTGTAGTCTCTGCTCTTGCTTCTGCAACAGGTCTATGAAGCGGGCCTCAGATTGCTGCTGGGCTTGTTGCTGGGCTGCGAAGCTCTTTTGCAAACCTGCATTTGTCTGCTGTTGATTGGCATTTGCTAGAGCCAGCTGTTTCAATATCTCCTCCATGCTGGCTTAAAAAAAAAACTGCCACTGGTTCTCCACCAACTGTGAGGGGGTTAACTCGGTAGCGGGTGTGTGTGACCCCCTGGATGGGCTCCCCACACAAAAACAGGCCCAGCAGACGGAGGTTGTGGTTTTCAAGATCAAAAGGTGCGGTTTATTTCTCTATTTACAGTGACAAAAACACAGCAAAGCAAAAAGAAACATAAACAAAATAAATCCTGGTCAGCTTGACCTCTGACTAAACATGCAGGTTTCCCTAACTAACAACTGGGATCAGCCTGGTGCTGTCCTAGTCCCTAAGTCCCTGGTTTAGTAAATGTCCAAACAAATAGCCATACAGGCTTTGTCTCACCGCACAGGGGTTCACTCTCCCTAGACAGTCCACACAGGTCTGGTTCCAGGCATGAGCAAACACCTAATGAAGCTGGGAGTTTTTATAGAGGCCTTAAACGAGCTGACAAGCTTCAGCTGGTCTCATCAACTCCCTGCCTGCACGACGCCCAGCACTCTCCCTAGAGGTATGAATCATCCATGAGCCCACTAGCCTCAGCTGGGCTTCATCAACTCTCTCCCTAGTTGTATAAGTCGGCATAAAGCCTGAATCTGGGAGAAATATACCTACCCCCCTGGATGCAACCAGGTGACTTTACCTTCCTGCTGTCACAATACATACAACTCCTGGGATGCATATATATATACTAAATACACTGACTGCAGCTACCTGAATCGTCTGCCTGCTCTATCTAACTGAAATTAAATGACACTATGACTCTCTCTCTCTCACAACGCCGCAACACACTACACAAAGCCGACTCACAGGCGGCCTTATATAGTGTGGGGCTTGTACCTACTCCCCTGAGCCATGATTGGCCAAAGGCACCCTTCCTTTGGCCAATTATGGCTCTCTGTGCTGACGGCGCTGTGATTGGCCAAAGCATGCGGGTCATAGTGCATGTTTGGCCAATCATCAGCCAGCAATGCACTGCGATGACGCAGTGAATTATGGGCCGTGAGGCGCCACTCGAATTTGGCGCGAACGGCCCATAATGTTCTAAATTCAGCGAATGGTCGAACAGCCGATGTTCGACTCAATCTCGAAGCTCATCCCTACTCATGATTAGGGATGAGCTTCGTGTTCGAATCGAACATACGTTCGACTCGAACATCGGCTGTTCGATCGTTCGACAAAGATCGAACGATTTGGGCCGTTCGCGCCAAATTCGAGTGACGCGAACGGCCCACAATGCACTACGCCATCGCAGTGTCATCCAGGCGCTGTGATTGGCCAAGCATGCACTGTGACCCCGCATGCTTGGCCAATCACAGCGCCGGCAGCGAGGAGAGCAATGATTGGCCACAGGCAGGATGCCTGTGGCCAATTATTGCTGAGGGTGTTTAGTACACGCCCCACACTATAAAAGGCCGCCAGCACGGCGGCCTAGTGTAGTGTGTTCCGGAGCAGGGATAGAGCAGCATAGGCAGGGACAGTGACTTTTATTTCTTTCTTGCTTAACCTGGATTCCTTTAGATTAGGGAAAGAGAAGGATAGGTAGGGAGAGTGTCAGTGTGTTTTGTGCTTGTGCTATAGTGTGCTTAAAAAAAAAAAAATTCTAGGGACAGAAAACTGTAGGTAGGGAGAGTGTCAGTTTCTTTCACTGTGTAAGTCCTTGTTTCTAGGGACCTGGAAGGACAGTGAGTGAATTCTCCTTGTGCTATATTGTGCTTAAAAAAAACATTTTTTCTAGGGACAGAAAACTGTAGGTAGGGAGAGTGTCAGTTTCTTTCACTGTGCAAGTCCTTGTTTCCAGGGACCTGGAAGGACAGTGAGTGAATTCTCCTTGTGCTATATTGTGCTTAAAAAAAACATTTTTTCTAGGGACAGAAAACTGTAGGTAGGGAGAGTGTCAGTTTCTTTCACTGTGCAAGTCCTTGTTTCTAGGGACCTGGAAGGACAGTGAGTGAATTCTCCTTGTGCTATATTGTGCTTAAAAAAAACATTTTTTCTAGGGACAGAAAACTGTAGGTAGGGAGAGTGTCAGTTTCTTTCACTGTGCAAGTCCTTGTTTCTAGGGACTGGGAAGGACAGTGAGTGAATTCTCCTTGTGCTATAGTGTGCTTAAAAAAAACATTTTTTCTAGGGACAGAAAACTGTAGGTAGGGAGAGTGTCAGTTTCTTTCACTGTGCAAGTCCTTGTTTCTAGGGACCTGGAAGGACAGTGAGTGAATTCTCCTTGTGCTATATTGTGCTTAAAAAAAACATTTTTTCTAGGGACAGAAAACTGTAGGTAGGGAGAGTGTCAGTTTCTTTCACTGTGCAAGTCCTTGTTTCTAGGGACCTGGAAGGACAGTGAGTGAATTCTCCTTGTGCTATATTGTGCTTAAAAAAAACATTTTTTCTAGGGACAGAAAACTGTAGGTAGGGAGAGTGTCAGTTTCTTTCACTGTGCAAGTCCTTGTTTCTAGGGACCTGGAAGGACAGTGAGTGAATTCTCCTTGTGCTATAGTGTGCTTGAAAAAAACATTTTTTCTAGGGACAGAAAACTGTAGGTAGGGAGAATGTCAGTTTCTTTCACTGTGTAAGTCCTTGTTTCTAGGGACCTGGAAGGACAGTGAGTGAATTCTCCTTGTGCTATATTGTGCTTAAAAAAAACATTTTTTCTAGGGACAGAAAACTGTAGGTAGGGAGAGTGTCAGTTTCTTTCACTGTGCAAGTCCTTGTTTCCAGGGACCTGGAAGGACAGTGAGTGAATTCTCCTTGTGCTATATTGTGCTTAAAAAAAACATTTTTTCTAGGGACAGAAAACTGTAGGTAGGGAGAGTGTCAGTTTCTTTCACTGTGCAAGTCCTTGTTTCTAGGGACCTGGAAGGACAGTGAGTGAATTCTCCTTGTGCTATATTGTGCTTAAAAAAAACATTTTTTCTAGGGACAGAAAACTGTAGGTAGGGAGAGTGTCAGTTTCTTTCACTGTGCAAGTCCTTGTTTCTAGGGACTGGGAAGGACAGTGAGTGAATTCTCCTTGTGCTATAGTGTGCTTAAAAAAAACATTTTTTCTAGGGACAGAAAACTGTAGGTAGGGAGAGTGTCAGTTTCTTTCACTGTGCAAGTCCTTGTTTCTAGGGACCTGGAAGGACAGTGAGTGAATTCTCCTTGTGCTATATTGTGCTTAAAAAAAACATTTTTTCTAGGGACAGAAAACTGTAGGTAGGGAGAGTGTCAGTTTCTTTCACTGTGCAAGTCCTTGTTTCTAGGGACCTGGAAGGACAGTGAGTGAATTCTCCTTGTGCTATATTGTGCTTAAAAAAAACATTTTTTCTAGGGACAGAAAACTGTAGGTAGGGAGAGTGTCAGTTTCTTTCACTGTGCAAGTCCTTGTTTCTAGGGACCTGGAAGGACAGTGAGTGAATTTTCCTTGTGCTATAGTGTGCTTGAAAAAAACATTTTTTCTAGGGACAGAAAACTGTAGGTAGGGAGAATGTCAGTTTCTTTCACTGTGTAAGTCCTTGTTTCTAGGGACCTGGAAGGACAGTGAGTGAATTCTCCTTGTGCTATATTGTGCTTAAAAAAAACATTTTTTCTAGGGACAGAAAACTGTAGGTAGGGAGAGTGTCAGTTTCTTTCACTGTGCAAGTCCTTGTTTCCAGGGACCTGGAAGGACAGTGAGTGAATTCTCCTTGTGCTATATTGTGCTTAAAAAAAACATTTTTTCTAGGGACAGAAAACTGTAGGTAGGGAGAGTGTCAGTTTCTTTCACTGTGTAAGTCCTTGTTTCTAGGGACCTGGAAGGACAGTGAGTGAATTCTCCTTGTGCTATATTGTGCTTAAAAAAAACATTTTTTCTAGGGACAGAAAACTGTAGGTAGGGAGAGTGTCAGTTTCTTTCACTGTGCAAGTCCTTGTTTCCAGGGACCTGGAAGGACAGTGAGTGAATTCTCCTTGTGCTATATTGTGCTTAAAAAAAACAATTTTTCTAGGGACAGAAAACTGTAGGTAGGGAGAGTGTCAGTTTCTTTCACTGTGCAAGTCCTTGTTTCTAGGGACTGGGAAGGACAGTGAGTGAATTCTCCTTGTGCTATAGTGTGCTTAAAAAAAACATTTTTTCTAGGGACAGAAAACTGTAGGTAGGGAGAGTGTCAGTTTCTTTCACTGTGCAAGTCCTTGTTTCTAGGGACCTGGAAGGACAGTGAGTGAATTCTCCTTGTGCTATATTGTGCTTAAAAAAAACATTTTTTCTAGGGACAGAAAACTGTAGGTAGGGAGAGTGTCAGTTTCTTTCACTGTGCAAGTCCTTGTTTCTAGGGACCTGGAAGGACAGTGAGTGAATTCTCCTTGTGCTATATTGTGCTTAAAAAAAACATTTTTTCTAGGGACAGAAAACTGTAGGTAGGGAGAGTGTCAGTTTCTTTCACTGTGCAAGTCCTTGTTTCTAGGGACCTGGAAGGACAGTGAGTGAATTCTCCTTGTGCTATATTGTGCTTAAAAAAAACATTTTTTCTAGGGACAGAAAACTGTAGGTAGGGAGAGTGTCAGTTTCTTTCACTGTGCAAGTCCTTGTTTCTAGGGACCTGGAAGGACAGTGAGTGAATTCTCCTTGTGCTATATTGTGCTTAAAAAAAACATTTTTTCTAGGGACAGAAAACTGTAGGTAGGGAGAGTGTCAGTTTCTTTCACTGTGTAAGTCCTTGTTTCTAGGGACCTGGAAGGACAGTGAGTGAATTCTCCTTGTGCTATATTGTGCTTAAAAAAAACATTTTTTCTAGGGACAGAAAACTGTAGGTAGGGAGAGTGTCAGTTTCTTTCACTGTGCAAGTCCTTGTTTCTAGGGACCTGGAAGGACAGTGAGTGAATTCTCCTTGTGCTATATTGTGCTTAAAACAAAAATTTTTTCTAGGGACAGAAAACTGTAGGTAGGGAGAGTGTCAGTTCCTTTCACTGTGCAAGTCCTTGTTTCTAGGGACCTGGAAGGACAGTGAGTGAATTCTCCTTGTGCTATATTGTGCTTAAAAAAAACATTTTTTCTAGGGACAGAAAACTGTAGGTAGGGAGAGTGTCAGTTTCTTTCACTGTGCAAGTCCTTGTTTCTAGGGACCTGGAAGGACAGTGAGTGAATTCTCCTTGTGCTATATTGTGCTTAAAAAAAACATTTTTTCTAGGGACAGAAAACTGTAGGTAGGGAGAGTGTCAGTTTCTTTCACTGTGCAAGTCCTTGTTTCTAGGGACCTGGAAGGACAGTGAGTGAATTCTCCTTGTGCTATATTGTGCTTAAAAAAAACATTTTTTCTAGGGACAGAAAACTGTAGGTAGGGAGAGTGTCAGTTTCTTTCACTGTGCAAGTCCTTGTTTCTAGGGACCTGGAAGGACAGTGAGTGAATTCTCCTTGTGCTATATTGTGCTTAAAAAAAACATTTTTTCTAGGGACAGAAAACTGTAGGTAGGGAGAGTGTCAGTTTCTTTCACTGTGCAAGTCCTTGTTTCTAGGGACCTGGAAGGACAGTGAGTGAATTCTCCTTGTGCTATATTGTGCTTAAAAAAAACATTTTTTCTAGGGACAGAAAACTGTAGGTAGGGAGAGTGTCAGTTTCTTTCACTGTGCAAGTCCTTGTTTCAAGGGACAGAGAAGGACACCTGAAGGTAGCCCTTATTGCTTTTTTCCCATCTCCCTGCAGGCCATCTATTAGAATGTCTGGAAGGCAAACAAGGAGAGGCAGACAGTCAGGAGGCAATAAAAGAGGGCAAGCAGGCTCTGTGTCTGGGGGCAACAGTGCTGGTCGTGGACGCGGTGCATTGTCATCAGCACATGGCCATGGGACACGCTTGTCCTTCTTTTCCGCAGCTGGACATGTTGAGCCACATCATGCCGAAGACTTGGTAGAGTGGATGACCAAGCCCTCCTCCTCCTCCTCA
Organism: Rana muscosa; assembly: GCA_029206835.1. NCBI lineage: Eukaryota > Metazoa > Chordata > Amphibia > Anura > Ranidae > Rana > Rana muscosa. The sequence goes on from CM055126.1 coordinate 240,749,002, forward strand.
TCCTCTCTCACCCAGGCTCAGGGTACTGGCAAAGCAGCTGCCAAAGCGTCCTCTTCCCTGGTATCAATGTCAGACTCATCATCAGTCACTCCTTCCCTAGACCCACCATGTCCTCCTCCTGAGGAGTCCCCCGAACTGTTTGAGCACAGTGTTGGGTACATGCTCCAGGAGGATGCCCAGCGTTTCGAAGGGTCTGATGATGAAACCCAGCTACAGGAAGGCAGTAGGGTGAGAGCAGACAGAGGGGATGCTCAAGAAGGACACCAATCTGGCAGTCATGTTCCAGCAGCTGCAGCATACTGCCAGATTGGCTCCAGTGATGAGGAGGGAGGGGATGATGAGGTCACTGACTCCACGTGGGTGCCTAATAGGAGAGAGGAGGAGGAGGATGAGGAGGAGGCACATATCCAACGAGACAGGATGCCCTTTGGTGGCCAGCGTAAGGGCAGTACACCGACGGAATCACACCGCAGAGCTCCGCCTGTGCAGGGCGCTGCCTCTGCCCGTCATTCAAAAAGTTCCTTGGTGTGGGCCTTTTTTGAGGCTAGTGCATCAGATCGCACAGCTGCTGTTTGCAACATATGTCTCAAGCGTATATCGCGTGGCCAAAACATCAGCCGCTTGGGTACCACATGCCTGACCAGACATATGTTGACCTGCCATGCAGCTCGTTGGCAAGCCTACCTCAAAGACCCACACCAAAGAACAAAGCGGACCTCTCCTTGCACCGCATCAGCTGGGATTTCCAACCCCACTATAACTTCAGTCCTCTCTGAAACATGCACTGAGAGGAATGAAGGTGTAGAATTAGGTGTGTCACAGCCAAGTACTTGCGGCCACTCTGCTAGCAGTACACCGACGTCCGATTCTAGCAGGCAAATTTCCCTGCCCCGGCTGCTGGACCGTCGAAAGAAGTTCACTCCCAGCCATCCACATGCCCAGCGGTTGAATGCTAGCTTGGCTAAATTGCTAGCGCTTCAACTGCTGCCTTTTCAGTTGGTAGACTCGGCCCCCTTCCGTGAGTTTGTGCAATGTGCGGTTCCTCAGTGGCAGGTTCCCAAACGCCACTTTTTCTCACGGAAGGCTATTCCGGCTCTCTACCGGCATGTGGAAGGCAATGTCTTGGCCTCACTGGACAGGGCGGTCAGCGGTAAGGTGCATATTACCGCTGACTCATGGTCCAGCAGGCATGGACAGGGACGTTACCTTTCTTTCACGGCCCATTGGGTCACTCTTTTGGCAGCTGGGAAGGATGCAGGACAAGGTGCAGTAGTGTTGGAGGTTGTCCCACCGCCACGCCTCCAAAATGCTACTACTGGTTGTGACACACCTCTCTCCTCCACCCCCTCCTCTTCTTCTTCCTCCATGGCCTCTTCCTGTGGTTTGTCCTATGAACCAGCGGTGCTCCGTAGCCGTTCACGGGGCTACGCAAGTACGCAGGCAAAAAGATGCCATGCCGTGCTTGCGCTGGTGTGTTTGGGGGACAGAAGCCACACTGGGGCAGAGGTCCTGTCTGCTCTGCAGGGCCAGGCCGAGAGGTGGTTGATGCCACGCCAGCTTAAGCCAGGAATGGTGGTTTGCGACAATGGCACCAACCTCCTCTCCGCCCTCCGACAGGGACAACTGACCCATGTGCCCTGTGTGGCTCACGTCCTTAACCTGGTGGTGCAGCGGTTCTTGGGCAGGTACCCGGGCTTACAGGATGTCCTGAGGCAGGCCAGGAAAGTCTGTGTGCATTTCCGCAGATCTTATAATGCCAGTGCTCGCCTGGCTGAGCTGCAAAAGGAGTTGAACCTGCCCAAGAACCGCCTTATATGTGACATGCCCACCAGGTGGAACTCAACGTTGGCCATGCTGCAGCGGCTGCACACGCAGCAGAGGGCCATCAATGAGTACCTGTGCGACTACGGCACCAGGACAGGGTCAGGGGAGCTTGTTTTTTTTTCTCCACGCCAGTGGGGCATGATCAGGGATGCATGCACTGTCCTGGCACCATTTGAGGAGGCCACGAGGATGGTGAGCAGTGACAGTGCATGCATCAGTGACACTGTACCTCTTGTCCACCTGTTGGAGCACACGCTGCGTGGAATAATGGACAGGGCACTTGAGGCAGAACAGAGGCAGGAAGAGGAGGACTTCCTTGCCTCTCAAGGCCCCCTTTACCCAGACAGTGTTCCTTCTGTCCCACCCATCGCACAGGAAGAGGAAGAGGAGGAGGAGGAGGAGGAGGATTGTGTCAGCATGGAGGTGGAGGCTGGCACTCAGCATCATCAGCAGCAGTCTTTTAGGGATGATTTACAGTCCCAAGAAACCAGTGGACTTGTACGTGGCTGGGAGGAGGTGACTGCGGATCATGTCGTCCTTAGTGACCCAGAGGACTCCGGAGCGAATGCCTCAGCAAACCTACGCTGCATGGCCTCCCTGATCCTGCAAAGTCTGCGGAAGGATCCTCGTATTCTTCGGATCAAGGAGAGGGACCATTACTGGCTGGCCACTCTCCTTGATCCACGGTACAAGGGTAAGGTTGCGGACCTTATGTTACCGTCGCAGAGGGAGCAGAGGATGAGACAACTCCGGGAGGCCTTGCAGAAAGGTCTGTGCAACGCGTTCCCAGAGACTGGGAGGTTACAAACTCCTGGTCCAGGACAACGAGTTGCTGAGGCTTCGGCCAGTCAAAGAAGGAGCGGTGGGGAAGGTGGCCATCTGACCGATGCGTTCAGACAATTCTTTAGTCCGCAGCCCCAAAGTATGATTGGTTCCAGCAACCATCGCCAGCGTCTGATAAACATGGTGCAGGAATATCTAGGGGCAAGGTCAGACTTGGACACCTTCCCCACCGAAAATCCTCTGGCTTACTGGGTCTTGAGGATGGATCACTGGCCAGAGCTTGCACAGTATGCAATTGAGCTACTGGCCTGTCCTGCATCCAGCGTTCTTTCGGAACGCACATTCAGTGCTGCTGGAGGATTTGTCACGGATCACAGGGTGCGCCTGTCCACCGACTCGGTTGATCGACTGACTTTCATCAAGATGAACCAGTCTTGGATCACCACCAGCTACCACACACCTGATGCTGATATAACAGACTAATTGATTTTAACATGTCACATCCCTTCAAGACTGATGCTGATGCTGAGTGTCTGTGCTGTTATGTTGACTGGCTATCCTCCTCCTCCGAGTCCTCAATGATACGATTGATGATGATAGCTTGGAAGATCATTTTTGTTTATGGGTGCCGCCACCAGTGGCTAAGGCCCAATTTTTCAGCCCCTGTTTTACAGGGGCGTGTAATTACAATTTTTTTAGCAATAATTTGCCATAGGGCTCATTGCTGTGCTCCAAGTACAGTATCTGTGAGGGGTTGGAGTGTTGTGGCACCAGTGCCTAAGGCCCAATTTTTCAGCCCCTGTTTAACAGGGGCGTGTCATTACAATTTTTGAAGCAATACTTTGCAACAGGGCTCATTGCTGTGCTCCAAGTACAGTATCTGTGAGGGGTTGTAGTGTTGTGCCACCAGTGCCTAAGGCCCAATTTTTCAGCCCCTGTTCAACAGGGGCATGTAATTACAATTCTTGATCTAATAATTCACAGCAGGGCCCATTCCTGCACCCACCAAGAGTAACTCTGAGGGCTTACAGTGTTGTGTCAACACCACCACCACCACCAAAGGCCCAATTTTTCAGCCCCTGTTCAACAGGGGCATGCAATTACAATTCTTGATCTAATAATTCACAGCAGGGCCCATTGCTGCACCCACCAAGAGTAACTGTCAGGGCTTACAGTGTTGTGGCACCAGCACCACCATCAAAGGCCCAATTTTTACTACCACTGTTCAACAATTATATGTAATTACAATTCCTGATATAATAGTTGACAGCAGGGCGTTCCAGCACCAACCAAGAGTAACTGTGAGTGCTTACAGTGTTGTGCCAACACCAACAACTAAGGGGCCTATTTCTGCAGAGTATCTACGGCAGGTCCCTACTTTCAAACATCCAACTTACAAACGACTCCTACTTGCAAACGCAAGAAGACAACAGGAAGTGAGAGGAAATCTACCCCTAGGAAGGAAAATTCTCTCCTGTAAGAATTAATATGGGAGAAAGGTGTCTCCTCTGTACTGATGCTTTATCAGCAATCCTTGTTTCAAGAAAAACACCACATTTCAAAAACAGTTGTCATTGGGACGGAAAGTGAGGTGAAATGTTCTGAACTGGGGCACAGACAGCAAAACAAATGTTACAGGGGTGATAACCCTTACCTATGTTTTCCAAAAAGTTTAAAAATAGATTTTTGGGCTGGAGCTACACTTAAACAATGTACCTGTTCAAAATTACAAACAGATTCTACATAAGAACAAACCTACAGTCCCTGTCTTGTATGCACCGCCTGTATACGGCTGTTCAGAGTATATAGGGCCTTTTTTATTTTATGTGCGGGGTTCCCCTTAATATCCATACAAGACCCAAAGGGGCTGGTAATGGGCTGGGGTAGGGGGGGGGGGGGGTCATGGGGTAGCTATGCCATTTTTCTTAAAGATTTTCATCCATATTACCGGGACCAGACATTACATTAAAGCCGCAAGCAGTTTTAAATGGCTTTTTTTTCCTTTAGAAGTGTCATTTTGTGCAGGGACAGTTCTAAACACGGGAAACACGTGGCACTTCACAGGCATACTTTAGACACCCCCCAGGTACGATATTTAAAGGAATATTTGACTTTTTTTTTTCACTTTATGCATCATTAAAATGACTGCTCCCGAAAAACGACCGTTTTTAAAACTTCTTTTTGCATTGATACATGTCCCCTGGTGCAGAACCCGGGTTCCCAAACCCTTTTTAGGACAATAACATGCATAATAGTTGTTATAATTAGCACTTTAGAATTCGAACGTTCGCATCCATTGTATTTAATAGGGTTCTAATGTTCGTACGAACTTTCGGTCCGTTCGCGGGTTCTGGTGCGAACCGAACCCGGGGGTGTTCGGCTCATCACTACTCATGATACATTAGTGTGATGGTCAGTGGGAAGAATGCTCCTTACACTTGTGGTGATTACAAATAATTACCCCCTTACAGATCGCTAAAAAGATCAATGGTGTCAGTGGTAACTTATCTGGGAGGCAGAAATTGCTCATTGCTCAAGGAACCCCTGGTAATCTCTGAAGGAATGCAAGGGTTCCATGGAACCCTGGTTGAGAAACCCTGTTCTAGAGCTTAGGGTGGGAGGGTTTAGATTCCCGGCCTGAATATTTGGTAGGGCCTAGCCAGTCACTGGAAAGGTGTGCCCAGATGGTGGATGAGTTACTGTTAATAGGCTGGAACCCTGGGGAGTCTGTTCTTTTCTCCCCCTGTGAGCATGGATCCAGGAGCACAAGACAAGGGGGACTGCTTGCCCCTGGACCCTCCTATCTGGATGGAAGCTGGTCTTACTCTGCTGGAGGTCATATCTCTGGACTGATCATATCTAGAATCTGTGAGTCAACCCCCTTTGTGGAATATTTAATGGTCTAATGCAGCTGCAAGAAGCCAGACCTTTTCAGCCTATTTCTGTCAAACCTATCCAGAAATCCCCCTGGTTCCCAGCTGGGAGAGGACACAGTGCTGCTTCTGCTTAGTGGTACAGAAGAGTACCTCTGCCATTTGTGCATTAAGCGTTTTGGAGTATCTTATACCCCACTGTCCTCTCAAGCTAATAATTAATTACTATTCAAAAAGACACCTGTGGACTGTTTATTGAGCCCGTGTGGATGAGAATTTGCTGTGTTTCTGGCTACCTGCACTGATTAGGGAAGGAACATATGAACAGTTACAGTGGCCCTTTTGGGGGTAGCGCTACATAGAGAAGGTGAATCTCTTAGGCAGGGACACTAACCACAAAAAAAAAGAACAAACCCATGGTGAGGTTTAAACCTTATCTACTCAACCCCAGACCAAAAAAAGAAAAAAAAAAACACTTCAAAGGAATGATGTTCATGGCTTCATCCACTCTTCAGAAATAAGTTGTTTCAAACCCCAAATTATTGGGCTATATGATGGAATGAAACATGTGAATACCCTCTGTCCTAAAAAGATTGTGCTGTGCTAATCACACTACTTTACATATATAAATATATATATACAGTATATTAATTTGAATGATTCTTTTACCTTTCTCCATATGACATGCCCCAGGCACATTATTAAATTTACACCTGCATTGGAGGAAGTCTATCAAGCCATAAAAGTTCTCAAATTGTCAACACGGCCAAAGTGAAGGCGTCACTTTGCAAATTATCAAACCATTTTACATGCACCCAAAAAGGACTTGTAAGGGTATGTACTTACCGAGGCCGAGATGCCGAGAGTGGTTCACCTTTGCGACTTGACGCACTCCACCCCCTGGAGCTGAGACAGGGAGTGGATGGCGAGAAGCGGCACCGGCTACCGGCAGGTGGTGGGTACTTGTAGACGGTCCGGTAGTGCTGAGTAGACTGAAGAAACAGGCTTCAAGCAGGAACTAGCCGGATTGGTAAAGTTCAAACAGCAGGAGATAATGGAAGCCGGTGCAGGTTGAGTCCGGGTTGCAATTGCAAGGTAACAGTCCCGGCTGGGGGTCTAGCACAGTAAAAGGTAACAAGTCCAGAGAATACCGGGAACCAGGCAGGAGTTCAAAGGAAACGCGGAAGTCCAAAAGGTACAAGCAGGAGGTCAAGGATTGTAGACAGGCAGCAGATCCGAGTCACAGGCCGAGGGTCAAACACAGGAGAAGGCAGAAGTCCGTATAACAAGCCGAGGGTCAGGTCCAGGAGAGAGATCAGAGGAATCAAGCCAGTCCGGGTCACAAGGAGATTTTCAAGATAGTTTTCCAGAGTCTTGGGTATACAGGAAAGCTGACAAACCAGCAACTTGTCAGTGCAACTGGGTCTCTTTAAATAGGCCCGCCTGGATTCCTATTGGTGCGCCGCCGCGCGCACCCGAGAACGTAGAAGCGCCGTCCCGCGCACGCGCATGCACTGAAGCATCATTCCGCCGCGCGTGCGCATTGGGCGCTGATTGGCGCTGTTGGACGGATTTCCCTGACAGTGCCCCCCTCCTAGGGGCGGACTCCGGACGCCCAGACTAGACATCAACTCGGGATGTTCCTGGTGAAAGACTCTAATTAGGTGGGGAGCATGTAGGTTCCTAGATGGTTCCCAAGAGTTGTCCTCTGGGGGATACCCCTTCCATTTGATTAAATACTGTAACTGCCTGCCTCTTTTCCTGCAGCCCAAGATAGATTCCACCACGTACTCATTTTCACCATCAACCTCCACTGGTGGAGGAGGTGGCTCATCCCTTCCCGGGAAGGAGCTGGAGACTACTGGTTTCAACAGAGACGTGTGGAAGACCGGGTGTATCCTGTAGGAGTCGGGCAGTGCCAATTCAAAGGCCACAGGGTTGATTACTCGCTTGATTTTAAAAGGGCCTATAAATCTTGGTCCCAATTTCCGTGAAGGGATCGGCAATTTGAGGTTGGTGGCGGAGAGCCATACTTCCTCCCCAACTTTGAAGACTGGATTTTCCTTCCTACCCTTGTCATAGTGTCTCTTGTTAGACTCCTGGGCGTTTTGCATCATTTCCTGGAGTCTCAGAAAATTAGATTGAACAAAGGCTATCCGATCTTGAACAGCAGGAACAGAGCTCTCCGGAATGTCATCAGGGAGGAAGGAAGGATGGAAGCCAAAGTTGGCCCAAAAAGGAGTTTGACTGGTGGCTGAATGCACCGAGTTGTTATATGCAAATTCAGCGTAGGATAATAGGGAGGACCAATCGTCTTGTGAGGCTGAGCAAAAACAACGGAGATATTGTTCTAGGGTTTGATTGGTTCTCTCTGTCTGTCCGTTGCTCTGGGGGTGATATGCCGATGATAGGCAAATCTTGACTTCTAAAGATTTGCAAAGTTCCTTCCAGAATTTCGACGTGAATTGAACGCCTCTGTCAGAGGTGATGCTCTTAGGCACCCCATGGAGCCTGATTATCTCCTGAAAGAAGGCTTTGGCTGTATCTGCAGCAGAGGGGGTACCGATCATGGGCACGAAGTGTGCCATTTTGGAGAGGCGGTCAATTACGACCAGAATCGTGGTAAAACCTCCAGAGGGCGGTAGATCTACAATGAAGTCCATGGACACATCTGCCCACGGACGTTCAGGGATAGGCAAAGGTTTGAGTAGTCCCCAACTCTTGGTTTTGGGTCCCTTATACCGTTGGCAACGGGTACAGGAGGCAACATAGGACTTGCAATCTTGTCTCCAACCAGGCCACCAGAAGGAGCGAGAGATTAGTTCCATGGTTTTTTTGGTTCCAAAGTGACCAGCTAGTTTGTGGTCGTGGAAAGTTTTCAGAATCAGTTGCCTTGTTTCCAGAGGGACGAAGACTTTACTTTGGGACCAGAACAAGTCATTATGCTTCTCTAGGGAAGAGGTTACTTGGTCAGGACAATGCTTAGAGGTGGCTTTTATGGAGGTTAGTAGATCAGCCTGTGGGATGAGCAGAAAGTTTTGTGCTGATAGGATGGTACTTGGTTCCTCTGCTTGAGGGGTCTCGGGAAACATCCTAGAGAGTGCATCCGCCTTCACGTTCTTGGAACCGGGCCTATAAGAGATATGAAAGTTAAACCTGGTGAAGAAGAGGGCCCATCGGGCTTGTCTGGGTCGAAGACGTTTTGCTGTTCTCAGATATTCTAGATTCTTATGATCCGTGAATATCATGACAGGGTGAGGGGCTCCCTCCAGAAGGTATCGCCATTCTTCCAGGGCGAATTTGATAGCTAATAGTTCCCGGTCTCCGACGTCATAATTACGTTCCGGAGAAGTTAGTTTACGAGAGGCAAAGGCTACTGGATGAAGAAGGGATTTGGGGCCCTGCCTTTGAGAGAGGATGGCCCCAGTGGCTGACTCTGAAGCATCTACTTCCAGAGTAAACGGCAGTAGCGGATCTGGATGCTTCAATACAGGTGCCGATGTGAATGCATTTTTTAGTTTATCGAAGGCATCCTGAGCTTCCGGTGACCAGTGAAAGCGGTAGCCCTGGCGTGTCAGTTGGGTTATAGGTGCCACAATAGAGGAGAACCCCACAATGAACCTCCTGCAGAAGTTGGCGAAACCTATAAACCGTTGTACCCCTTTCTTGTCTGTTGGGGCTGGCCATTCCTGGATAGCTTTGACTTTCTGCGGGTCCATTGCGACCCCATTGGTAGAAATAATAAATCCCAAAAATTGCACAGTGGTTTTCTCAAAGTCACATTTCTCGGCCTTGAGGTAAAGTCTATGTTCTCGGAGAATAGTGAGGACCTTGATGACATGGATTCGGTGCAGTTCAAGGGAGGACGAAAAAATAAGAATATCGTCTAAGTAGACTACTAGGAAGTCGTCCAGGTGTTCACGGAAAATGTCATTGACCAGGTGCTGGAAAGTAGCTGGGGCGTTGCAAAGCCCGAATGGCATGACCAAGTATTCAAAATGACCGAACCTAGATCTAAAAGCCGTCTTCCATTCGTCTCCAGCCCTGATCCGGATGAGGTTGTAGGCCCCTCGAAGGTCCAGTTTAGAGAAGATCCGAGCTGATCGGAATCGTTGGAACAACTCCGGGATGAGAGGAAGCGGGTATCTATTTTTAATAGTAATTTTATTTAATTCCCTATAGTCGATGCAGGGCCTCAGAGTCCCGTCTTTCTTTTCAACAAAAAAGATTCCGGCACCGGCTGGGGAAGAAGAGGGGCGAATGAATTTCTTTTCCAGATTTTCCTCAATGTAAGACTTGAGGGCCTTCAACTCGGATTCGGACAAGGGAAAGATGCGGCCGAATGGAATTTTGGAGCCAGGCAGAAGGTCAATGGGACAATCGTAGGGACGATGTGGAGGTAGGCGGTCGGCCTGCTGTTTGTCGAAGACGTCCTGGAATTCTAAGTATGCTGATGGAACATGTGGTAGGTTATCCGGTTGAGGGGTTAAAGTAGCACAGACAGTTGGAAGTGCGGAAAGACAGTGTTGGGAACAATACGAAGAAGTGAAGTTAACTTCCCTTTTGGCCCAGTTTATATGAGGCTCATGTGCTTGTAACCAGGGGAGGCCCAGGATGATGGGAAACATGGGAGATGGGATGAGGTCAAATCGAAGGTATTCTTGGTGGCCTGAATCCGTGATAGCAAGGACGGGTTTTGTTTCTTGCGTAATTACCCCTGAACGAGGCAGGGATCCATCCGCCAGACGAACCTGAAGATAACGGTCCTTGGTTTGCAGAGGAAAGTGAAGTTGGGAAGCAAGTGAAGAGTCCAGAAAGCAGCTGCAGGCTCCTGAATCAATAATCGCCGGTAGGCGGGTTGCTCCTGTTGGTAGCTGTAGAGAAATAGAAAGAACAACATAAGTCTGTGGTAAGCCAGAAACTTGGTAGTTCAAAGTGTCTTTGAGGGTACACTTACTAGGTCTCACTGGGCAGCTCCGAAGGAAATGGCCAGTACCCCCGCAGTAAAGACACAGATTGGCCTGACGCCTGCGCTGCTTTTCCTCAGGAGAAAGGGGAGGACGAACCAGACCAAGCTGCATGGGTTCAGGCTCGGGAGGAGAAGATGCTGTAGGAACTTGGATGGGTGGATAGGCAGAAGCTGATCGGGGCAAAGTCCAGTTTGGACGGGTAGTCTGGAAACGCTCAGAACGCCGCTCCCGCAGGCGTCTGTCAAGCTGAGTGACAGACTGGATCAAATCTTCCAGAGTAGTTGGAACACCAATCCTGGCCAGCTCGTCTTTAAGAGCCTCAGACAGTCCTTGGCGATATTGGTATTTAAGGGCCGTCTCATTCCAGCCAGTGTCAGCTGACCATTTCCGGAATTCTGCCGTGTAGTCCTCCACCGGCCTTCTCCCCTGGGTTAAACTGTGGAGAACAGACTCAGCTGTAGCTGATCGCTGAGGATCGTCATACAGCTGCGCCATACTCTCGAAGAAGGTGTCCACGGAATCTAGTATGGGGCTGCTTTGCTCCATCAGGCCATGGGCCCAGGCCTGAGGTTCGTCGGTTAGAAGGGAGATGACGAACCCCACCTTTACCACTTCTGAAGAGAAAGTCCTGGGTTGAAGGGCGAAGTAAAGAGAACATGCGTTTTTGAAAGCCCGATATTTCTTACGGACGCCAGAAAATCGCTCAGGCAGAGGGACCCTGGGTTCAGGGGTAGCCATTACTACGGTGGGATTTGCCTGATTTTGAGACGTGGAGGCAACATTGGCAACGGTAGCAGCTGGTGATGCTGGTCCTGTAGCTCCAGTAAGTAGCTGAAAGCGGCCATCCATTTGGACATAACCTTCTTGTAATTTCTGAACCGCATCGGTTAGTGCGGTGACTTGCTGACATAGGGTCTCGAACGGTGAACGCACCCTGTCGGCCTCAGACATCTGGCTGGTTTGTACTGTAAGGGTATGTACTTACCGAGGCCGAGATGCCGAGAGTGGTTCACCTTTGCGACTTGACGCACTCCACCCCCTGGAGCTGAGACAGGGAGTGGATGGCGAGAAGCGGCACCGGCTACAGGCAGGTGGTGGGTACTTGTAGACGGTCCGGTAGTGCTGAGTAGACTGAAGAAACAGGCTTCAAGCAGGAACTAGCCGGATTGGTAAAGTTCAAACAGCAGGAGATAATGGAAGCCGGTGCAGGTTGAGTCCGGGTTGCAATTGCAAGGTAACAGTCCCGGCTGGGGGTCTAGCACAGTAAAAGGTAACAAGTCCAGAGAATACCGGGAACCAGGCAGGAGTTCAAAGGAAACGCGGAAGTCCAAAAGGTACAAGCAGGAGGTCAAGGATTGTAGACAGGCAGCAGATCCGAGTCACAGGCCGAGGGTCAAACACAGGAGAAGGCAGAAGTCCGTATAACAAGCCGAGGGTCAGGTCCAGGAGAGAGATCAGAGGAATCAAGCCAGTCCGGGTCACAAGGAGATTTTCAAGATAGTTTTCCAGAGTCTTGGGTATACAGGAAAGCTGACAAACCAGCAACTTGTCAGTGCAACTGGGTCTCTTTAAATAGGCCCGCCTGGATTCCTATTGGTGCGCCGCCGCGCATGCGTGCGCGCCGCTGCGTCAGCGCGCGCATGCGCGCGCCGCTGCGTCGGCGCGCGCACCCGAGAACGTAGAAGCGCCATCCCGCGCATGCGCTGAAGCATCATTCCGCCGCGCGTGCGCATTGGGCGCTGATTGGCGCTGTTGGACGGATTTCCCTGACAGGACTTCAATCTTGGGCAAACACTGTACCAAGACTTTTGACTCCTGTCTTGATTCAGAACACACTTTCCTTCCTTCTCCATATGACATGCCCCAGGCACATTATTAAATTTACACCGGCATAGAAGGAAGTTTATCAAGCCATGAAAGTTCTCAAGTTGGCAACATGGCCAAAGTAAAGGCATCACTTTGTTGATTCACAAACCATTTTATGTGTACCCAATCTTGGCCAAACAGTGTACCAAAGCTTAAAAAAAAAAAAAAAAAGGAAAACACTGCGCTGAATAAAATTATATATAAAAAACCTATGAAGGTGAAAAACCACACAATGAAAGTGGGATAAAAGTACCAAAAATTGGATACCAAAATACAGAAAATAGATAATAAAAAAAGTACAGCGCTATAAGTGAAAATTTATAAATTCATGTGTATATAACTGAGTTAAAAACATGATGATAAGAATAAAATATTAGTTATTAACAATCAAGGTGCATAAAATATAAAGTATAAACCCTATAAATTAAATGCATCTAGCCTGTGAAACAAAATGTGAACCATACACGTGAATTGCAACCAAAATTAGTAAGCTGGAAAAATATGTGAATAGAGTCCCACAACGGTAGAATACTGAAAGGTGAATCACAAGGGAGGTACTACAATTCAGACAGAAGTCAGTCCTTAGAGAGTGTGTCCATAATGGTGTGTAAAGAGAAACACTTGTGACAGAAGAGTCTTCATCCACCAGAAAGGCACCCAAGAATGGTAATGTTGTCTCTTTACCGCAACTATGTGACCACTATTACGGTGGTCTCTACAAGCACAGGGATTTATGGTCTCCCTCTAGACCCACTGTGGATGATTAAGTAGCGGAGGATGGTATCTAATTATCTCCAAGAGATATAAACGAAAAAGGGAACGACAGTGTAATACTGTAAACAGATTTTTAATAGCCACAAAGTAATGCACTTACAGAGTTGCTGATCAAATGCGCTATTGGATATTGTAATGGGAGCACGGCGTCTCCTCAAGGCTTCTCCTGTCTGTTATGCTCTGTGTCTTCGTATGGAGAAGCGTGATGATGTAGAAACTGCAAGCCACACCTACGCATTTCATCATCAAAAGACGTCGTCAACTCTGTAAGTGCATTACTTTGTGGCTATTAAAAATCTGTTTACAGTATTACACTATGGTTCCCTTTTTCATTTATATCTCTTGGAGATAATTAGATACCATCCTCCGCTACTTAATCATCCACAGTGGGTCTAGAAGGAGACCATAAATCCCTGTGCTTGAAGAGACCACCGCAATAGTGATCACATAGTTGCGGTAAGGAGACTACATTACCATTCTTGGGTGCCTTTCTGGTGGATGAAGACTCTTCTGTCACAAGTGTTTCTCTTTACACACCATTATGGACACACTCTCTAAGGCAGTGTTTCTCAACTCCAGTCCTCAAGGCACCCCAACAGGTCATGTTTTCAGGCTCTCCATTGTTTTGCACAGGTTATTTGATCAGTTTAACTGCTTTAGTAATTACCACAGCCGTTTCATCTGAGGGAAATCCAGAAAACATGACCTGTTGGGGCGCCTTGAGGACTGGAGTTGAGAAACACTGCTCTAAGGACTGACTTCTGTCCGAATTGTAGTACCTCCCTTGTGATTCACCTTTCATTATTCTACCGTTGTGGGACTCTATTCACATATTTTCCCAGCTTACTAATTTTGGTTACAATTCACTTGTATGGTTCACATTTTGTTTCACAGGCTAGATGCATTTCATTTATAGGGTTCATACTTTATATTTTATGCACCTTTTATTCTTATCATCATGTTTTTCACTCAGTTATATACACATGAATTTATCAATTTTCACTTATAGCGCTGTACTTTTTTTATAAACAGTGTACCAAAGCTTTTGACTCCTGCCTTCATTCAGAACAAGCCCCCCCCCCCCCCCACTGTCTCCATATAACATGTGTCAGGCACATTATTAAATTACACTTGTATTGGAGGAAGTCCGTCAAGCCATAAATCACTTTGCAAATTATCAAAGCATTTTACATGCACCCAATAAGGACTTCAATCTTGGGCAAACACTGTATCAAGGCTTTTGACTCCTGACTTGATTCAGAATGAAGCCCCCTCTACTTTCCCTCCTTCTCCATATGACATGACCTAGGCACATTATAAAATTACACTTGTATTGGAGGAAGTCCATCAAGCTTTAAAAGTTCTCAAATTGTCATCACAGCAAACCATTTTGCGTGCACCCAAGAAGAACTTCAATCTTGGGCAAACACTGTACAGAGGCTTTTGAGTCCTGTCTTGACCCAGAACAAAGCCCCCCCCCTTCTTTCTCCATATGACATGTCCTAGTCACATTATTAAATCACACTCATATTGGAGGAAGTCCATCAAGCCATAAAAGTTCAACACGGCCAAAGTGAAGGCATCACTTTGCTAATTCTCAAACCATTTTATGCGCACCCAATAAAGACTTAAATCTTCAGCAAACATTGTACCAAGGCTTTTGACTCCTGCCTTGATTCAGAACAAAGTCCCCCCCCCCCCCCTCTCTGGGATGAAGTCCCCCCTTTGGCCACCAGCATTCCACCAGGAACAAATTTAATGGAGCAGGATGGAAAATTTTCCTTGGAAGATTGAAATTCTAACTGTGATCGTGGTTCATTTCAGGAAACTTCATACATAGCACAATAAAGCCTGATTAATATTCCTGGGATTCCATTAAAATAACAGGTCCGGACAAAAAATTTAAGAGCTTTCAAACACAAAAGTAGTTGGCTAACTGGTGACCGGAAAGAATGTTTTTATTGATGATATTTCTACCAACTTTTAAATGGTAAAGCGTTAGTCATGGTAAAGGAGGAACACCCTCAGATCCTAGTACTGGCTACACCGAAAAATTTCCAATTTGCTGATTCACTTTTTTTTCAATTGTTTGCTCATCATCAATGTATTTTTATTTATTTTTTTCTGTTGTTTCCAGCAACGAAAATAAGAGCAGGTTACAGGAAAAAAAAAAAAAAAAAACTCAACCGTATCTCTATTGCAGCAAGCTAGCAGAAAATCGCATTGTTGACGGCATATTTAAATGGAGTGGAATGAGCAAGAAAAAAAAAAAATACAGATATTTAAATTGCTATAATTGTTTATTACATCTACACGGGTTTACCTTGCTGCGCTCCAGTGAATGTGCCACACAAAGCACAGTCTCCATGACATTATCTCTGTGAAATGTCTATTGTGTGAGGCTTTGAGGCATTAGCTAATTAGGTGAAGCAAAGAATTAACAACACCTTTTTTTATAGCGTCTATATTTAACGGTACAGAATCCGTGTCACAGCCTGGCAACGTGTGAGCAGCTTTCCTACCTGATACAGCGGAAAGATGGAGAGCCGGTGAATGACTTGCAAAGACCAAAGGGGGGGGGGGGGTCGATTTACTGAACGCAAATAGACTGTTGATTTTGGAGGGGAAGTTGCACTTTGCAAGGGAAATTTGCATCAGGACTGAATGAAGATGGTGAGATTTCACTTTGCAAAGGATACCCAATCACTAGCAAGAAAAAAAAACAAAACACATGTTTGCTTGCATGTGATTGGATCCTGGAAGTCGGCAGAGCTTCACCACTGGGGGAAAATCCCCATGCAAAGTAAAACTTTCCTTGCAAAGTGAGCAGTCTATTTTACGTTGATAAAGCAAACCAAATAAGTCCAGTGGAGATAAAATGCACTCCATTCAAATAAGTAAATTCTTCATTTAAAATTGATGTCCAAGCTCCTCCAAAACATATCCCCGGGTAGATTACACTCCTCTTTTTGACATTCCAAAATACCAACAAGCCGCTGAATTAGTTCATTTTTAGTTTTCAATAATTTATTGCAAGGCCATCTCCATTCCTGTATTGCGGCTTCAGGGAAGAGCGTGGGCTTGTGGAGATGGGCAAAAGTAGCGTGCTTTCAGGGTGCAATCATTTGGCATCATGCTGTTTTGCGTTTATTTCATTACTTGCAGGTGCAGGTTAAAAATTTTAATTTTTTTAATAATAATTAGAAATGCAAAGCAGAAAAATAATATTATTTGTAATATTATTGTTATTATTATTATTTTTTTGGCATCATACTGTTTTGCGTTTCTTTCATTACTTGCAGGTTAAAAAATAAAAAAACTGGCAATAATAATTAGAAATGCAAAGCAGAATAATAATATTATTTTTATTATTATTATTGTTGTTATTATGCTTCTTTGTTTTTCTAATTACTTGCATGTTAAAAATGAAAAAAATAAATATATATATATATATATATATATATATATATATATATATATTATTTATTATTATTAATATACTCGTCATCATCATGCTGCTTTGCTTTTCTAATTACTCGCATATTACAAAATTTAACAATTATAATAACACGTAGAAATGCTATTATTAATATTATTATTATTATTGTCATTATTTGGCTGCTTTGCTTTTCTAATTACCGTATATACTCGAGTATAAGTCGACCCGAATATAAGCCGAGGCACCTAATTTTACCACAAAAAACTGGGAAAACTTATTGACTCGAGTATAAGCCTAGGGTGTCCATCTGCATGCCTCACTGTGCCTCACTTTGCCTCACTTTGTCCATGTGCATGCCTCACTGTGTCCATGCCTCACTGTGTCCATGCCTCACTGTGTCCATGCCTCACTGTGTCCATGACTAGACTGACATTTAACATGGGAGTCTATGGAAGGGGTGCCTGGATTTGAAAAAGCGGTGCTCCCTGGCCGTAGGTTCTCCAGACAAGAAACTTTGCACTCTTGTAGAGGAGAACTGGGGCTCTATTTGTGCCAAGTGTCGCGTCCAGGTGACCTACAACCAGCCAGTACCGGGTCCCCAAATTCACCAGAGAAATGAACGTTTAACATATGAAGGGAAGGGGTGCCCAGGTTAGAAAAATCGGTGCTCCCCGGCTGTAGGTCCCCCGGGCAAAAAACTTTGCACACTTGTAGAGGAAGAGTGGGGCTACAGGTGTGCCAAGATTGGGGTCCAGGGGACTTACAGCCGGCCGGTACCGGGTCCCCAAAGTCCAGGAGATCAGGCGCAAAAAGGTGACTCGAGTATAAGCCGAGGGGGGCATTTTCAGCACAAAAGAAATGTGCTGAAAACTCGGCTTATACTCGAGTATATACGGTACTTGCATCATCATCATCATTCTACTTTGCATTTCACTTTCAATTACTTGCATGTTAAAAATTTAAAATTATAATACTTTGAAAGGCAAAGTATACTACTACTACTGTTACTACTACTACTAATCATAGTTTATATTATTATTATTATTAATAGGGTTGTCCCGATACCACTTTTTTAAGACCGAGTACAAGTACCGATACTTTTTTTCAAGTACTCGCCGATACCGAATACCGATACTTTTTTTATGTGTCAGTATTATTTTTTTTTTACTAGTTTTTTTTTTTACTATTTTTTGTCATGTTTTTTTACAATGCTTTGTTGGGGTGGGGTGTATGGTCTGTGTATTTATTTTTTTTTACAATTATTTTTGTTTTATTATTTATCGCTATTTATTTTTTTATTTCTAGCCCTGTTGGGGGGCTTTGGTGAGATATCAGGGGTCTTAACAGACCTCTGACATCTCCCCTTTGAGACAGAGAAAGGGGCTAAGGACACAGATTCCCCAGTCCCTTTCTCAGCTGCACTGAAAATGAATGGAGAGGAGACAACGGCTCCTCTCCATTCATAAACTGAAGCATCGTAAACACACAGGTTACGATGTTTCAGTTATATGAATGAACAGAGTCAGTGATGACTCTGTTCATTCGGAAAAGGTAGGAGCCGGGTTTAGCGGCTCCTACCTCCGCTCTCCATCCTGACAGAGGGAAGCGGAGGAGGATATGGAGGGTGGCACGGAGCTGAGGACATCAGCAGCATGGAGGGGGGGGGGGACACGGAGCGCATGGGGGAGAGCAGCATGGATGGGGGAACTGGAGGAGGATACAGGGACAGTCAGTGGTGATCGGTGCGGCTTTGGGGGAGTTACAAGCGCCGATCACCGCTGTATAGATTTCACTAAAACAGCTGAAAAGAGGGGGGGGGGGGGTCGGGAGAAGCTGTCAGGCTGTATTGAAATCTATACAGGGAAATCGGTGCTTGTAACTCCCCCGCCGCACCGATCATCACTGACTGCCCAAGTATCGGCTGAAGCATCGGAGCATTTTCCCCGAGTACAAGTACTCGGGAAATGCCTGGTATCGGTACCGATACCGATACTAGTATCGGTATCGGGACATCCCTAATTATTAATAATAATATTATTATTATTCTGATTTGACTTTATAATTACTTGCATGTTAAAAGCTGAATAATACTACTAATAATAATAATTTGTTGTTATTATTATTATTATTATTCCTTGCTTTTCTAATTACTTGCATGTTATAAATTAGAAATGTTAATAATCATCATCCATCCATCATCATCATTGTGCTTTGCATTTCTATTTGTTGTTGCTGTTGTTCAGTTGTTTAGTCGTGTCCGACTCTTCGTGACCTCATGGACCATAGTGCATCAAGGCTTTTCTGTCCTTCATTGCCTCCCGGAGCTTGCTTATTTTCATGTTCATTGTTTCGATGATGCTATCTATCCATCTTGTCGTCCTCTTCTCCTTTTTCCTTCCATGTTTCCCAGCATCGGGGTCTTTTCCTTCACATTAGGTGGCCAAAGTATTTGAGTTTCAGTTTCCGGATCTGTCCTTCAAGTGAATATTCAGGGTTGATTTCATTCAGGATTGACTGGTTTGATCTTCTTGCTTTCCAAGGGACTTTCATGAGTCTTCTCCAACACCATAGTTCAAAAGCATCAATTCTTCGGCATTCAGCCTTCCTTATGGTCCAACTTTCACATCCAATATGTAGTGATACCCCCGAAGGAGCTGCTGGATTAATTTTGGGTCCTGCCGTTACCCCACATTTCACCATCCCAGAACTTAGGAGTCTATGTTAAGTAGTTTTGAAAGATGTGATTGCCAGTCACTTCAGTATTTTTCTCAATTGCTTTATTAAACAACTTCAGGTAGAAGGATAGAGGGTTAGGGGAAGTTCAGATACCTTGGTTTTGCAGATCACGAATGCAGTTCTTGAATCCACATGACAACAGCTTTCTGTCTCTGGATCTTGCGACAACCGGATAGGCCTCTCACACCGACCTAGCAGCCAGTATGAAGCACGGACAAAGTCTCTGCCACAGACTTGAGCGATAAGTGGAGACTCCTGGATAATCCTCTGCCACAGGATTGTTTAGCCAGTAGTCTGTCAGTTAGGTCAGCTACACAGTACCAGAACCTTTAAGCCATCCAGCAGTACTGTGAGGTAGGTTAACTTAGGTGCATCCTCCAAACGAGTCACCAGGCCCTTCCTGAGATACCAGCCTTCAGCTCGGTCCTCTCCAGTAAGGTCCTCCCCTGGAATCTTCTCAGTTTGTGTGGCTTCTTCCCACAGGCAAGACAGCACAGGACCACCTTCAGTTAAGTAGGCCCCAGACAGGCTTCTGGGCCTACTTGCAGCAACACAGCGGCATAGCCTCAGGCCTGAAGGGCCGTGAGGCAAGAAGGACCCCGAAGCACATGGCACTGCCCCTTAAATATCCTTCCCCAGCCTGCCCAGTTACAAAGAAGCTCCTGATTGGGCTGTTTTCTGGAAAAAGAATATCCAATACACTTCAGCTCGGTGTATTTCTCACACTGGCCTGTGACAACAGTGACACCTACTGGCCACAGTGGAAAATGCACACAACACAGCCAAAGCTGGAACAGAAACCAACAATTTACATAATCACTCTGAGCTATTTACAGCTCAGATACCCCTAAATTTACAGAATAGCGCCTGTTCAAAAGTAGCAGGGCGCTACACTTACTACTGGGAATACCATAGCTTTGACCATACGGCACATTGTTGGTAGGGTGATGTCTCTGCTTTTTATAATGTTGTCTCGGTTTGCCATGGCTTTCCTCCCAAGAAGCAAGTGTCTCCTAATTTCATGGCCACAGTAACCTTCTGCCATGATCTTGGAGCCTAGGAAGATAAAAATCTGTCACTGTTTCCATTTCTTCTCCTTCTATTTGCCAAGGAGTGATGGGACCGGTTGCCATGATCTTCCTTTTCTCAAAGCGGAATTCCACCCAGAAATGGAACTTCTGCTGATCGGATCAGATACCAGGTATTTACTCCCACTTCCAGGGAAAATCTATGCAATGTCCGGCAAATCCTCCTGTTGATATTTCTCCCTGCGATCTTAATTCCGGCTTGTGATTCGTCGATCCTGGCATTTCGCATGATGCACTTGGCATAGAATTTAAATAAGTAGGGTGACAATATACATCCTTGCCGCACTCCTTTCTCAATTTTGAACCAGTCAGTTGTTCCATGTCCTGTTCTAACTGTTTTTTCTTGACTTGCATCCAGGTTTTTCAGAAGACAGGTGAGGTGGTCTGGTATTCCCATTTCTTTCAGGATTTGCCACATCTTGTTGTGATCCACACAATCCAAAGCTTTCCTGTAGTCAATAAAGCAGAAGTAGACATTCTTCTGGAACTCCCTTGTTTTCTCCATGATCCAGCGAATGCTTTCAATTTGATCTCTAGTTCCTCTGCCTCTTCGAAAATCCAGCTGGTACTTGTGGTAGCTCTCGGTTCACATGATGCTAAAGCTTAGCTTGTAGAATTTTCAGCATAACCATGCTAGCGTGAGATGAGTGCGATCGTACGGTAGTTTGCATTTCTATTTACGTGCATGTTAAACATTGGAAAAAGAATAAAAAGTGTTATTGTTATTATTATTATTATTATTATTATTATTATTATTATTATCATCATTCTGCTTTGCATTTCTAATTACTTGCATGATAAAAATGTAAAAATGTTAATAATAATTTTAAATGCAAAACATAATACTACTACTACTAATAATAGTAATCATAATTTTTATTATTATCATTATTATTTTGCTTTGAATTTCTAATCACTTGCCTGATAAAAATGGAAAAATATTATTATTATTATTGCCATTGTCATTATTATTGTCTTTGTCATTATTATGAATTGGGAATAATCATCATCATTATCATCCATCAATCAATTAATCATCATTCATCCATCCATCATCATCATCATCATCATCATCATTCTGCTTTGCATTTCTAATTACTTGCATGATAAAAATGTAAAAATATCATTATTATCATTATTATTATTATTGTCATTGTCATTATTATTGTGATTGTATTTGTCATTATTATCAATTGGAAATAATAATCATCATTATCATCCATCAATCAATCATCATCCATCATCATCATCATCATCATTCTGCTTTGCATTTCTAATTACTTGCATGTTAAAAATATAAAAAAATATAATAATAATTTGAAATGCAAAACATACTACTACTACTAGTAGTAATATTAATCATCATTTATATTATTATTCTACTTTGAATTTCGAATTACTTGCATGATAAAAAAAAATGAAAATTATTATTATTATTATTATTATTATTATTATTGGCATTGGCATTATTATTGTTATTGTATTTGTCATTATTATCAATTGGGAATAATAATCATCATTATCATCCATCAATCAATCAATCATCATCAGCCATCCATCCACCATTCATCATCATTATCATCATTCTGCTTTGCATTTCTAATTACTTGCATGTTAAAAATTTAAAAATGATAACAATAATTTGAAACGCAAAACATAATACTATTACTAGTAATAGTAATCATAATTTATATTATTATTATTATTATTATTATTATTATTCTGCTTTGAATTTCTAATTACTTGCATGATAAAACTATCATTATTGTTATTATTATTATTATTATTAATATTGTTTATTATTGTCTTTGTCATTATTATCAATTGGGAATAATACTCATCATCATTATCATCATCCATCAATCAATCATAATCCATCCACCCACCCTCCATCGTCATCATGCTTTGCATTTCTAATTACTTGCACGTTAAAAATGTAAAGAATGTAAAAATTATAATAATAATTTTAAATGCAAAACATAATACTACTACTACTACTACTAGTAATATTAATCATAATTTATATTATTATTATTATTATTATTATTCTGCTTTGAATTTCTAATTACTTGCATGATAAAAAACGAAAAATGTTGTTGTTGTTGTTAATATTATTATTATTATTATTATTATTATTATTATTAGTATTGCCATTTTTATTATTATTGTTATTGTCTTTGTCATTATTATCAATTGGAAATAACAATCATCCATCAATCAATCATCGTCCATCATCATCATCATCATCATTCTGCTTTGCATTTCTAATTACTTGCATGTTAAAAATTGAAAAACTATAATAATAATTTTAAATGCAATACATACTACTACTACTACCAGTAATATTAATCATACCGTATATACTCGAGTATAAGCCGAATTTTTCAGCACATTTTTTTTGTGCTGAAAATGCCCCCCTCGTCTTATACTAGAGTCGCCTTTTTGCGCCTGATCTCCTGGACTTTGGGGACCCATTACCAGCCCTCTGTAGGTCGCCTGGACCTCAAACTTGGCACACGTGTAGCCTTACTCTTCCTCTACAAGTGTGCAAAGTTTGTTGTCCGGGGAACCTACGGCCGGGGAGCACCAATTTTTTTTTAAACCCGGGCACTCCTTCCATAGACTCCCAAGTTAAATGGTAATTTCTATGGTGATTCTTGGTCTTAGGTTTCCTGGACCCAAAACTTGGCACACATGTAGCCCTATTTCTCCTCTATAAATTTGCAAAGATTTTTGTCTGGAGGACTTACGGCTGGGGAGCACTGATTTTTCAAAGCCAGGCACTCTTTCCATAGACTCCCATGTTAAACGTCAGTCTAGTCATGGACACAGTGAGGCATGGGCACAGTGAGGCATGGACACAGTGAGGCATGGACATGGACACAGTGAGGCAAAGTGAGGCACAGTGAGGCATGCAGATGGACACCCTAGGCTTATACTTGAGTCAATAAGTTTTCCCAGTTTTTTGTGGTAAAATTAGGTGCCTCGACTTATACTCGGGTCGGCTTATACTCGAGTATATACGGTAATTTATATTATTATTATTATTATTATTATTATTATTATTATTATTATTATAATTCTGCTTTGAATTTCTAATTACTTGCATGATAAAAAATGGAAAATATTATTATTATTATTATTATTATTATTATTGCCATTGTCATTATTATTGTTATTGTCTTTGTCATTATAATGAATTGGGAATAATAATCATTATCATCCATCAATCAATTAATCATCATTCATCCATCCATCATCATCATCATTCTGCTTTGCATTTCTAATTACTTGCATGTTAAAAATGTAAAAAATATAATAATAATTTGAAATGCAAAACATACTACTTCTACTAGTAATATTAATCATCATTTATATTATTATTCTACTTTGAATTTCTAATTACTTGCGTGATAAAAAATTGAAAAATATTATTATTATTATTATTATTATTATTATTGACATTGGCATTATTATTGTTATTGTATTTGTCATTATTATCAATTGGGAATAATAATCATCATTATCATCCATCAATCAATCAATCATCATCATCCATCCATCCACCATCCATCATCATCATCATCATTCTGCTTTGCATTTCTAATTACTTGCATGTTAAAAATTTAAAAATGATAACAATAATTTGAAACGCAAAACATAATACTATTACTAGTAATAGTAATCATAATTGATATTATTATTATTATTATTATTATTATTATTATTATTATTCTGCTTTGAATTTCTAATTACTTGCATGATAAAACTATCATTATTGTTATTATTATTATTATTAATATTGTTTATTATTGTCTTTGTCATTATTATCAATTGGGAATAATACTCATCATCATCATCATCCATCAATCAATCATAATCCATCCACCCACCCTCCATCGTCATCATGCTTTGCATTTCTAATTACTTGCACGTTAAAAATGTAAAGAATGTAAAAATTATAATAATAATTTTAAATGCAAAACATAATACTACTACTACTAGTAATATTAATCATAATTTATATTATTATTATTCTGCTTTGAATTTCTAATTACTTGCATGATAAAAAACGAAAAATGTTGTTGTTGTTGTTAATATTATTATTATTATTATTATTATTAGTATTGCCATTGTCATTATTATTGTTATTGTCTTTGTCATTATTATCAATTGGAAATAACAATCATCCATCAATCAATCATCGTCCATCATCATCATCATTCTGCTTTGTATTTCTAATTACTTGCATGTTAAAAATTTAAAAACTATAATAATAATTTTAAATGCAAAACATACTACTACTACTACCAGTAAAAATAATCATAATTTATATTATTATTATTATTATTATTATTATTATTATTCTGCTTTGAATTTCTAATTACTTGCATGATAAAAATTGGAAAATATTATTATTATTATTATTGCCATTGTCATTATTATTGTTATTGTTATTGTCTTTGTCATTATTATGAATTGGGAATAATAATCATTATCATCCATCAATCAATTAATCATCATTCATCCATCAATCATCATCATCATTCTGCTTTGCATTTCTAATTACTTGCATGTTAAAAATGTAAAAAATATAATAATAATTTGAAATGCAAAACATACTACTACTACTACCACTACTAGTATTATTAATCATAATTTATATTATTATTATTCTGCTTTGAATTTCTAATTACTTGCATGATAAAAATAGAAAAAATATCATTGCCATTGTCATTATTATTGTTGTTGTCTTGGTCATTATTATCAATTGGAAATAATAATCATCATCATTATCATCATCCATCAATCAATCATCACTAAACATCATCATCATTGCATTTCTAATTACTTAGATCAGGGGTGTCAAACTCAATTTCATCACGGACCACATCATCATTATGTAGCACCTTCTACCTTAGGTAGGTGCTAGAGTTCGTTTTTTTTTTTTTTTTGGCCAGTGCAGGTAAATTTCGGCAGGCCTGTTTGTTTTGATCTGGGGGCAGGGGAGTGGTTTAGTGTAGGCTGGTGACTCACAGATAGCATCACTTTTTGGCTACCTCCCTCTGGCCTCTAGAAGATTCTAGAGGCAGGGGAGGGGAAGAGAGGTGGAGCTGTCTGGGGTGTGATAAGGAGTCCTGACCAATCCCCCAACTAGGATTGGCAGGGGGCAGGCCTCCTTAAATACCTTGGGTCAGCCCAGCTAGGGAGGAGTTGTTCGGGTGGAAGAACTGAGAGATGGAGTGTGAAAAGAGGAATTTTTTGGGACTTTAAATGAGGCAGGAACCAAAGGGGTCACTGCCTTCATCCCTAATCAATATTGACTAAAAAAGAGGGAAGGGGGGAGGGTGAGAAGTGGAATTTTAAATGAAGCACACAGCAGTGAATTGAAAAGTCAAGCGAGTAGAAAAATTGGATTTATTTTGCATTGTACATTCATTTGTAGCATATATTGGGCATACAGCCTCTCAACCATGATTGTTTAGACGTTTACAAAACAAATACATGAAACCACATAATTTGATGTACATTTACATAATGAGTACAGAAATCGCATGATGCTAGTAACAAACAATTAAAAACATAATTGTGGTCATAAAAATAAGAAGGGGTTCATGGTAAGGCATGATGGTAATGAATAGTGGCTCTACGCGTTTCGCGACCTTGTAGTCGCTCATCAGGAGCATAAACCATGGCACTAAAATCTAAAAGAGAAGGAATATACAGATCTAAATAATAATAGATAGTTTGGGCTGGGCATTAATGATGGTCAGGAAGAAAAATTAAGAGATTTTAGGGGGGAGAGAAAAAAGGGGGTTCAATGGTTACAGAGAACTTACATCTGCACATCGTGCAAGCTTGGCGTGCCAACGGAAATCGTCAATGCAACTCTGAGCTCCCTCTCGAGGCATGAGAGATGGAGTGTTAGGCTCTCGGGGGCCTTGGAGGGAGCCCCCAGTCTGGGGGGGTGGCCTTGGGCCAGGGGGCTTGTAGCTGTGAGGGAACCACACACAACCCAAGGGGTGTTTTGAACAGGAGCAGGAGAGGACAGCGGGGAATACTGCTGGGCAAGTCTTCAGGAGGGATCCACCAGGTGTCGGCGAGTGACAGGCACAGTCGGGAGAGCTGTGAGAGGCATGCCAGAGCGGACTGGGAGTGTGAGATGGATGTAGAGCCAGAGGGAGAGACTGCGATGTTACTGGCGTTGAAGTCGGACGGCTGCAGTCAGGAGGGCTGTCAGAGTCTGCACAGGACTGGGATCAGTAGTCTACCTTATTACAGCTAGCACTAAAGACTATTTCTATTGCTATCAGTTGCTACACCAAATGGGGCCCGCTGTCCCGGTCAGCAAATGGCAAATAGCAAATCCCTAAAGTTGGGCTTAATTCAGAGTTGGGCCTAACCATGTGCTAGCCGTGCCAGGAATTGGGACGTATTGCACAGGAGAGAAAGTGACAGTCTACAAATAAGCATTGTGCTGGAGAAGTCTGGAGCTTCAGAGAATGTGAATAGAGGTTCAAATCTAGTGATGAGCCGAACACCCCCGGGTTCGGTTCGCACCAGAACCCGCGAACGGACCGAAAGTTTGCACGAACTTTAGAACCCTATTAACCACTTCAATACCGGGCTTTTTGTACCTATTCAATACCGGGCCTATTTTGGCACTTCTCTCCTACATGTACAAATCATCATTCTTTTGCTAGAAAATTACTCAGAACCCCCAAACATTATATATGTTTTTTTAGCAGACACCCTAGGGAATAAAATGACGGTCATTGCAACATTTTTTCTTGCACAATATTTGCGCAATAATTTTTCAAACGCCTTTTTTTTTTTGAAAAAAATGGTTTCATGAATTAAAAAATAACAAAACAGTAAAGTTAGCCCAATTTTTTGGGAACATATGAAAGATAATGTTACGCCGAGTAAATAGATACCTAACATGTCACGCTTTAAAATTGCGCACACTCATGGAATGGCGCCAAACTTCGGTACTTAAAAATCTCCATAGGCGACGCTTTAATTTTTTTTACAGGTTACCAGGTTAGAATTACAGAGGAGGTCTAGTGCTAGAATTGTTGCACGCACTCTAACGCACGCGGCGATACCTCACATGCGTGGTTTGAACGGCGTTTACATATGTGGGCGACTTACGTGTGCATTCGCTTCTGATCGCGAGCTACCGGGGACAGGGGCGTTTTAATTTTTTTTTTTATTATTTATTTATTTATTTTACTTATTTATTTATTTTTTTTACAATGATTTAACTTTTTTTTTTTTTGATCACTTTTATTCCTATTACAAGGAATGTAAACATCCCTTGTAATAGGAATGTGTGTGACAGGTTCTCTTTATTGAGAGATGCGGGGTCAATAAGACCTCCACATCTCTCCTCCAGGCTGGAAAGCATGAGATCAGTGAAACATTTTTCACTGATTTCATACTTACAGCCGCAACGGCGGCTTTGTTTACATTTGAGACCCGGGCGTGACGTCATCACATCGCGCCCGGGCCTCCGACGATCATAGAGATGACTGGTGACCATCTGGTCACCAGTCATCTCTATGCTCATCACGTGACTCCACCAACGATGCCGGAAGATTCGCTCCGGGTCCCCGATCGCACGGGGGAGCCCGGAGAAGCACCGGATGGCGGCGGGAGGGGGGGTGTCCCCTCCCACCGCCTATAAGAACGATCAAGCGGAGGAACCGCCGCTATGATCATTCTTATGGTGCACAGAATCGCCGGCACTTCAAAAGGATATCTGAATGATGCCTCTAGCTGCAGGCATCATTCAGATATCCCCCTACAAAGCCGAGGACGTCATATGACGTCCACCCAGGATGGGAGATCCCATCTGTGGACGTCATTTGTCTATGGCTGGGTAGGAAAGTGGTTAAATACAATGGATGCGAACGTTCAAAATCTAAAGTGCTAATTATAACGACTATTATGAATGTTATTGTCCTAAAAAGGGTTTGGGAACCCGGGTTCTGCACCAGGGGACATGTATCAATCCAAAAAAAAGTTTTAAAAACGGCCGTTTTTCGGGAGCAGTCATTTTAATGATGCATAAAGTGAAAAAAAAATCTAATATTCCTTTAAATATCGTACCTGGGGGGTGTCTAAAGTATGCCTGTGAAGTGCCACGTGTTTCCCGTGTTTAGAACTGTCCCTGCACAAAATTGCATTTCTAAAGGAAAAAAAGCCATTTAAAACTGCTTGCGGCCTTAATGTAATGTCTGGTCCCGGTAATATGGATGAAAATCTTTAAGAAAAATGGCATAGCTACCCCATCACAGCCCCTACCCCAGCCCATTACCAGCCCCTTTGGGTCTTGTATGGATATTAAGGGGAACCCCGCACACAAAATAAAAAAGGCCCTATATACTCTGAACAGCCGTATACAGGCGGTGCATACAAGACAGGGACTGTAGGTTTGTTCTTATGTAGAATCTGTTTGTAATTTTGAACAGGTACATTGTTTAAGTGTAGCTCCAGCCAAAAAATCTATTTTTAAGCTTTTTGGAAAACATAGGGAAGGGTTATCACCCCTGTAACATTTGTTTTGCTGTCTGTGCAGTGTGCACCTGTTCAGAACAGTTCACCTCACTTTCCGTCCTAATGACAAATGTTTTTTGAAAATTTGGGGTTTTTATTGAAACAAGAATTGGTGATAAAGCATCAGTGGAGAGGAGACACTTTTTTTCCATATTAACTCTTACAGGAGAGAATTTGCCTTCCTAGGGGTAGATTTCCTCTCACTTCCTGTTGTATCCTTCCGTTTGCAAGGAGGAGTCGTTTGTAAGTTGGATGTTTGAAAGTAGGGGCCTGCCGTATATACTCAGCTGAAATTTGCCCCTTACATGTTGGTGTTGCCACAACACTGTGAGCCCTCACAGTTACTCTTGGTGGGCGCATGAATGGGCCCTGCTGTGAATTATTAGATCAAGAATTGTAATTGCATGCCCTTGTTGAACAGGGGCTGAAAAATTGGGCCTTTGGTGGTGGTGGTGGTGGTGTTGACACAACACTGTAAGGCCTCACATTTACTCTTGGTGGGCGCAGGAATGGGCCCTGCTGTGAATTATTAGATCAAGAATTGTAATTGCATGCCCCTGTTGAACAGGGGCTGAAAAATTGGGCCTTTGGTGGTGGTGGTGGTGGTGTTGACACAACACTGTAAGGCCTCACAGTTACTCTTGGTGGGCGCAGGAATGGGCCCTGCTGTGAATTATTAGATCAAGAATTGTAATTACATGCCCCTGTTAAACAGGGCCAGGAAAAATTGGGCCTTAGGCACTGGTGCCACAACACTGCAACCCCTCACAGATACTGTACTTGGAGCACAGCAATGAGCCCTGTTGCAAAGTATTGCATCAAAAATTTTAATTACACGCCCCTGTTAAACAGGGGCTGAAAAATTGGGCCTTAGCCACTGGTGCTGGTGCCACGACACTGCAACCACTCTCAGATACTCTAGTTGGAGTGCAGGAATGAGCCCTGCTGCAAAGCATTGCATAAACAATTGTAATTACATGCCCCTGTTAAACAGGGGCTGAAAAATTGGGCCTTAGCCACTGGTGGCGGCACCCAGAAACAAAAATGTTCTTCCAAGCTATCATCATCAATCGGATCATTGAGGAGGAGGAGGATAGTCAGTCAACATAACAGGACAGTCTCTCAGCATCAGCATCAGTCTTGAAGGGATGTGACATTTGAAAATAAATTAGTCTGTTATATCAGCTTCAGGTGTTTGGTAGCTGGTGATGATCCAAGACTGGTTCATCTTTATGAAGGTCAGTCGATCAACAGAGTCGGTGGACAGGCGCACCCTGTGATCCGTGACAAATCCTCCAGCAGCACTGAATGTGCGTTCTGAAAGAACGCTGGATGCAGGACAGGCCAGTAGCTCAATTGCATACTGTGCAAGCTCTGGCCAGTGATCCATCCTCAAGACCCAGTAAGCCAGAGGATTTTCGGTGGGGAAGGTGTCCAAGTCTGACCTTGCCCCTAGGTATTCCTGCACCATGTATATCAGACGCTGGCGATGGTTGCTGGAACCGATCATACCTTGGGGCTGCGGACTAAAGAATTGTCTGAACGCATCGGTCAGACGGCCCCCTTCCCCACCGCTCCTTCTTTGACTGACCGAAGCCTCAGCAACTCGTTGTCCAGGACCAGGAGTTTGTAACCTCCCAGTCTCTGGGAACGCGTTGCACAGACCTTTCTGCAAGGCCTCCCAGAGTTGTCTCATCCTCTGCTCCCTCTGCGACGGTAAGATAAGGTCCGCAACCTTACCCTTGTACCGTGGATCACGGAGAGTGGCCAGCCAGTAATGGTCCCTCTCCTTGATCAGAAAAATACGAGGATCCTTCCGCAGACTTTGCAGGATCAGGGAGGCCATGCAGCGTAGGTTAGCTGAGGCATTCGGTCCGGAGTCCTCTGGGTCACTAAGGACGACATGATCCGCAGCCACCTCCTCCCAGCCACGTACAAGTCCACTGGTTTCTTGGGACTGTAAATCATCCCTAAAAGACTTCTTCTGATGATGCTGAGTGCCAGGCTCCACCTCCATGCTGACACAATCCTCCTCCTCCTCCTCCTCTTCTTCCTGTGCGATGGGTGGGACAGAAGGAACACTGTCTGGGTAAAGGGGGCCTTGAGAGGCAAGGAAGTCCTCCTCTTCCTGCCTCTGTTCTGCCTCAAGTGCCCTGTCCATTATTCCATGCAGCGTATGTTCCAACAGGTGGACAAGAGGTACAGTGTCACTGATGTATGCACTGTCACTGCTCACCATCCTCGTGGCCTCCTCAAATGGTGCCAGGACAGTGCATGCATCCCTGATCATGCCCCACTGGCGTGGTGAAAAAAACCTGAGCTCCCCTGACCCTGTCCTGGTGCCGTTGTCGCACAGGTACTCATTGATGGCCCTCTGCTGCATGTGCAGCCGCTGCAGCATGGCCAACGTTGAATTCCACCTGGTGGGCATGTCACATATAAGGCGGTTCTTGGGCAGGTTCAACTCCTTTTGCAGCTCAGCCAGGCGAGCACTGGCATTATAAGATCTGCGGAAATGCAAACAGACTTTCCTGGCCTGCCTCAGGACATCCTGTAAGCCCGGGTACCTGCCCAAGAACCGCTGCACCACCAGGTTAAGGACGTGAGCCACACAGGGCACATGGGTCAGTTGTCCCTGTCGGAGAGCGGAGAGGAGGTTGGTGCCATTGTCGCAAACTACCATTCCTGGCTTAAGCTGGCGTGGCGTCAACCACCTCTCGGCCTGCCCCTGCAGAGCAGACAGAACCTCTGCCCCAGTGTGGCTCCTGTCCCCCAAACACACCAGTGCAAGCACGGCATGGCATCTTTTTGCCTGCGTACTTGCGTAGCCCCTTAAACGCCTACGGAGCACCGCTGGTTCCGAGGACAAAGCACAGGAAGAGGCCATGGAGGAAGAAGAAGAGGAGGGGGTGGAGGAGAGAGGTGTGTCACAACCAGTGGTAGCATTTTGGAGGCGTGGCGGTGGAACAACCTCCAACACTACTGCACCTTGTCCTGCATCCTTCCCAGCTGCCAAAAGAGTGACCCAATGGGCCGTGAAAGAAAGGTAACGTCCCTGTCCATGCCTGCTGGACCATGAGTCAGCGGTAATATGCACCCTACCGCTGACCGCCCTGTCCAGCGAGGCCAAGACATTGCCTTCCACATGCCGGTAGAGAGCCGGAATCGCCTTCCGTGAGAAAAAGTGGCGTTTGGGAACCTGCCACTGAGGAACCGCACATTGCACAAACTCACGGAAGGGGGCCGAGTCTACCAACTGAAAAGGCAGCAGTTGAAGCGCTAGCAATTTAGCCAAGCTAGCATTCAACCGCTGGGCATGTGGATGGCTGGGAGTGAACTTCTTTTGACGGTCCAGCAGCTGGGGCAGGGAAATTTGTCTGCTAGAATCGGACGTTGGTGTACTGCTAGCAGAGTGCCCGCAAGTACTTGGCTGTGACACACCTAATTCTACACCTTCATTCCTCTCAGTGCAGGTTTCAGAGAGGACTGAAGGTATAGTGGGGTTGGAGATCCCAGCTGATGCGGTGCAAGGAGAGGTCCGCTTTGTTCTTTGGTGTGGGTCTTTAAGGTAGGCTTGCCAACGAGCTGCATGGCAGGTCAACATATGTCTGGTCAAGCATGTGGTGCCCAAGCGGGTGATGTTTTGGCCACGCGATATACGCTTGAGACATATGTTGCAAACAGCAGCTGTGCGATCTGATGAACTCGACTCAAAAAAGGCCCACCTCAAAGAACTTTTTGAATAACGGGCAGAGGCAGCGCCCTGCACAGGCGGAGCTCTGCGGTGTGATTCCGTCTGTGTGCTGCCCTTACGCTGGCCCCCCGAGGGCATCCTGCCTCATTGGAGATGTGCCTCCTCCTCATCCTCCTCCTCCTCCTCTCTCCTATTAGGCACCCACGTGGAGTCAGTGACCTCATCATCCCCTCCCTCCTCATCACTGGAGCCAATCTGGCAGTATGCTGCAGCTGCTGGAACATGACTGCCAGATTGGTGTCCTTCTTGAGCATCCCCTCTCTCTGCTCTCAGGCTGCTGCCTTCCTCTAGCTGGGTATCATCATCAGACCCTTCGAAACGCTGGGCATCCTCCTGGAGCATGTACCCAACACTGTGCTCAAACAGTTCGGGGGACTCCTCAGGAGGACATGGTTGGTCTAGGGAAGGAGTGACTGATGATGACATTGATACCAGGGAAGAGGACGCTTTGGCAGCTGCTTTGCCAGTACCCTGAGCCTGGGTGAGAGAGGATGAGGAGTATGAGGAGGGATTGGTCAGACACTCTACCAAGTCTTCGGCATGATGCGGCTCAACACGTCTAGTTGCCGAAATCAATCATCTCATCATTTAATACTGTTGGTTCTGGGCATCCTATACTGCCTTTACCCATCCAAGTTTAATCCCTCAATAAAATAACAAAAAACAAAAACAAAGCTGATGGACTGTTCATTGTCTGGAGGGTGACTGGAAGTGAATGCCAGGCTGGGCAGGGTAACAGGTGGAACTACTACACTCAGCGGCCCCACGGGGGGGGGGGGGGTACTGCTACAATTATGATTGGCCTCAAAGGGCCGGTTGTATCTGTAAGATTAGATGTCCAGAGCACCCCACCCCTCCTTACATCAGATGTCAAGAGCACACCCACCAGAGGCCTCCACCCTCCCTTACATCACAGTGCTCCCCCTTACCCTGTACCATAGGCATGCGCACAGGGTGTGCCAGGTGTGCCCAGGCACATCCTAATCACCCTGTGCAGCACAAATTCCCCCTACAGCACTTCTGACTTCCCTCCTCTCCCACTGGCTGTTGCTGTGGGGATGTTTTAGAATGAGTGGGAGAAGGGGCCGGTAAATATGTAATTTACTGGCCCCTTCCCTTTCTGAATGAACATCGTGAGTGATCGGTAGTGTGTGTTTGAGCTTTGGGGGTGCACACCCTAATGCAATAGGCTGCTCACACCTATGCCTTGTACTGCTGCTGGGAAGAAGCCGTGGGGCACTGCTGTGAAGCAGCAAGTGGAGGAGGACCAGAGGAAGACTGGAGCTCTCCTGCAGCTGCGAGAGGCGCGAGGGCCCCATGAGATGGCCCAGAGGGCCTAATTCGGCTCGTGGGCCTTGTGTTTGACACATGTGACTTAGAATCTTCCTTGGGATTTAATAACAAAAAAAACCTCAACAGATGCTCAGGAAGCCTTAGGATCGTCTCCTGAACATCTGCCCTCTAAAAAGTGATTCACCATGCATTGTTCTTCAAAAGATGGAAAGCACTCTCCAATGTGAGAGGCCTAAATGGGGAAAAAGGTGGTGGATCCCTGGTATAGGCGATAACCTGGACTCTCTATGGGGGCCCATTGTTGCCTCTGTGACCTCTCCTCCACCCATGTGTCATGCAGTGGCCCCTCTAGCTGTATACATGTTCTCTTCCTCCTGGGATCACATGTAGGAAACAATAA
This sequence comes from Rana muscosa, assembly GCA_029206835.1. NCBI lineage: Eukaryota > Metazoa > Chordata > Amphibia > Anura > Ranidae > Rana > Rana muscosa. Next base: position 240,783,364 of record CM055126.1, read on the forward strand.
AAAAAACAATTCATGCAGACTTCCATCTGAAAGACAGGCCCTCTGGGTCCATCCTGGGGAAGAAGGTCTTCTAATGACATTGGGCTTTGGCTTTAGGTCATTGCGCATTACTCCTACACAGAGAAGTCCTATGTGCTCGGCATAGCCGGAGATGACATATGCTTGGCTGAATATACGGTGTGTAATAAGGCTGACATAAATAACAGGAGACTTTGTAGCCACATGCCTGTCTGAGACTACCTCATTCCCGGCTTATTGTCACCGTCAATTCAAATCAAAACCTAGCAAGCCGTAGGATGGAGCTCAACCATTGAGACCAACCGTCCTCTTCCTCGTTAGCGCAGATACTTAAAGACCTTGATTTATATTCCGAGCCTTAAGTTACCATTTATATCTTTCCAAATACGTATCTGTCCAAGTGTGTCTACCTTCTAGACGCTCCGTAGCCGCGTCACTTTCAATAAAAATCTCATCTTTGAATTTTTCATCCAGTGTGTGAACGGGGCTCCCAGGATATATTCCGTGCAATGAATAAAATACTGCAAGATGGCCACTGGATGGCGCCGTGAAGCATACTTACTTCCAAAATAATCAGAGCCATCTAGTGGCCATAATGCAGTATTTTACACCTTCTCACATTCAAACGGCAGAGAATAGAGCCTGAGAACATTCTATTTTGTCCCATTTGTACAGAACGCAGTGGATAAATTGCTATGCAGATCTTTCATCCAATGTGTGAATGGAGCGCTCAGGTTATATTCTCTGCAATATGTAGTTGCAGAAAATACTGCATGATGGCCACTAGATGGCACCGTGAAGCATTCTTCCTTCCTATGATTATCAGAGCCATCTAGTGACCATCATGCAGTATTTTACACTTTCTCACATTCGAACTTCAGAGAATATAGCCTGAGAACATTCTATTTTGTTTCATTTGTACAGAACGCAGTGGATGAATTGCTATGCAGATTTTTCATCCAATGTGTGAATGGAGCTATTGGGTTATATTCCCTGCAATATGTAATTGCAGAACATGCTGCCACTGATTTTAATAGGAAGTAAGTATGCTTCACGGCACTATCTAGTGGCCATCATGCAGTACGTTCCCCTGTATCACATTTGAACTGCAGAGAATAGAGCCTGAGAACATTCGATTTTGTCCCATTTGTACAGAGCGCAGTGGATGAATCGCTATGCAGATCTTTCATCCAATGTGTGAATGGAGCGCTCAGGTTATATTCTCTGCAATCTGTAATTGCAGAAAATACAGCATGATGGCCACTAGATGGCGCCGTGAAGTGTACATACTTCCTATGATATTTAGAGCCAACTAGTGGCCACCATGCAGTATGGTCCACTTTCTCACATTCAAACTGCAGAGACTATAGCCTGAGAATATTTAATTTGGTCCCATTTGTACAGAACGCAATGGATGAATCGCTATGCAGATTTCTCATCCAATGTGTGAATGGTTTTCATGTAATTGCAGAAAATACTGCATAATCTCTGCAGTTAGAACGTGAGATAGGGGACCATACTGCATGATAGCCACTAGATGGCTCTGATTTTTATAGGAAGTAAGTATGCTTCACAGCACCATCTAGTGGCCATCATGCAGTATTTTCCCCTTTTTCACATTCGAACTGTGGAGAATGTACAGAGAACATTCGATTTTATCCCATTTGCACAGATGAATCGTTATGCAGATTTCTCATCTAATGTGTGAATGTGTGAATGTTTCTCACATTTAAACTGCAGAGAATGTACAGAGAACATTCGATTTTGTCCCATTTGTACAGAACACAGTGGATAAATCGCTATGCAGATCTTTCATCCAATGGGTGAATGGAGCTCTCAGTTTCTAGTCTCTGCAATATGTAATTGCAGAAAATACTGCATGATGGCCACTAGATGGTGCCGTGAAGCATTCTTACTTCCTATGATAATCAGAGCCCTCTAGTGGCCACCACGGTGTGGCCTCGTTTCTTACATTCAAACTGCAGAGATTAAAGCCTGAGAACATTCTATTTTGTCCCATATGTAATTGCAGAAAATGCTGCACGATGGCGCCGTGAAGCATACTTACTTCCTATGATAATCAGAGCCATCTAGTGGCCACCATGCAGTATGGTCCCCTATCTCACATTCAAATTGCAGAGATTATAGCCTGAGAACATTCAATTTTGTCCCATTTGTACAGAACACAGTGGATGAATCGCTATGCAGATTTTTCATCCAATGTGTGAATGGTTATATTCTCTGCAATATATAATTGCATACTGCATAAGCATAATCTCTGCAGTTCGAACATGAGAAAGGGTGCCATACTGCACGATGGCCACTAGATGGTTCTGATTTTCATAGGAAGTAAGTATGCTCCACGGCGCCATCTAGTGGCCATCATGCAGTATGTTCCCCTTTCTCACATTCTAACTGTCGAGAATGTATTATTATTATTATTATACAGGATTTTTATAGCGCCAACGGTTTGTGCAGCGCTTTACAACATTAGGGCAGACAGTACAGCTACAATACAATTTAATACAGGAGGAATAAGAGGGCCCTGCTCATTACAGTCTACAATCTATTAGATTTTGTCCCATTTGTACAGAATAATGTGGATGAATCGCTATGCAGATCTTTCATCCAATGTGTGAATGGGGCTCTCAGTCTCAGGTTATAGTCTCTGCAATATGTAATTGCAGAAAATACTGCATGATGGCCACTAGATGGCACCGTGAAGCATACTTACATCCTATGATAAGCAGAGCCATCTAGTGGCCATCATGCAGTATTTTCTGCAATTACATATGATGGCCACTAGATGGCACCGTGAAGCATACTTACATCCTATGATAAGCAGAGCCATCTAGGGGCCATCATGCAGTATTTTCTGCAATTACATATGATGGCCACTAGATGGCACAGTGAAGCATACTTACATCCTATGATAAGCAGAGCCATCTAGTGGCCATCATGCAGTATTTTCTGCATCTACATATGATGGCCACTAGATGGCACCGTGAAGCATACTTACATCCTATGATAAGCAGAGCCATCTAGTGGCCATCATGCAGTATTTTCCACTTTCTCACATTCGAACTGCAGAGATTATAGCCTTAGAACATTCGATTTTCTTTTGTTTGCACAGAACACAGTGAACGAACAGCTATGATTTTTTTTTTATATATATATATATATATATATATATATATAAATCAAACAAATGTGTGAGATAAGATCTGAAGGACACGTCCATACTCGGGTTGAACTGTCACTCTCTTTTTGTTTTTCCAGGAATTGGTCCTGTACGGTCGTGGCCTCTCTCCGGTAACTCGCTCCACGTGCTATAGATTTTCAATTTCTTATTATCACGGCCGGGTCTGGAGGGAAGATTTAGCACAATAAATCCTGTTTTTTTTTTTTGGATCATTAAAGTGTGATTACATCGGACCGCATCGGGCAATCAATCTCTCTTGTTTACACTTGTCACTGGGAGAGGAAATGAACAAACCTTGCACTGGATCATGCGGTCACAAGATAGATTTCTGTCTTTATAATCAACCCTTTAATGAATTAGTATTGTTCTGTAGCAAAGGGCACCACTGAGGAGCAGGACGGGCTGAATATAAATAGAGAAGATGCTGCCCTCTGTGCTTGTGGGCTGCAGACCTCTCTGTGCATGACACACATTGTCTAATGAAGGTAGCGGTGACCCCGGGGCCACGCTGTCAGCGCTAATGATGTTATCCCACTTCTCACTTGTAGAGTTCAGCTACTTTTCCCCTCATTGTACTCGCCCGGCTGTTGGTTGATTGTTTGTGTGTATATTCCTGCGCTTGCAGCGACATGCATATTTCATGATTTGTATTTTGTTTTTTTACCATTTGGCTTATAAAAATATATCGGCGAAAATTAACCTCTAAACCACTTGCCTACCGGGCCATTCCTGACACTTCTCTCATATATGTAAAAATCAGTGATAAAAAAATGACTTAGCTACCCCAGAAATGTTATATTTTGTTTTAGCAGAGACCCTAGAGAATAAAATGGTGAAGGTTGCAATTGTTTCTGTCACACGGTATTCACGCAGTGGTTTTTAAAACGTAATTTTTTTGGGGGGAAAAATACACTTTTAAAAAAATCAAACCGCAATATATACCGTATATACTTGAGTATAAGCCGACCCGAATATAAGCCGAGGCACCTAATTTTACCACAAAAAACTGGGAAAACGTATTGACTCGAGTATAAGCCTAGGGTGTCCATCTGCATGCCTCACTGTGCCTCACTTTGCCTCACTGTACCCATGTGCATGCCTCACTGTGCCCATGCCTCACTGTGTCCATGACTAGACTGACGTTTAACATGGGAGTCTATGGAAGGGGTGCCCGGCTTTGAAAAATCGGTGCTCCCCGGCCGTAGGTCCTCCAGACAAAAGCCTTTGCACACTTATAGAGAAAGTGTCGGGCTATATATGTGCCAAGTTTGGAGTCCAGGGGATCTACGGCCGGCCGGCCGGTACCGGGTCCTCAAAGTCCGGAAGATCAGGCGCAAAAAGGTGACTCGTGTAAATGGGGCTACATGTGTGCCAAGTTTCGGGTCCAGAGGACCTACTACCGGCCAGTATCGGGTCCCCAAAGTTACCAGAGAAATTACCGTTTAACATGGGATTCTATGGAAGGGGTGCCCGGCTTTGAAAAATCGGTGCTCCCCGGCTGTGGGATCCCCGGACAACAAACTTTGCACACTTGTAGAGAAAGAGTCGGGCTATATATGTGCTAAGATTGGAGTCCAGGAGATTTTCAGCCGGCCGGTACCGGGTCCTCAAATTCCAGGAGATCAGGCACAAAAAAGTGACTTGAGTATAAGCCGAGGGGAGGCATTTTCAGCACAAAAAAATGTGCTGAAAAACTCGGCTTATACTCGAGTATATACGGTAACTCATTTTTTTGTATAATATAAAAAGATGATGTTAGGTCGAGTAAATCGATACCTAACATGTCATGCTTTAAAATTGCGCACACTCGTGGAATGGCGGCAAACTACGGTACTTAAAAATCTCCATAGGCGCCGCTTTAAAAAATTCTACTGGTTACCAGTTTAGAGTTACAGAGGAGGCCTAGTACTAGAATTTTTGCTCTCAACGGTGTTCAAACCACATGTGTGGTTTGAACACTGTTGACATATGTGGGTGTGACCTACAGTATCTCACAGAAGTGAATGCACCACTCACAAATATTGCATTTTTTTTTATTCATTAAAATTTAGATTTTCCCCTAAAATTGCATTTGAAAAATTTCTGTCCCCTCAAAATAACTCAACACACAGCCATTAATGTCTAAACGGCTGGCAACAAAAGTGAGTACACCCCTCAGGGAAAATGTCCAAATTGGGTCCAAAGTGTCAATATTTTGTGTGGCCACCATTATTTTCCAGCGCTGCCTTACCCCTCTTGGGCATGGAGATCACCAGAGCTTCACAGGTTGTCACTGGAGTCCTCTTCCCCTCCTCCATGACGACATCACGGAGCTGGTGGATGTTGGAGACCTTGCGCTCCTCCACCTTCCATTTGAGGAGCCCCACAGATGATCAATGGGGTTTAGGTCTGGAGACATGCTTGGTCAGTCCATCACCTTTATCCTCAGCTTCTTTAGCAAGGCAGTGGTCATCTTGGAGGTGTGTTTGGGGTGGTTATCATGTTGGAATACTACCCTGCGGTCCAGTCTCTGAAGGGAGGGGATCATGCTCTGCTTCAGTATGTCACAGTACATGTTGGCATTCATGGTTCCCTCAATGATCTGTAGCTCCCCAGTGCCGGCAGCACTCATGCAGCCCCAGACCATGACACTCCCACCACCATGCTTGACTGTAGGGAAGACACTCTTGTCTTTGTCCTCCTCACCTGGTTGCCGCCACACACGCCTGACACCGTCTGAACCAAGTACGTTTATCTTGGTCTCATCAGACCACAGGACATAGTTCCAGTAATTTATGTCCTTAGTCTGCTTGTCTTCAGCAAACTGTGGTCTTTTTTTCAGATCCTCAGAGAGTTCTTTGCCATCAGGTGCCATGTTGAATTTCCAGTGACCAGTATGAGAGAGTGAGAGCGATAACACCAAATTTAACACACCTGCTCCCCATTCACACCTAAGACCATGTAACACTAACGAGTCATATGACACCGGGGAAGGAAAATGGCTAATTTGTCCCATTTGGACATTTTCACTTAGGGGTGTACTCACTTTTGTTTCCCGGCGGTTAAGACATTAATGGCTGTGTGTTGAGTTATTTTGAGGGGACAGGAAATTTACACCAATATACAAGCTGTACACTCACTACTTTACATTGTAGCAAAGTGTCATTTCTTCAGTGTTGTCACATGAAAAGATAGAGGAAAAGATTTACAAAAATGTGAGGGGTGTACTCACTTTTGTAAAATACTGTATGTATACATTCACCACTGCGCGCAAGCACGGAGGGATGGGGGCGCTTACATTTTTTTATTATTATTATTATTATTTCTTTTATTTTTTTTATTTTTTTACACTTTCCCTTTTTGATCACTTTTATTCCTATCACAAGGAATGTACACATCCCTTGTGATAGAAATAAGCCATGACAGGTCCTCTTTATGGAAAGATCTGAGGTCAATAAGACCCCACATCTCTCCTCTACAATGTAAAGCATTAGATCAAAAAACACAAAAAAATATTTATCTAGTGTTTTATTTACATTGGACTGGAACCCTCTCCAGTGCTCCTAGACCACAGAGATGAGTGGAGGCCATCTTTTCTCCACTCACCTTTGTTACCAGCAACCGCAACTGCCGGATCGGTTCTCGGGCTTCCCGATTGGCCAGGTGAGCCTGAAAACCACCAGGAAGCGATGGGAGGTGGGGGCGACCCCTCCCGCCGCTTCTAAAAGTGATCCAGCGGCGAATCCGCTGCTGGGATTGCTTTTATTGATTAGCTAAAAAATAAACAATACCAGGGTTATGGCATTTTGCTGGATGGGGAAATCCTTCCCACTGAGTTAATGTATTCTGGCAGAGGGGAGACTTCCCCACCCTCAGAATAAACAGATCAGTGCTGCCAGCTATAGCCATCAGCATTGATCGATCGTGGAAAACCCAACTGGGTGATTGTACAGCAGTTGATTGGCAGTTTGACTTCTGTACAACCAGCCTGCCCATACATGGATATCAATTAGTCTGGTCTCTGCTGATCTGGCTGAATATCTATCCATGTATGACCGGCTTAAGTCACAATTTAAGGCCGTCTCTGAAACATTTTTGTGCTACTTTATACTGACAGGAGAACCAAGAAAATCACACTAAAGACGACAGAGGAATAATGAATAACACAACACGGGGAGCTCTCCCGGATTCTTCTGGACTTAATGATTCATAGAAAAACATTTCTTATCGGAGATGAAATATTAGAAACGTCTTATTCATCCGTGATTCATCATTGTGTGCAGGAGGCCGACATCCCCGCTGCCTGGCTGGATGAGTGAGGGGGGCGAGTGGTGTGCCGCAGTGTTACCGATGCAAAGGGGGAGGCTGCAATAAATAATTCACAAACTGAACCCATTTCTCCTTCCTTCACTTTCTTCCTTTTTCCCTCTACTATCTTTCCTTCAACACTCCTTTGCTTCCTTCCTTTCTATCTTCCTCTATTTTCTCTTCCCCATTTCTCTCTTTCTTTTCTCCTCCCATCTTCCCTTCTTCCTCTTTCCCTCTTCCCTTCCCCTCTTCCTTCCTCTTTTCTCTTCCCCCTTCCTCTCTTTATTTTCTCTTCCCATCTTCCTTCCTTCCTCTTTCCTACTTCCTACTTTCCTTCCTCCCTCCCTCCCTTCCTTCTTCCCTTTTTCCTTCCACCCTTCCACCTTCCCCTCTTCCTTCCTTCCTTCCTCTCTTCTTCCATCCCTATTTCCTTCCTTCCTCTTTTCTTTATTCCCTATTTCCTTCCTCTCTTCCTTTTCTCTTTCCCTCTTCCTTCCTTTCTTCCTTCCACCTTCCCCTCTTGCTTTTCCCCATTCTTTCCACCTTCCTTCCTCTCTTCCTTCACTCTTCCTTCCCCTTGTCTTCCTTCCTTCCTCTTCCTCCCCCTCATCCTTGCTCTTCCCCTAATCCTCCCCCTTCCCCTCATCCTTTTATTGTCTCACTTCTTCCTCCTTTTTTCACCTTTCCTTCTTTTCTTCCTTCCTTCCCTTTTTTCTTCCTCTTCCCATCATCTTTCCCCTTCCTTCCTTCCTCTTACCATGACTTCCCCTCATCCTTCCTCTTCCCCTCATCCTTCCTCTTCTCCTTCCTTCTCCTCCTCCTTTTATTGTCTTCCTTCACCTTATCCTTTCTTTATCTTCCTTACTTCCTTCCTTTTTCCTCTTCCTCCTTTCCTTCCTTCCTTTTATCCTTCCTCTTCCCATTCCTTCCCCTCATCCTTCCTCTTTCCCTCATCCTTTTATTGTGTTCCTTCCTTCCTTTCCCTTATCCTTTTACTGTCTTCCTTCCTTCCTTTCCCTTATCCTTTCTTTGCCTGCCTTACTTCCTTCCTTCCCCTGTTCCTCCTTCTTTTTCTCTCTCCTTTCCTTCCTTCCTTCCTCTTCCCATTCCAGACCCTCATCCTTCCTCTTCCCCTCATTCTTCCTTCCTTCCTTCCATCCTTCCTTCCGTTTCCCATTCCATCCCCTCATCCTTCCTCTTCACCTCATCCTTCATCTTCCCCTTCTTTCCCCTCATCATTTTTTTGTCTTCCTTCACCATATCCTTTCTTTTTCTTCCTTCCTTTTGCCTCTTCCTCCTTTTTTTCTCCCTCCTTTCCTTACTTCCATCGCTCCTCTTCCCATTCCTTCCCCTCATCCTTCCTCTTTTCCTCATCCATTCATTGTGTTCCTTCCTTCCTTCCAATTATCCTTTTACAGTCTTCCTTCCTTCCTTCCTTCCTTCCTTCCTTCCTTCCCCTTATTCTTTCTTTGCCTGCTTTACTTCCTTTCTTCCCCTCTTCCCCCTTTTTTTTCTCCTTCCTTTCCTTCCTTCCTTCCTTCCTCTTCCCATTCCAGCCCCTCATCCTTCCTCTTCCCCTCATCCTTCCATCCTTCCTTCCATCCTTTCTTCCTTCCTCTTCCTTCCCCTCATCCTTTTATTGTTTTCCTTCCTTCCTTCCCCTCATCCTTTCTTTGCCTTCCTTCCTTCCCCTCTTCCTCCTTTTTTCTCGCCCTCCTTTCTTTCCTTCCTTTCTTTTTTCATTCCCTCCCCTCTTGGTTTCTGTGTCCCTTTCTTTCTTTCTTGCTTCCTCCCTCCCTCCATTCCTTATTATTATCATTATTGTTGTTATTAATACTAATAACATTATGATTTTTTTTTCTTTTTTACATGTCAGTGGAATTGATCTCTGGCCCGCTCTGTGATGGCGGTGAGACTTCCATACGTTACACTGCAGACTCGGACGTATTGCCGTGTGTAGAGGTGCAGATTGTTAGGCGCACAGTGGGAGGTTCAGGCGTCTCTTTCATCCCCGTCTGATTGAATAGGTTGAGTGTGTCAGGGGAGAGCGCATATAACGCAGGTGCGGGAAACCATTCTTCTCAGCAGACCATCTGTCCGCGGCTATTTAAAGAATACAACGCACAGCGCAACCACAGCATCCATCTCTGAATTTCCCACATTATACTGAATTTTTCTTGTATACGCTGAACAAAAAAACAACAACTTTAATTTAAACTAAAGTTTTGAAAAAAAAAAAAAGAAGAGAAACTTCCTGGAGGGTAGCTTTATACATGGCAAGAATGTTAGTGAACATTATGGCAGATTATCACCTGCTTCTGCTCTGTAGATGTTGAGCTAGGATATGCATTCAGAATGAGTGTTAAAAAGATTGACAGAAGACAAAGTCCATCTACTTCAACCGATACAAATAAATACATAAAATCCAAAGCTGAACTCCAATATAATCAAATATTATCCAAATCCATCCATCATGTGTCTTCTTCCCAAATCTCGGTGAGCTCTGTGTGTTTCTTCCAGATCTGTGCAGTAATCCAGTGTGAGACTTCCTGTAATAAAGACCGCTCACTGCTGATCTCTCTCCTCATGGGCGGAGCCTGCTTGGTCCTTCCTACAGCTCTGCTCTCTTTCCTTGTACAGGGTGACTGGTCTTGTCTCCACCCTCTGCTGTAGTGGATGGAGGCTGCTGGGCCTCTCTCACAGCTCTGCTCTCTCTTCTTGTGCAGAGTGACTATTCTTGTTCCCGCCCCCTCCTGTAGTTTTCTGAAGTGGGTGGAGCCTGCCGAAGCCTCTCCCACAGTTCTGCTCTCTCTCCTTGTGCAGGGTGACTGGTCTTGTCTCCACCTCCTCCTGTAGTTTCCTGTAGTGGGTGGGGGCTGCTGGGCCCCTCTCACAGCTCTGCTCTCCCTCCTTGTGCAGAGTGACTGGTCTTGTTCCCGCCCCCTCCTGTTAGTTTTCTGAAGTGGGTGGAGCCTGTCGAAGCCCCTCCCACAGTTCTGCTCTCTCTCCTTGTGCAGGGTGACTGGTCTTGTCTCCACCTCCTCCTGTAGTTTCCTGTAGTGGGTGGGGGCTGCTGGGCCCCTCTCACAGCTCTGCTCTCTCTTCTTATGCAGAGTGACTGGTCTTGTCCCCGCCCCCTCCTGTAGTTTTCTGTAGTGGGTGGAAACTGAGCCCCTCCCACAGCTCTGCTCTCTCTCCTTGTGCAGGGTGACTGGTCTTGTCTCCACCTCCTCCTGTCGTTTTCTGTAGTGGGTGGAGCCTGCTGAGCCCCTCCCACAGCTCTGCTCTCTCTCCTTGTGCAGGGTGACTGGTCTTGTCCCTGCCCCCTCCTGTCATTGTCTGTAGTGGGTGGAGCCTGCTGAGCCCCTCCCACAGCTCTGCTCTCTCTCCTTGTGCAGGGTGACTGGTCTTGTCTCCGCCTCCTCCTGTAGTTTCCTGTAGTGGGTGGAGCCTGCTGAGCCCCTCCCACAGCTCTGCTCTCTGCCCAGGCCATGTACAGCACAGTGATGATGTCACCACTATTTTGACATGGTAATGTCTGGGTTTGCGAAGAGATTTGGCGCTCACAAAGTGGATTGATATTCTTTGAAGGAGAATCCCTCTCTGTCCAGCGATGTCCACGAGTGTCTCAGCCATCCGAGATTCTCCTTCCTGATTGGCCGAGACACAGCAGCGGCGCCATTGGTTCCCGCTGCTGTCAATCAAAGTCAACTAGCCATCAGGAGAGAGAGGGGGTGGGGCTGGGTCGGGGCTCCGTGTCTGAATGGACACACGGAGCTGTGACTCAGCTCAGGTGGCCCCCATAGCAAGCTTTTACATACTGTTACCAGTGCAGTCATATAGCTCATGGGTCAGCAACGTTTTTCCACTTAAGGGCCGGATTCAGTGTATGCATGGAGGGCTGCATTCACCTGCTAATGAAGATAATAATAATTCTAACATAGTAATAATAACAGTTCAGGTTTTCCTCACTTTAAGGTGCTTCACTAATACCAAGCCAGTTCACCCTGAGGGAGCATATGGCTGGAGATTCGGATTTTACTGCCCCCTCCCCCATCCTGGCACCCAAGGGTGGCTAACGCCAGCCCTGCCAGCCAGCATGGTCTGGAGATGGAGATCCTGTCCCTAGGGGAGATGGGGGCCTTGTCCCCAAGGGGTGATGGGGTCCCTGTCTCTAAGTGAGAAGGGGTCCCTGGCTCCAGGGGAAGATGGAGTCCCTGTCCCCAGGGGAGATGGAGTCCCTGTCCCCAGGGGAAGATGGAGTCCCTGTCCCCAGGGGAAGATAGATGGAGTCCCTGTCCCCAGGGGAGATGGAGTCCCTGTCCCCAGGGGAGAAGGATTCCCTGTCCTCAGGTGATAAGAGGTCCCTGTCCCAAGGTAAAAAGGGGTTCCTGTCCCCAGGGGAGATGGAGTCCCTGTCCCCAAGGCAGATGGGGTCCCTGTCCCCAGGGGAGAAGGAGTCCCTGTCCCCAGGGGAAGATGGAGTCCCTGTCCCCAGGGGAAGATGGAGTCCCTGTCCCCAAGGGAGATGGGGTCCCTGTCCCCAGGGGAGAAGGAGTCCCTGTCCTCAGGTGATAAGGGGTCCCTGCCCCAAGGTAAGAAGGGGTTCCTGTCCCCAAGTGAGAAGGGGTCCCATTGGCTCTAATAGGCTTCAGAATAGGGTGGGCTCAGAGCGTAGAGGATTGCACCAGGAGCCCACACAGGTGTTACAACAGCAAATTACTATTCACTGTTGTAACACTGATCCTCAATCTGGCCAATCAGAAGCAGGTCTGAGACCCGTTTTCCAATTGGCCAAAAAGAGAAAACTGCCGATTGGCCGCTGAGGAGGAGGGAGGAAACGGAATCCGCCGATGCCCGTGGAGAGCAGAGGAAGGGAAAACCGTCACTGCTGCCGCCGAGCAAGGGAAGCCGCCGGTGAAGCGCTGCATATATGAGGTAAGTGCACCAGGCACGCCCGCCGACTGACCGACTGACGGGCGGGTGGTGGTACTGTTTGCTGCCCCCCAAAAAAAAAATGACCACCGGCCACCACTGTCCAATTGCCTTTCGGGGGATCAGGAAGGAATTTTTTCCTTTGCTGGGGCAAATGGAATCATGCTCTGCTGGGGTTTTTCACCTTCCTCTGGATCACCTGTGGGTATAGAATTGTGTATTTGGAATTGTATGATTTTTTTTTTATTTCCCTTTCATTGGTTGAACTGGGTGGACTTGTGTCTTTATTCAACCTGACTAACTATGTAACTCATCAATGGCTGCATACATTTAAAAAGTAAAATCGTTTTTATTTATTTCTGTGACGATTCCCTTTGAATAGAGACATTTGCCTTTATTCACAGACTTGCTGCGTCTCATTAATAGTCCTGAATGACATTTGCTTGTTCATTCACGGTGCGTTTTTTTTTTTTTTTTTATCTGGCGCTCGGCTCTTGCTGCCAGAATTTTTCTTTCCGCTCAAATCCTGGCTATTTCCTAAAAATAAAGTTGGACATCGCCGTATGAGGAGCTGTTGGCGAGGAAAAGCGTTGATTAGGAACTTGCCCGTAGCTGGCACCGTCGCCGACTGGCAGAGGCACCAACAATAATACGTTATTTGTGCTGAAATAATGAGCAGTCTGCCCGGTGCGTCCCCTTAATGTTCATGCGGCAAGGAAAGCAAATGAAAGCCTCGAACGTCGGCGTGTAAACAAAAGCCTGGAAAAACAACATCTGCCCTGGCGCGGGCGGGTGGCGGCTGGGATCTACAGCTGCACAGCCACCGGTCTTCACCCTCCGAAACCGCATCGGAATATTAACAGGCCGCTACGTGTGCCAGGTCACCCAGCCTGAGAGCAAAGAGTCCAAATATATAAGGTGGAATTTTATGGAAAAGATTTATATTTGCGAGCAGAAAGGTTTTTTATTTACTGTAGCTGTGTTTTTCATCGAGGGCACCACGGGCAAGAACCCAGTTTGCTCTGGATCAGCATCGGCATGGCGCAGATGGGCTGACTGCCAGCACCATCACAATTGATGACGCTCTAGGGCCAGGAAGCATGGCATCATTCTTTGCTATGGTGATGGTGACTGGCTCACCTGGGCAGACAGGATTCACAAAACCAAAGTCCACCTCCTCTAAACCTCCTCCGACACCCACCCTCTGCTGCACTACCAGAGCCAAAAAGTTGGGCTCTGATGTGCTGAGGGGATGCTGTGATGGGTGGACTATGTGACAAGGGGACTCTGATGTGATTGGGGAACCCATGTAAAGGGGCCTCTGTTGTGATGGGGGGACTCTCATGTATTGAGGGGGGGGGGTCCCTGACGTGAAGGGGTGACTGTGACATGAAGAAGGCACTTTGATGTGATTGGGGAATTCTGACATGATGGGGGACCTCTGATGTAATGAGGGGACTTTTGATGTGATGGAGATACTTTTGATGTGATGAAGTGGCTTTTGGTGTGATGGAGGATACTGGGACGACTTCTGATGTGATAGAGGGACCTCTGCTGTGATGGGAGGACCTCTGATGATGTGATGGTGGATTTCTGATGTGATGGGCAACCTCTGGTATGACGGGGGACCTCTGCTGTGATGGGGGGACTTTTGATGTGATGGGAACTTCTGATGTGATGGGGGGACTTTTGATGTTATGAAGTGACGTTTGATGTGATGGGGGACCTCTGATGTGATGGGGGACCTCTGATGTGATGGGTGACCTCTGATGTACTGGGATGACCTCTTATTTAATGGGATGACCTCTGATGTGATGGGGTGACCAATGATGTAATGGGAGGACCTCTGATGTGATGGGGTGACCTCCGATGTGATGGGAGAACCCTGATGTGATGGGGGACCTCTGATGTGATGGGGGGGACGTTTAATGTGATGAAGTGGCTTTTGATGTGATGGGGGACGTCTGATGTAATGGGAGGACCCTGATGTGATGGGAGGACCCTGATGTGATGGGAACCTCTGATGTGATGGGGGGATTTTTGATGTTATGAAGTGGCTTTTGATGTGATGTGGGACCTCTGATGTGATGGGGGGACCTCTGATGTGATGGGAGAACCTCTGATGTGATGGGGGAACCTCTGATGTGATGGGGGACCTCTGATGTGATGGGGGAACCTCTGATGTGATGGGGGAACCTCTGATGTGATGGGGGACCTCTGATGTGATGGGAGGACCTCTGATGTGATGGGGGACCTCTGATGTGACGGGGGGACCTCTGATGTGATGGGGGACCTCTGATGTGATGGGGGGGGGACTTTTGATGTGATGAAGTGGCTTTTGATGTGATGGAGGACCTCTGATGTGATGGTTTTATATTATGAATTTTCTCGCTGACTTGCATGCCCATATTTGTGTTAACAAAATCAATCTCATTAGAGGGAGGGTCTGTGTACACTATAACTACTGCATTCTTGCTGATACACTCAATAGTTGATATATATTATCCATCTTGCCTGATGGGACAGATATGTACAGGTTACATTCCATGCACATAATGAATAGATGTTTTTCCATCTTCATTGAACTATCAATGGTTGTTACTTCTAAATATATGCTCTCTATCTGTGATATATAGTGTATCTAATTAGAATTATGTATGTACGGCGTTCCAATATAACATATGGATATACAATTTCTATTAGATCTGTAATTCCTCTCTTTCTCCCTCTTTCTTCTGTTTTGTTTTATTTCAATTCTGGGTAACTAAGCTAGCTTATTTTCATTATCTTTGCACCGCGCCTGTGTCCTCTTAGGCACATATAGACACATTCTCTTCATATAGGGATGTCTTTCCCGCACAGACCTACTTCCGCCTACGATCCACTGCCTCTTCCTGCGTTGATCCGGAGCGTGTCATGTTTGTGCGACGGTTAGCGCATTGACATCATTACGCTTCCGTCTCTGACGGCGCTCTTTCACGCATGCGCGGATGTCCATTGGACACCATTTAAAGCCCTCAAGGACCAGCAAGGGTCCACACGAGGCATTGGACGCGGCAGTTATCTGGATACTGAGGATCTATACAGGTATTTTTGGTGAGATAGAGTCTTTTGAGACACTATAGGACAAGATTTCATCTTCGATGTCCTGGATTTTACACCTATTTACCTTCCCCCTTTGTCTCCATTTCATTTTTCCTTCATTAATTACTCTTTTGAATCGGAAGATTGGGACTGTATACACAGTTGCTTCACTGTTATAGTAGTGCATATTTGATGCATTTTTCTTTAACCGAGGACTTCCTCTATTGGTGAAGCTTTTTCAAGTTCCCTTGTCTATTTTACTGACTTGCAGGTCTTTCTCCACACTGGTAGGTTTCTTTATGTATATTGGATATATATTTTTTCCATCGGGCTTAGGTCGTGGCCAGGATATAGGGGGGCTTTATTGTGCACTAGGGGCTTACTAATTTGCTTCCCCTGTCCTGTCCCCCCCTTTATTTCATTGTCTTGTAGAATCCAGACTCATTAATATCCACAGAGTCTCTCTCAGCTCTGCCGTTTGTCGCCACCTTAGGACCCTTGTTGAAGCTCTCTGGACCCTGTCAACATCGGAGCCCCCATTTGTGGGGTGTTTGATGTCTCACCCTACGTTTACAACAATGCATGTGACCCACTGACGCATGAAATGTCGAATAAATTTTGGAAATCTTTGTAAGCAAATATTCATTTAATTCTTTGTAAATTATTATTATGTATTTTTTTGTATTTTGTGTATATGTATACAATGTGATATTTATTCATAGTCAATTATGTATTCAACATAATCTGTCTCTCTACAGACAATTTCTGAACTTTATGTCTACAAACCCCCCGAAGAAGGGTTTACCAAAACAGCTGTCGGGTCTGATCATAAATGTCAAAATTCTCTCCTCATCAATGCAACTAGCCTTCTGGATTTGTACATAATCTATGTGTTTTATATTCAGATTGTTTTTGTATTTTTGTACTCATTTATTAAATTTATATATTTTTGATATACTTTGGTGTGTTTTCAGTCACTTTTAAAGTCCCACCTCCAAGGGGGTTTCTACTTTATCTGATGTGATGGAGGACCTCTGATGTGATGGGGGGACCTCTGATGTGATGGAGGGACCTCTGATGTGATGGGGGACCTCAGATGTGATGGGGGACCTCAGATGTGATGGGGGACCTCCGATGTGATGGGGGACCTCTGATGTGATGGGAGAACCTCTGATGTGATGGGGGACCTCCGATGTAATGGGAGGACCTCTGATGTGATGGGAGGACCCTGATGTGATGGGGGACCTCTGATGTGATGGGGGACGTTTAATGTGATGAAGTGGCTTTTGATGTGATGGGGGATGTCTGATGTAATGGGAGGACCCTGATGTGATGGGAGGACCCTGATGTGATGGGAACCTCTGATGTGATGGGGGGACTTTTGATGTTATGAAGTGGCTTTTGATGTGATGGGGGACCTCCGATGTGATAGGGGGACCTCTTATGTGATGGGGGACCTCTGATGTGATGGGGGGGACTTTTGACGTGATGAAGTGGCTTTTGATGTGATGGGGGACCTCCAATGTGATGGGGGGACCTCTGATGTGATGGGGGACCTCTGATGTGATGGGGGGGGGGATTTTGATGTGATGAAGTGGCTTTTGATGTGATGGAGGACCTCTGATGTGATTGAGGACCTCTGATGTGATGGGGGGACCTCCGATGTGATGGGGGACCTCCGATGTGATGGGGGGACCTCTGATGTGATGGGGGGACCTCTGATGTGATGGGAGGACCTCTGATGTGATGGGAGGACCTCTGATGTGATGAGGGACCTCTGATGTGATGGGGGGACCTCCGATGTGATGGGGGACCTCTGATGTGATGGGAGGACCTCTGATGTGATGGGAGGACCTCTGATGTGATGGGAGGACCTCTGATGTGATGGGAGGACCTCTGATGTGATGAGGGGGACCTTTGATGTGATGGGAGGACCTCTGATGTGATGGGAGGACCTCTGATGTGATGAGGGGGACTTTTGATGTGATGAAGTGGCTTTTGATGTGATGGAGGACCTCTGATGTGATGGAAGACCTCTGATGTGATGGGGGGACCTCTAATGTGATGGGAGGACCTCTGATGTGATGGGAGGACCTCTGATGTGATGGGATAGCCTCTGATGTGATGGGGGACCTCTGATGTGATGGGGGGACCTCTGATGTGATGGGGGGACCTCCGATGTGATGGGGGACCTCTGATGTGATGGGATAACCTCTGATGTGATGGGGGACCTCTGATGTGATGGGAGGACCTCTGATGTGATGGGAGGACCTCTGATGTGTAGTACTTTGTTTCTCTAAGTAAATTTTAAGTTATTGATAAAACCATAATATAAATGTCATGGATAAGCATGTACACGGGTGATGGAGATGATGTATTTTAGGTAGTATTAATAAAGGTAAAAAAGAAAAAGAGAAAAAAAAAACAGCTCTCCTTTATGTATTTCAGATGTAGCTCTTTGGCAAATGTTCGGTGTTAGAATGCAAAGCACCTCAATAAATAACTATTTTTATCTGAAAGCACAATACAGATTGCTCGCGGTATTTTCAATTCACGCCGGCGCGGCCGCTAACAAATTGCCGTACATTATAGAACTCCAGTCAATGATTCATCACTTGGATCCCATCATTAGCCAGGCATAAAAAATACCCTTCTGTTTGCTGAATGAAAGTTGGGGCTGAAATTTAAATTAACTGAATAAAAAAATAAAAAAAAAGACACTATTATGCTCCATTAGACACAATGGTTCCGGGACGCCTAGTGCGCTGACGGTAATGTCTCAGCATGCAGAGGGGATATACTGCCGAATGAGTAAGACAACTTCAATGGTTCCTCCTTCCCCCCCCCTCATCAACATGATAATAACATTTTTAAATATGACCTTTTTATTATATACCTTTTTTTAGACCCAGTGATGCTTCTCTATGCAATTCAGGCAGATCATGGCTAGGGGGAAGGGCCAGCAGGGTGCTATACATAGCGTAGTGAAAACCTCACAGTACCCCGCCCTAGCAGTGGCGTCTCCAGCTTTCATATTTAGGGGGGCACACGGGGGGACAGGTACAAAAGTAGGGGGGACAACTATAACATGCAATTATATATATATCTATATATCCTGGGGCCCTTTACTACGATCCCACAACGGGCCCTTTCACATGTTCTGCAGTGAGCTCCCTTCCTACTATACTGGGGCCCCCCAGGGTGGCAGAAAACAAGAGATATATGTCACCAGCACACCAAGAAAATATAAGGGTCCAAAGCAGTGGGAGAACTATCAGGGTTGCAAAGGTTGTCTTGCCACTGGGCCCTGGTGTTCTGCCACTGTGGGGTTCCCCAGCTGTCCTGTCCCTGCTATTAACAGCACTGGTCTGGCATCTGTCTCCTTGGCAGCGGCGGCAGTCTATTAGGATAGGGTGACCAGACATCCCCGTTTTCAGGGGACAGTCCCCAAATTGAGGACACTATCCCCGGACCAAGTCTGTCCCCTGGATTGGATTTGAACAGGGGCTGGGGAAATTTGAAAGACAGTCAGTGCAGAATAAAAAACAAAAATTCTGAATTACACCCCCCCCCCCGCTCTGCCGCTCCTACTAGCTTAGGGGGGTGTATTTTTTCAATTATCTGTGCGCCTTTCTGATGATCATGTGCTGGTCGGAGCGGAGGGTATATTTCTTCAGTTTCGGGTGCCCATTCAGCTCCACTCACATGTTCTTCTGCCTTGGCTCAAGTCCAGTGGCGGGATTATCGTGGTTGCAGCAGTCGCAATTGCGACTGGGCCCGCAGTTCCGCTACTTTAGGGGGGCCCTCGGGCCCCCCTTCGTCTGTCCGCCAGTGTGAGGTGACCGCAAGCCCCCCCCGCCCGTCGATCTACCAGTGTGAGGGGCCTGCCAGTTAGCTACGCCGCGGGAGGAAGGGGGGTATTGTCCGCCGATAATAAGGATGAGGAGGGGAGAGAAGGCAGAGCTGAGACAGTGGACCGCCCCGCCCCTATCCAGAGAGAATGATGTCGGGGACTCGGGAGGCGAGGGCGGTCACTGAAAAAGAAAGTCAGCTGACCAGCAGACACCAATCGCGTGAAGGGGGAGGAGGCTGCTCTCTCCTGCGATCACAGTGCCCATGAGGAAAAGGCATCCCTGGGCTCACCGTGTGACAGAGTTCTGAGGAGGAATCAATTGCCTGAACGAAGTAAGTGACAAATTGCCAGTGCTATCGATTCCAACCTCCACCACCTCTGCCTCTTACTGATCACCCCGACACCACCGCTGCCACCCCCCTCAACACCACCACTGCCACCCCCTCAACACCACCACTGCCACCCCCGAAACACCACCACTGCCACCCCCCAAACACCACCACTGCCACCCCCTCAACACCACCGCTGCCACCCCCCAAACACCACCGCTGCCACCCCCTCAACACCACCGCTGCCACCCCCCAAACACCACCACTGCCACCCCCTCAACACCACCGCTGCCACCCCCCTCAACACCACCGCTGCCACCCCCCTCAACACCACCGCTGCCACCCCCCCTCAACACCACCTCTGCCACCCCCCTCAACACCACCTCTGCCACCCCCCTCAACACCACCTCTGCCATCCCCCTCAACACCACCACTGCCACCCCCCTTAATACCACCGCTGCCACCCCCCCAACACCACCTCTGCCACCCCCCTTAATACCACCTCTGCCACCCCCCTTAATACCACCTCTGCCACCCCCCTCAACACCACCTCTGCCACCCCCCCTCAACACCACCTCTGCCACCCCCCTCAACACCACCGCTGTCACCCCCCAAACACCACCACTGCCACCCCCTTAATACCACCGCTGCCACCCCACCAACACCACCTCTGCCACCCCCCTTAATACCACCTCTGCCACCCCCCTTAATACCACCGCTGCCACCCCCCCAACACCACTGCTGCCACCCCCCTCAACACCACCGCTGCCACCCTCCAAACACCACCACTGCCACCCCCTCAACACCACCGCTGCCACCCCCCAAACACCCCCACTGCCACCCCCTCAACACCACCACTGCCACCCCCTCAACACCACCTCTGCCACCCCCCAAACACCACCACTGCCACCCCCTCAACACCACCGCTGCCACCCCCAAACACCACCGCTGCCACCCCCTCAACACCACCGCTGCCACCCCCCAAACACCACCACTACCACCCCCTCAACACCACCGCTGCCACCCCCCTCAACACCACCGCTGCCACCCCCCTCAACACCACCGCTGCCACCCCCCCTCAACACCACCTCGGCCACCCCCCCTCAACACCACCTCTGCCACCCCCCTCAACACCACCTCTGCCATCCCCCTCAACACCACCACTGCCACCCCCCTTAATACCACCGCTGCCACCCCCCAACACCACCTCTGCCACCCCCTTAATACCACCTCTGCCACCCCCCTTAATACCACCTCTGCCACCCCCTTAATACCACCTCTGCCACCCCCCTCAACACCACCTCTGCCACCCCCCCTCAACACCACCTCTGCCACCCCCCTCAACACCACCGCTGTCACCCCCCAAACACCACCACTGCCACCCCCCTTAATACCACCGCTGCCACCCCACCAACACCACCTCTGCCACCCCCCTTAATACCACCTCTGCCACCCCCCTTAATACCACCGCTGCCACCCCCCTCAACACCACCGCTGCCACCCCCCTCAACACCACCGCTGCCACCCCCCCTCAACACCACCGCTGCCACCCCCCCTCAACACCACCGCTGCCACCCCCTCAACACCACCGCTGCCACCCCCCCTCAACACCACCGCTGCCACCCCCCCTCAACACTATCACCACTGCCACCCCCTCTCAACACAGCCACTGCCACACCCCCAGACACCACTGCTGCCACCCCCATTCAACACCACCACTGATGCCACCCCCTCCCCCCAACACTCCTCAAAAAAAAAAAGTATCTCAATTATGCTTTTTTGGGGGGGGGGCCCTTCATGATTTCTTGCACCGGGGCCCTGAAGTTTCTAGTTACGCCTCTGCTCAAGTCCCTCCCAGCCGCCTGCCTCTCCTTGGCTTCCCTGTCGGAGTGATCTTCCTCCACTCCCCACCCAGTAGTAGCCGGGGCCCAGAGAAGACTTGACAGGCTGTGAGGCGGGCGGCGGCGGGCAGAGAGTCGCTGATTGCCGCCATTACTGGTAAAAAAAAAAATATGTCCCCGGATTTCATTTTAAAAATCTGGTCACCTTATATTAGGACCTAGTGCTGGTGACATTATGGGTGCATGCAGGAGAAGGCTGGCACTATTGGTTATAGAGAGCCGAGCCCTCAGCTGGTCACCTAGCAGCAGTAATGCTGTATAACCTTCTCTGTTGACATGCTGATCGGGATGTGATCCAGGTGATGCTCCCAGTCAGATCTAATAAACACAGTATTTATTAGCATCAAGAGTACAACTACATATATATAATCAACCGTATGTTCAGCAGCCATGTGGGCTCTATGACTGTAAAGTGTGGGCTTTGATCAATAAAATCACTGATATTTAACACTAGGATTTGACTAGGAGCATCACCTGGATTGCATCCCGATCAGCATGTCAGAGAAGGCTCCACTGCTGCTAAGCAACCTGCAGGGAGCTCAACTGTTTACAACCAATAGAGATGGGCTTGGGTGTGTTTGAAATCCCACATGCCCGATCCCGCCAGGAAGCCGACACTCCACAGTGCTAATCACAGCCAGTGAGACATTTCCTGATCTGTACAGCTGCGGACCGGGAAATGTCTCACTGCCTGTGATTAGCGCTGTGCAGTGTGGGCTTCCTGGCAGGTTCTGGCATGTGGAATTTTGAACATGCCCAGCCCATCTCTAACAACAAATTATGCTGGCCCTCCTGTACATCAGCCCCATAAAGTAACCAGCACTGGGTTCCAATGTTCTGCCGCCACTGCCATGGAGACAGAGACCAGCGCTGTGAATAGCCGGGACAGGACAGCAACTCTGGTTGTTGAGTAATATGTTTTACTCTTTTGTCCATGGACCGACACAGCTTCTTTATTGACAAAGTGGCTATTATCTGTTAATTAGGAGTGACTAGGCAGAAAACTTGTAAAAAGTGTTGCATCACACCTTCTACAGTACCGCCCAGGGGGCGGACCCTCTGGGTATATCCCCTCAGTTTGCATCTCGCAGATCAGTTTTTTTCTGTCTAGCAAGGAGTAGGACATGGCTCCCTTCGGGCCCATTGGTCCGGGGGAAAAAGATATATATATTTTTTTGCTACATTCTTTGTTTCCTGCGATCTTCGATCAACTGCCGACTGGGTGACAGGCTGGATCCTCGATCCTTGTAGTCTCCCCAGTTCGGCCATCGAGCGCGTGCCGACCCTAGCTACGTGCTGGGTTTTCCACGACATGCCCGTTGCTCCACGGGTGGCCGGTGAGCCTACGCTCCAGGGCCTGCATCGGACCGCTCAGCTTCAGCTGACCTTACGGACGAGTCGCAGCAGCCTGGCCGGTAAGCTTACGCTCCAAGGCTTGCATCGGGCCGCTCAGCTTCGGCTGACCTTACCGCCGAGTCGCAGCAGCCTGTCCGGTGAGCGTCACTCTCCAGGGCATACATATGATCGTCCCTTTTGGGTCCAATCACAGCATGCCTGGCCAACAGTCACCTTCCGTGCGCAGACGATGATCTGTTTGGAATGTCTTCCAGCATAATACATGCAGGATAGGTAAGTAAACTCCCCTGCCTCGGCTGGGTGATTTGGCTGGACATTCCTGGAGAGACCAAGTAAGTGGTTGTGGCCCCTTTCTTCCCTCTCTCCCTGCCTTTTCCCTTCTCCCTGGGCTTCTAGCTAAAGGTTGCTGGGTGCTGGGGGTCACTTAAGGGGTTTCACTGGAGCGGGGCTGGCTGTAACTAACATTTAAAAGAAATGTCATTTCTGCTTACCTGTGTGTGCTTCCTCCTCCATGCTGTCGGCGGCCATTTTGTGGTGGTCCATGCCGGGTTCGGCCTCTAGTGACTGCCCGGCGGCCATCTTCCTGTGGTTTCGGCGCCATTTTCTTATATCCACACCCACTGGCCTCTATCAACTAATCGGCGGCCATGTTTGTCCACCCTGTATGTATATATTGCCGCTCGGCGGCCATCTTTTTGTGGGCTACAGCTGCTTGGCCTCTATCTTCGGCTCGGCGGCCATTTTCTTAGAGCCCACATTATCTTCCATACAGACGTTTTTGGCAGCCATTTTGCGAGAGTCTCCGGCCTCTAGGGTGCATTAAACTGGCACGGAAATTCACACAGGATGCGCTGATAAAAGAAGCAGACTGACACAGCAGCAGTGGGACAGCATCACAGACGCAGCACACGGCAGCATAGCAGTACCGGTCCAGGGTGGTGAGTCCTCTGGGTAACCCAGCATCTCTGCAGCGCAGGAGGGTGGCCTATTGATATCTTGCCTGGAGCCCTGTGGGTGTCAGCGTGTGGTCAGCATGGCATCTGAGCCAGATGTCTTCTCCCCTGAAGCACCAGATTTAGCAGCTGGTGCCCCTGAGGTGTCTATGAATGCTATGTCGGCAATCCTAGAGGCGTTTGCTGCCAGGGTGGAAGCAGCACACTGGAATACAGGGGGTAGTAAACGCCCCCTTCCCCTGCAATCTTCCGGGGATAATTCTGATGCAGAACCAGGTCCATCTACGGCTCATGGCCCAGATTCGGACGCATCAGAGACTGCAGACCGTGACCGATCGGACAGTGAGGATGACTCCAAGTCCAGGTCAGTACGCGAGACGGCTTTGGTATCTGACCTTATTACTGCAGTGCGGGATACGCTAAAGTTGGAAAATACTGCAGAAGCACCAAAAACTCCAGTCCCCTTTGGGTTTTGTAAACCTGCCCGCACTGCTAAGGTGTTCCCTTGTGTGTCTTATTTTGACAAACTCTTATACAAGGAATGGGAGAACCCACTGAAGGTCTTTACAGCCCCAAAGAGGTTTGCGGTACGGTACCCCTTTAAGGAGAGTTTTCGGAAGAAATGGACCTCTCCCCCTATAGTGGACCCTCCGGTGTCCAGACTTAATAGAGCCACCACTATTCCAGTAGAAGGGGCTCCTGTTTTCAAGGACCCTGTGGATAAGAAGGCTGAAGCACTTGCTCGCTACCTATATTCAGTGGTAGGCTCGTCAGTACGCCCGGCATTGGCGGGGGCCCTAGTGTCTCAGACACTTACTGAATGGGCAAAATTGCTACTCGAGGGGTTAAAGGAGCGAGATGCTCCTCCTAATGAGATAACTTTGGCCGACCAGTTGGTCCAGGGCTTTAAGTTTGTCTGCGAGTCAGACATGGATACTATTCCCCTGCTGTCAAAAGCTTTGGTTTATGCAGTAGCAATACACCGCCTGATCTGGCTAAAGGGCTGGTCTGCGGACCAGACTTCCAAGAAAGCCCTGTTGGATCTGCCTTTTAAGGGCAAAATACTTTTTGGGGCTTCTCTGGATGACATCATCAAGGATGCCACAGGAGGTAAAAGCACTTTGCTTCCCCAAACTAGCAAGGGTAGGGGGCCACGCCAAGGGCAAGGGCCCTCCTTTACTGCACGCAGGCGTTTTTTTCGTCCCCCTAGGGTGACAGGGAAAAGACCCCAGGCCAACAAGGCGCCTGCCCAAGGACAAAAGTGTCCTTGGTCCCGCAAACCCAACAAGCCTGCGGACAAATCTGCATCCGCATGAAGGTCCGCCCCCACCCAGCTCTCGGGTGGGGGGACGTCTTCGCAAATTCGTGACTCAGTGGACAGCTCTAGTCTCCGACAGGCGGGTTTGCGAAGTAATCTCCTCAGGCTACAAGATAGAATTTCTCTCTTGTCCACCGGACAGGTTCATCACCTCCAATCTCCAGCTACTACCGACCCGTCGGGAGGCCCTGTATGGGGCGGTCCAGGGTCTACTGGAACGCGGGGTAGTTATTCCAGTTCCAGAACAGGAACAAGGTCAGGGTTTTTACTCAAATCTGTTCATTGTGCCGAAGAAGGAGGGGGTTCGTCCAATCTTGGATCTCAGAGCCCTCAATTGCTTTGTGAAAGTACAAAGATTTCGGATGGAGTCGGTTTGATCTGTAGTCATGGCTCTCCATCCGGGGGACTTTCTGGCCTCCTTGGACATCAAGGACGCATACCTGCATGTCCCCATATACTCCAGACACCAGAGGTTTCTGTGATTTGCTATCGGGAAGAACCACTACCAGTTTGCGGCCCTCCCGTTTGGCCTTGCCTCAGCACCCAGGACGTTCACCAAGGTGCTCGCTCCGATTCTGGCACTTCTAAGACAGCAGTAGACATGTGCATTCGTTTTTGTCCGAATGCATTTTCGTCCGAATTTCAGCTATTTTCGTTATCGTTTTAACAAACGAAAACGAAAGCACAGAATCCGAAAACCGAAAGATCCGACATAAACAAATGCTTTATTTTCGTTTTCGTTGCTACAACAGTTCGATATAGATAGGAGATTCGACGTGACGCTGACAATAACAATCTGTGTCTATCGAACCTGTGGTCGAATGTGCCTAACCTTAACTCTATTAGTCCAAGATTATTCTACGGGAGAAAAAGAAACCCTGGACTGCCGCACTCTGTATAGACAGTTATTTATTCCAAAATTTCAGGTAAAAAATCCAAATTCAAAATAAATCCATAAATCCAAAACAACAAATGCAGATGGTGTGCATGCAGGGAAGGGTGGCTAACGCGTTTCACGTCACGAATTGACGCTTACTCATTACTCAGCTATGAGTAAGCGTCAATTCGTGACGTGAAACGCGTTAGCCACCCTTCCCTGCATGCACACCATCTGCATTTGTTGTTTTGGATTTATGGATTTATTTTGAATTTGGATTTTTTACCTGAAATTTTGGAATAAATAACTGTCTATACAGAGTGCGGCAGTCCAGGGTTTCTTTTTCTCCCATGCATCAGTGCAGAGCCAGCACCTGTGTGAGTGACCGGGCGGAAGCAGCTATTTGGTGAATTCTCAAGCTTTTGAGCGGTACGTTTTTCCTTTCCAAGATTATTCTACATAGAGAGAAAAGATTCGACATAGGAGAGAAAAGATTCGACATAGGAGAGAAAAGATTCGACATAGGAGAGAAAAGATTCGACATAGGAGAGAAAAGATTCGACATTATAGAGAGAAAAGATTCGACATTATAGAGAGAAAAGATTCGACATAGAGAGAAAAGATCACTGCTGGAATTGGGTGGGGGAAGTAAAATAAAAATGATGATGATGATGAATGTTATTGGCTGATTGTAACCAAAGAGGAGGAGCAGTAAAATAGCTAGAATGACGAAGATTCGACAAAGCATCGAAAGTTAGAAGATTCGACGGTGCAGCAAAACTGTACGATGCTGCAATCGTACATTTCTTCTTTGAACATTCGACAGACACCATAAGCCTTCAATGACAGATTCGACCTTAATTAATTCAGATTTTCGGACGAATGCAATTTCTAACGAAAAACGAAATAAATAAAAACGAATTTCGGGAGTAACTAAATAAATTTATTTTTCGGACGAAAACGAAATTCCGAAACGAAATATTTTAGTGTGCACATGTCTAGACAGCAGGGTATCGCTATCATGGGCTACTTGGACGACCTTCTACTGAAGGCCCCTTCAAGCTCAGAATTAGAGGTAAGCGTGTCTATTACCTGTCAGCAGAGGTGGGGGACTTGAGTCACATGACTTGACTTAAGTCAGACTTGAGTCACCCGTTTGAGGACTTGCGACTTGCTTGACAGAATTCAATAAATGACTCGACTTGACTTTGACTTGTCACTAATGACTTGCGACTTGACTTTGACTTGGGCTATATGACTTGCAATGACATGGCACCACTAACACTAATCGCAAGCCGCCATCTGCCTACCTAATCAGCGTGTCATGCAGACAGACGGCGGCCATTGCAGTGTTCAAAAGCCGCGCCTCCTCGTCTGTGATAGGCGGAACACTCAATTTCACAGCAGGCAGTGTTCAGCCTATCACGGACATCCTCTTATCCTCGTCTGTGTTATGAGGATGAGCGGATGTCCGTGATAGGCGGAACACTGAATGCTGGGAAATTGAGTGTTCCGCCTATCACAGACGAGGAGGAGGTGCAGCTTTTGAATACTGGAATGGCCGCCGGGATGCCACCGATCAGGTACACGGCTGACGGGCACAGTGAAGCATGGGCACAGTGAAGCATGGGCACAGTGAGACACGGGCACAGTGAGGCATTGGGCACAGTGAGGCATTGGGCACAGTGAGACACGGGCACAGTGAGGCATTGGGCACAGTGAAGCATGGGCACAGTGAGACATGGGCACAGTGAGACACGGGCACAGAGAGGCATTGGGCACATTGAAGCACAGGCACAGTGAGACACGGGCACATTGAGACACGGGCACAGTGAAGCATGGGCACAGTGAAGCAAGGGCACAGTGAGGCACAGTGAGGCATGAGCACATAACCAATATTATTTATTGTTATCCCTCCTATTATTTTTATACAGTATGGGGTAGATCAGTATTTTGACTTGATTTGTGACTTGACCAAAATAAATGACTTGACTTGCTTGACTTCTAGCAGGGACTCGACTTGACTTGCTTGCTTTTCGTCACAGTAACTTGGGACTTGCTTGAGACTTGAAGGTTAAGACGTGAGACTTGCTTGTGACTTGCACATGTGTGACTTACTCCCATGTCTGCCTGTCAGACTCTTCGAGACTGTGGTTGGGTACTAAACACGCAAAAGTCAGTATTGGTGCCCACTCAATGCCTAGTGTACCTGGGGTTGATTCTGGATTCCTCAGAGGCAAAGGTATTCCTCCCTGCTGACTTCCAGGAATTGGTCGTCACTCCGTTTTTGCATGCGAGTGTTGGGCCTCATGGTAGCCTCCTTCGAGGCGGTCCCATATGCTCAATACCACACTCGAGTGTTACAGAAGAAAGTTCTGTCCAGATGGAACAGATGCCCTTCATCTCTGGATTATCAAATCCGAGTGAGCCACCTAGTCAGGAGATCCCTGGTATGGTGGATGACAGCACCGGCTCTAATGGCCGGGAAGTCATTTCTTTACTGGATAGTGATCACGACGGACACCAGCCTTACAGGTTGGGGGGAGTCTGGGGTGTTCAGTCGGCGCAAGGTCGCTGGACCCCAGTGACAAAAACTAAAGCCCAAGACCCACATCTGGTCCAGGATCAAAAGGGAGGAGCAGCCACCCCTGTGATATATATATACACATATATGCGGTTGTCCTTTTACCGCAAGGTAAGTGGCCACTCTCACTGGTGTGTCCTTTGCACGAAGAGGAGACTGTTACACCTCTCCAGCACTTTTGCACATGGAATCTGTTTGCACACTGAAGAAAGAATATCAGATTGCTATGCTCACAATTTGATTGCGATTTTGCACATAGTTTTTGGACTTTGCACTATTTATTACAGATTGGACATTTTTATATTTTGCTTTGCACAGTTGCACCTAGTGTTTGTTTTGCACTTTGCACAGGATTACATATTGGACTTTGCAATTTTGCTATTTTGCACAGCCCCTATGGATATTTACGTATATTCCAGATTCTGAGTTTCATATGCACGCTGCACTTTGTTATTATAGTTTTTTGGATTTATGTTTATGCGTTTAGCATTCATGCGTTTAGCAATCTGTTGCACTCCCATTCTGGTGATATCAGTTATCTAATTTTACTATTTGATTCTATCACTAGTTAAGCCCTGTACACACGGCCGAGATTCTCATCAGGAAAAAAACGTTGTTTTTCCTGACGAGAATCTTGACAAGAATCTTGTCCCGGCCGAGTGTACACACGTACGATTCAAAAGAACCGCCGTTCTTTTGAATGACACGAACGCGGTGATGTCATAGACTACAACGAGCATGCACTCATCACATTCGATGCCGTCGCCGCCATCTTGCTACACCCTATGCCTATGCCTAGGAAGCTACCGCGCATGCGTCAAAGTCATTTCGAGCATGCGCGCGTTTCCACTGCGACAGGTAAGTGTACACGCGCTCGGGTTTCTCATCGAGAAACAGGCTGACGAGATTCTCAACGAGAAAAAAGACCGCAGGTCGTCTTTTTTTCTCGTCGGGGAATCTGGTCAGTTTTCTTGATGAGAAAACTGAAATCCGCGTACACACAGCCGGTTTTCTCGGCAAGAAAGCTCTCCCTGGCAGTTTTCTTGTCGTTTTTTTGCTGAGAAAACCGGTCGTGTGTACGCGGCCTAACAGCGCAACTCTGGTTGTTCCAGCACTGGTCCACACTGGGAACATTCCCCCATCCACCTATAATGTGTAGATGGGGGCATTGGATCATTTCTTTTTTTTTTCATTCAACCTAATAGTTGAATGAAAAAAAGTGATCAATGTATGGGCTGCCTAAGAGCTAAGACCAGCCATAGACAGTTTAAATCTCAGCTGGTTCAGCAGGAACTGGCTGAGATTTGAACCATTAATGAGCAGATTCTCTTATGATTATCACTAGTGGTTGCTAAAGCCACTAGTGATAATCATTGTTTGTCAGGAGAATACAATTGCTGGGCAGGAGGGATATTCCCCTGTCACCACTATCTGTGGTGATGGGGGAATTATGCAAGTTTGCACCGCATATTCCCTGCCTAACTGAAAGTGAAAGTAAATTGTGAATGTCTTGAAAGAACAGGAGAGGGGGAGGGAGACAGATGGGGGAGAGAAGGGATGAAGATAATGCAGTTCAGTGATTACAGTGCACTGCAGTCTGCAGTGCACACACTTACCCACGGATCCAGGCTAGAATCTCAGGCATCATTCACACACAGCCAGGAATGCTGCTGATTTTCATATTTCCCGCCCACACATCCCCTCTCTTCAGATACAGCACGCCGGGCTAGTGTGGGCGGGACTGGAAGGAGGAGGAGGAGCTGTATTCCTCCCTGCTCGTATGTGAGGAGAGTGAGGGGGGGGGGGTGGCTGGACTCACTGGGCTGTGAAAGAGTGTCATAGACTGACACTCGGCTCAGCTTGCAGTCACCACTCTCGAAATTTACAGGCTGGTTCTCCTGTCCTAAGGACGGGAGAAATCAGTCTGTTTTTTTTGTAACTGAGATGAAGGCTTGTGCCCCCCCCCCCCCCACAGTGCTCATGTAGTCCTTCCTGCAACTCGCTCTTCTCCGTGCCAATGAGGATGCAGGGGAAGGAGCAGATCGGGCGGCTGTGATTGTGTGAGCGCTCGCATTATGCAGTGTCAGCGAGCAGAGGGAGGGGGGAGGAATCCCCCGCAGGAGCTGACTGGGGGCACTCTCCCTCTCAGGAGAGACTGTGTTACTCCAGCAGCGGCCCGAGCAAAATACCAAAAAAATATATATATATATTTTTTTTTGGGGGGAGGCACATGGTGGGGCACAGCATAATGTTGGGTTGGCCAGGGCCCCCTCTGGCCCCCCCTAGGGACCCCATTGCGCCGTAGGACTCCTCTCCAGAGCCCTCAGTGCTGACGCAAGCAGTGGGCTGGCTATTGGTAGGACATATGCAAGTATCAAAATGCCTTGATTGGTGGGTGTCAGCCTGGAGGAGTGGATGTTCCTAGGAAAGCTGTATTTGCATGTGGACCACCCTAGGTCATGCCCACCTGTGATGCTGAACCTCTATAATCGAAACTGAAATCCAATGAATGAAAGGGTTAGACGGGGCCAGGGTAAAAAAAAAAATTAAAAAAGGTAGTACTTTTTTTTGCTTCGTTTTTTGATTAAAAAAATATAAAATTTATTGTTATAAATTATTTTAAAACAGTAGTACCGTATATACTTGAGTATAAGCCGACCCGAGTATAAGCCGAGGCCCTAATTTTACCACAGAAAAACTGGGAAAACGTATTGACTCGAGAATAAGCCTAGGGTGAGAATGCAGCAGCTACTGTAAGCGGAAAAGAGGGTCAACAATGCCCATTTGCACGCCTCACTGTGCCCATTTGCAACCTCACTGTGCCCATTGCAACCTCACTGTGCCCATTTGCAACCTTACTGTGCCCATTTGCAACCTCACTGTGCCCATTGCAACCTCACTGTGCCCATTTCAGCCTTTCTGTGCCCATTGCAACCTCACTGTGCCCATTGCAACCTCACTGTGCCCATTGCAACCTCATTGTGCCCATTGCAACCTCACTGTGCCCATTGCAACCTCACTGTGCCCATTTCAGCCTTTCTGTGCCCATTGCAACCTCACTGTGCCCATTGCAACCTCACTGTGCCCATTGCAACCTCATTGTGCCCATTGCAACCTCACTGTGCCCATTGCAGCCTGACCTCACTGTGCCCATTGCAACCTCACTGTGCCCATTGCAGCCTGACCTCACTGTGCCCATTGCTGAATCACTTTGCCGATCTGTGTACAGTACCTGAGTTTGTGACATATTCGGACGGCGGCCGTGCAGTGTTAAAAGGTCGTGCTCCTCCTTGTCCTGTTCCGTGATAGGCGGAACACTCAGTTTCCCAGCAGACACTGTGTTCAGTGTTCCACCTATCACAGACGCCCTCTCGTCCTCTCGTCTATCACGGAACAGGACAAGGAGGAGCGCGACTTTTTAACACTGCACGCCCGCCGTCTGACTCTGCATGTCACGGACTCAAGTACGCTGACTTGAGTATAAGCCGAGGGGGTCATTTTCAGCCCAAAAAAAAGGGCTGAAAAACTCGGCTTATACTCGAGTATATACGGTACTTTGTTTTTTTGGGGTAAAAAAAGATTACATTTTATTATTATAAATTTCAAAAAATTTTGTAAACTAATAAAATTGTGTTTTATTGTTATAAATAAAAAAAAGTGTAGTATTTTGGTATTTTTTTGATTAAAAAAAATACCTGTTATTATTATAAAAATCTGAAAGATAAATAAACGTAAAAAAGGTTGTCATTTGGTATGTTTTTTTTTTTGTTTTTTTTTATGACATTTTATTATTATAAATAAAAAAATAGTACTTTGTTATTCTAAGTCAGGGTTCTGCAAATTTTCTAAACAAAAGGACATTTTATATTCCTGGCATCAGTGAAAGTAAACATCCCCACATTTGGTATTAGGGAGAGTAATAGGGCCCCATCGTTGGTATCAGTGGGAGAAATAATGCCCCATCATTGGTATCAGTAGGAGAAATAATGCCCCATCATTGGTATCAGTAGGAGGAATAGTGCCCCATCATTGGTATCAGTGGGAGGAATAGTGTCCCATCATTGGTGTCAGTGGGAGGAATAGGGCCCCATCATTGGTATCAGTGGGAGGAATAGTGCCCCATCATTGGTATCAGTGGGAGGAATAGTGCTCCATCATTGGTGTCAGTGGGAGTAATAGTACCCCATCATTGGTATCAGTGGGAGGAATAGTACCCCATCATTGGTATCAGTGGGAAGAATAGTGTCCCATCATTGGTATCAGTGGGAGGAATAGTGCCCCATCATTGGTATCAGTGGGAGGAATAGTGCCACATCATTGGTGTCAGTGGGAGGAATAGTGCCCCATCATTGTTATCAGTGGGAGGAATAATGCCACATCATTGGTGTCAGTGGGAGGAATAGTACCCCATCATTGGTATCAGTGGGAGGAATAGTGCCCCATCATTGGTATCAGTGGGAGGAATAGTGCCACATCATTGGTGTCAGTGGGAGGAATAGTGCCCCATCTTTGGTATCAGTGTGAGGAATAGTACCCCATCATTGGTATCAGTGGGAGGAATAATGCTCCATCATTGGTGTCAGTGGGAGGAATAGTACCCCATTATTGGTATCAGTGGGAGGAATAGTACCCCATCATTGGTATCATTGGGAAGAATAGTGCCCCATTGTTGGTATCAGTGGGAGGAATAGTGGCCCAAGGGCCAGATGAAGGCAAGAAAAGGGCCGCATCTGGCCCCAAGGGCTGTAGTTTGGAGACCAGTGCTCTAAGTAATGATAAAGTTATTGATGAACCTAGAAATTCATAGTTGGAATCTTGTTGTCGATAAGAGGAAGACATTTGATGGAGATGTGAGAAAGTGATATTGAAGTGAGAAGGAGATCAGGTGAAGGTTGCTGAGCTAAATAGATGGGGATTGTCTTCATAGCAGAGTTCCCTTGTAAACATTTTTATAGTCTAATGCCGCGTACACACGATCAGAACTTCCGACAAGAAAAGTCCGATGTGAGCTTTTTGATGGAAATTCCGACCGTGTGTAGGCTCCATCAGACTTTTGCTGTCGGAATTTCTGCCAAGAAAAGATTGAGAGCTGGTTCTCTATTTTTCCGACAGAAAACATTCCTATCAAAAATTCGAATCGTCTGCATGCTCGGAAACAATTTGACGCATGCTCGGAAGCATTGAGCTTCATTTTCTCGGCTCGCCGTAGTGTTGTACGTCACCGCGTTCTTGACGGTCGAAATTTCAGAGAACTTTTGTGTGACCGTGTGTATGCAAGCCAAGCTTGAGCGGAATTCCGTCGGAAAAAAACATCCAAGGTTTTTCCGACGGAAATTCCCGATTGTGTGTACACGGCATTAGTCTTCTTCCCCGTCCAGTTCAATGTTTTCTCTCTATAATAAGTCAATCACTGCGAGACAACATGAGAAGAATGAAATTCAAATGAGGCCCCCGGGCAGACGTGAGCCCCCCCGCCCCACCCGCCTGGGGACAGTGACATTTCAATCCGCGTCCCTCCGACAACGCTCTATCCACCTCCATTAATGTACCCTCAACCTCCCTAAATAAGACGCTGACATTTGCATCACTGGATGGCATTGTATGTCAATTTTACTACCTGTGCTCATGTTCTAATGTGAGAGCGGAAAATGTCACCAGCTGAATATATATTTACATTACAGGAGATGGCGGGGGAGTTCTACCGAGCCGAGACATTCATTAACTTCCTCACCTGGACACAAGACGCCGGATCGGGTGACTACTTATGTCATTATCTGTGATTATTATTATTAGTGAGAGTATTACACAGTACAATGCTATCTCTCTATCTCTCTATCTCTCTATCTCTCTATCTCTCTATCTCTCTATCTCTCTCTCTATCTATCTATCTCTCTCTCTCTCTCTCTCTCTCTCTCTATCTATCTATCTATCTATCTATCCATCTATCTCCCCGTTAGTCCATGGTCCCTGTGTCACACATCTCCTCCTGCTGGGTTCCAGGTCGCGGTGCACCTCCAGGAACATCTGTTGTGCCACTTAACAACAATGAGCTTAATTTTTCCTTGGAGCTGATGGGAATCAGAAATCAATGCGCAGAGTGAATGCGGTGATTTTCTGCACAGCAGTGGCTGCAGCTTGTCAGCGATTTCACATCGCCGGTAACGAGATTTCATCATGTCCAGAATATTATTAATTAACTCTGACCCTCCATCTGTCCTCCATACAAATCTCTCCTTATTTTCTTCAGATTTTTTTGCCCTTTTACTGTATCAGTTGTGAAGTTGAAAGACGGGCTCAGCCTTGAAGCCTAGGCCCCCGTTTGGTGAATTGCGGCGCTCACCTGTCGCAGGTGGCAACATTTGCACTTTTGGTGAATTATTTAGCTCTTTGGGTGAGTCAAACATGACATGAATAAAATAAGAAGATAATTAATCCACCGGGCACAACTCTCCTCGGGAGACCATTCATGTTTAGTTATTGGATTGTTTGAGATGTATTAATAAAATAATAAAATATAATAATAAAAAAATGAATAAATAAATAAAATATACAATTGCTTCACATGCCATGTCATCATTTAATGTTATGAAAAATAACATTTCCTTTTCAATCTGCAGATGCTGTCATTTTCTGTTAAATTTAATGCAATATAACCAGAGGCATAGCTTGAAGCTTGGGGGCCCCGATGCAAAAGTTGACTTGCCCCACTACCTCCCACCACTTTCACCCTGCGTGCAAATACACCCACCGCACGCCAAGATACTCAAAGTGGCTTAAGAGTTTTGAGTACCCAGAGTTCCTCTTTACATCAGAGGACAGGCACCGCTGGAGAATCAGAGGACAGGGACCCCTGGAGAATCAGAGGACAGGCACCGCTGGAGAATCAGAGGACAGGGATCACCGCTGGAGAATCAGAGGACAGGGATCACCGCTGAAGAATCAGAGGAAAGGGACCACCGCTGGAGAATCAGAGGACAGGGATCACCGCTGGAGAATCAGAGGACAGGGATCACCGCTGGAGAATTAGAGGACAGGGATTACCGCTGGAGAATCAGAGGACAGGGATCACCGCTGGAAAATCAGAGGACAGGGATCACCGCTGGAGAATCAGAGGAAAAGGGATCACCGCTGGAGAATCAGAGGAAAAGGGATCACCGCTGGAGAATCAGAGGACAGGGATCACCGCTGGAGAATCAGAGGACAGGGATCACCGCTGGAGAATCAGAGGACAGGGATCACCGATGGAGAATCAAAGGACAGGGATCACCGATGGAGAATCAGAGGACAGGGATCACCGCTGCAGAATCAGAGGACAGGGATCACCGCTTGAGAATCAGAGGACAGGGATCACCGCTTGAGAATCAGAGGACAGGGATCACCGCTGGAGAATCAGAGGACAGGGATCACCGCTGGAGAATCAGAGGACAGGGATCACCGCTGGAGAATCAGAGGACAGGGATCACCGCTGGAGAATCAGAGGACAGGGATCACCGCTGGAGAATCAGAGGACAGGGATCACCGCTGGAGAATCAGAGGACAGGGATCACCGCTGAAGAATAAGAGAACAGGGATCACCGCTGAAGAATCAGAGGACAGGGATCACCGCTGGAGAATCAGAGGACAGGGATCACTGCTGGAGAATCAGAGGACAGGGATCACTGCTGGAGAATCAGAGGACAGGGATCACCACTGGAGATTCAGAGGACAGGGATCACCGCTGGAGATTCAGAGGACAGGGACCCCTGGTAGGTCACTTGGCAGAGCTCCTTTTCCATCCCAGCACTGTATACAGCTCCCCCCTCCCCCTCACACTACACAGGGCTGAAATCACATTCCTTTACACACAGTCTGTCAGCCTTCATAGGGTGGATCTGACTTTTATGTTGCCCTTCTGACCTGTGAAATTCTCCGGTCAGAACGGCAGTGTAGTTGCAGTAGGCAGATATACCCTGTGCAGATCATGGCTAGCTGACTGTGTTGTAAAGGAATGTGATTTCAGCCCTGCAGAGGAGGAACAGTATAGAGTGCTGTAATGGGAAATGAGCTCAGCAGCCGGGCATAGCATCCAGGGCAGAGGGGGTGGTCAAGGGGCTTTGGAGGGGGGGTGCAACTTAGATCTGGGAGGGCAAAGCCATGTAACACAAAATGTGGAGCCTGCAACCCTTCGGGGGCCCCCTGAGGAGGTGTTAA
Organism: Rana muscosa; assembly: GCA_029206835.1. NCBI lineage: Eukaryota > Metazoa > Chordata > Amphibia > Anura > Ranidae > Rana > Rana muscosa. The sequence continues at coordinate 240,820,251 of CM055126.1, forward strand.
GGGATTTGTTTTAGCAATTTCTGAAGGTTTCTCTGTTAGTGTTGGCAGGTGATGGGGGAAGGTCACCTCCCGGAGGTGTGTGTCTTTTACCTAGCTGTCAGGGAAGTGGGGTAAGCGGACATCCCCTGGAGGGGGGGGTACAGAGAATCCCAGCTGGTGACTAGGAGACACTGAGCAGTGTCTTACCTCACCAGTGACATCGGTCTCATCGTGGCGATAGGACGGCACTCTCCTCCTCTTGCCTCACTAAGCACGGTTACCATTCCATGTTGCCATCACACAGCACAGACACTTCCCCATCCTGGGCTGTTCTCACCTCGTGCTTCTCTCCATTCAGGAAATGCCTCACAGCTTTTCCCCAGCCAATGAGATTGGAGGGGTGTGGACTGTGGAAGGCAAAGAAGAAGCTCAGTACTGGAGCGTCGCTGTGGGGCCTTAGGGCAGATCGGAGCTGGACTTTGTGGAGGATATGATAATATGACAGGGAGGCTGCTGGGGCCCCCTGGAGCAAGGGGCAGGGTTGCGATTGTGACCCCTGCAACCCCTTATGCTACTCCCATGAATATGACATCCTGGAGGAGATTTGTTAGTACAGTATACAGAAATCCTCCAAAAATGTTGTTTCCTGCTTGTGTGATTGGCCCACTGATTTACCCAGAAGTCTGCACTAAGATACAAGTCAGATTTAAGGCATCCACCGTAATAGAAATTTCAATTTTGGTGAGATACTCCCCAAGGGTTAAATACTTTTAAAGGGATGCTGTCATAGGATGCTAGCAAACTAGACTGTGTGACTGCACAGAGGAGACCAAACAGGTGTAGGTGAAAGTGTAACAATTTATTAAGGAAAGTAAACAGACAAATAAACACCTCCAACAGAACACAGTGCAGCAACCTAACCAAATAACAGTGACTTATAGAAAATATATGAGGACAGGGAAGACGTGTGAGAGCTGAGCTCCACACAAGCGGGGCGAATCCATTGCCATCCTTGCCCTAGGTCACCCATTGAGGCTTGAAACCGCCACCAACAGCACCTGGGCTTCCCCTGCTACAGCCCAGGCTAGCTATTTGCAGAAACGGTGCCTGATTGGGGCAGACGAGCAGACCCGCATTGCAGGGACACGTCGCCATCTTGAGGCCTGCTGGCCCTCCGGGTTCCTCAGCTCTCTACTTCCGCGATCAGGGGACGAGGAGACTGCCCGGTTCCGACCTACCAGCTGCCGCTGTCACGTTCTGCAGAACAGAATTACCTGAAGATCCCGGCCTCCAGCTCCGGCATCCAGCTGCCTGACGCCATCTTGCGGCCTGCCGACCCAGACTTCCCCTTCTCTGGAGCGCAGTAAGTAGCAGGGCAGCAGCCCTACCTTGTCACAACGAGACACCCCCAGAAGTGACTGTCCACGGGTGCACTGGAGGGGTTCTTAGCGGGGAAACCGTAGGCCTATACCGAGCGAAGCACCCACGATCGGCCTCCATCCCCAGGAAAGACCGCGGCTTCGGCCTACCCTCGGAAGTCAGCGGCCATCTTGCTACTCCCAGCACTCCAATCTTATCCCACTCCATCCCCCCACAGCTACCTCTACACCAGTTTCAGTGCCCCAGAGGGATTAATACCTGCCCTATTTAACTGCCAAGGCACAAAACTGACGCTCAACCCGCAAAGTAGCTGCATGGAAGGAGGGACTTGCTCACCGGGCCTCAGCTTGCTACACCTTTAACCTAACAGCAGCAAAGGCCCAATCACCCCGGTCTGCTCCAGCCCAGCCCCTATTTAGCAGCAGCAGCCCGGCATACACAGCAGCCCGGCATACACACCAGGGGGGACGCACAGACCGCTGCATCTTGGGCCTTTCCTATTGGACTGTAACCAGGTATCTGCGATCTATCGCAGCAATCATTCCTTCCCCAACGCAACTATCACACGCGCCACACCGACGCTCAGACCGTGCACCTATCCAAGCACGACAGATCTACGCTCTACAACCTTCCCTCAGGAATCAGGGATAATGGCTTGGCGCGTGGAGCTGATAACAGATATGTGAGTGAATCCTGAGTCGCTGTGAGACCTGGGCCTGAAAACAAACCGTACGCACAGTGAATATGTCCACACAGATTAAAAAAGGGACACATAACCACGTTCTCCGCTCTCTGACTACCCCCAAAAGACGGTTATCATCATCAAACTTGAACAAGTACAGATATAGTGGGGGAGGGAGAAACTCAAAAATGGAGACACCCCACAGACATAATATGGAAGAAGAATTGGATGAAGACGAAGTATCCCTCCCTCCATCTGAGGATTCTGCAGCGGGTCACAACGATAATGACAGACCTCTGACCTATGCTACCATGACAGACATAGCTGCGGACATCAAAAGATCATTCACCTCCGCCATTACGGACATTAAAACTGAGCTGCTTAGGCTCTCAGAACAAATAGCTGTGACGGAACGTGCAGGGAAAAGAAGAGACAGGGCATTGATCAGACTGGATGATATCACCGCTTCCCACTCCCAACACCTGATTGTAATGAATAGGCACCTGGAAGACTTGGATAATAGAGGGAGGAGACATAACATAAGAATCAGAGGTGTTCCTGAGACAGTCCTTCCAGACCAAATTAAACCAGCACTAACTTCCATCTTCAATAGTCTCCTTGACAGACCTGAACAATCTCCCATAGAATTTGACAGGGCTCACAGAGCTCTAAGACCTACAGCACCAGATGGAAACCCACCTAGGGATATCATATGTTGCCTACCCAATTTCGGCCTGAAGGAAGATGTCATCCAAAAAGCAAGATCCAAAGACCAAATCCTATTCAACGAATCCGCAATTCAACTGTTTCAAGATCTGTCACCAATTACTCTTAAGAACAGAAGAGCATTGCGGCCACTACTGGATGTCTTAAGAGAAAAAGGCATCAATTATAGATGGAAATTTCCGTTTGCTCTTCAAGCCTCTTACATGGGCAAACAACACCTGCTTAAAATCTCAGAGGATTTAAAACAATTCTGCGAAAACCTACAAATAGCTCCGATTGATCTTCCCAAGTGGTATGCGGAATTTCTGCTGCCGCCGGAAATCAACAACTACCAAACCAGCTCTGGATCAACACCCTCCCGCTCACCTTTCCAACAAGGATCCTATCGCAGAAACGCCAACAGAAGCAATTTTGATCCTCCTTCTTCCGCCAAAGGAACCAAAAGTCCAAAGCTCATGTAAAAAGACCAATATTCACTTCTACAGCATCCGCCCACAACACGGACAGGGGACATCCACACATCCCCCCCTCCATCCCCCCCTTCGTGGGTTTTTTTTTTTCTTCCCTCTCCAGGAAGCCCAAGACTGTAACCTCTGTTTTGAAGCCCAGTTGGCTTTGCTGTCATTTCATGAAGGCGACAAGTCAACCCTCTTCACTTCGCTCAATTATTTCCCTCTCCTGACCCGATCCGCCGTGCCTAAAAAACTTGCAACCTAAGGACACTGTACCCACAGTGTACGAAGACTTAGGAATAGATCCCAAGGGGAGACTACTTTCATAGGATTTATTAGTACTTGCACGGTTTCTCCCCTCCCAACTGAGGGGTAAGACGAGTGAACAGGCTGGGATCTGACGACTTCGATATTTCTACTCGCCTCTTCTCTTTCTATACCCCGAAATTCCTGAGACTAGCTCACCAGGGAACCACCTCGGGCTAGATGCCCAGAATACGCAACACCCTCACGAGAACTTCTTTCTCCAATCCGACAGAACAGTGAGTATTCTAACGGGCTACACTTAAAGATATAGTGAGAATAATCTCCCTGGACATCTGAGGGTGCACCAAATTTACATCTGCAAGCATAAGCTATGTCGCACAGACACTGACTGCTTTTACACGCATTGGCGGACCCACTTTATCGGCAGTTACTGGTGGAGACAGACTTTCCCACAAATTTGTTAAGGGTAATCCGCCAACATGCAACCACTATTAGGAAACTACTGTTATTTGAAAGTTGTGGGTCTTCTCTTTATGATTACTGTTATCCGTTTTGTGTTATTTTTCAATGGTACAAGCCTCTTTCTGGGCTTCTAAGCTCTCTCTCCTGTCTATCCTGCATGGAGCAACAAGCTGTTTGTACCATGTGAGATAGTGGGACAAGACTTTTTCATGATACTAACTGTCTAAAGACTCTCACTGTTACCATGCGAAGCATGAACTGTTCCACATAACCTAGTGAGACAGCTTCACTGTTACCATGCGAAGCATGAACTGTTCCACATAATCTAGTAAGACAGCTGGGTCCCCCCCCATTCCCCCCCCCCTTTTTTTTCCCCTTGTCCTCAAATGTTGTTACTATTCTGTCAGTTAACGGTTTAAGATCACAATATGACTTTACAATGCTCAACTCCCCAGGTCTCCCAGATCTGTCTCACTTTCTAGGAGATATACTCTCACACACAACACACCTTAGTGATACATTTTTAGGAATCACCACCTCACGGCCACATCTGTTCTGTTGCGCCTCCCATTTACCCCCTCAGTGTTGTCACAGACGTCTCGTTTCAAAGACGACTTATCTGCTCCTCACCTTTTAGGTGTGACTCGAGCATCCACTTAACCTCCCCTTCCTGTTCATCCCTTTTTCTTCTTCACTATCCCTATCCCCGTCCTTACCCTCCCCAAACCCTATTAATAACAAGATACAGTACTATCTATTAACTCCCTGTTTTTAGATCATGGCTTACACTCATCTAGGGAAATCTCCAACACTAATATCCCACAATGTTAACGGTCTTAATATCCCAGAGAAGAGATCTAAGCTGCTAAGAGAACTTAAAAAATCTCGGCCATCAGTAGTTTTCCTGCAGGAAACACATTTCAAGAGCAAACATGTCCCTACATTCACTGATAAAATATTCACAAAAATGTACCATGCCACAAACCCCCTAGCCAAAACTAAAGGAGTTTCTATATTAATTGACAAAGATTCCCCTTTTGTAGTCAAACAACACCTCACGGACCCCGAAGGTCGCTATCTTTTCCTTAAAGGCGAATGGGCAGGTTCCTCCATCACACTCGCTAATGTATACTTCCCAAATACCGCTCACATCTCATTCTGCCACAAGATAATCGATGAGCCTAAATGGTTTGCAGAAGGTTGTATCATTTTGGGAGGAGATTTCAATATCCCCCTCTCTCCCCTCAAGGACACTTCTACAGGACACACAGCAGTAACATATAAGATCCTCAAACGAATTAAGGCACTCTTAAGATCCTTATCTTTAATAGACACCTGGAGATCTATACACACCACTGGGAGAGATTATACCTTTTTCTCCCCACCACACAAACGATACTCGCAAATCGACCTGATTCTGATCTCACAAAGGGACTTGCACTCCCTACTTCAGGCTGAGATAGGTATAATCTCCCTATCGGACCATGCCCCTACAGCCATCTCATTGAAATTCGACCGTCCGAAACAACCCACCTTTAACTGGAGACTCAATGCTTCACTACTGACTGACCAGATCATTAAAGATGACATTCATGTAGCAATTAATGAGTACTTTAAAACCAATAGCGACGCAGACACTAACCCACTAAATAACTGGGAGGCTCATAAGAGTGTGATAAGAGGAGAACTTATGAGATGGGGCGCCAGGAAAAAAAAAGAGAGGGAGAAAGAAATAACTAAACTGTCCTCACAGATAGCCACACTGGAGTCACAACACAAACAATCACTCTCAATCAAGGTAGAAGAAGAGCTGACACACTGTAGGGAAGCCCTCAAATTTATACTTGATCTTAAAATCAGAAAGGCCCTCTTCTTCAAGAGAAGCATTTACTTTGAGCATGGAGATAAAAGCGGGAAATTGTTAGCCAAAGCACTTAAAGACACTACTATGACAGGACGCATATACGCTATCAGGGACAAAGATGGTACCCCCAAACACAAGCCTACTGAAATAGCTGACCTTTTTCATAAGTTTTATTCAAAACTATATAATCTTCCAGCACAACACAGACCCCCACATATAACAACCACGAAACAAGAAACGATCCATGAATTCCTTAAGGATAGCAAAATGCCCACACTCAATCAGGAGGACACGGCTAAAATAGAAGAACCCATTACCACCGAAGAAATTCTATTGGCAATTAAAGGCCTCAAAACAGGGAAAAGTCCGGGACCAGATGGTTTCACGTCACAGTATTACAAAACGTACACACATCTCCTTGTAAAGCCCCTTAGATCCACCTTCAACTATTTAGCTACGAATGAACATAACTCGAAATCCTTCCTCATGGCAAATTGCAGTAATACCCAAGCCAGATAAAGACCATTCAGAATTTGCAAATTACAGACCCATTTCCCTACTGAATATTGATCTGAAACTATTGGCCAAAATATTAGCTAACAGACTGAAACCCTTATTATCAAAAATTATAGGTCCAGAACAAGTAGGATTTATGCCTGGTAGAGAAGCACGAGATAATACCACCAAAGCATTAAATTTAATACACTTCTCCCGAAACTCTAAAACAAGAGGTATGCTGCTCTCCACCGACGCTGAGAAGGCTTTTGATAGAGTCTCCTGGGACTATATGATGGCTACATGCGCCCATGTTGGCTTAAATGAACACATGCTCTCATGGATCTCAGCCCTCTATCGAAACCCGTGCGCAAAGATTAAAGTCAACAATATCTTCTCTGACCCCGTTAAGATTAACAACGGTACACGTCAGGGATGCCCCCTCTCCCCCCTTCTCTTCATCATCTCACTGGAGCCCCTGATAAGGAAAATAAACCTGACGACTGATGTATCAGGATTTAAGATAGGAAAGAGGGAGTACAAAGTCGCTGCCTATGCAGATGACTTATTATTTTTTATATCACAACCACACATCTCCATCCCTAATTTAAAAAAAAATCTTTGAGACGTTTGGATTCATATCCAACTTTAAGATTAACCAATCTAAATCTGAAGCCCTGAATATTAATTTGCCCCCTGACCAACTAAACTTAATAAAAGACAACTACAATTATAGATGGGATCAAAACACACTGAAGTATCTAGGGATAAACCTGACCGACAATTTAGACTCTCTATATCAACATAACTATAAGCCGTTACTTACCTCACTGATTAAAGAGCTACGAGCATGGTCCTCCAAGACCTTCTCGTGGTTCGGCAGAGCTTCAATTTTAAAAATGACAATCCTCCCGAGCTTGCTCTACCTTTTTAATGCACTTCCCATTAAAATCCCAGGGGCTTTTTTCACAAGCCTTCTTAAGGCACAGAGAGATTTCCTATGGGCAGGCAGGAAACCAAGAATCAACTTCAACTTGCTGACACGTCCCAAAAATAGAGGAGGAATAGGTCTACCGGACTTTAAAAAATATCACCAAGCATCCCACATCACTAGAATACTTGATTGGCACTGCCATGGTCAGGACAAGGACTGGATCCAATTGGAACAAAGTTTAACTCCAAACAACCTTCTATTCTACCCCTGGACACTACACTCCAAAAGAGGCAAAAATCAGACGCACCCCTTAGTAGCAAACACCCTTCATGTCTGGCACAAAACTGTAGTCAAACACAACATTGCTTCCATACCTGGTCCTCTAACCCCGGTCACCAACAACCCTGATTTTATCCCGGGACACCTCTTGAAGGATGCGACCCCATACACGACTTCCCAATGCCTATCAAACTCAAAGGTTAAATCTTTGGAAGCCCTACGGGCAGACTGGAAGGGACCATTCCCTGGCCTCTGGTTTTACTTACAGCTAAGAGACTTCTTGATTAATAGCAGATGTAGATCGTTATACTGCTTGCCAATGACTCCACTCGAAAATCTCTGCTTCAAGAGAACCTCAGTAGCACATACCACTTCCCTAGCCTATGCCTGGTTAAATGAGGCTCAGCACACAGATGACTTGAAACATAAGGCTAAATGGGAAAGTGACCTTAAAACTAAAATATCGACAAAACACTGGGAGAAGGCATGTATTATGACACACAAATGTTCCCTAAGCTCCAAATATCAGGAAGTCTCTTACAAAATCCTCACTCAATGGTACATTACACCCCAGAGATCCGGGAGGTGGTCCACCGCAGCCTCGGATACATGTTGGCGCTGTGAACAGGATATTGGCACTTTCCTCCATATTTGGTGGGAGTGTCCATTAATTCTTGAGTACTGGGCTGAGATCAGGAAGTGGATCCAATTCATAACTGAAACCACTGTAAACCTCACAGCGGCTGCCTGCCTGATTAACGTTAACACACTCACTATAGGCAAATATAAGAAATCTCTCACTAGACACCTCCTCCTTGCAGCAAAAACACTCATCCCCCTTCATTGGAAGACCAAACGGATACCAAAAATCAGAGATTGGTTGGATAGAGTAGAACACATACACAAAATGGAAGAAATCGCAGCCATGAAAAGAGAAATCAGCAACAACTTTAATGAAATCTGGCAACCTTGGGTTTTATTCTCGTTCTCCCCCGAATTCCAGCTGCTTATTGCATAACTCCTCACTCCCTACATTAGGTAAGTGAGACTGACTGTCCACACTTGCTGAGACTAATCTATAATACACTGAATATGTATTTGAGATGATCTGCTAATGTATCTGTATACTCTGTACCTTCATGCTCTACTGATCCTGCTACTACCCCTCACCCCCCACCCTTCCCTTTCTTACCCTCTTTTCTTTACCCTCTCACCCACCCCATTTCCTCCCGCCACATTTTCTTAAACTTTATGTACAGCATATACCTATTTCATATTACGCCTTTATCATTTTCCGGGCTTGATAATGATTAAGCCCTAGATGTTAAAAAAAAAAAAAATTTTGTTGTGATATGATTGCTTATTTTTATTACCTGTTATCTGTACCAAGCCTCAATAAAAAAACTTTGATTGTGAAAAAAAAAAATATATATATATATACACAATAAGGGGGAATACCGGAATCATAGTGAAAGCCAGGCCGAGGTCATACACAAGGGGATCAAAGCAGATGGGTATGGATGGGAATCAAACAGGAACAGGGAGGGGATGGCTGCAGAGCAGGGATCCAGGTAACAGGAGGGACAGATGCAGGATGGGCTCAAGGTAGGGATCAGGTCGGATCGGGTCAGGCAGGATGCAGGCTCGAGTGAGGGATCAGGTCTGATCGGGTCAGGCAGGATGCAGGTTCAAGTCCAGATCACAGGTCCTAGATCAGGGAGAGAGATACTAGGGCAAGGAGTGTTTGTATTTGCCGGGTATTTATAGGAAGTCTTGTAATCAGGCTTCAGTTCACAACTGAGCGCAGGAAGTGCTGCCTGTCCCACACTGCCGGAATACACCCGCTGGTGGACGCCGGTACTACAGTCCATGGATCATGCATTACCACCAGCAGGTGAGATCCTCCAACAAAGATACTGGCTGCAAGAGGACACCTGCTGGCGGACACTAGTACTGCAGTCCAAAGGACCAACAGCACCACCAGCGGGTGAAGCCTTTCCTGACAGTACCCCCCTCAAAGGAACGGCCTCCGGCTGCTCCAACTAACTGTTGCTGGGGAAAGTTCATGGCAACAAGCTGGGCAACAGGCAAGGTCACATCCGGGCAGAGAGCGGGCACATCCGGGCAAACAGTAGGCACATCCAACTGGGAAGCAGGCACATCCGGGCAGGAGACAGTCACATCAAGCTGGGCAGCAGACAGGGGCACACCAGGCAGGGCAGCAGTCAGGAACACCTCAGGCTGGGCAGCAGACAGGAACACCTCAGGCTTGGCAGCAGGCAAGAACATCTCAGGCTTGGCAGCAGGCTCCTCAAGCCGGGAAACGGGCACCACAACCGCAAGCCGGGAAACGGGCACTGCAACCTCAAGCTGGGAAACGGGCACCGCAACCTCAAGCTGGGAAACGGGCACCGCAACCTCAGGCCTGGAAACGGGCACCACAACCTTAAGCCGGGGAAAGGGGTACCAGATCTTCAGGCAAGGACACAGGCACTGAATCTTCCGGCTGCGACACCGGATCTTCACTGGCATCAGGACTTCTGGTTGGAAGGCAGGCACCGGAACATCAGGCCGGAACACTGGCTCTGGCACTTCAGGCTAGAAGACTGGTACAGGAATTTCAGACTGGCAGGCTGGTACAGGAACTTCAGGCTGGCAGGCTGGCACAGGAACTTCAGGCTGGCAGGCTGGCACAGGAACTTCAGGCTGGCAGGCTGGCACAGGAACTTCAGGCTGGCAGGCTGGCACAGAAACTTCAGGCTGGCATGCTGGTACAGGAACTTCAGGCTGGTAGGCTGGTACAGGAACTTCAGGCTGGTAGGCTGGTACAGGAACTTCAGGCTGGCAGGCTGGCACAGGAACCTCAGACTGGCAGACTGGCACAGGAACCTCAGGCTGGCAGACTGGCACAGGAACCTCAGGCCGGCAGATTGGCACAGGAACCTCAGGGCGGCAGACCGGCACAGGAACTTCAGGCTGGCAGGCTGGCACAGGAACTTCAGGCTGGCAGACTGGTACAGGAACTTCAGGCTGGCAGACTGGTACAGGAACTTCAGGCTGGCAGACTGGTACAGGAACTTCAGGCTGGCAGGCTGGCACAGGAACTTCAGGCTGGCAGGCTGGCACAGGAACTTCAGGCTAGCAGACTGGCACAGGAACCTCAGGCTGGCAGACTGGCACAGGAACCTTAGGCTGTCAGACTGGCACAGGAACCTCAGGCCGGCAGACCGGCACGGGAACTTCAGGCTGGCAGGCTGGCACAGGAACTTCAGGCTGGCAGACTGGTACAGGAACTTCAGGCTGGAAGACTGGTACAGGAACTTCAGGGTGGGCAAAAGGCACAGGGACTTTAGACTGGGTAAAGGGCACTGGGACATCAGACTGGGTAAAAGGCACGGGGACGTCAGATTTAGGTGGGTCGTCAAGTTCTACTGGCATGAACGCAGGCTGAAGCAGGTTGGTGGGTGTGGAGGTAGGTTGGGTTTCTGGTTGTATTGTGTGGGTCGGGAAGTACTTCCGCTTCTTCTTATACTTAGTCACTGCAGGCTTGCAAATAACGGGGGGAATGTATGAAAAAGATGGAATCAAGTAAGTGGAAGGACTAGAATGCGGCAGAGATACGGGGATAGTGGCTGGAGGAGGTTCTTGTGGATTGGCTACAGGTAGAAGGGAAGAAGTAGGTGGATTGAAGGCAGGGTAGGTGCGACAGGTAGAGACTGGGTAGTAATATTTGGCGGGGGGCTGAGCAAACTGGGCTGTAGCTGGGGTTGTCATAGGCGATAGGCGGATACATTCTTGGGGAGGCAGGTGATTAATGGCAGGGCTGGAATGTTGTGGCTTGGCTAAGTTCAGGAGATCTGACCATGCCTGTAGCACAGGTTGAGCAAAAACTGTCTTACACACAGCCTGTCCGACCAGGGATTGCACTGAATGGATGCAATCGGACAACACCTGCTGGGAACAGGAGGAATAATGTTCCCAAAAATAGGCTGGATCATCCTCTAACAACCACACTAAGGATTCAACCTGGTCAAAACTGAAAGGGGGTAAAAAATCGTCACTCCCATCGGGAATAGATGACAGGGCTGGCTTTTCACATAACCGAACTAACGGCTGAATATCCTCAAAAGATATATAACCCTGGCCCACTAGCGAATAAGCTGATCGGATGGTTTCTATCAGCTGGTCACTGGTCCAAACTTTTAGAATCTGACGACAATATTCGTCATCCTCTGCTGCCAGCAGAGAATAATAAATGATTTTGTTACTATCCATCGCAACCGGGTTTAACAAACCAGAATGGTCCCTCAATGCAGCCACGTCTGGTTTAGGGATGGCCCTGGTATACTGTCATAGAATGCTAGCAAACCAGACTGTGTGACTGCACAGAGGAGACCAAACAGGTGTAGGTGAAAGTGTAACAATTTATTAAGGAAAGTAAACAGACAAATAAACACCTCCAACAGAACACAGTACAGCAACCTAACCAAATAACAGTGACTTATAGAAAATATATACGATAAGGGGGAATACCGGAATCGTAGTGAAAGCCAGGCCGAGGTCATACACAAGGGGATCGAAGCAGATGGGTATGATGGGAATCAAACAGGAACAAGGAGGGGACAGATGGATTGGCTGCAGAGCAGGGATCCAGGTAACAGGAGGGACAGATGCAGGATGGGCTCAAGGTAGGGATCAGATCGGATCGGGTCAGGCAGGATGCAGGCTCGAGGTAGGGATCAGGTCGGATCGGGTCAGGCAGGATGCAGGTTCAAGTCCAGATCACAGGTCCTAGATCAGGGAGAGAGATACTAGGGCAAGGAGTGTTTGTATTTGCCGGGTATTTATAGGAAGTCTTGTAATCAGGCTTCAGGTCACAGCTGAGCGCAGGAAGTGCTGCCTGTCCCACACTGCCGGAATACACCCGCTGGTGGATGCCAGTACTACAGTCCATGGATCATGCATTACCACCAGCAGGTGAGATCCTCCAACAAAGATATTGGCTGCAAGAGGACACCTGCTGGCGGACACTAGTACTGCAGTCCATAGGACCAACAGCACCACCAGCGGGTGAAGCCTTTCCTGACGGATGCAGACCCTGAAACTTTCTCCATGAGAACACTGAGAGTGCGCCAGGTGATTATTAACCAGACCCTCCGATTCAAAATCAGTCTGCCGATCGAAATACAAAGTAAAATTGTTACAAACATTGATCAGACAGGAGATAGAGAGATGCAAAGTAACATTGTTTATAAACATTGATCAGTCAGGAGATAGAAAAATACAAAATAGCATTGTTTATAAACATTGATCAGACAGGAGATAGAAAAATACAAAATAGAATTGTTTATAAACATTGATCAGACAGGAGATAGAGATACAAAGTAACATTTTTTATAAACATTGATCAGACAGGAGATAGAGATACAAAGTAACATTGTTTATAAACATTGATCAGACAGAGGATAGAGATACAAAGTAACATTGTTTATAAACATTGATCAGACAGCAGATAGAGATACAAAGTAACATTGTTTATAAACATTGATCAAACAGAGGATAGAGATACAAAGTAACATTGTTTAGAAACATTGATCAGACAGGAGATAGAAAGATACAAAGTAACATTGTTTAGAAACATTGATCAGACAAGAGATGGAACTAGAAAATGCATTTCCTGCAGAAAATGTGTGGGAATGCTTTATAGCTGAATTGCTAAGCCCACACCAAAGCCATTCACCATAACCACTACACTATCTTTACGACATACAAGCCGTGTTCCTTCAGTACTTATAAAGCCTCTCTTTGATCATTAATCCCCACACCTAATGAGTGAGAGACAGTGTGAGAGAACCCTTCAAATAAGGCTTAATAAATCCACAACAGTACATGCTATCGAAACAGCGACTTCACCGTTAGAGACACACGGCCTTTGTGAACGTACCGGTATAAAATTTATGTTGATAAACTAAAAAATGTGGGCATGTCAGCAATTTAAATAAGAAGTTCTCTGTGCGTTTCGCTGGGAAATGTGAAGAATTTTATAAAGGACGGTCAATGGAAGAAAATGTAGAACTCTTGTCATTTGGAAGCTCAATCAGCCAAAAGTAAAAGGCGTATCACAAAACTGAACACATTGCCTCAAACTAGACAAAAATACCTACGTTTTGATGTAAAAAAATTGTGTATGACAAGTAGATCTTGTGGGCGTGAGAGCAATTTATAGAGAAGGAACTAAGATAATTTTTTTAAAGCTCTGTGCTGTAGCGATGACATCATCCACTCTAAACAACCCCATAGACACTCTGTTAAATCGATAAAATTTCCTGAAATGATGACTAAACTTAAACAGATTTTTCACAAAAAACATAAAAGATATCAAACTGTAAATATATAGCCGGATAGCTGAATATTTTGTGAACATTTTAAAGTTTGTTTGGTGTCTGTAGGTGAAAGTATGAAGGAGCTGAAACTTTTGGGAGCGGATGAAGATTTTAAGGATTTGAAGCATGCTCTCATTGACTTCAATGTTAAAAAAAAAAAAAGTGTTAAAAAGCTTAATAATTTAAAAAGTATAAATAGTACAAAAAAATGAAGAAGTCCCATCATTAGCTAAAAGAGCTGAACATTTTAAAAGTTGAAAGGTTTTAATAGCTGAAAGTATGCAGAAGTTACGCAGAGCCAAAAAACGTACGGAATAAAAATTAGAATAATCAGAATAAGAATAAATAAAAAAACGCATAACAATACTGGGAATGCTTGGAGAGCATTCCCACTAATGATACAAAGTATCATTGCTTATAAACATTGATCAGAGTGGAAATAGAGAGATACAAAGTAACATTGTTTATAAACATTGATCAGAGAGGATAGAGATACAAAGTAACATTGTTTTTAAACATTGATCAGACAGGAGATAGAAAGATACAATGTAACATTGTTTATAAATATTGATCAGACGGGAGATAGAGAGATACAAAGTAACATTGTTTATAAACATTGATCAGACAGGAGACAGAGAGATACAAAGAAACATTTTTTATAAACATTGATCAAATGGGAGATAGATAGATACAATGTAACATTGTTTATAAACAATGATCAGACAGGAGATAGAGAGATACAAAGAAACATTGCTTATAAACATTGATCAGAGTGTAAATAGAGAGATACAAAGTAGCATTGTTTATAAACATTGATCAGAGAGGATAGAGATACAAAGTAACATTGTTTTTAAACATTGATCAGACAGGAGATAGAAAGATACAAAGTAACATTGTTTATAAATATTGATCAGACGGGAGATAGAGAGATACAAAGTAACATTGTTTATAAACATTGATCAGATGGGATATAGAGATCCAAAGTAACATTGTTTATAAACATTGATCAGACAGGAGATAGAGAGATACAAAGAAACATTGCTTATAAACATTGATCAGATGGGAGATAGAGAGATACAAAGTAACATTGTTCACACAAGAGATGGAAAGATACAAAGTAACATTATTGATTTTGCATATACACTCTGAAGGATAAAGTTCAATCTGTAAACCCAGTTTTCTTTTCTTTTTACAAAATGTGTCTATTTTATCCCTTAGTTTACCCTCATCAGCCCTAATTAAATTAACTTCTCCCTTCAACTATTATTTTCCTTAGGGTTAGTGTTTTTTTCATTTCTATATTTAACCAATAATATTTAAACTTTTCTCTTCTTTTTTTTTTTTTTTGTTAATTTTTTGACACATTAAAAAAAAGCAACAAGACCATTGAAAGTAACAACACGGAGGGCGTGTCCGGACGTGAAACAGAGTGGATGTGTTGATACTGAGCTCCTCACATCCAAAGTTAATCCTTTGCCATCCTCTTTGCATATCAAGTTTTTGATACTACATACTCCCTGCAACTACTCTTGAACACCTGCCCTTGCAATTCTAGCTGAGATTGAGGAGTTTTGGCCGGCAGTTTCAACACCAGACCTGTTGTTGGTCCCGCACTGCTGAGGCCCACCGCCATCTTGGGGCCTGTGAAGCCTCCTGTGCCCTCCGAGCTGGCGTGCTGTGTGCGGCGAGGGGATCGCAGCCCCTGACCAATCTACCGGCCGCAGCGCTCCCCGGAGGATACAAACCAAGAAGGAGCCCCTGGATGGATCCGAAACGACAACCTCACCATACAGTGAACCAACGCCATTTTGCGGCCTGCGGACCCGGTCAACCCTCACAGGTACTGTGAACCCCCGTCCTCTCACCCATCCCTTAATCTCTGCCTGAGGCCGATTCCCCTGCGGGAGATCTCACCTAAACAGCGGCTAGGCTCTGTCACCTGTCCGGAGCGTGGAAGCGGTGGCCCGAGCGGCGCGGAGTGCTCAGGAAAGTCCGCGGCTTCGGCCTATCCCCGGAGGACGGTGGCCATCTTGCTGCACCTCGCTGCGGAAGCTTCCTTGTGATCTCCTTCAAAAGGACTCCCCTGGTGGCAACTCTGCCTGTGCGGCGGCTGGGCACTGTCTCCTGTCCTGGGTGGGGTGGCGGCGGCCTGAGTGGAGCAGAGCGCCCCGGGAAAGTCCCCTGCTCCGGCCTACCCCTTGAGGACGGCGGCCATCTTGCTCCACCCGGGAGCTTTAACTCCCCACGATTCCAGCCCTCCTGTGCCCATCTCCCTCCCTATAAAAACCAGATATCGGCTCTATAAACCCCTCCATCACAGAGGTCCCCCACCCCCAATAGGCTGGTGAACACAGCCAGTGGACAACATTTTTTTTTTTTTTTTACTACATCCTAAAGCTCTGTCACAGTCTCCTTACCCCCTCCCTATCGGATCTATACGTTTCCCCCCCTTTCGATGCCAGAGCGCCGTGGTTCACACGGCTATCCCCCCTACTGAACCGGCACAGCATACATGTACCCTCCATGCACACATCTAGCCGGCTCTACTAATGTGACTATATTCAAACAAGATAGACCGGCGCTCTATCACCCTTATTCAGAAATTAGGGGTATTGGCTTGGTGCGCAACGTTTATGGCAAATGTGTGATTAAATACTGAGCTGAGGGGGCGCATGCTCGACGCGATGCGAGTGAGACGTGACTGATCAAAACTCCGTCATACCCGTACTAAGCAGGCCAGATACTCACGGCTATATCGCTTGATTAACAGCACAAACACTCTGAACCACTGTGGGAACAGTCCGTGTATGCCAGCAGGAAAGAACAGGCGTTCCCGCCGATCCACCCACAACCTAACAAATTTTCTTCTAGACGCTGAATCTAAACAGCACAAGATGTCTCGGGGTGGCACCGACCCCAGCACACAAGCGGTCTCGGGGAAGAACTTAATAGATCACCCCCCCCTCTCAACCGAACTGTGAATACACTATACCCCTCTCTAAAGCTGACTTAGATGCAATTCTAATATCCATGTTTGACAAATTGGTGGATAAAATAGAAAAGGAAGTTCATAAATCCACTACTGCCCTATCTCAGGAAATTGCATGTATAGGAAATAGAACTGATCTATTAGAAGCAAAGCATGATGAACTTTCACTAGCCCATAATGATTTAAGAAAGGACTATGAAACTTTGGCAGATAGCTTTGCATTCATGCAGGCACAAGTGGAAGACCTTGATAATAGAAATCGCAGACAAAACATCAGAGTGCGCGGTGTACCGGAATCGGTCACCGAGCTTATGCCAACTATATC
Organism: Rana muscosa; assembly: GCA_029206835.1. Classification (NCBI taxonomy): domain Eukaryota; kingdom Metazoa; phylum Chordata; class Amphibia; order Anura; family Ranidae; genus Rana; species Rana muscosa. Next base: position 240,837,468 of record CM055126.1, read on the forward strand.
AAAAATCTTCCATAATCTCCTCCCTGATAAACCATTGTCAGCCTTCACCTGTGACAGAATTCATAGGGCCCTCTGCCCTAAACCCACACCTGATAAACCACCTAGGGATATCATCATGTGCATGAAGGATTTCCTGGTTAAAGAAGATATCATGCGGGCGGCTAGGAACTCTCCTATTATTGATTTGGATGGTAAGAGACTTCAAATATTCCCTGACATCTCCCCAGCCACATTAGACAGGAGACGCAGGATGAAGGAAGTCACTAATGTTTTACAATCAGCAAGGATAAGATACAGGTGGGGCTTTCCTTTCAAACTCACCATCCCACATAATGGATCTACATATACGGTTTATAATGTAATCAAAGGAAAAGAACTATTAGTGAAACTGGGCTTGCTGGACCCAGAACCTCCTAACCGCCCGCCACCAACCCCCAGTTCTTCCCCGATATGGTCAACACCATCTTCACGCCGCAACCAAAGAGATCAAAGACACTGGAGGCAATCATCTCATGACTAAAACTTCTGATCTGCGCTTCCACTCCAGAAAGCCCGGAGGTATAACTCTAAATCAACAGTTTCCTTTACCACATACTGCCAGAGGTGCTACCGATTGAAGAGACAGCATGATACCTGAACAATACCGTTTCATATTCCTCAGAATGACTCCCTTTTTTTATTTTTTTTGCTGTTATCATTCTGGCTGACTCCCATAGCAGAAGGATCTTTATTGACATGAAAAGTTGACTCTAAATTACTTACCTCCTTTTTCATAGGCTACCTGGAGATCTTTCTCATAGACTGATATGGAAATTCTACTGAACACCTGAGTATTATCAGTTATTTTCACTTCAACATTTTCAGAAATGTTTCTCCTCACTGTTGATTATTTTATTTGTCTCCCTTACATAACAAACTGTTTAATTGACGCAATACCTCTCTACCTCTCTATTGGTAGTTGCACACTTCTCAAGTTTTTCTAGGATGCCTGCTACATCCGTCGTTGTTAGTTTGTCCCCCTATCCTGCTCTCTAGGATGGACCCACAGCTCTCACTTTTAGAGATGCGGCGCCCTTCCAGGATTGCAGGAATTGGACTTATTTGTCCTCCTGATGCTTATCCAAGTTTCTTGACAGGTTTTATCTTGTCCCCATTTCAATCTTGTTTATGTTTCTCATTTTTGAAATTTTAGCCCATATGGCTTTTAGTGTGTTCACTTTACAAAAAGGAAGTCCCGTTAACTACGTACAAAAAACGATCTCAGACACAGGCTTCACAACTCTAGACTACTTTGGTAATTACATAAGGTACAAGGTGCATTACTCAGCTTGTAAATCACTCCCCTTTCTTACAATACCTCCGATCACAACCACAATCTTAGTATTAGACTTAGTCACTAACACTATCCAGAACTTATTCTATACATCTGATTCTGGCCTGTTAATTCTCCACCACAAATTCATAAAGCTTTACACCCTAGACCCCTTCAATGGGTATTAAAATAATTTTGCACAATGTGCAGGGCTTCAACTCCCCCCACAAACGTAAAAAGGCTTTTCAGCATTATAAAAGAATAGGGGCTGACATCATACTCATCCAGGAATCCCACTTTTGCTCATCCAATCACCCTAAATATTTTGATAAGACATACAATCAAGTTTACTATACAACATTCAACAATAAGACCAGAGGAGTCGCAATCTTTATACGTAACTCGATTATATTTGATATCCATAACATATTCAGGGATACTGATAGTCGTTACATTATCTTAAAAGGCACTATTGACAATAGGGCCATAACAATAGCATCAGTATACGCTCCCAATGAATCTCAGTCCTCTTTTTTCATCAACTTTTTTGAAACTCTAGACCGCTATACCTCCCCCCACATCATTTTAGGCGGGGATTTCAATCTAACCTCACATCCGGCCCTGGACAGGAGTAGAGTCGCACCCTCATCTAAAGCATTTCCAATGTCCCTGAACCGCGCTCTCAGTAATTTTCAACTCATAGACTCATGGAGGGCTCACAATGTTGGTATCAAGGCATACACTCACTATTCACATCCCCATAAAGTGTATGCCAGATTAGACTATATTTTCTGCACCCCTATCCTGTTAGCGAACTCTTCTAAAGCTATCATTCACCCCTGTCCATGGTCGGATCATGATATTACATTTCTTGAAATAGCCTATATTGGTCTTAAACCATCCCCCTTCAACTGGCGTCTAAATGACTCCTTACTATCTGATCCCACAATTGCGCAATCAGTCTCCACACACATAGAGAACTATTTCACTGAGAACATTAACGATGAAACCCCTCCCTCCTCTATTTGGGTAGCTCATAAAGCAGTCTTACGTGGTCAATTAATCAGTCTCACTGCCAAAAGAAACAAAGAAAGGCTCTCAGACATCAGATGCCTCACTAAAGACCTCGATAACTTATACAACAAACTTCAAGAAGCTCCTTCCCAGGCTCTTACCGATCAGATCAAATCCAAACGCCTTGCCTTGGACCAAATTTTATCAGCTAACACTGAGAAATCCCTTAGATTCTCTAAGGCTAAATTCTTTCTTCATGGCAACTCCTCCTCCACTATGTTCGCCAGAAAATTAAACCAAGCCAATAACCCACCTCATGTCTATAAACTCAGAGACAATGCAGGGAATGTTGTTACTCATCCACAAGAAGTGTTGAATATCTTCTCCTCCTTTTACAAAGATCTCCTCTCAGGTCCTTAACACCAACCTAACCAGTCCTCCAAAATTTGGCTAGATGATATCCCGTTACCCTCCCTCAACACCCAACAGATAGAATCTCTCAGCGCACCATGTACAGATTCAGAAATAATTAATATAATTAAATCCCTTAAGACCTCTACAGCCCCAGGCCCGGATGGCTTCTCCTCGGCATATTATAAAAAATTTGCATCTCTTTTAGCCCCCAACCTATCTAAACTCTTCAACTATGTGCTAGATGGACATCAATTCCCAAGTGAAATGCTCTTGGCGAACTTATCTTTAATCCCTAAGCCGCTCAAAGACCATTCTCTCCCACAAAATTTTCGCCCCATTTCAGTTCTCAACAATGACTTAAAGATCTTTGGGAGACTTCTTGCAGATAGTTTGGCAGCAGTCATCACCAGCTTAGTGCACATAGATCAAACAGGATTCATTCCTGGACGTCAAATAACTGACAATATTAAACTGGTAACCAACATCATACAAGATGCCAACATACACTCCAAAGAGCTTTGCCTTCTCAGCCTGGATATCCACAAAGCTTTTGACAGCGTATCCTGGTCTTACCTTAATCATATCTTACCCAAATTTGGCATCTCTGATAAGTTCCTCTATGGCTTTAATGCACTATATCATTCCCCACAGACCCGTATAAAGATTCCAGGTCATAACTCGGAATTCTTTCCTCTTAGTAGGGGAACCAGGCAAGGTTGCCCTCTGTCCCCACTCCTGTTCGCACTAGCAATGGAACCCCTGGCCCAAAAAATCAGAAACAGCCCTGATATAAAAGGAGTTATCAAGGGTGAAGAAGTGTTTAAAATTAGCCTTTACGCAGATGATGCGTTAATTTTCCTTACCGAACCCCACATTTCTATTCCCTCCCTTCTTAAGGAACTAAATTTATTTCATGACATATCGGGTTTAAAAATTAACATGAACAAATGCTCAGCTCTACCCATCAATCTCTCTGAGCACTCAAAGACCTTGTTGATGAAGAATTTCCAATTTATATGGTGCTCTCAATCACTCCAATATCTTGGTGTCTCTATCACCCCCTCACACAGCCTGCTTTTCCAAACTAACTACATTCCTCTATTCAATAACATTTCTACACTCCTCAAGACCTGGTCAACATTCCATATCTCGTTGCTCGCCAGAATTTGTGCCATTAAAATGACAATACTCCCCAAATTGTTATATTACTTCCGTTCCCTCCCCATTAACATCCCTAAAACTAAACTTGCCTCTCTCCAAAGGGAAATCAATAAATTCATATGGTCTAACAGGAAACCTAGATGTAGCTACACACACATGCATAGACCCCAAACTATGGGTGGGATGGGACTCCCTAACCTGTGGCAATATTTTCTTGCTGCCAGACTTTCTCAATTAGCACAATGGTTCACTCCCATCCAAGATATCCCATGGAAAAAGTTTGAAGCGTCCTCAATTTCCCCTTGGTATTTACAGGGGATCATTTGGTCCAAAACAACTTCTTACAGCAAACTCTCTAAATACAACATAATTGTTGCACAATTCTACCAATTGTGGCTCAAAACCCAACATACTTTCGAACTATCTTCACTCACCCCTCCCCTGGCTTCCTTCCTAGGTGACCCGAGATTCACTCGGACCTATGGAGATTACCACTTCTTTACCTATTGGATCAATAACAATCTTACCACACTTAAATCTCTGCAAACTAAATGGGAGTTCTCCTCATTCACTGCTCTGCAAGATAAACATGGTATCCCCCCATCCGAATTTCAACACTATAACCAAATCAAAGCCTTCTATGCAGAATATTACTCTCTCTCCACCCATCCCCCTGGAACAGTCTTTGAACGGATTTGCATATCTTCATCTAGAGATAAGGGCATAATATCCCGCCTATATAACTATCTCAATACTTTTCATTCACCAGACAAGTCCGGTCAAATGCTCCATTGGGAATTGGACATAGATAACACCTTCACAGTAGATGAATGGCATGGCATGTCAGATAATCTCCGTAAAAGTAACAAAGCTATCTCTTCCAGAGAGACTCCCATAAAATTATTCTCTAGATGGTATCTCACCCCGTCCAAGCTTCACACCTTCTACCCCTCTATTTCCCCACACTGTTTTAGGGGTTGTTCAGAACCAGGCACTATCCCACACACATTCTGGAACTGCAAACACCTACTTCACACATGGCACAACGCAGTAGAAATTTTTGAAAACTCCTCAAAACAGAAGATCCCCATTTCCCCACAGATATGCCTTTTATATGCTAATGTTCCTAATGTTCCCATTCCTTGCATGAGACTTTTTCACACATTATGTAGCTCCATCCAATGGATGATTGCCTCCAACTGGAGATCCAATGATCTCCCTTGGGCGCAGGTACTAGCTAGGATGGAGATGGTAAAACTCTCAGAGAGAATCTATCACACTCTTCATGATACCTTCCACGTATATGAAAGGAAATGGTCATATTGGCGTACAACATAACTTAATAATTGACCCTGAGGTTTCATTAACTCCCTTTCACAAGTTCTTGTAATCTTGATCTATATTGCCTGTTTTTTATATTAGTGACTTACACCCGTGAACTATATTTTTGTACCGTATAACTTTGTATATAACCAATATTTTCATATAAGAACTATGTTTTCTTTTTTTATTGATTACATTTATAAACACCTTGTGTAACTGTACATTTAAACTTCCAAATAAAACTTTGTAAACAAAAAAAAAAAAAGCAACAAAAGTGAGAAATAACTTTTTTTTTATTTGGAAATAACTTAGCAAAGCTTTGTACCAGAATCATAACGTTTGTGTCATTTTGAATGGGACCACATGTAGGATAAAATGTATCCATTTTCTACATTAACACATTTTTTTAATGGACACTGGTTAAAAAACAAGAAAAGATCATTCTTTTTTTCCTTTTGTTACTTTTTTTTTTTGTCTAAGATGTGTTAAAAAAGTTCATTTTTGCAAGATAATAGCATGAAAATAAGGCCTTGTTTGTCCTTAGGAAAAAAACAATATACGAGGATCCTTCAAAAAGTTTCCATACTTTTTTAACCACCTGCCTACCAGGCACGAAAACCCTCTTCCTGCCCAAGCCATTTTTCAGCATTCAGCGCTGTCACATTTTGAATGACAATTGCGCGGTCATGCGACGTGGCTCCCAAACGAAATTCGCGCCCTTTTTTTCCCACAAATAGAGCTTTCTTTTGGGGGTATTTGATCACCTCTGCAGGTTTTATTTTTTGCGCTATAAACAAAAGAAGAGCGTCAAGTTTGAAAAAAAAACACAATATTTTTTACTTTTTGCTATAATAAATATCCATTTTTTTTATTTATTTTTTTACATTTTCCTCAGTTTAGGCCAATACGTATTCTTCTACATATTTTTGATAAAAAAAAGTTGCAATCGGCATATATTGATTGATTTGCGCAAAAGTTATAGCGTCTACAAAATAGGGGATAGATTTATAGCATTTTTTTTTTCACTACTAATGGCGGCGATCTGCGATTTTTATTGTGACTGCGATATTGCGGCAGACACATCGGACACTTTTGACACATTTTTGGGACCATTCACATTTATACAGCGATCCCTGCTATAAAAATGCATTGATTACTGTATAAATGTGACTGGCAGGGAAGGGGCTAACACTAGGGGGCGAGGAAGGGGTTAAATGTGTTTCCTAGATGTGTTCTAACTGTGGGGGGAGGGGACTGACTGAGGGAGGTGACCGATGGTTGTCCCCATGTACAAGGGACACACCATCGGTCTCCTCTCCCTGACAGGACGTGGATCTGTGTGCTTACACACACAGATCCACTGTCCTGCTCGCTTACTGGGCAATCGCGGGTGCCCAGCGGCCATCGCGGCCGCCGGGCACGCGCATCGTATCCCCAGTGACGCGGCGCGCGCCCCCTAGCTGCTTTTAAAGGCAGGACGTCATATGACGTCCTGTCAGAACAAGAGAGTCTTCCGCCCGCCATCATTTGACAGTGGGCGGTAGGCAACTGGTTAAACTCTTTTAAATATAAAAAAGTGTGGAAACATTTTGAAGACCTCTCATATGTATTACATTGTGATTTTAACCACTTGCCGACTGCAGTTCCTATATATACGTTGAAGCTATCAGCCATAACCCTGGTATCTTTTTTTTCAGCCGACGGCTGTCTTTCTCAGGAAAGTGATCAGAGTGGCTCATTAGCCACTGGATTGCTTTCTGAAGCGGCGGAAGGGAACACCTCCTGCCCCCACGCTCGCCGGTGTCTCTCGTGCTTACTGTTTCTACTGTTTCGTGCTTGCCTGAGACTGTGCCGACAGCTAGTCACAGAGGCAGTGAGAGACTAGATCATTTCTGGTTGCCTCTATGGTCTTGAAAGACCGGAACAACGTCATGACGTCACTTCCGGTCCAGGGTGGTTATACAGTATACAATATATCATTTTGGTATATATTGTGCTTTTTTTTTTTATTCATTAAATTTTTTTTCCTGACAGACTCCATGGCAGCCTACGTGTGGGTTAATCCCGCCCCTCATACCTCATAGGACCCTTCTCCCATAAATCTTTGCTCTGGGCCAGAGGCCGTGTTCCTTTTTTGTCCTCCTCCTAGGACCAAGATATAGTCTTACCTTTTCATGAAGTTTTTCTGTAATCCAAGCCTGGCGGTGTGCACGGCGATACGTTGGTGGTTAGCGGTGATCCTCTCTGCAGTCCAGCAATCCTAGCTATTAGCAGGTGGACATGGGCGATATGATGTGATACCATGAAGAGCTTACTAACCTGGCCATTGGCAGGCAAGCGGCAATATGGCCAAACGTCCCAGCTATTAGCGGGAGGCTTTGTAAACGCCCGATAGTGCGGTGGGTCGAGCGAACAGCTCCCCAGTCCCAGGTTCTGGTCCGGATCGTGCCGTGGTGGTGGTAATGTACAAAGATATTCCTTTTATATGGCAGCCGTATCTCTGTGTTTTGTGTGTCTCCTTATTTTCTATCAAGCTCCAGTGAGAGGCCACGGTGGCTGGAGCGCAGCTGCGTTCCAGCTCGCCGTTTCAGGAAGTCGCTGCGCATCCGCAAGCCGCAAATGAAGATTCCGTGCTTGGTTCGTGCAGGCGCGGTTTTGCCAAAATGGCGGCGGCGGTCGCGCATGCGATTGGCCGCCACCGGATGGCAACCGCTATGGGGCGGTGACATCGTTAACGGTGGCAGATTTAAATAGCTGTCAAAGCAGCTATTACTTGGGATGACTTGCAGGCTTATGCGGTATTTACCCAGGCACTGGGCTCTGGTTTACAAGGTAAATTGTTTGCTGCAGGCTCCCTGGGTGCTGGCTATGTTTTGTTATGTGCTCTCTCATGCCTGTTGTCACTCCTGTTTCTCATAACGCTTTAATGATTCATTTCACTTTCAAACTGCCTTGCCATGGATCTGTCACCGCCCTCTTGTGGCCAACCCTTGCGCTGCAGGTAGGATTTATTTATTTTCTACCTGTGATGCTTGGGTTCACTCATTCAGGAGCTCTTAACCCTTTCTTTTTCACTCAGCTCTTCTAGGTCTGAACACCAAAGCACGGCAAAGACCGTCCTAGGTCTCAACGTTGTCACTCCTCTTCAAGGTCCAGACTTCAGATCTTCCTTTAGATCTAGGTACCACAGATAGGAGTCTAAAACCACCTCTGGGCGTCACTCTCACCGCCACTCCAGCCGCTCTGTGAGGAAAGCCTGCTGGGTATGCGGGGCCCAGGTTCCTGAAGGCAAAATCGCTCTGTAAGCAATGCTTTTCTAAAGTCGCATAAGAAAGAGAGGGTGGAGACCAACAAGTGGAAGCACTGGTCAGAAAGGTGGTCCGTGAGTCCCTGAGTAAAGGGGATTCTGGTCATACCCACAACCCTGCTGGCGACACTATGTCAGTCCCTATTAGGGATGATCTCAAGGCTCCAGGCCCTTCACAGCCGAGCCATTCCTCAATTGAAGCCTCAGACAGTGAGGTGGAGGTAGATGACCCTGGTGCAGGTTTTGAATTTGCCCTAGTACCACAGCTGGTCAAAAGCTGTCAAAGAAGCTTTGAGATGGAAGAGCCAGTGGAGGCACCTTCCAAACAGAGGAAATATTTTAAACACCTCAAAAAAGAACGCCCTAATTTCTCCTTTTTGGGTGAACTCAGCGCAATAATTACCGACGAATGGGGTGGTGTTGAAAGGAAGAATTGCCTGTTAATGAAGGTATCAAAAATGTACCCATTTAAAAGCAAGGATGTAAAACACCTGGAGTCGGCTCCTCTCATTGACTCAGCCCTAATGAGGATGGTGAGGCACGTCACACTCCCATTGTAGGATACTGTTTCCTTTAGGGATTGCCTGGAGTGGAAAATTTATACCGACCTCAAGCAGATCTACATTACAGTGGGTATGACCTGCAAACCAGCTCTAGCTCTCGCAGCCCTTTCTAAAGCGATGGAAGTCTGGGCAGACGACGTAGATGCTTCTCTGAGGAGCATCTCGGAAGAACTGGCCAGGAGCTCACCTATTCATGGGCTAAGGTTGACGTTGGCTTTTCTCGTGGGGTTTCCCTAGACATAATTCGCCTGGTGGCTCGGATCATGCTGACATCTGTCACTGCTAAGCGTGCCTTGTGGCTGCGCCCATGGGTAGCTGACCCTGCCTCCAAGCAGGCATGGTGCAGGATTCCATTTGGGGGTTCGTCCCTCTTTGGGAACATATCGGACAGTGCCATCACCCGTGCCACAGGGGGCAAGTCAGGGTTCCTTCCCCAGGATCGCCGTCTGCTAAACCAGAAGAGAACACAGCCCAGGCAAAGTTCAGATCGAGCAAGGAATGCTCGCTACTATAGGCCTGGCCGTGAGTTCAAGAAGACCTGGAAGAAAAAACAGCCTTCAGGCCAGAAGTTTTCAAAAGGGGCATCTTCCGGTGGACAAGAATCCCCTAAGTCTTTATGATATTGCACCTGCCTAAAACAGAGCGAGTTGGCATCCTTGCCTCTCTCGGAAGAGAAAAAGCGAATTCTCCTGTCTCTCTTGGCTCAGGGCGCTGCAATTCCAGTTCCAGACGACAAAAGGTTTTAAGGGGTCTACTCGCCCCTCTTCATGGTGTTGAAGAAAAACGTCTCCTGGAGGCCAGTTATAGACCTAACCCACTTGAATTCTTTTATCTAGAAGGAGAAGTTCAAGATGGAGACACTACTCATGATCAGTCAAGCAATCCAACCAGGCGATTGGCTTGTCTCTATAGACCTGAAGGACGCCTACTTCCATGTTCCGATCGCGTCAGAAATCCAGAAATACCTTCGCTTTGCTGTCGATCAAATCCGTCTGCAGTTCACCTGTCTCCCCTTCGGGCTTACAACATCGACTCGTGTGTTTTCAAAACTTGTTGGCTTTCGTGGCTCTGATCAGGACCAGAGGTATCCTTCTGTATCACTATCTAGACGACCTGCTGTTGTCTCGGGACAAGGAGCAGTTGCTAATCCACAGATCCCAGGTCATCTCCACTCTACTCGAGTTTGGTTGGCTTCTGAATCTGGAAAAGAGCCATCTGGATCCTACGCAGTCCCTGGTATTCCTCAGGGCACACTTCAACGCTATCAAGAGCACCATCTTGTTACCCCTGGAAAAATCCCAGTGATCCGGGAGTTTGGCTTGCAATGTCGTCCTCATCTCCAAGCCTCTCAATGTCTAAAGATCATTGGCACCATGGT